>OX638398.1:31335581-32585581 GCA_951813805.1 Limnephilus auricula | reverse complement strand
TACTTATGTTATACATTTAGAACTGCTTATAGATAATATGTGTATAGTTACAAAATGGAAATAAAATACTTTCAAAAATACTGTAAGATATTACAAAATATTGTACAATGAGAAAAATACAAATATATTATAGCAATGGAATATCAACAAAATATTTGCAACAGAATAAGGAATATATCTGAAAATCATCGATAAAAAATAAATCAATCTGTTGCTTATCTGTAAAAATACAACGAGAGTTTTTTTTTAATTTAAAATAGTTTTTTTCACTTTTTATTGTATCGGGTAAATCGTTAAGTAGCTTTGGGCCTACATATTCATAATGGTGTTGTGCAGCTGTCGTGTTGCATCTAGGTACGTATATGTTCCCAGATGATCTAGGTCTTTTACTTCGTGTTGGGGACACTTCAGATTCTTTAAAAACTGTTAAAATTGCATTTTTTTCAAATAGTTTTGTAACCGACAGGACTTTAAATTTTTCAAAAAGTTTCCTGGTTGGAAAAATTCTTGGTTTTTTAATAATAACTTTCATGATCATTTTTTGTGTTGTTACTATCGGATACAGGTTATTCTTATATATGCTTCCCCAGGCGATTATGCCGTACTGCAAAACTGACTGTACAAGCGCAAAGTAAACGTATTAATAGTAGTAATATGTATTAATACTGTTGCTATTGTGAACTTACAATCTTCAGAATATTTTTTTAAGAACTATGTATGTAAAAGCCCAATGGGCGTATAAATAAAAAAATAAAAAAATTGTAATCCTGTAAATTTCCGTCGCAAAATAGGCGTTTTACGCCTAGTGAGATGGTTAATGCGTCAGCACCGATGGCGATTGTTCATATATATATATATATATATATATATATATATATATATATATATGTATATATATATGTATATGAAATAAATAAAGATTATAATTTTTGTTTCTATAATATAAATAAACGCCCGCGATGCTGTCAATCGATCGGCGACTTCAAAACCACCAGACATCGTTAAATAATTAAATAATACAACCAGATTTGGCGGATTTAAAAGAAATAATTCATAATTCACAACTAGACGAATTCACTCTGCAGTAAAATTAAACTCTTGGCCAAATGGAAGTGGTATATAAACGAGTTCTTATTGAATTCTACCTCCCTGAATAAACTAGGTCACCCATTGCAATGCGACTGGCCATTGCTTGCAAAAACTGAGAGCGAATAATTGAAGTCATCAATAACAGATCCAATATCACTTTTGTCGCTTCAGAAGGAAAATTCTTTTCACTTCTAATAATGGTAACATAATTAGAGCGATTTATCTTTTCTTTGGGAAGGCTGTCAACAACTTTTTCAATTGTCACTCCAATCATTTCAAGATTTCAATTATTTTCTCAGAGTGGTAAAAAGATGACGAGGAATTAATGCAGATCGCAATTTGCTTATTACATCATGGACATTAGAAAAACCTTAATTATTTCTTTTCTTCAAATGTCTTTATAAATTTGATTTTTCATTGGAACTGGAGGACCAACAACCTTTCTTACTAGAAGCAAAATTTTGTCGGCGGAGATCTAGGATAACAATAGCCCTACACTTCTACCTTCGGTTATTTTCGACACATCTCGTAAATGAGACCATATGACCCGAAGAGCCCATGCCAACTAAAGCAATGTGAGAACTAATCATAGAATAATTAAGAAACCTTACAGTAAATTTGTTATTAAGTATATGCCTTATTCTTGTTCTAATAATGATGTAGGTACCCAAACGGTTTGCAAACACCTACCCTATAACCATTTTCCTACTGTAAACCAGTATTTTGCTTAGATAATTAAAGATTTTACCACTGTGGGTGAGTGCATTTTTCTTAAATCCTTTAACATATTAAAATTTAAGATGTCATAAAGAAACGTGATTAGAAATAAAACAGTTGGATTCTTTGAATCGTAAAATTAGAAAAATTATAATGGAAATAGAAAGTATAAAATAGAAAACAGGAAAATGAAAAATAAAAAAGATAAAAATAATAAGACATGCTATTAAACATATGGATTAATTATGTACATGTTGAAAATAGAAAAAATTATGATGGAAATAGAAAATTTAAAATAGTGTTATGTTACGACACACACGCGTAGTTGCTACCGAGGCAAACGTTTAAAATAAAAATAAGAAATAATAAAAAAGAATAAAACATGCTCTTATGCAGAATTAGATCTTATATACAACTCTTTTTTCTAGTTGTATATGTGTACATGTATGCATAAGCGTGTAAATACGCGCACACACACATACATCCACTCACACATATATTTATATATATATACAAGCATATATATTTATACACACATATTATATACATTTACCTACATATACACACTTATTTATCCACACATGTATTTTACCGACATTTACAGCTCTTTCTGTAGATATTGAAAGATACTTTTACTTTTACATTAACGTTTCTTACAAATAGGGTGTACCTACTTAGTTGAAGGAAAGCAAATTAATTATAATGTTATAAATATGCAGGGTGACCATGTGTTCATATTTGAATAGAAATAATAAATTATGGTGTCAATTTAAAAAGGACAAAGACGAATAGAGATAAATCATGGTAATTCCATTAATTTAAAAAGGACAAAGATGAAAAACAAAATATTTTTTTTACTACGTATTATGCTATTTAATTGATTAGAAAGGACATGACGAAAAAAAAAGGTGGCAATTCTCGGCTAATACAAATAATTTAACAATCTTTTTTAAAATGCGTAAGAAATTAGATGACCATGGATGGGTTGCTTTAAAAAAAATCTTTTGTGTAAGTTCTATTCAAGTTCTGTTATCATTATTATTATATGTTATTATATATTAACTTAACAAATTTGACGAATCGTTCAATTTTTTTTAAACAACCTATCGTTAATAATATGTTCTGGAAAGCTATTAAATATAAGTGGAGCCTGACACAATTAATTTCTTCGACCAAAAGAATTGCCACAAAGTTCAGACTTTAAAATCAGTTTTATCCTTTAGTTAGATCCTTTGAAACAGTTTTGGTGGGTAGGTATGACCTTACTGAATTAATTTTTACATGGGTACTTACATAGATAATTGTATCAAAATTTTCGATTGTTATTTACATTAATTATTAATTTAAGTCAAAAGTTTTAATTGATACCGCCTTGAAAGACGGGGTAATTTAATAATCGTGCAAACTTTCAGCTCCTCACCTTGTTATTGAATATTAAACCGATGAAATTATGAAGGGTTGACGTTAGAAGGTACCTCTCCTCTCCCTAACTCTCGGAACAAACCGAATATCCAATCAATTCGGAAAACTTATTTAAAATTATGTTTAAAATTATGCTTCTAAGAGAATCCTGAACGGTCTCAAAAGTACCGGAAACCGAATAACGTATAAAAGTTTGAGAAAGTGTGTACTTAATTTTCACATTCATACATAAACCTATTTTTTGTGTCTGTTAGTTTCCCATGATTAATAGAACTTTAGATGTATCGGGTATCTTACATGAGATTCGTTAGATTACTAGTTGATTTATTAAGTTATCGTAAATTTTACAACGAATATTAAACTGGACTCGACGTTCTTACTAGACTAGGCTAGATCGATGTCCTTTGAAGGAGGTTGAAACTACAATGGAAGAGGAATAATCAATACACTTTACTATAATATTTATTTATTATTTTTTTATTGAAAGAGTAATTGAATACATAGTGTCAACAAACAAGTCCTGCTAAACAAATTCAATTGGCTTGTCAACAGGTGCTTATATTTTACATTCATAAACATTTAAAAAAAATTATTTACATCTTATATCTACAGATTCGACATTTTTTCATTCATTTTTTCATACATTTTTTCATACATATTAATATAAATATTTTTTTCCGATAGCCAATTTTTCACCATATATTTAACCTTATTCATAGAATTACATTGCTTTATAGTGTCAGGTAATAAATGAAATATCTTCGGTATGTTGTATTCAAACGTTCTCTGTCCGTACTTATTATTAAATTTCGGAACTATTAACCCGTCGTTTCGCGTGAATCTAGTGCTATATTTATGTTCCAAAGTCGACCTATATTACGGTTTTCTGAAAAGAGTGTAAAAGTTTAAAAAATTATATGTTAATTTGTTATTAATTATATGGAACTATTAACCCGTCGTTGCGCTTGAATCTAGTGCTGTATTTATGTTCTAATTTCTTTTTATGCTGCGGGGTAAATATATGCTGAATCATAATTTTGTGCCATAGTATAGCCTTAATAGGTTAGATTTTGGCGCTCTTAAACAGCAACGGTGTATTATGTCTCTGTTTGAATATTTTAGGGACTACTAATAATTTTACAATTGTGTTTTTTCAGGAAATATAATAAATATCTGGGATTCAATAAATTCTATAGATACCTTTTTAAAGGTGTATTTCTTTGGTTTAAATTTTTATGGTTAATCTAGGTAAACTCGTTCGTGATTTTTCAAAGATCTATGCGTTTTAGCTAATCTTCAATATCCTGACGGCCGGCGTGGTCGAGGGGTAGATAAGGCACTCGACTACCAATCCGAAGGTCCCAGGTTCATTGCGGGGATTAATCTGTATTATTTCACAATTAATTAATTACAAATAATAGTAACTCTGCGGCACGTTCCAGAGTGGAAGATATTCTCAGTATTTCCCTGGTGTAAGACCCCCATTCAGAATTGAATCGTTGCTTGAAATGGCTTTAGTCATGTTTGGTAACCAGATTTAAATAGCCAGGTACTTCCCCACACCTTTCCCTTTATCCTTTCCTTCCCCTCCCCACTACCTTCAGCCGCAAAATATACCCCAATTGGGGATGCCATAGTATCCATGGCTCCAGACGGGAGCAGTTTGGACTCTTGTGCGGTGTTCGTATTATTATTATATATTTTTTAAATCCCGTGATTTTTTACATACAATAAAAGTGTTTGCTCTAGGTTATAGTTATTACGGAAAGAGCAACACATTATTACTCTACAAGAGTTGATACGTATAATGTACATTCGCCATTCTCAATATCACGAGCACGTGTAAAGAATTTAAAAAAGGAGACCTTGAACTCTCTTTGTATTTTCAAATATGATTTTCATAGATGGACGCCGGGATGATCAAAATGGTGTTAGGTAAAAAAGACACTGATTAAGTTAAAATGATTGACACCGAACTAAATTAAATTTACAATTTATTTCTACATCCCTCCACAATTACATTTTTATATTCAAAATGCTTTCTCCAGTAACGTCATCGGCAAATTGAATTCATCCGATTTATTTCCTTCTCTTCCTGATTTTTAGCTATCAGTCCTTCCCCCCGATGGAAGTATTATCCAAGATAAAGTGCACACTTCTAAGACGCAGCACTATGAATCAGAATTGACTGAAAATAGCTCCGCCAAAGGTAATGAAAAATAAAGTAAAGAAAAAGTTTTTAAAGTGGTTATACCGCTGCCATGGGTCACCCAAAGTGGTTTGCTTATTAGCTTTTTTGCTTCGTAGCTTTTCATCCCTAGAACTTCCTCTCCTTCCTTTACGTAAAAAAAAACCCTCCACACAGCATTCCTAAAGATCACGTAGGTCCCGAGAGAATTTAATGTTAACAAGTATCTAAACATATATTTGAAGTAGGTATCTAATTATTTTTGTTCCACTGATTTATATTATCCGTTTTTTATGAACACAGGTAAGGTAGGTACGTTTGTTTTTGGGGTGTTATGCTGCCGGATCTGCCCTGATGATGGACACTGCAACGCTGTCCGAAACGTCGGCTAAAGAAGGAGGTAGCACAACACGGCATAACACCCCAAAAACAAACAACGAAAAAAACATGTAAGGTATATATAATGATTTCAGATTTTCGTCGACAAAAGAATTATAGTGATTTATTTTTGGGGTACCATGCCGTTTTGCGCTACCTCTTTCTTTAGCCAACATTTCGTACAGCCTTACAGTGTCCATCATCATTATTTGTATTGATCTATTGATAAATTGATTCATTGACAAAGTATAATTCGGAGAAGAGACAACGTGAGCCCGTGACAAAGCATAATTCGAAAAAGAGACATCCTGAGCCAGTGCTGAAGTTCTACATTCCTGATTTCAGGATTATTAAAAAAAAGTGTATCTCTCTTAAAAGTACGTACTATTGTTGATTGGTAAAATATCATGTCCTAGTTAAATAATGTTCACGCATTGGCGGTAGCCTGGGTGTCACGGACATAAACAGTAAGCTGAAGGAACGACAGTTGAGATCATATTTATGGGCACATAAAACGGAGGTCACCTAACCACACAGTGAAGCAGGCAATGTCTATGGAAACAAAAAACTCCTGGATGACTAAATACTACGGAGAAATGGCCTGTATGAAAGCGATACCCAGAATAGAAGAAGGTATAATCTCAGAACGAGAAGAGCCGACCCCAACAGCCTTCCTAGGCAATGAGTTGGAACAGTGTAAGGAAGAAGGTAAAATATCTTTTCCTGTTCGACACGGAAAAAAGTTAGTAATTCAAGTAAGTCGTAATAATTCATAATTCAAGTCCTAATGTGTTCACCATTTTATATTATTTATTTTTATATTAAATTTCATATTTTGTATGGCTATCAACTTTTGTATAGCCGGTATAGTATTGCACACACTGCTCTGTGCAGCTGAACACAATATTATTATTATATTATTAAAAAACTATGCATCTGACAACACTGGTAGCTCTTGACGGGAAGCCAGAAAATTTTCAAGTTTAAAAAAAAAAATTAAATATGTTTATTCAGTTTTTAATTGTACAATATTACATAAATCTGATCAATCGGTGTGATTGTAAGAAATCTTTCATTTTTCCGATTGATTTGCTTACAATAATATAATTAAATCTCAACTTAATTTTAATGCTTAATACATACTAATTACTAATTATTTAAAGTATAATACTTAATTTTAAAATACTTAAATTATTATAATGGCTATGATCATAATGTACAATAGCATTTTTTTTAACAATTGTTAATAGGTACGTTTTTAAATTTTCACTGCCAAAAGTATTTTCGTTGTTTGTTTTTGGGACGTCGGATCTGCCGGATCTGCCCTGATAATGGACACTGCAGTCCAAAACGTCGGCTAAAGGAGGTAGCACAACACGACATAACACCCCAAAAACAAACAACGAAAATTGTTAATAGATCTAAGTATTTGTCAAAAATGTTATTTGTATTAAATTAAAACAAATAACTTTGTATTAAACCACTATTAATCACAATTACAAAATCACAAAGTGATTTTGCGAAGTTTGAAGAAAAAAAAAAAGTTATTTGTTTTTAATATTGTTGGTTTTTACAGACCTGGATATTTTTCTACGATATTATCTGTTTTCATGTTCCACGGAGGTAGAAT
Source organism: Limnephilus auricula (assembly GCA_951813805.1). Lineage (NCBI taxonomy): Eukaryota > Metazoa > Arthropoda > Insecta > Trichoptera > Limnephilidae > Limnephilus > Limnephilus auricula. The sequence goes on along the minus strand of OX638398.1, from coordinate 32,578,157 downwards.
GATCTAGCTTTTGTTTTAATTTTTGATTAAGATGTCTTATTTTTATTGTCTTCAGGTAATGCGTTAAATATTTCCGGAATTTTATGCCTTTTTGTTCTAACACCGTACACATTTTGAGATATATTAATAATAAACATTTGAGCTTCTTCATGCCTAGTAGGGTAGTTGTGGTTTACAGGTTTTTTGAATTCTGTGTTACAGAATTCATCTTGCGTTCTTGGTAATCTACCCTATTATGTATAGAGAGCATGTCACATAAAGATTTTTTTTTTATAATCGCTTTCACGTAATTGAACTTTTTTTCCTTATATCAGTCCCCTACTGTACGCGTATATCTAAAGTAAGTAACCGGGATCTGAAGTTCAATCCGTTATAAATCTTCAAAACAAGAGGAAGGCCACTGCATGAAATTTCTAAAAAACTCAGCGAAAAGACCGAACAACGTCGTGGACTTCAGCTAGTTAAAATATAATAACGACTGATATTTAAAAATAAACAATTACCAATAAAATATGCTATTTATTAAAAAAATCAAAGTCATTGAACAATATAATTATTAACAATTATTATTCTTAAGCAGATACTTATAAATTATTTGAAACGTAAATACACAAGGAAATGATTTAAGATCCTTTGGGTTGAAGGCATTTAAAATTAATAACCTTGCTTTAATTCTTTACAGAAGACGTAATATTCATTAAGAAGCTAAAAAGGATTTAATTAGGAAGCTTGTTACTTATGTAGGCGGCTCAAGTAAACAGTAGTTTCTTTGGAAATGAAAGTATAAGCAGCAAAATAAATAACTAAATATTTGACTTATTCGAAAGTTAGGTTTTATTCGTGGCATTTGTGTTAAACTAATTTGTAGAACTCCAAATTCATTAGAAATAACATCGAACAATACATTTATTTGACTTTAAAAAAAATCTACTTCCCCATGTTTTGTATTATTTTACGAAATAACATCAAAACTTAAAATAACTTGCGTCTGTTGTCGGTGTTTTTAATAATCTTGTGTTCTTTACAATATGTTCTTCAATCATCTGTTCTTCAATCATATGTTCTTCAATGATGTGTTCTTGAATCACGCTTTCTTCAATCATGTATTCTTCAATCATGCTTTATTCAATCACATGCTCTTTAGGATGTCCCTTATCATTGAAAAAGTGGATTCACGATAAAGGAAAATTTAAATAACAGTACTTTTTTAATATTTTTTTTTATTAAAGGTTTGTCGACAGTGATTTATATAAAATCTCTCACAAAAACAATTACAATAAGCATGGTTGATATTATCACTAATTAAAGACAAACACAGCTTTGGTAACATAACTTATCTTTATGAATATTTAGACATCATTTTGGTGAATAGGTACATTACTTATATTCGGCAAGTTACTATCCCATTACATACATGTAAACAATATAATAATATCTTTTTATATCAACACGGAGCTTTACATCTCGTTAACAGATGTTTTAAAAGTGGCCAATGATGATATTGTCAAATTAATGGAATGGTTTTTATATGTCTCGTTAAAATGACGGCACATTCTCGGCAAGGCAGTGTCATACCCCAGCTTGGTTCGATATTTTTTTTATATTTAGGGGATTGATTATATTTTAAAAACTTTTGTCTTTTAAAAACAATTCGGAAAAAATGTTACTTTGTCACTCGTCGCTCTGATGTAGAGTGGAGGTGAGTGTTTTTCTGGTACCAAAAATCAAACCGTAAAAAATAGGTTTTTGTCCACAACATATCTATTTTCAAATGTCTTTTTAATTTAAATTTTACGAAGAAACTTCTTCCGCAAGATTTTAACTTTGTGAATATTTATTCTATTAAAAAGACAAACAGCTTAGTTTGTATCACTCTATTTTTGTATACATAATCTACATGTTTCGTAAACAACATTCACATTATCAGGTATGTATAAATAAAGTGGTGTAAACTAAGTTATTTGTCGTTGTAATAAAATGTCTTTTAAACGTAACAAAAATGTTTCTTCAATCTTTGCAAAATTACTTTGTGACATCATTTAAATTAAATGAAACAAATTTCTTTGTGTTAAGCACTATATAATCACATGATAAAACATCTACATGTTTCAAAACCGATGGTTTCTTCGTCGGGATAATAAAATGTGATTATAATGGTTTACACAGAGTAATTTGTTTCATTTAATTAAAAAAAAAAGTTTTTGACTGAAGATTGAACTACCTAGGAATTGGAATCAACCACGCCACCAATTATTCCAAATCTAAAGACTGATAATAATTTTGTATGTTCACTGGTGTAATACCGTCGCATTTTAAAGAACTGCATATATATCCGCATGTGTGTGCGTGATTTCCACCAAAAATTGGTATAAAACATTGTCAATAACAACGAGTACATCGAGCTGAATTTCAGCTCGATTGAATGTCGGAAAGTGGATAAATTTCCATTTACAAGATTGATTCCACTTCTTTTTCATTGTTTGTTTTTGGGGTGTTATGCCGTGTTGCGCTTCCTCCTTCTTTAGCCGACGTTTCGGACAGCATTGCAGTGTCCATCATCAGGGCAAATCCGGCAATTGCTTTTGGCCGTGAAAATCTAAAAACGTATCTTATTCCACTCAATTCATACATTCATTCAATCAAAAAAACAAAAGTGAAACTCAAACAGATGTACCTATTCAATAACATATTTTACTAATTTTGTAAAAATTGACCAATTATTATAAATATTTAGATTTAACTGTGTTTTTTTTTCTCAATGATTAAAAAATATATAAAGTGTCTTCAACTTAGAAAAGTGGAAAAGGATTTAAGTAAGGTGGGGTAAAATTGGAGCATAAATAGGATGAAACATAAGTGCTTCTTTAATTAAGCCTTGAAAGTGATATTTGAGAGGGCATATTTCAAAGGGTCGGTCGGGACGGTGGCACTGTGAAGGAACGTGTGAATGATTTCGAGTGGCGATCTCAAGTTAAAGGATCCTCTCGTTATTTGAAAAGATATCCCATTTTCGGACTAGAAACATTTTAGTTATTGTCTTCTCGTTTCGCTTCTCGCTACAGTTTTCTCAATCGCAACTAAATAATTTTTTTTTTTTTTCAATATGTTTATTCAGTTTTAATTTTACAATATTTTATTTTACAAATCTTACGAAACTGATCAATCAGTTTGATTATAAATCACCTTGTTCAAAAATTATTAAAATTGTTACAAACATTTATATAATAGTTATTTTTATTTATTGTTAATGTTTTTTAATTATTAAATTTATCGAGCTTTTGAATTAAATCAATTATTTATTTAATTTTTTTTTTTCAACTTTTATAATCACAATTTTTAATATCTACAAGCTTCAAAACCGATGGGTTTTTCGTCAGGAAAATGATGCCACAAAGTGATTTTGCGAAGGTTGAAGAAAGATAAATTTTTTTTATAAGAAAAATTCTCTTTTTAACTTTTGAAGGTTATTCCCATCAATTCTTCAACGATAAATATATTACATTGATGGGAATAAACTTCAAAAGTGAAGAAGAGAGTTTTTCTTATTAAAAAAACGAATATTCATTTAGACTTTTATAAAAAGTCAATTGGTGTTCCATAAAAATAAAATCGGATATATTTATCCGAGACACTATCTATGTAACAAATACATTCTTTGAATACCTTTTTCCAATAAAAAAGGTAACTACCTGCTTATGGAAAAAAACATTAGTCGAATATAATATTGTTAATTCTGAAATATGAAGTTGACAACTACGACAGTCTCGCAATAGATCGTAATGGCTGAATTGGTTAGAGCGCCCGTCCCGGTAAGACGTGAGATGTGGGTTGGAGTCCCAGTTGCGACCATTATGTTTTATTATTTTGCTGTATCTTGTCCATTTTCATATTTTAATTTAGATTATTATTGTTGTCTTCTTCTTCAACGAAGAAATATTCATTTATTGGTCAGATATGGTTTGAGATTTTCGGGGCTAAAAGTATTAACGTAATATTTTTTGAGTACTACGCCGTTTTGCGTAAACTCATTCTTTAGCCAACGTTTTGGACTGTGTTACACATCTGCTCTGATGGTGGACACTTCGATATAATTTCGAAAATTGCCCATTTCAATAAAATGTATAATATAAATTCACCTCCCTTCTCTACAAAATTTGAAATGATGGTCTAGAATAATTTTAAAAAGGGTGATGTAAAAGTTTAAATTTTTTTTGTTTTTTTTTAATACTACCCAGGATTGAGTGAAATAACCAACAGGATATAAGTATTTCAAATCTTCCGAAACAACCTCTATTGCATGAAAAATCTCATATATTCCCAAACAGCACTGGGATTGGAGTTAAATCAAAACCTATCCCTACGTCTATAAATGATTATTTCAATGTTCAAAGACAGTTTAAAATTAGTATCCAACTTTATCAACCCTTACATCTAAAATAAGAGCAGTTTCCTTCCCCCGTAAGGCTATTCCTGTCGGTAATACTAACAGATATCACCACAAATCTTATTAGGCATCCCAAGCATTTCAACATATTCGATAAAGTGACTTTGAAAAACCTAAAGGGATTTACTTGGTTATATTGTTTATTGGATGCTACGGGCAACCTTATCTCTTACTGAATGAATTCCCCTTTCTCGACGAGCGGAAATCTAATCACAAAATGATGGTAACAAAATTATTCATTGGAACTGAATAAAAATATACGGGTCTTATATATTGGGACTCGAGAAGCATGTAGATGTAGTAATATAAGTGTTCAGGAAACTAAGGTTACTCGAGTTTTCCACCAGGAAGTCGCTTTGGGGCGGTTTTGAGTTGGATACGCAGAAATTTTTTCTGTATTTCATTACATTATTGGAAAAAACAATGAAATCCATAAACAGTATATTAACTGATTTAACTAATTACAAAACCACTGGAGTCACATATACTTTCGAGAATAAGTTAAAATAAATTCATAAATTGACATACTTGTCTTAACGGTGGCCAAAAATGAATGAAATTATGAAATATACCGTTCACAGATCTTAATAATTGCAGTAAGTAATAAAGTTATAAATAAACCTTCAAACATTTAGTCCAAAGTGGACTCCCGTGATTTATCCTTTATATTTGTTTGCCGGTGAACAAAAATGAGATTTAGGCGCTCCGCCCACTGAGGCAACTGAAAACCAACTAAAACCGGCTGTTTTCTCTGTCTTGATTGGTCAAAAAGCTTGTTTAACCATAGATGAAGAACAATCAGCTGACAGCTCGCAACCTAGAAACATTGATTTTTCTCAACCGCCGGAAAAGGAGAGAGGGAGGGTAGAAATCCTAATTTTTTATCATGACCTAATTTTATAACGACCGGTCAGTGGTTCAGTGGGCATCGCGTTTGGGTCCCACCCAGGCGTTCCGTGTTCGATTGCTCGGCTGGCTAAGTCCTCCATCACAACACAAGCAACATCTTCCGCTTAGTGTGGTGGTAGTAGGAGATTTTCAAATGTTGTTGGGTTATTCGTAACCTGGGAATGTTTGTCTTTCTTTTTAAAATAAGAAAAAAATACCGATATTATCACATGCGACGAGTATTCTTCCGATAAAAAATCATGTATTCAAATTCTGCAACTACAAATTTGTAACTGCTCTCGGAAATTGAGAATGATATCCTTGAAATTGCGTCATAACAGGATTTTTAGCATCTAGAATTTTTACATTATGTGTTTAACACAGGGCAGCTCATTATCCACAGCATGGATTAGCTCTATATGGAAATAATAAATAGGAGGCTATGGGGAAAATAATTTCCCTTAGGGTCTAAGTCAATTCATAGAAAAGAACTAAAGTTTTTTTTTATTAAATTATTTACATTGGTAGCAAAAATTATGCAGTATTTATTATACATAACTGAACTACTTAATTACCGATATTTTGTGCTTGTTTGGTGACGAATTGAAGATATCTACTGAATTCAAACTCAGAAGTCAAATAAAATCCTTGAAAACACCGGTATATACCCTCTTATAACCCGTGGTGTTATGTGTTATAAGTTGTTATTACAATGTAAGCAGCTGTGTATTGTGTAGTTATTATAACAATGATTTAATACAGGGGTTATTACGGCAGGAACAAATCAGTTATTTGCTGTTCAAATAATGATATTCCGACAAACAATATAGCCGTGCGTTGTTGTTTGTTGAGTTCTACCCGTGTTTCTGCCAAGCACAGAAGCACTGGAGATGTAAACCAAGAGAAGTGTGTTGTATGACCTAGTATGTTATGTGGCGTATCAATTTTCTATAGTAATGTGGCCTATCAATTTTCTATATTAACGTGGCTTATCAATTTTCTACAGTAATGTGGCCTATCAAATTTCTAAAGTTATGTGGCCTATGCATTTTCTTTCAAATAGGTAGAGATTACGTACCTATATGTCATGTAACCTATCAATTTTCTATAGTTTTATGGCCTATCAAAGTAATTTCGCCTATCAATTTTCTATAGTTTTTTGCCCTATCAATTTTCTATAGTAATGTAACCTACCATTTTCTATAGGTATGTGGCTTATCATTTTTCTAAAGTTTTAACATATGTGGCCTACCAATTTCTATATTTATGTGGCCTATCAATTTTGTATAGTTATGTGACCTATCAATTTTCCATAGTTACGTGGCCTATCAAGTTATGTGTTTTTCTGTTTTTATGTGGAATATTAATTTTCTATAATGATGTGGCATATCAATTTACATAGTGGTCTGTAAATTTTCTTTTGGTTTGTGGCCTATAAATTTTCTTTCAAGACCCATGTTCATTTCTTCCTCTCCACAAAAATACCCTCCACGCAGCATTTATCTTCAGTTTAGGTCTCCTTCGACCAGTCTCTACTGATCCCTTCCGCCAGGCGTTTGGTCAAGACCTAAACAAACATCACCCTATGAACCTGGGCACCCTTGCTAAATCACCAAAAGTAGCGAAACACGTGACGTGACCTATGACAGATGTATCGGTTATCAAATCAATGTTTCCTGGGGCGATGTTCGCCATTCACGCCTCCCAAATTAAAATGTATTTTGTGGCATTGTGTGGCATATATAACACTTTGTTTTTGAAGAGTTTTATTTCACATGTACATTCGTCACTTTTATAGAAATTTATTTATCATGTTTTTTTACAAAATAAAATGTATTGTTTAGCATTAATTATTAAACCCTATAGGGTTCGCCTGTATCGGGGTTAATAATTTCACAATTTAATAAAAACTTAATTTTCATTTATCTGCTACCGGTTTTTACACATCCGTGTCATTCACTAGCACTCTTAAAACTCAGAAAACAAAATGTCTTGACATTGTTACATAGTTAATGCCCAGAAAACAATTTAAAAAATAGAGTGTGCTAACCTTTACGCGCAGTTGAAGTTAAATTTCTTTGACTGTTCTGGCAGGTTTTACTAAAATTGTACCATTACTATTACTGCCATCTTTAGACATTAATTTCAGATAAATGATATTCAGCTACATCACAGGTTGTTGAGTTTGGTCGATTATATTGAAAAATGCAATAAAAGTTTTGAATATTGATTCGTTCTTCATTGTTCATGCGAGTTTCGGAAAATAATAAAAATATTCTGCGAAGGATAATAAATAATACAGATGGCAGTAATTGGAGCGATATATGAACGTCATGTCATTTCCGTTTGAAAACGTTACTTCCGTCCCCAAAAAACATTTGAATTACTCGTCATATCGCGCCTAAAGAAGTTTTACTTCAATGAAAGTTCTAGGTAATATCTGTTCTGTGCACAGAGGCATCAGTAGCAGACTTATGAATAGAGTCGACCGACAATGCTCGCTACTTGGATGTGGCTAAAATATCGTATTACCGACAGCAATTAATTTGGTTTAGAGCAAATCCCACCTCCGCTGTTCCCTGTTCCCATCTATCCTATCATTAAGGCAGACAGACCTTATTCCTGGGATAACAATAACATTAAGGTTTTCTCTAACAATTTAGCTTTTTACGAGAGACTGAGTTTTTTATCGGATGTTGTGGGTGGGTGGGAAAGATTCCACGAATTTAGAAATACAGATTTTATTGTGGGATATGCCAAATGTTAAATGTGTTCACGTTATAATTAATGTGGACCTGTATTTAAATTGATTTCCTTCAAAATGAAACGTACGTATTTTTCTACATGCTAGCTCACAATTACAGTATCAGTAATTGAAGTTCAATTTTACACCTCATTTCACATGAAACTTCTTTGGTTAATGTGGAATAAACATAAATCCTTGCCTTTCCTGGCGTGAGCTTTCATTTCGCAATCTATTCCAATCTCATCTATGTATTTCTTTGAATAATAAAAATAATTTTATTTGGATATTTTCTATAGCGCAATTTTCGTGAGAAAAACACCTCAAGAGGGCTTTACAACTTAAATTATACAGATACACAGATCATCATTACTTGTCGTCACTCGCCACTCGTTGCCACTCGCCACTCGTCGCCACTGTGCGCCACTCGTCGCCACTCACCACTCGCCACTCGCCACTCGCCACTCGTCGCCACTCGCCACTCGCCGTCAAGAAAGAACTACTACCCACATATGTGTATATTCAAGAGAGAATTTTCCACACAAAGCGAGTATCGATTTTTACAAGACAGTATCTACATGTTTTGTTACAATGAAAATATATAAATTTGTTTTAGAAAACTTACATTTAAATCTAACTCTACCAGTTTTGGAAAAATCCTTCCTTCGTCAGGAAAATATTAAAACTGAGTTTTAATATCGGTAATACCGGTTTCGGAAGAACCCTTCCTTTTTTTCAAGAGGTTTGGTATTCTTTAACTGAGTTTTAATATTCCGAAATCGGTAGAGTTTGATAAAAATGAAAGTGGTCTAAAACAATATACTATAATTTTATTGTTTATGGTAGGTTCAGACTGGACGACGTACGTACGCATCGCTACTCAAACAATGCTTAGCAACCCACACATTTTCTATGAAAATGGCCACAGACATCGCACGTCGCGATGCGTGTGGCCAATGTGATACTAAAACATAAATTTTCATAGAAAATGTATGGTTGCTAAGCAGTCCAGATATTGTTAGGCGTAGCGATGGGCACGTACGTCGACCCAGTCTGAATCTACCATAATTATAGCGAACCACAAAGTTAATGCTTCGGTATTCCAAAAACGTATTGTATTATTTATATCACCTAACACCGAAATACACATAGAACATTTGGATGAAGTTACCAATAGATTTATCTGCCTTTAAAATGATTTACCTAATAAAACACTCTTCGTCATTGAAAAACTTCTGAAGAGCTGTATATATATGTAAGAAAGTTGTAGGTAGTTAATAATTTTAAGTTTTATTATTTATGATTTCATAACTTAGTATAAAGAATTTAACATTAGAAATCCGTACAAATTTGAATGGAAACAAATGTGCCACCGACATGGTACCTTTTGGTTCTAGACCCTATAGCACTCGTTCCGTCTCTCTTATACTTGGGGGAAATTGTATATCGCCATTCGTAATGATGGCAAAACTCAGCTTTGTATGGAAATATAGGTTTAAATTGGGCCTAAACTCGAAATTATACTTACTAAGGCACTTCATTTTTTATTCTTTGTTCTATGCTTCGTAATGATAAAAGTTTGTTGTACTTTACAAAAAGAATTCAGTAAGGGTTCTGGAATTCCTACTAGGTACAGATTTTATTTATGATCTCAGTTTCTTTGTTACGGATATCGTTCATCAAAAAAATTATATATAGATATTATAATAAATGAGTTATTCTAAAATTGTTTTTACTTAAGTAAATCGTTATAAAATCCGTTTTTTTTTCCAGAATAATGTATTAACATTTTTATTTCTTAATATTATTAGGAGGTATTTCACCATCTATACACATACGTATGTATATTAACAGGTTAAAACTCGGCTATCTTATCCTATACAAAATCATTATTAATAGGTACAAGTAGGTACCGAAAAGTAAACTCAGACTTTATAAATAAATAAATCGTGTTAAATAAATCGAAAATGTATGTATGTGGATAATCTGTGAAGAGGATGGTGAAATACCCCCTTAATATTACAGAATATTCTAAGCTTCTTCGAAAAAAAAAATTCAAACAGATACAGAGTATCCTCTTTAATATGATGTGCCTGTACATGTGAGGTAAGTACTATCCGGCACAAGTACCATGTTGTGTATTATTGTAGTAACATTATTATATCGCCATTCGCTAGCGCAATATAATATCCAATATCTAAAATGAAAGGGAAGCGAAAGGACTTTGATAACGGTTAGAACTTTCAAAGAACGTTGTCACCTTCTTCCGTAAGATTGTCTATGCGTAGGTATATTGTAGTATATAATATTACAAGATTATCGATAAGTCTAGTCCCTACTCTAATAATGTTATTGACGAAACTATACAGGGTGTAACAGGACGTACCCGAAAGATTTTACCGGAGTTTTTTTCGGAGCAATAAATGTGTTGTTCATTTTGCTGCACGATGATATTTCTATTAAAAAAAAAATACTTTTTTTGATCACACGTCGCTACTTTTTTTTTTTTTTTTTTTTTTTATAGAGAATACCTCACAAGAGTCCCAACTGCTCCCGTCTGGAGCCAGTGAGACTATGGCATCCCCAATTGGGGTATGTTGTGAGGCTGAAGGAAAGTGGGGAAGGGAAGGAGATGGGGAAGAGGAAGGTTGGAAAGTACCTGGCTATTCAGATCTAGTCACTAAACACGGCTAAAGCCATTATTAAGCAACGTCTCAATTCTGAATGGTGGTCTTACACCAGGGCGATACTGACAGTATCTTCCACTCTGGAACGTGCCGCAAATGTAGTATATATTATTTTTATTAATTAATTGTGAAATAACACAAATTAATCAAATAAAATTTATTTGCGCACGCCGGGTTCGAACCCGCAACCTTCCGATTGGGAGTCAAGTGTTGTTACCACTCGACCACGGACGGTCGTCTACTACTGATCCCATCGCTCCCCGAAATATCCCGTCGCGATGGATTTGAATACACACGCTGTTTCGTGCATGCGGCATGGTGCTAGAGTGAGATACAACGCTTTTCAAGACACGCTAGAATATAAACCAGCTTTTCTAGTAACAAACTCAGTTGCGACGCGTCGTGGAAAAATATTATTAATGATTTTATTAGAAAAAATGTCATCGGACAGAAAATGACACATACATTTTTTACTCAAAATTGCCCAGGAAACGCTGAGTAAAATATCTCCCGTACGTCCTGTGTACATACTGTGCATATCCCTTCGACTTCCTTTCCATGAACCTATTCTATCTCAATATGTGGCCAAATTAACTACATGTGACATTTGGAACAATAAATCAAGGAACAATCTGTCAAAATAAGAAAACGGTAGAGTGAACATTGAGTTGATATTTTAGTGTGCTTTATCGATTTTGTTTTATGCTTGTGACGTGATTACCGCCAGTTGTGTCCCTCAAGATCGTAATATCGATTCTCCATAACACCGTCCCATAATAAATAGGTAAGTCAGTCCTTACAAATATCTAATGTTTTCCGACTCCCACATTTTTTAATTTTTTATATGGTGAATACCTCACAAGAGTCTCAAGGGCTCCCGTCTCGAGCCAGTGAGACTATGGCATCTCCAACTGGGGTATGTTATGAGGCTGAAGGTTAGTGGGGAAGGGAAGGAGACGAGAAAGAGGAAGGTGGAGAAGTACCTGGCTATTCAGATCTAGTCACTAAACACGGCTAAAGCCATTTCAAGTAACGTTTCAATTCTGAATGGTGGTCTTACACCAGGGCGATACTAAGAGTATCTTCCACTCTGAAACGTGCCGCAAATATACTATATACCCTACGACCGTCCGTGGTCGAGTGGTAACAACACTTGACTCCCAATCGGAAGGTTGCGGGTTCGAACCCGGCGTGCGCAAATAAATTTTATTTGATTAATTTGTGTTATTTCACAATTAATTAATAAAAATAATATATACTACATTTGCGGCACGTTCCAGAGTGGAAGATACTGTCAGTATCGCCCTGGTGTAAGACCACCATTCAGAATTGAGACGTTGCTTAATAATGGCTTTAGCCGTGTTTAGTGACTAGATTTGAATAGCCAGGTACTTTCCTACCCTCCTCTTCCCCATCTCCTTCCCTTCCCCACTTTCCTTCAGCCTCACAACATACCCCAATTGGGGATGCCATAGTCTCACTGGCTCCAGACGGGAGCAGTTGGGACTCTTGTGAGGTATTCTCTATAAAAAAAAATATATATATTATTTTAAATAATTAATTGTGAAATAACACAAATCAATGAAATAAAATTTATTTGGCCACGCCGAGTTCGAACCCGCGGCCCTAGAAATGGGAGTCTAACGCCCTACCGCTGGACTATGCCGGCCATAAACTTATTTAAAAATCATAGATTATTAACGAACAACTAGAAAAAATAACAGTTTTCAACTCAATTCGCTATCCTGTGTATGTAAATATGATGGTACGCACACTAGATAACTTCTCAAAAACCCGCTGTTAATGGCAACGCAAGCAGTGAATCCTGGTTGCCAAGGATACGCGAATTTTGTTGTCAATTTTCGAGATGACAGCTGAAGCGTTCGTCGTCTATGGTGAACAAGCTGAGATAATTACTGAAATCGTAAAATTGAAATTGATAGAAGCTTGGTTGGAAACCATAGCAGCCAGCCAGTTTTAGTTTGGTTTCAGTTTATCCGGTGCGCCGAGGGCTCTATAGTCCATGATTCGCAGTCAATATATCTGCGACTACAGTAGTTCTGTAAACAGTGAACCTTGTGTCCAAAAAAGTATGATTCTAATTTTCTCTTATTCAATAAAACAAAACCAAAATTTCCTTCGAACTTCGTACTTAAATACCTACTTACTTCAATATTACCCATAGAATCAAAGTGATTTATCGTTTCAAATAAAGAATTATATAATTTGTTCAAAGAAACATCACTCAATGACTAATCTGGTATCTACAGGTAGTTTTTCTATTTATTTTGGTATTATATTTTATATTTTACTAGATGACCCGGCAAACTTCGTACCGCCTCAGAATGAATAAATGTTGTGTTTAATTTATTAGCTGAAATAAATTAAGTTTTTATTACATTAAAATAAATAGGTACCTACTCTAAGTTAAAAAAATGAAACTGAGCTGTTAACTAAGCACGAAATGTTCGTCACACGACACCATTGACAGTTCGAATTGATTCAAATTATGTCGACCAACGCACATTATTTGAAAAGCCGTTCCATACAAAATATATGAAAAAAAATTTTTTCTTAATAATTTATTTTCCCGTGATTTTTTCCGATGATTTGATAGTTATTCTGTTAATCGGGACGGAGAAAAAATCCAACAAATCAAAGATCATAAAAATCGGTTCAGCAGTTCTTGAGTTATAAATGGTGTAACTAACCCGACTTTGTTTTATATATTACTAGGTGACCCGGCAAACTTCGTACCGCTTCAAAATCAATAAATTTTGTGTTTAATTTATTAGCTGTTCGAATTGATTCAACTTATATCGACCAACGCACATTATTTGAAACGCCGTTCCATACAAAATATATGAAAAAATGTATTTTCTTTATAATTATTTTTCCCGTGATTTTTTCCGATGTTTTAAAAGTTATTCTGTTAAACGGGACGGAGACAAATCCAAAAATCAAAGATCATTAAAATCGATTCAGCCGTTCTTGAGTTATAAATGGTGTAACTAACCCGACTTTGTTTTATATATTAAGATAAGATAAGATAAGATATTACAATCTTGTAATATCGGCCTCACTTGCTGAGTGCTGAGGCCTCCATTTTATAATACAAAAAATACACATTTTAAAAAGTATATGTATATATATAATGTTCATGAAGAAAAAAAACATAAGATGTAGATAAATTTAAACTAAAAATAAAGATTGAAAATTGAAGTAAAATTAAAAAAAAATATATATACATATATATCAAGTAAAAATCGGTATACTTACTTATATTGTGTGTTGTAGGGTTTGTGGATGAAATGTGTTTTATATTAGTTTTGTGTGTTACGTGTGTGTTTTATTATTTTATGCTATGAGATTTTAGTAATATTCTCTTTTTTGTTCTTTAATCCATAGTAATTTTTTGTCGGAATTTATTTTTGTTTTCCTCAATTTTATTTTCAAGTGTTGACTGTTGAATGCTCTTATAGAATGGTATGAGTGGTGTCTTTGTCCAAAGCTTGTATTTACCGTCGGAGTTTTTATGTTTTCTTTGTACGCTTGTCTAACTGGACTGTGTGAGATATTTTGTGTTTGTTGAAATTTGTTTTACTAATTTTAATTAGTTACCATAATAATATTGACAAAATGCGGATAAGAACACTCGCCAAATAAAAAGTCTTGAAAATAGAATCTTTACTGAACCATTAAAACGATCGCAATCTTGAAACGGAAACGGAACGCATAAACGAATATAGAGCACACGAAATGTAAAACGTTCGAGTTAAAAAAGGACTTCGCTACGCTCAGTTAACAAAACCACGAACCATACTAAAGCGAACGAAATTTTTTATAATAAGTTGTACTTATAAATTACGTATTATATTCATTTTCTAATGAATAAATAATTCTGGCATATTAATCAAATTAACACACCGGCGAACTTCAGCTTTACGATTCATCTGAATCTGCTCAAAGTATTATAAGAGTTTATGATATCCAAAAAAACTCCCGTTAATCACGAGTTTTTACAAGAATGGCCTGCGGGTGACTCTTTAACGAAGAACTAATCAATTAGAAACATTATCGAGATTTTTGAGAGTTTAAAAAGGATGGCCAAAAATATCCGAAACATAATTGGACATAGCATTTTTTTCTCTTCTTATTACTAGAGGACATGGCGCCATTTGTTGTCAAAGCGTTACACTACACTGATCTTTAAATAATCAAAACTTCAAACTAACATATACATTTACAGATAGTCAGTCAGTCACAGATAAAACAGTCCAAATAAAACAGTATGTAGTTCGCTAAGCTCAGTCGATAATGTAAATGTACACCAAATATATACCGCGAAACTTCAGGACCTGTGAAAACTGATGCACTAATACAAAATCAAAATATTGTGATTTTGATTTGAAAATGAAATCAAACAGAAATTTTAGATACTTTAATAAAATACTGCAAGTAGAACACAAGCATTTGAAATGATCGAACATTTTTTACATTAATCTTCTTGTAATCCATGAAAAAGTACCAGCCCTTTAAAAACTGCTTTAAAGTTCAAAACTCTTACTTGCGTATCCCTTTTCGATGGTGGTTTTATCTTATAATGTGGGAATTTTAATTATTTAGAAAATGATCGTAAAACATCAATATTGTGGCTAGATATGAACACTGTATTTTGTTTAAGGTATTTTATTTTCACCCCTGATGAAGGTTCAGGTCAAACCGAAACCGGTTTGTTAAAGATATATAATAATGTGAAATTAAAACAAAGTTATTAAATAATAATTTTATCTGAAACTAAAACATAACAAATTTCATATTAACAGAAAATCATAATTTGGTTCTGCACTGTTACCCCAGGAAAACCTTTGGGACCCTCTCATCTCTTGGGAGACAGAACGAAGGGGTACAGAAAATATATAGCAAATACATATCAAACTAATTACTGACATTCAATGATTATTAACATAACTAATTGGATGAAGCTTATTCAAACCAGAATATTACGTCTTAATTACCCACACTTAATGTAATGAATAATGAACATTGATATAATAAGGAACCCCAGTGAAAAATATTATGGTTTAAAAATAAATCATACGGATCAACAAAAACTGGTTCTAAATATTTAAGTTTTGTTGTATGTTATTAATGAGGTGCGTTGAAACAAAGACAGCAATCTCCAGCATTGGTCTAAAAGTAATTAGATATGGCGATGGACAGAGAAACAGAAATACTATTGACAACTACAAAGGGTTTGTATATGTATATAATAGTGGTAAACTTTATATATGCCAGATACCCATCGATATCAACATTTCATTCTGGATTTCTATCGATAGTTACGAAATTGAGCCTATGAAACTCGGGTTTTGTTTGTAAAAAGATTTCATTCACGGTGTTGACGGATTTGAATTATAATTTAGGCCTTCAATTAAACTTATTTATTATCAATAAGCAATCAGATAGATGTATTGCCCGTAGTTGACAGAAAAATCATTTTATTCTGTATAATAACGGACTATTAAAGTGCAGAAATTCGTTGAATAAATGCTTCTAAGTCAGTAATAAAACCATTTTATTTCTTGCATAAAGTCATAGTTCGCTTTAAAAATACATTTTTAACTATGTATGTACGCCGTACGGTAAGTTCAGACCATGTTAGGTTATGATCATATCTTGAATTATTGAATAAGCTGAATTATATTTCATAATGCATCGTCTGTACCTAATGCTTATACTTGGTACTTAATGATTATGTTTTTGATGGTGCTATAAATATTGAAAGAATATCAACATAGAAATATTATTTAAATAAAGCTGTTTGTTTGTCAGCGCTTCTCAGTTCAATTATAATCAAACATACTTAAAATGTTTACATTCTTCAACACGTAGTTTACTTCTGGGATTTTAATATTTATTTTTTATTACATACTTTACGAAGTCATTTTTGTACTTTCAAAGGGGTGTATCTTGTATTTTAATAGCTTACCTACTCTTTGTACTTTTATGTTGGTACTACAATACTTAGTTACTTTAAAAAAAAATTGTCATAAAATTTTTTCCTAACCCTCATGTAATTTCTGACAAGTATTTTTCTCGTTTATATTTTTTATACTCACATTTTACTTATCTATGTATATTCTGTAACCAAATTTCAAATTATTGTAATTCCTATGTAAAAGCCGTCTGCGTTAATTAAAAAGCAATATCGTATTTTGACTTTTACGAATTAATACAGATTTATATACTACTGGTAAATTGTCAAATAAAATAACTAAGGTCTTCGTATAAGATACACTTGAAAAGTGTTTTCTCGGTTTTTTACAATATTATTCACATCATCATGATAATATTCTAAAGACTTATAATATTATATTAATATTGTTTTCTCTTTGTTCTAGGTTCGTTTTCTGCTCTATTCTTTGATCAAATTTAACGCTGTTGGATCGAATATGGTATGTTTTATTTGTTTGTTATCCAATGTGTCTAGTCTACTTAGAGTTTTAACTACAAGACAAAATTTTCTTATTGTTTCATAAAACGTAATGTTATGGGCTAAATTGAAGCTCTGTCAGCAAGGTGGTTAATTCCACTACTCCTTGTTTTATTAATTGCATTTGAGATGAATGTACAATTGAATATTGCCGACGACAGAAGTTTGTATGGGTCGTGAATTAAATGTGAAAATTTAACCCACCTTTGCCACCAACGACTGGTTTATGCCGAGATCAAAGTAGGTATCTGGTGTGCTAGCATGGTCGACCAATATGAAGTTACCAACCGATTGTCGGTAACTTCTCGTCGTTCCCTAGGACAACTGCAGATCGCTAACGTACAAACGACAGTTGGTATCGAATATATTAAGGACACTTAGTCATTGTGAACTGTCACCTATTCGTTTGTCTAATCTGCAGTTGTCCTAGGGAACGTCGAGAAGTTACCGACAATCGATCGGTAACTTCATATCGATCGACCATGCTAGCACGCCTGATAAGTGGCTGAGTTGCCATCGCGTTTGGGACCCACCCAGGCGTTTCCTCGGCTGGGTAAGTCCTCCATCACGACACAAGCAACATTTTCCGCTCACCCTGGTTGCAGTAGGAGTTTTTCAAATATTATCGGGTTATATATTTATTTTTAAGAATAAAAAGAGAAGAATAACATTCTTTGCGATTCTTAGGGTTTACAGTGAATATTTAATTGGACCGGACGTCCTTTCTATTGGAGGTTCTAAATTATTTAGGTAGTGGGAGAGAAAGGAGACGAAGAAGAGGAAACTGGAGTGTTATCTGGCTATTCAGATCTTGTCACCAAATACGGCTAATGTTATTTCAACCAACGTTTCGGTTCTGACTGACGGTCTTGCACCAAGGCGATATTGAGAGTATCTTCCACTCTGGAAAGGTGTCAATAAAAAGGTGGGAGTGAGAAGATTGGTTTTTTATACAATTAACGTGGTTAAAACTAATTACTCTATTAATTTTGAAATAAAATGGTGCAACAAAATAAGTGTCCTTTCTTTAAAGAAAAAAAATTACTTGGTTACAGGATGCCAACGACATTTCTAATTCGTATTTTTTTTTTTAATTTCCGGTTGTGCGTAATTTCCAAAACACTACCCTGTACATACAATGTTCACAATATTATTACCGATGTTCACTAAAAAAAAATTATCTGTAAGGTTTGTTCAAACTTGTACGTAGAATTACTGTATAATTATTTTATGGATGAGCTGTCCGTCAACCTTCCCTTTGTTGGAAATTTTGAATGTAACGGATATGTACATTACGATGAGTGAGTGTCAATTTCCGCCCAAACATGAAATAGGTTGACGTGACCTTTTGATTTTCAAAACAAATAATATCTTTTTTTGGTTATGTGTACACTTTCGGAGCCTGCTATCTGCTATAGAGATAATAAGGGCAGCTACCCTTTTGAATTAATTTTTCGCCACCTGTTATTATAAAAGATTTTCGATATTTACGAGTAAAAGCTAGTTGAAAGATGTACTGAAACTAAGTTCTACAGAACATTCATTTTATGTGAATATTTTTTTTACGTGAAAATAAGTCCGTTAAAAACATTTATTTCGATTGTGAATCTGTCAGTTAGTGATTTGTAAGGCGCTCCGCTGACGAGGCAACTGAAAACCAACTAAAATCGGCTGTTTTCTCTGTCTTGATTGGTCAAAAAGCTTGTTTAACCATAAACGAAGAACGATCAGCTGAACTAGCAACTAGCAACGGCCGCCCAGGGCAATCAGCAGTGACAGTCGCGAGTTACCGCTTGCGTTACCATTGACAACGGGGTTTTGTGTGATTGTGAAGTGTGCGGGCCATCACATTATCATACAAAAACAGTTGGCAGTTGAGAGTTTTCAGTTGCCTCAGTGGGCGGAGGCGCTAAGTCTTTGAATTTGAGTGTTTTGAAAATTGGAACGGATTGTCTCAAGAATTCAGAGAAACGATTCAAGTACTTACCAATAATATAAAATTTTAACAGCAAATTAATTTTAGTGTCGTTTTCAAAATGTAACTGTCAAGAATTAAGTCAAGCGATACAGCACCAACATATAATAAATATTTTTTACCAGGAAAATATTTAATTTCACATTTGAAATTTGTATTTTTTTGTTTAAATTTCTTATGACTAATCCTGATAAGGAAAGTCAGATAAAGTGATTTTTTAAGGTTTTGGCTTTTTCCATTTTCAAGAGAATGTTAAATACTCACAAGATATGTCGTGCTTTTTTACGAGTCTGGGTACCTAGCACGGTCGATCGATTTAGGATTTATAGATAATGTCGGTATCTTGTCATAGTTCTCTAAGGAGCAAGACTGCAGATCGCCAACGAATAACTAGTCTTTGTGAACGGTTGTTTGTTCGTTATATGTTTGCAGTCATGCTTGATACCCTGAACTAAGTTTATAATAACCTTAATCGCTTTTTTTACAACCACCTGAAAAAATAAATCGAATTCTGTGGACTTTAAACACATATATTTGATTGTTTTAATTTCACATTTTTACCAATAAATCATATTTCACGTAATTAAATAGTTAATTATTCATTAATAAGCCCATTGTAAACGTCGTGTTGTTTCAGTGCCGTAATGCCGCTTACGACATGAACATGACAGGGTTCTAACCACCACCAGGATTAAATCGTATTGATTACGCAAAATAAATACAAAATTAAAATATATAATATTTATAATACCTCATATCCCGTTTGCCCGAATTTTGCTCACAGCATCAGAAATTTTCTTCATATCAGTATTTATATTGGCTTAGTTGAAAAACGGCGGGTTTCCACCCAGGTACCGTACAACAAACGATCCGCTTTGCAGAACAACTTGCAGGACAGCATGTTTAACCGCCATTATTATTCCGACGGCCCGACAAAGAGTAATTGAAGCAATTATTATAAGCAATAATTATTAGCCTGAAACACTCATCAATATTGAAAAAACTTCCCGAGAAAAGATACATGCCGCCGACGCCAAACAACCAAACCCATACTTCCAGTCCATTGGAGCTCATCTCTTTAAAATCCGAGTCATGGATAGCCAGCGCGGCGTAGAGTAGGAGACTCTTGACTATATGTTTTGCTTATTATTTCCTTGTATCATTTATAACTCACCTATGTGTTTATTACTTTCGATGAATTTTCTTATAAAATTACTAATAGTTTTTATAATAATTTTGTAATTGAAATAGATGTAAACATAATATATAGTTACCCTCTCCTAAACACAAGCAACTGCTTTATTAGAATATTGATTCAAATGTTATATTTATATTAAGTTATAAATATTGTAACTCTAAATATGTTTAAATAAAAAATAAAAAAATATATAAAACTAAAATATCTCCTTCTATTGTAAAATCATTCTTCCTTTAGAAGCATTTATCCTTTGCTTATTAAAATCACCCACCATTCTCCCCTTAACATTCCATATTTGCTGTCTCTCAACAATTACTAATTAATTAGTATATATATATGTATATATTAGTAATAAACTAATTAGTATTTTTTCTGTAAGTTCATAGACTTGAATGACCTCAATATTTGGTTAGTCTGTATGAAGATTATCCTCAAAATTATAACTATCTTTCTTAACTTTAACGACACAAGGACCTCTTTTTAGGGTGATTGCAGAGAATTTGGTCCGCGGTTTTGCCTACAAACGATTCGACTTGCAGAAACACAGACGACATAATGTGTTCTGTAAATCGGATGGTGCGGACAACCTATGCGTCCTTTATCGATGCTCAAGCTACGTCTTCCGATTTTATTAGTTGTAGGAGCAGACTTTTAAATATTGTCAAGCTATTCGTAACCCAACTTATTTATCTTTCTGTATACAAAATTATATTTTTATATGAATTTACATTGAGGTTTTCTTCAAATTAATATTAGTAGAATATCTCAAACTAGCTTTTTGCAGTTAGAACTTCGTCATATTAGAGCTTCGTTCCTGTCAAGAACCTAAGTTAAATGGGTTCGATTCTGTTGACATTCAATTCCAGGGTTCAGTTTTACCTTCGAAGTTAATCGGGTTGATGTTAGATACATTTTTTTTTAATATTTGGAATAACTTGATGATAAAAACCTCAAATTGTAATATTTAATCACTAAGAAAACATTAGCGACTCTCAAACGAAAATTTGGAACAGAAAAATACTCGAATGCACTTGAAAATGGACCGCAAATACTAAAATGGTATTTGTTGGAATTTGGCCATATTATACGTAGGAAAAACTAGGCTGCAAGGAAAAAGGATCACCAATCACTTAGCACTGTACCTCTGCGAAGGAGCAAACAAAACACAATATAGTTTTTTGCTTTGATATAATCAAAGGTTTTTTGAAGCATTTTTTTTGATATTCCTCTTGTGTTATTTTTGTTACTTAAGTAATAATTATAATATTTTAATTAATGAAGATAATATTAGCGAAAGTCAATCGAAAATCTGAAACAGAAAAATCAGAAAAAGATACGGATACATCTGGGACTCGAACCCAGGTCCTCCGGCAATCCGGGCCGACGCGCTAACCAACTGCGCCAACGTATCCCTATCCGATTCGGTCATTTTTAACTGTATCATACTTCGACTGAGAACCACCAACATTATTTTCATTTTTCTTATCGCATATTTTTATTGGCTGCTACCTTTATGTGTGATTGCAAGATTCAACTCGAACTAAATGCCCTCTAGATAGTGTCAGGATAAATTTTATCACTTTTTATTAATATGCGACATCTATTGACTTTATCTGCAAGTCTAGGATGAAATATTTTTATTTTTATTTTTAACTTTTTAACTTAAAGAGTTAAACCTCAAATTATAATATTTTAATTAATGAAGATAATATTAGCGAAAGTCAATCGAAAATCTGAAACAGAAAAATCAGAAAAAGATACGGATACATCTGGGACTCGAACCCAGGTCCTCCGGCAATCCGGGCCGACGCGCTAACCAACTGCGCCAACGTATCCCTATCCGATTCGGTCATTTTTAACTGTATCATACTTCGACTGAGAACCACCAACATTATTTTCATTTTTCTTATCGCATATTTTTATTGGCTGCTACCTTTATGTGTGATTGCAAGATTCAACTCGAACTAAATGCCCTCTAGATAGTGTCAGGATAAATTTTATCACTTTTTATTAATATGCGACATCTATTGACTTTATCTGCAAGTCTAGGATGAAATATTTTTATTTTTATTTTTAACTTTTTAACTTAAAGAGTTAAACCTCAAATTATAATATTTTAATTAATGAAGATAATATTAGCGAAAGTCAATCGAAAATCTGAAACAGAAAAATCAGAAAAAGATACGGATACATCTGGGACTCGAACCCAGGTCCTCCGGCAATCCGGGCCGACGCGCTAACCAACTGCGCCAACGTATCCCTATCCGATTCGGTCATTTTTAACTGTATCATACTTCGACTGAGAACCACCAACATTATTTTCATTTTTCTTATCGCATATTTTTATTGGCTGCTACCTTTATGTGTGATTGCAAGATTCAACTCGAACTAAATGCCCTCTAGATAGTGTCAGGATAAATTTTATCACTTTTTATTAATATGCGACATCTATTGACTTTATCTGCAAGTCTAGGATGAAATATTTTTATTTTTATTTTTAACTTTTTAACTTAAAGAGTTAAACCTCAAATTATAATATTTTAATTAATGAAGATAATATTAGCGAAAGTCAATCGAAAATCTGAAACAGAAAAATCAGAAAAAGATACGGATACATCTGGGACTCGAACCCAGGTCCTCCGGCAATCCGGGCCGACGCGCTAACCAACTGCGCCAACGTATCCCTATCCGATTCGGTCATTTTTAACTGTATCATACTTCGACTGAGAACCACCAACATTATTTTCATTTTTCTTATCGCATATTTTTATTGGCTGCTACCTTTATGTGTGATTGCAAGATTCAACTCGAACTAAATGCCCTCTAGATAGTGTCAGGATAAATTTTATCACTTTTTATTAATATGCGACATCTATTGACTTTATCTGCAAGTCTAGGATGAAATATTTTTATTTTTATTTTTAACTTTTTAACTTAAAGAGTTAAACCTCAAATTATAATATTTTAATTAATGAAGATAATATTAGCGAAAGTCAATCGAAAATCTGAAACAGAAAAATCAGAAAAAGATACGGATACATCTGGGACTCGAACCCAGGTCCTCCGGCAATCCGGGCCGACGCGCTAACCAACTGCGCCAACGTATCCCTATCCGATTCGGTCATTTTTAACTGTATCATACTTCGACTGAGAACCACCAACATTATTTTCATTTTTCTTATCGCATATTTTTATTGGCTGCTACCTTTATGTGTGATTGCAAGATTCAACTCGAACTAAATGCCCTCTAGATAGTGTCAGGATAAATTTTATCACTTTTTATTAATATGCGACATCTATTGACTTTATCTGCAAGTCTAGGATGAAATATTTTTATTTTTATTTTTAACTTTTTAACTTAAAGAGTTAAACCTCAAATTATAATATTTTAATTAATGAAGATAATATTAGCGAAAGTCAATCGAAAATCTGAAACAGAAAAATCAGAAAAAGATACGGATACATCTGGGACTCGAACCCAGGTCCTCCGGCAATCCGGGCCGACGCGCTAACCAACTGCGCCAACGTATCCCTATCCGATTCGGTCATTTTTAACTGTATCATACTTCGACTGAGAACCACCAACATTATTTTCATTTTTCTTATCGCATATTTTTATTGGCTGCTACCTTTATGTGTGATTGCAAGATTCAACTCGAACTAAATGCCCTCTAGATAGTGTCAGGATAAATTTTATCACTTTTTATTAATATGCGACATCTATTGACTTTATCTGCAAGTCTAGGATGAAATATTTTTATTTTTATTTTTAACTTTTTAACTTAAAGAGTTAAACCTCAAATTATAATATTTTATAGGGATACGTTGGCGCAGTTGGTTAGCGCGTCGGCCCGGATTGCCGGAGGACCTGGGTTCGAGTCCCAGATGTATCCGTATCTTTTTCTGATTTTTCTGTTTCAGATTTTCGATTGACTTTCGCTAATATTATCTTCATTAATTAAAATATTATAATTTGAGGTTTAACTCTTTAAGTTAAAAAGTTAAAAATAAAAATAAAAATATTTCATCCTAGACTTGCAGATAAAGTCAATAGATGTCGCATATTAATAAAAAGTGATAAAATTTATCCTGACACTATCTAGAGGGCATTTAGTTCGAGTTGAATCTTGCAATCACACATAAAGGTAGCAGCCAATAAAAATATGCGATAAGAAAAATGAAAATAATGTTGGTGGTTCTCAGTCGAAGTATGATACAGTTAAAAATGACCGAATCGGATAGGGATACGTTGGCGCAGTTGGTTAGCGCGTCGGCCCGGATTGCCGGAGGACCTGGGTTCGAGTCCCAGATGTATCCGTATCTTTTTCTGATTTTTCTGTTTCAGATTTTCGATTGACTTTCGCTAATATTATCTTCATTAATTAAAATATTATAATTTGAGGTTTAACTCTTTAAGTTAAAAAGTTAAAAATAAAAATAAAAATATTTCATCCTAGACTTGCAGATAAAGTCAATAGATGTCGCATATTAATAAAAAGTGATAAAATTTATCCTGACACTATCTAGAGGGCATTTAGTTCGAGTTGAATCTTGCAATCACACATAAAGGTAGCAGCCAATAAAAATATGCGATAAGAAAAATGAAAATAATGTTGGTGGTTCTCAGTCGAAGTATGATACAGTTAAAAATGACCGAATCGGATAGGGATACGTTGGCGCAGTTGGTTAGCGCGTCGGCCCGGATTGCCGGAGGACCTGGGTTCGAGTCCCAGATGTATCCGTATCTTTTTCTGATTTTTCTGTTTCAGATTTTCGATTGACTTTCGCTAATATTATCTTCATTAATTAAAATATTATAATTTGAGGTTTAACTCTTTAAGTTAAAAAGTTAAAAATAAAAATAAAAATATTTCATCCTAGACTTGCAGATAAAGTCAATAGATGTCGCATATTAATAAAAAGTGATAAAATTTATCCTGACACTATCTAGAGGGCATTTAGTTCGAGTTGAATCTTGCAATCACACATAAAGGTAGCAGCCAATAAAAATATGCGATAAGAAAAATGAAAATAATGTTGGTGGTTCTCAGTCGAAGTATGATACAGTTAAAAATGACCGAATCGGATAGGGATACGTTGGCGCAGTTGGTTAGCGCGTCGGCCCGGATTGCCGGAGGACCTGGGTTCGAGTCCCAGATGTATCCGTATCTTTTTCTGATTTTTCTGTTTCAGATTTTCGATTGACTTTCGCTAATATTATCTTCATTAATTAAAATATTATAATTTGAGGTTTAACTCTTTAAGTTAAAAAGTTAAAAATAAAAATAAAAATATTTCATCCTAGACTTGCAGATAAAGTCAATAGATGTCGCATATTAATAAAAAGTGATAAAATTTATCCTGACACTATCTAGAGGGCATTTAGTTCGAGTTGAATCTTGCAATCACACATAAAGGTAGCAGCCAATAAAAATATGCGATAAGAAAAATGAAAATAATGTTGGTGGTTCTCAGTCGAAGTATGATACAGTTAAAAATGACCGAATCGGATAGGGATACGTTGGCGCAGTTGGTTAGCGCGTCGGCCCGGATTGCCGGAGGACCTGGGTTCGAGTCCCAGATGTATCCGTATCTTTTTCTGATTTTTCTGTTTCAGATTTTCGATTGACTTTCGCTAATATTATCTTCATTAATTAAAATATTATAATTTGAGGTTTAACTCTTTAAGTTAAAAAGTTAAAAATAAAAATAAAAATATTTCATCCTAGACTTGCAGATAAAGTCAATAGATGTCGCATATTAATAAAAAGTGATAAAATTTATCCTGACACTATCTAGAGGGCATTTAGTTCGAGTTGAATCTTGCAATCACACATAAAGGTAGCAGCCAATAAAAATATGCGATAAGAAAAATGAAAATAATGTTGGTGGTTCTCAGTCGAAGTATGATACAGTTAAAAATGACCGAATCGGATAGGGATACGTTGGCGCAGTTGGTTAGCGCGTCGGCCCGGATTGCCGGAGGACCTGGGTTCGAGTCCCAGATGTATCCGTATCTTTTTCTGATTTTTCTGTTTCAGATTTTCGATTGACTTTCGCTAATATTATCTTCATTAATTAAAATATTATAATTTGAGGTTTAACTCTTTAAGTTAAAAAGTTAAAAATAAAAATAAAAATATTTCATCCTAGACTTGCAGATAAAGTCAATAGATGTCGCATATTAATAAAAAGTGATAAAATTTATCCTGACACTATCTAGAGGGCATTTAGTTCGAGTTGAATCTTGCAATCACACATAAAGGTAGCAGCCAATAAAAATATGCGATAAGAAAAATGAAAATAATGTTGGTGGTTCTCAGTCGAAGTATGATACAGTTAAAAATGACCGAATCGGATAGGGATACGTTGGCGCAGTTGGTTAGCGCGTCGGCCCGGATTGCCGGAGGACCTGGGTTCGAGTCCCAGATGTATCCGTATCTTTTTCTGATTTTTCTGTTTCAGATTTTCGATTGACTTTCGCTAATATTATCTTCATTAATTAAAATATTATAATTTGAGGTTTAACTCTTTAAGTTAAAAAGTTAAAAATAAAAATAAAAATATTTCATCCTAGACTTGCAGATAAAGTCAATAGATGTCGCATATTAATAAAAAGTGATAAAATTTATCCTGACACTATCTAGAGGGCATTTAGTTCGAGTTGAATCTTGCAATCACACATAAAGGTAGCAGCCAATAAAAATATGCGATAAGAAAAATGAAAATAATGTTGGTGGTTCTCAGTCGAAGTATGATACAGTTAAAAATGACCGAATCGGATAGGGATACGTTGGCGCAGTTGGTTAGCGCGTCGGCCCGGATTGCCGGAGGACCTGGGTTCGAGTCCCAGATGTATCCGTATCTTTTTCTGATTTTTCTGTTTCAGATTTTCGATTGACTTTCGCTAATATTATCTTCATTAATTAAAATATTATAATTTGAGGTTTAACTCTTTAAGTTAAAAAGTTAAAAATAAAAATAAAAATATTTCATCCTAGACTTGCAGATAAAGTCAATAGATGTCGCATATTAATAAAAAGTGATAAAATTTATCCTGACACTATCTAGAGGGCATTTAGTTCGAGTTGAATCTTGCAATCACACATAAAGGTAGCAGCCAATAAAAATATGCGATAAGAAAAATGAAAATAATGTTGGTGGTTCTCAGTCGAAGTATGATACAGTTAAAAATGACCGAATCGGATAGGGATACGTTGGCGCAGTTGGTTAGCGCGTCGGCCCGGATTGCCGGAGGACCTGGGTTCGAGTCCCAGATGTATCCGTATCTTTTTCTGATTTTTCTGTTTCAGATTTTCGATTGACTTTCGCTAATATTATCTTCATTAATTAAAATATTATAATTTGAGGTTTAACTCTTTAAGTTAAAAAGTTAAAAATAAAAATAAAAATAAGTAATAATTGTTAACCTCAACACAGGCTTATCCTAATGAGGTTAAAAATTGTATTATATACTGTTACACCTAAAATGTGAAGAAACAATACATAAATAGTTATATTGTTTCACCGATTTATTTCAAGATAATTATCGCCACAACATCACGAATAAATACAAAACGATTTTATTTTCTTTCGAGATGGTCAAATACAAGAGATTATGTACACGAAAAGCTTGCTTCAAAGGTTGTCTCAATTCTTCTTCTGTTTTTCAAAAACAAATGCACTCCAATTTGCTATTTTACTTGTCATTATTCCAAATTTCAAATATTTTTCCAGCAAGGCGATGGTTAGGGAGAGGTAGGTACCAGATAAACATTAATTGTTTATTGTTTATTGTTTCTTCTTCACATTTTAGTTTTCAGTTTAAAATACAATTTTTAACCTCACTAGGACAAGCCTGTGTTGAGGTTAACAATTATTTACAAAGTAACAAAATAACACAAAAGGAAAAGGAAACAAAAATAACACTTCAAAAAACACAATAATACTTCAAAAAACAATAATAATGTAGGTAAAATAAAAATGATACTTCAAAAAACAATATTGTTACACAGATAATGGACAAGCTAAAGGCCCTTGGCAGTCTTGGCACATTACAATGTAAACAAAGTAGGGTGACCATAGTTCATTTGAATTTTGAAGGACTAAGATAAATAATAAATATATGTATATAATATATTATGCTATTAATTTAGCACGACAAAGATGAAAAAATGATTTAGACAATAGAATATACTTTTAATTTATGAAGGACAAAGATGAAAAAATTAATTGGCAATCCTCGGCAAATAAAAATAATTTGAGATTCTTTTTAAAGGTATACAAGGAATTAGATGACTTGACATATTCTGGAAGGCTATTAAATAAGAGTGGAGCCTGGTAAAAATAGTTTCTTTGAGCAAAGGAAGATTTAGTTTGAATTGGCATAAAGTTCAGACCAGAGCCAATTCTCGTAGAACGAATTTGCTGCGTTCTTTCTGCAATATTAATATTTTTAAAAAATCTACAAAGTGTTTGTGTAATAAACAACTGTTTTATATTCATGACTTTACATTCCTTAAAAAGTAAATGAGTTGGATATGTAAATTTTTTGTTAAACATAACTTTAAGGATTAGTTTTTGGGCAATATTAAGTGGTTGCATATAAGTCTTTGGGCAGGATCCCCAGCACAATATATTATAAGAAAGCAGAGACTGGATTATTGCAAAATAAACTGTTTTTAGTTTTTCTTTGTCTAGTATATGTCTCAGTTCTTTAAAGATATAGGTAAGTCTCCTAGTATTATTCACTAACATATTAACATGATCGTTCCATCTCAAAAATGTATCTATTTTTACACCGAGGTACTTGATGTTGACTACATTTTCTAAAGGGCTGCAGTTACATGTTTGCAAACAATTGTGAATAATCAAGTTATGAGTGGCAGAAGGCTGACTTTTACTTGAAATACTAAAAGTGATATATTTGGTTTTTTGTGTGTTCAAAGTTAAGATATTATTATTCAACCAACTATTTACTACTCTTAAACCTGTATTACATTTGTCAAATGTTTCATCCCAAGTTTTACCATCAAATATTAAGGCAGTGTCATCTGCAAAACTAACAATATTTCCATGAATATTCAGACCACACAAATCATTTATAAAAATAAGAAACAATATTGGCCCAAGAACACTACCTTGCGGGATTCCAAAGGAGATTGATTTACCCTTGCTTAAAATTTGATTTATTTCTACCTGTTGTGTTCTGTCACTAAGGTAAGATCTGAACCAGTCCATTGCTGCATTATTAATACCTAAAGAAGATAGTTTTTTAAGTAGGAATTCATGGGAAACAGTATCAAATGCTTTTGATAAGTCCAAAAACACCGCTATAGCTTTGTTGCCATAGTCCAGCGCGCTTATAACTTTGGTCAATACCTTTAAAACAGCATCATTTGTACCTTTATTTGCTCTAAAACCGAATTGATTGTCAGAAAGTATTTTAAATTTTTCTAAAAATGAAACTAATCTTGACTTAGCCAATCTTTCTATCACTTTTGAGAGAGCATTGAGCAAAGATATGGGTCTGTAATTGTTAACATCTAGTTGATCTCCACCTTTGAAAAGAGGTATAACCTTAGCATTCTTACAATGAGAAGGAAATATACCACTTTTAAAACTAATGTTAACAATATGCGATATGGGACCCGCCAGCACAGAAACATGTTGCTTATATACCATGATACTTAAGTCATCAATACCACAAGAAAAAGACAGTTTTAATTCATTTATCACTTTTGAAACTTCATAAATGCTAGTACTTTTAAATTCAAAGCTATCTCCTGTAAATTGAGTACAAGGTATATAATTGTTAACAAGACACATTTCGCTAGTTTTATTTGCACTGCACAATTTTTTTGCGAATCTAGGACCAATATCACTGAAGAAGTTATTTACGTGATTAGTGATTACACTTGGATTCTCTTCCATTGAGATAATGTTGTTGTTGATTTTTAATTTTTTTATAGACACTTGCTCCTTTTGTATATTTACTGCCTCCTTTATAATCTTCCACTGTTGCTTGGTATTTCCATTGACGTTATCCAGTTTCCTTCCGTAGTATGTTTGCTCTGTATATTTTATAATTTTTGTACACCAGTTTCTATATCTTTTATAATAATCCAGCAGTTGAATGTTATTTAAATCGCCTCGACATTTATTGTGCAATTTGTCACGGGTTCTGAGACATTTAATAATTCCATCATTTATCCAAGGTTTTAAATATTTCATGTTATTTTTTACGTTTCGTACCGACGAACAACTTTCCACGTGCATTTTTAAACATTTTATGAAATTTTCAGCAGCTGAATTTACATCTTGCGATGACAGGACTGACTGCCATGATTCCTCCTTTAATTTTACCTTCAAAAGATTGTTATCGATGACGGTTTTTATTTTTTCATTATCCTTCGCTTTTTTCTTTATTGTGAAGCTCATAAATCTCAGCAATATCACATCATGATCTGTTATGTCAGTAGTGAAGACAGCTCCCTGTGGTTCAAATTTAGATTTTACCATAATATGATCGAGGCAGCTTGAAGTGGTAGGAGAAACTCTAGTAGGCGAAATTATGATTGGCTTCAAACCATGAAAAGCCAAAAGAGAGAGGTATTTTTGAGTTTTCATATCGCTCAAATCCAAAGTGTTAATATTTATGTCCCCACATAAAATGATCTCCTTATTTAGTAAAGACGTAGAGTCAAGTAGAGCACTCAGTGATTCAAGGAAATTATCTATATGAGCCTGAGACGGAGATCTATAAACAGCTATTACACACAAGGTACTCGATATCTGCATCCTTAAGCAGTTTGCGCCAGGGAAAACAACTTCCTCAACAGTTGCCTGAACATTTTGTTTTACGTAGGCAACTACACCATCGTTTTGCAAATAATTATTATTTGTGTTGTAGACTGTGTATCCAGGGATATTAGGTATATTGGTCATTTTTTTCAGCCAAGCCTCTGTAAAAACTAGTACCTCAGGACGATGTTCGATACAATCGAGCATAGTTATGGTTTCATCAAAGTTTTTATTTAAACTTCTAACGTTCAAACAAAGTAAAGAAAACTTGGAATGTTTTAAAAAATTTTTGCAGGTTAATGAATCTTTAATAATTAAATTAGGTTCGGTAATTTCATTTAAATCAATGTATTTTCCTAAATCGATATCCATTTTAATGTCACAATTATCTTCGGTGCCTTATACTATTTGACTTCTACGACATTCTATTTAGGTCATCTTCGTGTTTTATCTCCCTGATTTTTTTGCCTTCATCTTCTTTCATTAGAATGGATCCATTTTTAAACCAGATGTATTTATATTTTAATTCCTTCCCCTTTATTTTGGCCTTCCAAAGTAGTTCCTTAAAATAAGGAGAAAGAGATTCTCCTAGGAATATCATTTTGTCACGGTTCGAAATGGTCTTTTTGTTTTCTAATAATTTTAATCTTGTTTCCGGATTTCTAATTTTTAGGAGAATAATTCCAGTAGGAACTACGCTTATTCTCATTTTAAAACCAAACAGTTCTATCAACCAATATCTATTCAAATAGTTTTCTTCAGCTCTGCTTGAAAAACCAGCTCCCGGGTGACAAATACTAAATATTCCATCATTCAATTTCTCCCAGTCCATTGTAGCCAGTGTCAATAATGATCGCTGCGAAGGATATTTGATCAGAGGGGTAGCCAAAAAAATTACGCGATCACAACACAATCAATTTCGATTGAGTGACTTTGATCGAATGTAATGAATAATGTAGTGAATGATGTCCGATATAAGACAATAAATTTGTTAGCCTTTTTCTTGCTTGGGAGCAAATGGTTAATAGAATGTTAATTTTGATGAACTGTTCATTTAAAATATAATTTTGACAATTTATTATAAAATATTTATTATATTAATGTGATTATTGTAATGTCTCTGTTAATTCTGTCCAGTTGCTCCATTGGTCAGAGAAGTGAACCATCACCGCCCAGAGGTAAATTGTTAAGTTATCAATTGGCACGTTAACACTTATACTATCTACACACCATGCTGCGAACAGCAGCTTTTGGCAGCTGGCTAAAAATCGAAGGTTGGAGAATGTCTCCCGTCTCTTTTTTTCCCATGCGAACCCGTAACACTCTGTTTCACGTTGACTGCAAATTGGAAGAAACCGTCTGCCTTTAGTACCAACCGAGGAAATGAGATGGTGATATTGAATTTGTTGTGTTAATAAAAGAGACAGAAGACAACGTGAAACAGAATGTTACGGGTTCGCACGAGGAAAAGGGAGACAGGAGACAATAATCAGCTGCTAACAGCCGGCTGTTCGCAGCACCATGTGTAGAGCCCATTATGTGGATATATTTTCATGAATATAGAGCATAATAAAGTTTTTCGCGGTATAAACACAATTTATAGATCTTAAATGAACAACATCAGAATGTAGCTAAACGAAGTTTAATATTAAGTATAAAATATTTAAGGGTTAGTAATCCCTATTGATTAGAGGGCATTAATATAAAGTTATTAAAGGGGATGAGCGGTTTGACCTCCTGTGACCCGTGGGGCGTGATGACCTCTGGGGGCGGATATAGGACAGACTGCGTGGTCCGTGGAATGCCCCTTCCTGAGGGCGAATGAAAGCGATGGTATTTGACCTTTCTTTGCAAATTGCACACATCTAGGAGAGACTGCGTAGATTTGGACCTCTAAAGGTCGTGGTCAGTGTCATAGCTTTTCAAAGAGCTTCAGACATCAAACTTGGTTTCCCGAGATTTTTTCACAGAACTTCTACTAGTATTTTCACTAAGAACGGTTGTCTTTCATACTTCAATCTTTAGGGGATCTTTGCTTAGACATAACATAATAATCTAAATGAAATATGAAACAGAATAATTCATGGAAAAAAAAGATAACGGTCGCAACTGGAGATCGAACCCAGGACCTCCGTCTTTCCGCGAAAGTCCTCTTACCTTTTGATTCATGGTTTGTTTAAATTGAAATATATTACTTTATTTAAATAATGGGTTGTATTCAGCCGTGATAACTAAAAACACAATGTTTTTCTAGAGAGTCTGAATGAAATGTCAAGCAAGTATAAACTTCAAAAGTTATTCCAAAAGATTGATTTTTTTAAAATTTTTATGCCCACTATCCCCTCGGGCCTCGAGCATTTTTGCCAGAGGTCAAAATATTTCGGCTTTGTAATAAAATCCAAATAAATGGAGTATTTATGAAAGTATCCGAAAACTAAAAACTGTTTTTGGAAGGTGAGAGAGTACGCTTCAAATTTTATAATTCGAATTCAAACATATATTTTTTAATGTTAACATTTTGAATTCAACATAAAAAAGTTTATGAAAGTGTTAATTTCTTTCTAAGTAAAACTACCTATTAATTGATAATTAAAAAAATTATTATGTTATTAGACGAATGTCTCACTTTTTTTCATTTTATTTAAAAATTATTTAATTTAAGAATTCCCAAAGTTTCTTAATTTTTTTCAAATTGTAGTCTGAAACTTTGGTTTCTTGTGCTTTTAAATTATTTTACTTTAATTTTTTTTATGAAAAGTGTGGTGTTTTGTCTTTCTAACATCGTTTAGATCATATTTCTCACCATGATAGTAAGGGAGACTTTCTATAAAACCTACATGAATTGTTCCCAAAAATGAACAGATTAGACGGGGGGGTTTATCCTCCTGATTAACACTGAAAATAAAGTGTATGCATATCATTTTACGTAGTGGTACAGAAATACCGATATGTTTTCACGATCTGGATTGAAGTTCCATTTTTTCGTAGTTGAATGCGGTTATCGGCCTGACCACGAAAAATATTAAGACGTAAAAATTCCACGACTTAAACAATCTTCTAACGGTTACATTATTTAATCTGTTGAGAAAAGTGACTGTTTTAGAAAGGTGAATAAAAATAACGATTAATTTACTTCTTAATGAAGACATGAACAGGGCTTGCTGATTATTGCTGACGATAAAGATACTGACAAATACGGATTTTAATTATTTATGTTATATAAAGATATTTCAAAATCATTGTTATGCAGGACAAAGGCGTTTGTCACAATAAGATGTATTATCTTAACAATGCCTTGATGGACCAATAGCACTAGGACACGATTTAAAATGCAGCAAAAACACTAACAACAAAAAACAACACAAACATATCCACAGTCAACAAACACGAAGATCTAGAAATTAGCAAACATAAATATGAGTTAATAATTAAAATAAGTCAACAAACATGAAGATGCGGAAATCATGATGTAATAACATCAACAGAATATTTTTTTACGTTAGCTCCACTCAGGAGGCCCTGAGGAAAAAATCCATCAAGGCCTAAGTCATCTTTGAGGATGCTGCGAGGAGTGTCTTTTTAGGAAATAGGAAGGATATGAATTTCTGCGAAGGAAAAAGTTACGAGGTGTGGGTAGGATATGGGATTTAATGTGTTTGGATGTATGAAAACATCGCCATGTACCGCAGTGGAAGGGTAATGCGGTACAAGACGATGTTCCGAAAGAGTCTTGCTGGAGAAATCAAAACATCTCTCCCGAACGACCATTAGAATATTTTTATGTGTAGGTTGTCTTACATTATTTCAATGAGACGTTATGATAGGTGTAGAAGATGAAGCTATTTACGTACAGTTAAGGTCTAATCCGTTTGAATAATTGTTGGTAAGTTGATTGAATATCGTTTTTGATATTTTATTTTGAATTTTAAAATGGAGATTGATCAAAAACTAAAATGGTCGTTTGGACAATTAAGCACTCAGGCGACGAGCTGGTGGACAGACGCATCTGCAGCCAGGACACACCTCACCAATGAAGCCAGGCACCCCTGCTAAGTTACCAAACTTAGCAAAACTTTTGGGGTGACTTGTGGCATAGGTGTTGGTTTTTACTAAATGGTTCCCGGGGCGGTGGTGCCCATTTCCGCATGCCAAATTGAAAATTGCCTTGTCATTCTCTACTTATTTAGAATCTAAAAATAGTTTTCCATCCCTTTCCAAGGTGGAAAACCTAGTTAAAAAGCGTGGAAATTCCTAGCATGCTGATCAAAAAATATTCCATAAATGTTCATTTCGTCGTATTTTCATGAAGTAAAAAGTTAAACTTTGTTATGTTTAGTTGCCAGATATGAATGCTTCCTAGATTTCTCTCCCATTTTTCTATTTGCAATTAGCAGAGCTCCACCAGCTCTCGACTATTGTGAATTATCACATACAAATATCACCAAAAAACTTCTAAAAGCTGGTGATAGGGTTTATGCTTTACTGATACTACTTTACGTATCCGATCCTCATGACTAAGTTAACACAATTAATTTTGGGTTTGCACTGGACAACAAAAACAAAATTCTGAACAATACTTTTCCCTGCAAATATGTGTGTAAATATGCCAGCGTGAAAATGTGACACCGGTAAACCGCATTAAAATAGAGCGGAATTGTGTCGTAAACATGATATAGCCATAAGCCCCAAATGCAGATATTTCCTGTTTTACTGCCAAAATTATTTTATTTTTGTATTGTCAGGTTAAATCGGCATTGAACCAATCACAGGCAAATTGAGAGAAAAAATATTAAATATTCCGTACCAAATTGCGAGAAACTAAGTTAATTAATTAATATACATATAAATAATGTAATGTAAATAGGTGCCGTAAACCAGGGTTGAATCTGTTCGTTTTATACTTTGAAATTAATTTATATATTTTTAAATTATATTTATAATTTCAAAATTATTTATAAAATTATTTGTGTGGGAAAATTTTATGTAGTACAATATTGTAGTAGTATTGTACCAGTAAAACAAAGCATGTGTTTTTGGAGAGCCAAAACAAGCCTAGTAATTATTGAAGTCACCTTTTGGAGTGGTCGACTTTGCTGTACCGTTTTTATAAGTAAAATAAATAATATTTTTTATGTGTAAATTTAATTAAAATTAAAATAATAATTTCTTTGACAAAATTTTTATTTTCATATATTATTTTGACCGGGTTTCACTACAACCGTGGCTACTTCATTTGAACAAATATTATCAAAATCATTATTACTTTTATTGTTACTAGCGATTACCTGGCATGCGTTCAACTCAAAAAAAAAAATTTTTCTCCCAGCCAGTCCTTTCCCATGTGTTCCCGTTCCGGCACCTGTTCCATCTCTTGTTCCTCTCTTGCATCCCCTTTCCTTCCCGCGTTCCCCTTCCGCCTTCACTATCTTCTTCCCTCCCCCCTCAAGGATTCCCACCCTGACACTAAACTTTATGAAATACACACATTTGGGCCACCGGTTGTAATTTTTTATTCAGATTTCATCAGACTAGAGATCACCATTATACTCGTAAATGTTACAGTAAAAACCCGTACGTAGTTACAACGCGTTTTCTCTAGTATAAACATTTAGGAAAACTAGTTATAACTAGAGAAAACGCGATGTAACTAAAACGAGTTTTAACTGTAATATATATATATAGAAAACTTCGCAGGCGTGCCTACATCAAATCACAAATGTTTCATCACAATGCGATGAATGTTTTAGAAAATAATTTCATAACGCTAAAGCTTACCATTATACGTAGAAAACCTCACGGATACGCACACGACAAATCACCTAAGTTTCGGAAAATATCCGGATAAATGGTTTAGGAACGTTTAAGGGCCAAACAAAGAAACATTCATTTTTATAAGATTAAATTTTTTTTATTATCATTAAAAATATATATATATATATCAACCGCCTTCGTCACACGGAGAAAAATGTTATTCTGAAATACGATAATTTTATTCGTAAAAACGGTTAAAAACGTGACTGAAGTCCTTACGAACAAATTAACAGTGTTTCAATGTTTATTGCCGGGAAAATGTAATAATAATTTGTTGGTATACGTACGAATTTTTTTTTTTTTTTTTTACATTAGGTCCACACAGAAGGCCCTGAGAAAAATAATTTCCCTCAGGGCCTATGTCATCTTTGGGGATGCTCTGTGGAGGGTATTTTTAAGGAAAGGAAGGAGAGGAAGTTCTGGGAAGGAAAAATGTATGGGGGTTGGGTAGGAATCTGGGGTTCAGTGTGTCTAGATCATCCGCCGCCAAGACCTAGACAATGAACAAATTATTCTTACATGTTTCCGCCAATAAACATTGAAACCCTGTTAATTTGTTCGTAAGAACTTCAGTCACGTTTTTAACCGTTTTTACGAATAAAATGATCGTATTTTAGAATAAAATTTTTCTCCATGCAAACACTAAAGAATCTGTAGCCACAAGTACACTATGATTTTTAGCTAAATTGCTGGACTAAATTTTGAATATCATTCCAAGGACCTACCTACACTGTGAAAATTAGATTAACTCTAGGCTTTAATTTATTTAATACTAGTTTAGGTAAATCACGAAAATACCTACCAAATAAGCTGCCAATTAGCTCCAATAGCCAACGTATACTAGATCCCAAATGTAATTATGCATCGTTGCATGATGCAGTCAGCAGCATGTTGTGTATTGTCGTCGGTGCAGTTTGGTTGGTGGCTGCAACCAACTGCACATTTTGTCACCATGTTCAACAACTAAGCCCCGACTCGGGCGATAGAATTCGTGTAAATTTCCAAACTGCCGGTATCATGTACAAATAAGCTTATATTAAACAATTATACAGTGATGTTGTTTGTACGCAAAATGGGCAATGTGATACTTATAAATTGGAGTGGAATTATAATATTTGTTTAATAGAAAATAGATTAGACTTATTCATTTACATGGAAATATGAACGGTTGCAGTAACTACGTTTTAGATTCTCGTTAGAATTTGATGTCTGAGATTTTCCTTTTTATAATAGGTATAGGGTGTTGTCAGGCATTGTTATGATGTTTATTAAAATATTTCAATTTGGGAGGCGGTATGGATACCGCTGCCCCGGGAACTATTTAGTAGATAACCAACACCTCTGCCATAGGTCACCCCAAGTGGTTCGCTACGTTTGGTGAATAAGCAGGGGTGCCCGGGTTCATGGGGTGATATTCATCTAGGTTTTCCAACCTAGTGCGTTGTCAGGCAGGATCAGGAGAGACTGGTTGAGGGAGACATTTTGACCTCTCCACCTGGGTTGGGAGAGATATATACCTCATACCTTATTTCTTCCCAGAACTTCTCTTCTCTTTCCTTTCCATAAAAGGACCCTCCGCACAGCATCCCCAAAGATGACATAGGCCCTGAGAGATTTTTTCCTCTGGGCCTCCTGTGTGGAGCTAATGTAATAATTGGTAGTTAGAATCTTAGATATATGGCTTTACAATAAGGATTTTTGATTGACGGTCCGAAACGATTATACTTACGATGCCTATCAAATAATATTGCGATATTTAATTGAAGAAGAAGATAAAGCTAATAAATCTGAACTCTAAACAAATATAAAGCAAACCAAGACCCAGAAAAATTAAAAAAAGATAACGGTCACAACTCGGAAACGAACTAAAGATCTCTGTCTTACAGGTACCAATTTGGCCATTTAGCCATTGGGATCTACTTATTTTTCGTTATTTTTGTCGATCTCGTATTTCAAATTCTTAATTAAATATATTATCTTCAACTATTTTTCACTTTTTTCTTTTCTTTTATGTTTTGTTTATATTTGTTAATATTATCCTCTTCTTAAGTGATGTATCACATCTTTGGGTACAATCTTTAAAAGTTATTACAATAAAATAAAATAAATTTTAGAAAAGGTTCGACGGCATTTACTATGCCGGTAGTAGGTTGGATTGGGTAAAAATTAAAATAAATAGCTTCCATTATCCGAAATGATTAAGAGACTGTCCCGGTAGGTTAGAGATTCTGGGTTCGATTCTCAGTTATGAACGATATCTTTTTATTTTTTTGCATCTTCTTCAGATTTATTTTCTTTTAGCTTTGTTATATAATCTTCCTCTTCAATAATGCATTACATTGATGGGTATTTGGTAGTGTGGTTATGTTTTAGCTAGTTTCATTTCTAACGTAATACCCAGTCGTAGGTTGGGGTGGAGTGAAATAGCACAACTTTGTACTAGGGCGATGGGATTGTGGTCTCGCTTTACTACCTACTGTACAAAATTACTAAACCGTAAAATTACTAAAACTTTTGAATTTTGTTATAAATGTTGATTATTTTTTTGAAAGTACAGGGTGCGGCAAAACAGACAGTGCAGTTTTGAAGGGCTATTAAAAAAAAGCGGCGCGACTTACAGTAATGGGATTTATTTTATTTTCTTATTAATATCATGCCGTTTTATGCACCAAGTCCTGAAGATTACATCAGAAAGATGAATAACCCCAGCAGCGATACATTGATGAAGGCGATTTCTGAAGTTTTCGGATGCATTTTGGCACATCTCCATGGGCATGGCGGCGATTTCCTCCCGAATTGGAAACTTGAGTTCTTCAAAGGTGTAAGGCCAATGTTCGAAAACTTTTTTCTTCAGAGAGCCCCACAGGAAGAAGTCACAAATGCTTAAATCAGGTGAGCACACGGGCCATCCCACGTCACCCTAAGAGAGATTAGCGCTCAGGGACACTCTGTCACAGTTTTGTCATTGAAACCCGAGCAGTATTGGTCATTACACCGTCCTGTTGAAACCAGATGTCTCTCAGACCTGTTTCCCCAGTTATTTCTTCAAATCGAGGTTTAAAACAAATTTCAGTAGAGGGACGGTTTCACTACTCGCAAGATTGAAGTGCAGCCGGAAGGCCCGCTGGATGGCGATGACAGAACGGCCATTTTCAAGAAACATGCGGACGGTAAAGCCCCGGTGTTGTCTGGACCAAACCATGGCAAGGACTGAAAACGGTACGACCCTCCCTACACAATGATACCATCTTAGGTTACACCACACGGGATGTACCGGCCTTTCAAATCTGTTTTGCCTCACCTTGTGTATGTATGTCTGACAAGTTTTTCAGAAGAATAAAATCCTAGAATAATAGAAGATTGTAATTCTATGTGAGCGATTTTTGAGCCTCTATTATTTTCGTTTTGAATATAATATAATATTATTAGGTAGGTATAGAAAAAGTTTTCTAAGAATAATAATATAAAGATTTTAAAAAACCTAATATCATTTTTGAAGTTTTTTTATATATAATAATGGTTTTGTTATCTTACGCACTTGTTACTGAAACCACAACGTTTGATATAAAATAGATTAATGTTTTTTATCTCTTTTTATATAATCAATAATATTATTATTCAATTTATAAAAATACATAATTTATAAACAAGTTCTGCTTTGTTAGGCGTGACTTTTCGCATTCAGAAAGCATCATCAAGTTGTGACAGTTTACATAAACTCAGGGGGCTCTGAGGAAAATAATTTACCTCAAGGCCTAAGTCATGAGGGAGGAGTGAACGTGGACCTTGAAAAGACCCATGTTGTAGGAGAGAGGAAACACAGAGGCCGGCAAAAGTTCTACATGCCAGCTCTTAAATTCAAGAACAAATCTCAGAACGACCCGTTCTCATGTGAAAATTTTAATGTATGTTGGGCGCTCGTTTGGCGTGTTTCATGACTATACACCGGTGCCGATGTGATTTATATCATTATCTTTATATAGAAAAATCTCGAGTCACAATGTTCGTCCGAGGTAAACTCCGAAACTACTAAACCGATTTTGATAAAATTTGGCTTACTGTCTGTAATTTGGTCCATCTTAAAACATATGATAGTTTTTATCTCGATTATTGACCTCAATATTTATTATTGCGAATTAAATGTTTTTTATGGGGAAATTATTTGAAATTATTTGTAACAGATGGCGGTGTGAGTTAATTTATTGACACAACACTAGGTTATTTATTTATTGACGAACGTCCGTTGTCGAGTGGTAAGACACTTGACTCCCATTCGGAAGGTCGCGGGTTTGAACCCGGCGTGCGCAAATAAATTTTATTTGATTAATTTGTGTTATTTCACAATTAATTAATAAAAATAATATATGTTATATTTACGGCACGTTCCAGAGTGGAAGTTACTCTCAGTATCGCCCTTGTGTAAGACCACCATTCAGAATTGAAACGTTGCTTAATAATGGCTTTAGCCGTGTTTAGTGACTAGATCTGAATAGACAGGTACTTTTCCACCTTCCTCTTCCACATCTCCTTCCCTTCCCCACTTACCTTCAGCCTCACAACATACTCCAATTGGGGATGCCATAGTCTCACTGGCTCCAGAAGGGAGCACTTGGGACTATTGTGAGGATTCTCTATAATAATAAAAAAAATTAGGTTAGGTAACCATCCAGTAGATGGCGTTGTGTTTTGTTAGCCACAGCAACACGTGGGTGGGTCAGCTTGTATTTTAATATAATATTCTTATTAAGAAGTCAAAATAATACACACTGTTTGATAGATAACGTATTAATTCACTGGTCAAGCCTCTAATTTAGTGCAATTTGTATACAAATTGGGCGTAAAAAGCTTTTGATGTGTTTTGAAAACTCTTTAGAAATGCAGACAAGTATATCAAATTATTTTAACGAGAAAAGGTCTCTGGAACGTAAACACAGCGGTAACCCATTAGTTCTGTCGGTGTGGTTTAACAGGTGGAATGTAAGTCCGGAAGTGACTTCTTATCTGGCTAAAACTTTACCCGCGGACTGCAGCACTGTTTAGGAAAATGAGGTTGTATGGAATCTGGGTAAGCCTGTTAGTATGTGGTGACGATGACTTTTGTTTTGTAGAGCGAACTCAGGGATGCGAAAATATCTAATTAGAAATTACTGACAGAAATCTGCAGGTAAGAGGACGAATGAGTAGGTAGAGAAGTGAATGGAAGGAAATAAGAAAATGTAACATTTAAAAAAAAAAAGCTTTTTTTATTTTATCTTGTTTGGGAGACCAAAAATTTAGATAAATAACAAAGCATAATAGTATTTATGACGACACAATACACTAAAATATTTTCTCAATCTTACCGACGTAAGCAAAAAAGGCGTTTACACGCATATATGCGATTGCGACCCCGGTTTACTGGACGGCCCTATTGTCGAATTTGCCATAACAAATATTCTAAAATAATGTAGAAATCCTAAAGACATAAGTGAAAAAGGCTTGTACACAAATATATAATAGTAATAGACGTACCTACGGTCGAATTTGACCTAGCAGGCCTGGGAATCTTTCCGCGGGGCTTATTTTAAATAATACCGATGAATGTATTTTAGGTACTAAAATCTCAGATGTTTCTAAACGAATACCTCCGAATGTTATTACTTCATAAGTTATTACAAAAATAAAATTTGGTGCTTATTGCTAAATTTATAATTGAAAAAACGCGGTTAAAATTATCTAACCGTTTTACTTAAAATACTTTAATGGTAAGGGAGTGTTTTTATTAAACTTAAATAAC
Source organism: Limnephilus auricula (assembly GCA_951813805.1). NCBI lineage: Eukaryota > Metazoa > Arthropoda > Insecta > Trichoptera > Limnephilidae > Limnephilus > Limnephilus auricula. The sequence goes on along the minus strand of OX638398.1, from coordinate 32,535,336 downwards.
TTACATTCATGGGTGTCGGTTGGAAAAAAAAGTTATGATAGTTACGAATCAGTCCAATTCCAACTCCCATTATTAAGGTTTTGTGCAGCCTTAATTCAACTCTTTATTTGTTTTCTTCAATATTTGAGAAACAAAAATGGTTGAAAAATGACTAAAGACCTCAATAAATAATTTACTTCCGTTTAATGTCAAAAATTGAATGCGGACTGCCAATACATAATATAGATTAGTATTTTAATTTAACATTGCCAAATTATTAATATTTTTACGTAATCGAATGGCGTTTGATGTTTCGGGATGCGAATTCGTAGACAGGTCCCTGTCAATATCGATTCGGCTGTCAACAGTGAGATCGTGCTGTGGACATACCAAATATATACTTTACAATGGATTTCACCGTGTTAGAATCACCTCAAGCTAATTGCATCCTTTTGCACTTTTTGTTGTTGACTTTCGTAATTATTTTCCATCACCGAAAAATACATTTTACCATCGTTACGATTCAGTAAATAGTGGGTATTTTTCAGCACCCTGCCAGGAACAATCGCTGTCGTTGGTTTTCTGCAACAATAGACATCACCCGGCACACAGCGCTCCAGACAAACTCGGAAAATTTCATAAAGTGCTGTTTCTCAAACTTCGCACTGCGCGCACCAACTTTTCTAGAGATATTCATTAAAATAATGCTCTCTGGCGCTGCCTCTTCATCTTTCACTTCCCTATTATCTCCTGGGCTATGAAATTACTGTCACAATCATATTATCTTCAGGGAAATCTTTTCTCAGAATGGCCCTGAGCGGCTGAACTCCGAGCCGGGATTTGTAATGCAACAGTATTAGAGCCATTTTCAGCAAAAAATATCTCGCTTTGCATAATATTCTGTGAAGGTATTTTGTAATAATTTATTTATTGTCAACTTGATGATGTCAACATATAAAGTTAGAGAAATATAAACAGTGGCAAGTACTTGTAAGTTAAGAGTAGGTACTTCATATTATTTTTTTATTATGTAACACACATTTAATATGTAATTGTATCCTATATCTAAATACTAGCTTTTATTATACATACATCTTACTTTGTTTTATGTCAGGTCTTACAAAAACCTAACATATTATTTTAGTGTTTTATGAAACACGAATAGGTACATATTTCTTCTCAATATACTTCTAAAAACAACTTTATCACTTCAGCGATATTATTTCTCAGTACTCAAACATTCGTATTTTCATATTTTAATTAATGAAGATAATATTTGCGAAAGTCAATCGAAAATCCGAAACAGAAAAATCAGAAAAAGATACGGATACATATTGACTTTCGATAATATTATCTTCATTAATTAAAAAATTATAATTTGAGGTTTAACTCATTAAGTTAAAAATTTAAAAATAAAAATAAAAATATTCTTATTTTCTTCTTAATGTACCTCCTGTAGTACTGTATACTTATAATGTCACGTATCACTTTAATTTAACAGCCTTTCCATGGCGTTTAAATAAATAAATAAATGTAAAGGAAATGTTCCCTTTAATTTTGAATTATCTAGTATCAGTTGGATTATAATGTCAGTGTTAATTTCTTTTATCATTGCATTATTTTCTTTAAATATAAAAATCTCGCATCACATTGTTCTTCCAAGTTAAACTCCGAAACTGCTTAACCGATTTTTATGAAATTCAGCTCACTGTGTGTAATTTGGTCCAACTTAAAAGATAGGATAGTTTTTATCTCAATTATTGACCGCAATATTTATTATTGCGAATTAAATATTTTTTGTGGGACAATTATTTGTAATTAAGTTCCGTAAGTTTCTGACAGATGGCGGAATCCGGTGAACACGCGGAACATCGTAAGTCACCCTGAGAGAGACTAGGCGCTCAGGGACACTCTGTCACAGTTTTGTCATTGAATGACAAATGATGGCGGTGTGAGTCAATTTATTGACACAACACTTGGTTATCTAGGTTAGGTAACCATCGAGTAGATGGCATTGTGTTTTGGTAACCACAGCAACGTTGGGAGGGTCGGCTAGGTTGATTATAAATTTGTCAGTTGGTTGGTTAGAAGAAACCATAATAAGGAAATTAAAAGAACATATGTTGTTTCTTTGTTAAAAAACTTAGCAATATAAGTGTTTTATTTAAAAGGGCAAATCACCACATTATATAAATATATTTATTAATGTATTGTACAAGAAAAACACATGTGTTAACATGTTTCAGAGAATTTTACATCAAAGAAAGCAAAAACGCGGTTTAAAATGCGTTATTTATGTGTAAATGTATACAATATTTTATATCATACGTTATCAGTGGGTTGCAGTGACATTTTTTTTCCGGTATTCGCTGTGTTACGGGATAAAAACTGTGGTGGTTGGCGTTTTTAAATACAGGTACCTTATTATATTTTAAAATAAAAGCTGGAATGTGGTTTTGTGTTTTCAACATATTGTTCACAAACCTAAAAAGCTCTGGATAGAGCATTAGTGCGTTTGCATTAATGACATTGAAGCCAAATCAATCGTGTGGAGAAAGTGCCTGGAAGCCATCTTAAATGACAAACTTTTAAAATCATTTGAAGAGTCCACGGAAAGAATGATCAAAGTCACCTCCAAACGGCGGCGTAGTCCAGCGGTAGGGCGTTGGACTTCCATTCCGAAGGTCGCGGGTCAAAGATCATAAAAATCGGTTCAGCCGTTCTTGAGTATAACTCAAGAATGGTGTAACTAACCCGACTTTGTTTTATATATTAAGAGATTATAAGGTTTCAAAATTTAAAATTCTGTTTTCTTAAAATTCTTCTCAAGTGACTTTGGTCATTCTTTCTGTGGACTCTTCATTTGTGTGTAAAGTTGTGAAATGAACTATTTAAAATTTATTTTTCTGTCATAAATGCACATTATAACGGCTTATGACTTTTTTGGGTATTTGATGAGAATGGAGAGGTGTGAAATGTTATGTCCTGTTAAATCAAGTAGGTTAATTCATTTTTCATACATCTTCCCCCTCACCACGCGGTTTCAAATTGTTTCCGTATAACTCCGTCCAGCCCTTTAGGTTCATGATATTACAAAGCTTTTAATTAAGTACAGGATAATTATTTTAAACTGGGACAAATTTTAATTTATTTGTACACACCAATGGTATCAAAAGCTTCCTAAAAAATTGTCGAACTAGTTGTTTGTATAAGTGTTAACCATTTTTTAAGTCAACATAACAGGGAAACATTGTCAATAATGGTGACTTACAGGGTGCTATTATTTTGTTAACTAAATCATTTTTGAATTAATTTTTTCGTTTATTTCTAAGGTTTCTAAGGTTTGTTTACGTTAGCGCGACATACCTTTGCAAAAGTTTAGGATCACTTTACTGAAAGAAAACTGAAAATCCAATATTGATTCAACAGCTGTTGTTTGCAACTAGTCATTGAAGATTCGGATTTGTTTAGATAAGCGTTGCAAATTGCAAAGCGGATTACAATCGAATGGATTCTTGCTGTCGAAACGGCAGGTATAAATAGTATTTCTCGTAGTGTAGTCTTGTGCAAGAACATTTTTTTTCCTAATTCAATGATTATTGGAGATTATTTATACACTGTTTATTATCCTTCTCGTGGCTTTTTGTCATTTCAAAATGTAATAATCACCGTACCGTCGCTCACGCCAGTGACATTGACTGTAAATTGTCGGCTTTCTCTTGAGGATACCTTGCGTAAGGATTTGCAAATAAAATGACTTCACAAATTTCGTCTTACAACTGGTCGATTGGGCCAGTTGGTTTCCTATTTATTGGGCATAAAATAAACAGTTTCTATACGTGTTAATGTGGAGCCAATTATGCCATGTCCTAAAAACAAAATAAAAACATTTTTGAGAGGTGAAAAAATAATAATTACTTAACCCTGTGTTTAAGGATAAAAAATCTTTGTGAAAAACCATGTTTTTTTTTATGATTTAAATAAGAAAACAACTTTTTTATAAAACAAAAATTTGCTTTAAATAATAGAAGAAAAAAGTTTTTGTTTTATTTTTTTACTTCGTAAAGTTCAACTTGAAGAATTCCTTTTAAATTAAAATAACAATAAAAATTAATGGTTTAGTTTCTTCGTATCTAAGAAACGAGAGAGAAGAAATTCCAATAAACTATCAATAGTTAGTGTAGGTTTCTAAATAAAGTTACTTTATATGTGATATTAATTTCATTTTATTTTTATTTTCTATGTGAATACCGCACAACAGTCCGAACCGTCAGTGAGGTATGATCGCCAATTGGGGTATGTAGGTAGTGGGGAGTAGAATGTGATGGGGAAAGGAAGTTGGGGAAGTACCTGCTTATTCAGATCTGGTCATCAAACACGGCTAAAGAAAGCAACGCAAAGTTTTAAAGAAAATTTTCAATTCTGAATAGAGATATTACACCAAGACGATACCGAGAGCATCTTTCACTATGTAACGTGCCGCAAGTACACTTTATATTATTTTTATATTAAATATTTGGGCACGCCGGGTTCTAACCCGCGATTGATTGGGAGTCGAGAGTCAATTGATAACGATAATAATTCGGTAATTAGACATTATGAACAAGTGAACCCGTACTGAAGTTTAAATACTACATTCCTGGTTTCGGAAGATTAAAAAAAATCAAATCTCTCTCAAAACTACATGTTTTTGGTGACCGGTAAAAAACCATGTCTTGTTCGACATGGGTTTTCAAAAATCATGCAGGTATAAATGACTCAAAAACGTGAAAACATCCCATGGCAACTGGAAATTATATTTAAGCTAATGTTTCAGAAACTAGCAGAGGGGGTGTTTATTTACGATTACATCCCCTAAGTTTTGTTTTCCCCACCCGCTCGTTTGTCTGAGTCTATTATGATAGAATGAGTTTGGAGTAAAGTCTCAGTTACGTGTTACTGGATGTAGTCCTGATATTACTTAGGTAATTTAATATTTGGATATATAAGTTACTTTTTGGATATATGTTTTACATTAACTCCACTTTTGTAATTTCCTTTGGGGCCTGTGACATCTTTGGAGATGTTTCGAAGAGGGATTTTTTGAGGAGGAAGGAGTGAATACAGGTCTTGAAGAGAGGTGCGAGGAAACACAGAGGCCGGCAAACCATTCCACAGCCAAGCTGTCGAACTCAAGAACGAGTCGTGGAAGCGACCGGTCATCATGTGACAAATGTCAACCGTGTACATATTACGTTGACGTTTTTCCGGACTCTGCACCGGTACCTGAGGAATCAATGACGCTACTTTCTTGGAGCATCATCCATTGTTATACCAGTAGAACAAGTCAGCGTATCTAACTGACGCCTGCACGGAGAAAAATCGATTTTGACCCTCACGATAATTTATCAGGCCATATTTATAAAATATTCGTTTAGAAATGTTTTATCTAGTTGCCCTGATAATACAACATGACGATACAACGAAAAAATACGTTGGACCAACAATGTATACGCACAAAATTTGTTCTAATAATAATTTATTCTTACATTATCCCGACAATAGACATTGAAACCTGTTAATTTGTTCTTAAGAACTTCAGTCCCGTTTTTAACCGTTTTACGAATAAAATGATCGTATTTTAGAATAACATTTTTCTCAGTGTGTGCTCTAAAGATTGCAATCCGCCCATTTCTGCACAGAGTCAAAGGGTTTTTAAGGAATTTTAGAGCTCTAGACCACAATGGATGCCAAATTCAACAGTGGGGTGCACTTTCGATTTGTAGAGTCAGCAGCTGTGTACTATTTTTATTTGTTGTATTTATTAAATTACGGTGCAATAAAGAATAAATTCTCAACATAATAATAAATTATGCTTGAAATGCAATTTTAGGAATTCCTTTTTAGATTTACAAACTCTATGAATGCAAGAAAAGTAATTAAATTATTTTTGTCGATCGAGTTAAGTTTTTAACAAACTGAATAAATGTATTATTGATGACGGAATAATCACATGAACGTCATACTCGTATAGGCGTGATCTACGAGTAGTACCTTGAAATTAATAAAAAACGAATGACCCTTTTATAACACTAATTAATAAGTAATAAGTAAAATTACAATAAACATAATAAGTAAAGTAATAATAAGTAAGGAAAATCTTTTCTTAAAACTTCGCAAAATCACTTTGTGGTGTCATTTTTAATTAAATGAAAAAAATAACTATGTATCAACCACTATTATATAATTATAATTACCTACATGTTTCGAAACTGATGGTTTCTTCGTCAGGGTAGTAATAACATTAAATAACAAAATAAACAAACAAGTACAGACTAAAAAGAACTATGGACAAAAATATTATAGAGAGAGGTGATTAATTAACTAAAAATATTGTAAAAAAACAATTATTTAAAATTAAACACAAACATTATTTTAGAATATGTAAAAATTACATTATGTAAATAATCAAAAGATAATCAAGTTGTTTAAACAACAAAATTAAATTATTTTAAATATAAGTATTTATAAGAAAATAAATTTAAGAGATTGCTATTTTAAAAATGTATTTAATTATTAATCATATTTAATTTACTATTAACACTTTTTCTAATTTCTTAAATTTCTAAGTTTGCTAATTGTAAAACTGTTGTGTTTGTGTGTAACATCTTTAACCCTTTATTTACATCAAAATAATGATTTGTTTCAAAAATGTGGTTGGAAAATTCAGAATAATTATTAATATTCAAACGCTTTAGATGTTCCTTAGCTGTAGTATTAATAAAATTAAAATAATACATCTTAAATGATACAAAGTTATTTGTTTCATTCTTCTTGAAAATACAGGATATATGTTATCAAGGTACATTTAATATATAATATAATATACATAATTAAGGAACAATGTAATCGGGGTATATAACATATTGGCGAAATTCAATTTAAAGTTACAATACAAGATATAGACTAGGTGGGTTTCTCAATTTGTTCGCTGTTACTATGCTGTACATTAATTTATGTAATCGAGGTAAATGTAAGTAATATAATATACATAACCAACATAAGAACAATGTAAACAGGGTGCATGAAAACATATTTGAGAAATTATATTAGAATTAGAATATAAGATATAAATTACGCGGGTATCTTAATTCATAGGCTATCACTATACTGCATATCTACTAATTTACGTTTAATAAAAAATAAAATTAAAACTCTGTTCCATTCACACGTTTCGCATTTGCATTTATCATAAATGTGTATTAGTTTATTTTTTATTTATTTATAATTTTTTTTTTTTTTTAACATACATTATTTACAAAATGTTTTGGCTGCCCAACTAGGAAGAATCCCGTTTTAGGGCAGTCAAATCAGGATGATATATGGAAGATATGGAACGTGTCTTGTACAAACAAAAATAAATGGAAGAAATGAAGAGAAGAGAAAGAATAAACATAAAAAAGATAAAAAATAAGAATTTAGAGCGGGACAGAATGACGGACAATGAAATACCTGAACGTTCCGCGTGTGGTGCAAAGTCTAGCCTCTTAACCGGTAGTAAATCATTTCAGTCACCTTAAAATTTAAATTTAGAATCATTTAAATAAGTCATCTTAAAGTGGTCTAACCACAGTTTGAAAATGGCCTTGTAAGCCGAAACAGCAGCCACAATATTAAAAAACCAAAATTCTTGCAGAACTTAATTACAACATTATAAAAATAAATTTATAATTCTGCGAATTAAAGACAAAAAAAATAATAATACGTATTATGTTTTTCCATTTAAATGATAAAAATATTATTTAAGTCATTTAAAATTAAGTAAAAACACGTTAGTATTCCAACCTTGCCAACCGATTGCTATAAATGTAAAAAATCACACCTTTTTTTATTTTAAAATTTACGAAATTGTTTTCCGAATAATATACGAACATTCTGTTGTGTTTCCGATTCCTGTTTCTCAAAATAAGAAAAACAATTCTGAAAAATATTTATGTTTCTCATCAGTAATTTACGACTCTCCAATCACTTAGGACCACAATATCGTTCTTGTTAATGAACAACTTTCGAAAGCAAAATCGTAATTACAAAATATCCCAAGTATTTTGTGAACGGTTTTCGTCTAACAGGTGTGTATTCAACATTATTTCCATTAATAGACTTTGGCCGAAGAAATTTTCCCTCATTGTTATCGAGTAAACAATGGCTTTAAACGGAGCCTTAACCAACCCCACGTGAACGGTAGCAGCCTTACGAATACTAAAGCCTTACGCCCCATAAATAGCATTACAGGTGGTACGTTTTTTAACCGATAAATTACGAGGGCGAAGTAATAATTTTTGTGCTCATGTTATTAAGCAACGAACTTGAACATTCTTGTGCTCAAGAAACACGTTATTTGAACAGCTTTATGGACCTTAATATGATTTTTTACTATTAATATTATTACAGTTTACGATAACCTCTAGTTTGATTATTCTTAAGTTCTTGATTTATATAAACGCGTTTAAGCATTTTGTCACATTGAGTTTGCCACTTGGCAACATAGTAAGTTCTAGTTCTTTATTCGAGTCAATTAATATCCATTAGAAAATGTCTCCCTAGAGTCAGCTCAGACTTTATTCTCTACCAAATGCTCTTCAGACTGTAGCTAGTACTGCAATAGTTTGTACTGTACTGGTAATACTAACGTCCATTTGAACGTACTGCAAGGAGTGTTCAATTGTTCAACACATAAGTCCGGCGCATATGCTTGTACGTTGACATAAGATTATTGCCAAATCACCCCTCTAACTAAATTGATTACTTAAAAAACCTTCGATTGATTAATTATGACAAGTAATTATTAAAATAATTAATAAATTACACGTTAAGCCTCCGATTCACAGAAAAAGTTTTAATTTAATTTAATACTATTGTGTGATAGCTAAAGTCCTTAGTGCCGTTAAGAATGAATATTTGGAATCTAATGTAGATATAGTGAACTTCTTCTTGTTTTGGAGATCAAGTATTCAAAATTTCAATAATCTCGGAATAAAACTATAGAAACGCCACAGACACTCCCTTATGGACAGGATGTTAAGGTATATACTTGACTTACCAACGATTCCTGACATTATTTTGAGCAAAAATGTTAACAAATAAAATTTAGGTGACAATTTTGATGTTTTATTTTTCAACTTAAACATTAAAAAGACAGTAGGGTTGGGCTGAGAGGTCGGGCGGTTACTCGGCTGAGTGACCGGTAATGAAATGTTTAAGTTTTTTTTTGTGAACAACTAAACTTTAAAAAAAAAAAATGAAAAAAAAGACACCGGAGACTGAAATTTCGTTTTCGTTCGAAAAAATTTTTTTACTTAAAATAAAGTCTGGAATCAAATAATGAAATAATTATAAATGATAATAAATGATTATTTAATAAATTTAAAATTTGGGCGTATTAGATTTTTCAAAGAATTTGTCATTTTAAAGAAATGTAGGATTACGAAAGATTTTTTAAATATTTATATTGAGGGATCAGTAGGATTTATCGGTCAAATTAGGAATTCCACCGAGCCGAACCCTCTGATATGAAAATATCTGGAGTCAGTGAATTTTTTTCCCATCCCGTCTGGTAGGTTAACATGTTGTTCTTGTATTGTTTTGTATTAATTATACTTATATAATACACTTGCATAGCGTGGATTTACTAGATGATCATTTTTATGGAAAAGTGTGTGAAAGGGTTTAGTTTTTCCTACGGGGAAAATTAAACCCGGACCTAAAAGTCTGGTGCGTAAATTTTTATAAAGAGAGTCAAGTAAGTCACTTAGCACCATGTATAAATGGATATGGCACTGAACGGGAGGATGCAATTTACTAAGTAGGCACTTGACTATGACGATAGGGACAGTCAAGGCTGAAGCGTTTAACAAATTGGTTGATTTGCAAAAAAAAAAAGATTCTTGGTTTGAATTGCACTAATGACGTGAATGATATTCTCTAATGCAAAGATGTTCTGCATAAAGGCCTTCCATAAAAATTTCTATTATGGGGAAAAATGAATCTATTATAAGAATTTAGAATGTTTAGTCGATAATGTTTTCACATAGCTCATTTCGAAACCTTGATATGTGTGTATAAATGTCAACGGGCTATTTATCTTTGCGCCATTTAACCCCTTTTTAGCTTTTGGGAACAGCTCATATTGGTCTCAAAGAAATCGGTATGTCTCCCTTACTATCGTGAGAAATATGATATAATATAATAAAAATTGTTAAAAAGGGAGTAAACCACACTTTATGTTAAAATCTAAAAGTTAGCCACAGAAGATTTAAATTGTACACATAAGCGAAATATGTGATTTTTTTAATTCATTATTTTTTACATAAATCGGCAGAAGTGATGTTACAATAATAACATTTATAATACATTTTTATAATAAAATATGTACGAGTTTTTAGTTTTTTTTTTTGTTACCGCTAATTTTAGTTTAAAAAACTTAAAGTGAGCCATTTTTAAAACACTTTTATGTATGCATTAAATTTTTTTATATTTCAAAAATCATTTGTTTAAAGTTGAACGCGTATTTCATCGTCTTTTAAAAACAGAAATATTCAATTTATTTGGATTTTATTGCATAGCGGAATACTCTGACATTCCGTCAGCATATGCTCGAGGCCTGAAGGGTTAAAAACCATATAACTAACACAGTGTTTAGAGCAGGTAAATTACGACCTACGTCAACCATCAAAACGCGACCGTTGAAATGTTTAGTTAAATGTTTATCGTGACTTTGATTTATCCGGCTTTTACGATAACGTTCATGGCTAATTAAGTTCGGCGCGTGTGAGGCTGCATGTAACCATAGATATAGCATGTGACCATAGATATAGCATGTAACCATAGATATAGCATGTAACCATAGATATAGCATGTAACTATACAATGTAACACACAGCGTGTGTTATGACGGGATGGGAGCAAACCTTACAAGGGTAAGTAGGGTGCTCCGGGCAGACTTGTCGTAGATAGATCTAATAGCACTTAGCAGGGATGACATCGGGGGTCGAACTCGCAACTACTCCTACAACCAACTTAGTATTATGTGTCGTGCATATTTCCTAATGCTGTGTTCTCACGAGGACAATACAATATTATCCAATGACAACCTCGACCGCGCATGACAGGACAATGGGACAATACAATAATTAGGGTTAACACAATGTTAGGGGTAAGACTGTCCTGCGGAGATAGTCTATCTCTAGGACAATGTCTGGGTTCATTGTCCTATTATCCAAACTTCTGTTCACATTAGGACAACGAATCCGGAGCTGGGGCAATACAATATTGTCATGTCCTCGTATGAACCAGGCATAAATATCATCGTTGACTTTATGCGCTACCTTGTCAAATATTACCTAACTATTATGATCACACTCTTGTCCTATCTTTTTCTACTATGCAACAGTGACTGTATATTGAAGGTACACTTACATATATGGTGCAGGGTATCTATTTTGTGGAAGTTAGAGCAATATTTTATTTTTACTGGATTGCTGGGGAGTTTAATGTTAAGTAAAAGTTAAACCTGTAAGTCCCGCGAAAAATCACGGGATAGTCATTGTTTTTTTAGAACATTAAACATTTTTTGCAATTATGGAGATTTGATGTTATCATAACTATGACATTTTAGTTTTTGGGAAACGCAGAATTCCCTGAAGTAGCATTAAATGGAAATTAGCAATAGATTTTTTAAATTTTTAATTAAGTTAATATTTGAAGTTTTTTTTTTACCATAAATACACAATTTTTACATATTATATAGTGTTAAAATGGTAGATAAGAATAGCTTTTTCTCGCCATAAAGGAACGAGGCTCTTGTGTTTAGTGAGTGAATTTTAGTTCAATTTTTATATAAATAACATCGTGTATGAAAATAAATAATACAATATGGCAAAACAAGGAATAATTAAGAAAATGCAAGATTTATCAATAACGGATTTCAAGTTTTGAAAGAAATTATAATAATTGTAAGAAATGGACTCTTGTAGTAGTTTTAGGTAATTTTTTCTGAAATTCCTGAGTACCTCTACCTTCCATAAAACCGGACTGAATCTCATTAATTATTTTATTACTGCTTATAAATTGGTTCATCCTTTTTTGACTATCCTTTAAAAAATTTTGCTATGTTCGGGATAACTGATATGGGTAGCTAATAGTTTACTTCTTCTGGATTACCAGATTTAAATATTGGTATAATGGTATTTGGTTTGTAGATTGATGGAAATACCCCGCTTTGTAGGCTTAGATTATATGCATTAGCGGTTTGGAAAATTGATTTTTTATATTTTTAAAAATATTACCTAATGTATGGTTCTAAATAAACAATGACACGATTTATAAAATGAGTTTCTAAAAACAATTTTATAAAGCCATAGCGGGAAAAAAATTAAACATAAAAAAAAAACTTAAAAACAACAAAAAATCAATAAAATTTTAATATTACATAAAAATATTGCTACGTTGAAAATTGAACACCAATCAAGTAATTTTGATAACAAATTTTACACCACAACTATTTTAAGAACGGCAACATAAATTCATTGATTGCACGACAACTCAATTTCCGTTCACCAAATTTATTATCTTTATCCTTTAGTAATATTGTAATGTTTTAACTTATTAAAATAATATTGTCCTCGTGTTTTTAATTTATTTATGTTTATATGTTATTTATTATCTTACTAAAAACGGTAACGTTGCAATGCACCACAATGATATTGTAAATTTAATCAAAAATGCGGAGCAAAATAAAAAGGATTTTTTTTAGCAGAACGTGGTTTCGATCCACGGACCTCTGGGTTATGGGCCCAGCACGCTTCCGCTGCGCCACTCTGCTCGCTGTGCAACGTGGCAGAAATACCAAATATTATTATGATAATGTTTTCCGCAATGGCGCTTCTTTTTTCTATTCCCCTTTGTGCAGTATTTCCGGGAAACGGACAAGATAAATTATATTAAATATTTTTTTTTTTTTTTTAAGGCGGAGACGGTTTACAAGCAGTTCCCGTGAGCACTTAGGCCATAGGCCCATTGTGCTATCTCCCATTTTACCTCAATCCTTTAATAACAAACCAGTCCCTTTAATAAAGTTCACCAGCGTTGTTATTGGATATGTGGCTATGTCTTCTGGTTCTACTGTATGTCTCCCCAGGTATCTGAGCCTAGTTCCCACCAGGGCAGGACATTGGCACCATAGGTGAATTGGAGTCTCTTCATCCTCTTCACATTTTCTGCATATATTAGTGTTTTCCACTCCCAATATCTGCATGTGTTTCCTGAGATGGCAGTGTCCCGTTAATAGTCCTACCAGTTCTCTCAGCGAGTTTCTGTCCATATCGAGTAGTTTCCTGGTTCGTCTAGGGTCCGGTCCTTTTATGAGAACTTTGGATTGTCTCATTCCGGGTGCCCTCTCCCATTCTTTGCAGTGCTGGGATTTGACCCACCTATCGATATGTAGTTTTGTGTGGCAAGCTGCTACTCCTACGGCCGGCTCGGATCCTACAAGTGGTGCTTTCGCCCCTTTCCTTGCTAGTTCGTCAGCCCGCTCGTTGCCCTCAATACCTTTATGTCCTGGTACCCAAATCAGGGTTATTTTATTGATGTTAGCGAGTTCTGTGAGAATAGTCCTGCATTCCATCACCAGTCTAGAGTCGCATCGGTTACTTCCCAGTGCCATTAGGGCAGCCTGGCTATCAGAACATATGCTTATGTTCTTATTCCTGTACCCGATGCGTATATTCTCCTGTGCGCAGGCCAAGATGGCTTTCATCTCAGCTTGAAACACAGTACAGTGTGTTCCTAGAGGTATACTGAGTTCCCTCTTGGATCCCTGCAGACAGACCCCGGCCCCTGTTCCTTCCTCCATCTTGGACCCATCTGTGAACCAGATTAGTTCCTGTTTGAAGGTTGGACCTGGAACCGTGTCCCATTCCTCCCTTGTGGGATAGATCACCCCGAACTGCTGTCTGAAGAAGTAGTCGTAGTATATTAAATAAGTACAACTTCAAAATGCGATTAGAAAATTTCACTATTTTAGAGGAAGCACGGTCCTCAATGTCACAAGTACCTAACATAAAAGTATTGACTGAAGTATGTATTGTCCCTACTGACTCAGTATTTCTGTATAAATATGTGTCATGAATGTCATGATAAATTATATTAAATAACTACATAAAAATGCATTAAGACGTTTTTTTTTTATTTGGTTTAGGTAGTAATGATGTCACGGAAGCACCATCCTAAATATGACGTCATAGGTACCTAAACGTATTGACCGAAGTATTATCCCCACTGACTCGGTGTTTTCGTACAAGTACGGGACACGGTAAATTATATTTAATAAGTAACTACAACTTAGTACAAATAAATACTAAAATAGAAAATGAAACGAGACGAAATTTTGTTTGCTGGAATTGGGTAACAATATATGTGGGAAAAACAAGGGATAGTAGGAAAAAGGATAACCAATCACTTACCACAGAACCTCTGCGAAGGAGCATACAACACCAACACAATATAGTTCCTTATAAAATAAGTAACTACAAGTTAGTATTTACGTAGACGGTTTTTAGTAGGTATCAATGACGTCATGCACAATCCTCAATATGACGTCACAGATACCTAACTTAAAAGTACTGACTGAAGATTATCCCCACTGATTTAGTATTTTCGTAAAAGTATGGGTCATGATAGATTATACAAAATCAGTAACTGTAACTTAGTATTTACGTTGATGGTTTTTTACTTAATTTAGTCATCAATATGACGCCACATGTACCTAACATAAAAATACTAACTGAAGTATTATACCTACCACTAGTTTGGTAGTTGAAAAAATGACAACAAAAACTGTAACTTTATTAAATTATCAAATTCTAAAAAAAAAAGAGCTGGGAGGGCAAGATAAATATGCAATATAAGTACAACTTTAAAAATGCAATTTTGTCTTTTTTTAGTTTCATTAGGCCCTAATGACATCACGGAAGCACTGCCCAAATGTAATGTTAAACGTGCTTGTAATATTGATAGCGGAAGGTACATTGATTGTCCGGTGTCCTTAAAGCATGAAGGCCATGAAGGGCGTAGTCGTAAATCTCTCCGACGTTCTAGAGTTCATCAAGGGGTTGATATCTTTTTAAGAATTTTAATTAATTTCAGTAGGTAGAAATCAGTATTCTTCTTCTTGGTGTACCCTATCAGGTCCCCCCGACAATGACGATCACTCTGGTAAATATATCTCTATCTTGCGCTGCCTGGAATAGCTCCTCAACACTTCTAATACCGGTCCACTCCTACATTTCGCAGCCAAGAGAGAAATTTAAGTTATTTTAACAAATTTGTCTAATTAATAGATTGAATTATTAATTAGATAAATTACGGTACGGCACTATTGGGTGGGGAGGGGATTTTAAGGCTTCCTTACAGCCCTTAATTACAATTCAAAGAATAATTATAAAAATCATCCTTAGGAAACCATACGACTTCGCTACTTTAGAGATATTTCGGGAATTTAATGTATCTACCATCTATCACAGAATTGTATAAGAGAAACGCCTTATATCAAATTTATAAAGAATACTTTGTCCAAAAAATTCACCCCTCAGACAGCATAAGCAATAGATTGAAAACTAATGGCTTAATAACAATCCCTATGCTTAGAACGACCACGGCTCAACATCACTACTTGTATTTAGGTGTGAGATGGTACAATATATTATTGTCCAAAAACAAAATTAGTGTAACCGAAACTTTGAAATATGAACAATTCAAAAAGCAAATTAAGTCCCTGAAATTGGATGATGATATATTGTACCCTTAATTTACCTAATAAGATAATATAAGTTTAACTTCGGAAAACTCGTCTCTACGCAATCATCTTGGTCACAAAGCGTTTAAAAATACTAGTCCGAAAAATAAATTGCCGTAGAATGTGCTTTCGAAAAGAACCCCTCATTTATTTATGAGCAATGTAAAAATTATAGATTATAACACCAGGACCATATTGCTTTTTTTAACTTCGTTTGTTTCTTTGAACTATCGTTGTGTTATAATTTAAAGCCATTTAAATGATTGAATCGCCTTCCAAATTTTCCATACTCATTTTTCAGACTGTATGCCTTGAAGAGAATGTATAGAATTTTCTTCGACTTCGCCCTCACAGGTAAAGGTAAAATAAGTATTTCAGATATAAATATTTTCGATCTTTTCGAAGCTTTGAAGATTCGGTACCTCGTAGCACTTAATCCGGCTGAACTTAAAAATAATTCTACAACAAATTGCAAAGGCAATGGACGTGAAGTCTATGGCAATGCATTGCTTATATATAATTATTCTAGCTTCTATCACATTTCTTATACCCACAACTCTCTGCCAAAACAAAAACAAATTACATAACCATTATTATTAGTTTCTAATTCAAAATCTGAAACAACAAAAAAACAGAAGGATGCGGTTACATATAGGAAACGAACCCAGGTCCTTTGTCTTTGGGACGGAGCTCTACCATTGAGCTAATGTGGTCCTATCCGATTCGGTCACATTTAACTGCATCATACTTCGACCAACATTACCTTAAGTTTCTTAACCACATTTTTATTGGTTGCATCTTTATGTATGATTTGAAAATTCAACTCGAACTAAATGATACCTAGATAGTGTCCTGGATAAATGCATCCATTTTTATTTAACATGTGAAATCTATTGCATTTTCTGTAAGTCGAGCATGAATATATTATGTTTATTTATTTATTTATTTAAATACATGATTTATCAAAAGTACATATAGTTTTTTGTGATATTTCACCCTCCATGCTAGGGATGACCCTGTGTTATGGCGGGAAAATTTTACAGTTTGGGGATATACATTCATTAGTATTAGTTGATAATTTTCATTAATTAATACTACGCACACAATTCTTCTACAATAAAAGAGTTATATATATTTAGATAGGATTACAAGAATAAGATGAAGAAGTTAAAGAATTATTGGAAAAGAGAAAGTTGTACATTTTTTTTTTGGTTAATGAGAAAAGTCTCAAATTCTGATATCTAATTAATGAAGACAATATTAGTGACACTCAATCGAAAATATACTTCCTCGAAAATTCCTATTCGTGACCGTATCTTTTTCTGTTTTTTTTTTTTTTTTTCATATTATTGATTGAGTATCGCTAATATTGTTTTCTTTAATTAAACATTAGTTTTACTCTTTAAGTGAAAAAAAAAATATTATTGTTTCTCTTCATCTAGGTAGGTATATAATTTATTATTGATTGGAAGTTAATATTAGCACACTCACCAGAAATACAATTCCATGGAATTTTTGATGTTCCGAGATAAGTATTCATTAAAAAAGTGCGAACGTACACAGAGAGAAAAAATGACAATTTGCGGAGTGCGTTCAAATGAGGGGATGCATTAGTTACTTGTTGCCTTCCTGATTACATTTCCCCCAGAACAAATTACATTTTACAGTCCACCATCCGCAAGCTAAGTTTACTATGTGATGTTAAGTACAAAATATGTGTATATTCGTGTTTTCGCTGTCTTATTTGAATTATTTTCGGAGAAAAATGTTATTCTAAAATACGATCATTTTATTCGTAAAAACGTTTAAAAAAGGCACTGAAGTTCTTACGAACAAATTAACGGTGTGTCAATGTTTATTGGCGGGAAAATGTTAAAATAATTTGTTGGTATGCGTACGAAATTATGTATACCAAAAAATTATTATTACATGTTCCCGCCAATAAACATCGAAACCCTGTTAATTTGTTCGTAAGAACTTCAGACCCGTTTTTAACCGTTTTTACGAATAAAATGATCCTATTTTAGAATAACATTTTTCTCCGTGCAGATTTTTCGGTACTTACCTTTCATTTTCTATTCTATTTCTTTATTCTCCTGCTTTCTTTCACAGTCAACCAAACCTCTTTTTGTCAATACGAGTATTTCTGGACATAGTATAAACTAATCCTCAGCAAGCAATATAAGTATGTAAATTAAAAAATGAAAAAAAAAGAAATAGCACGGAAATAAAATCATTTATTTATCGTTTATTGGTCCATCGGATCGAAAATTGTGGGGACCTATATATAGCATTCTCCTTTATTCTATGCCCGATCCTTAAGTTAGACGAGATTCAAAGATGAGAATTAATAATCAATTATAATCTCTTTTGAATATCACTTTTCGAGAATAATGATATCGTGATGTATTAATCAATCATTGTTACAACGCAAACAAAAGTTACGCATAAAGTTAGAAGTTTAAAATTTGTTTAGACCTTCGCACATGTTGGAATTATGATATTACTTCAAAGTTGAATGTGTTAGGGAGGTGGTAAAGAGATACATAGTTTATATTGTATAGAAACTGAATTAATGTATTTTTTTTAACCCTAAATTGTAAAACTTAATTATTGAAGACAATATAAGTCATTCTTATGAAAATTTGAAACAGAAAAATCAGAAAAAGACTCAGTCGCATCCAAATTCTCCTTCGGTCATTTATTTAACTGTATCATTCTTCAACTAAAAACTACCAACAGCTTGCCACGCAATTGGTAGGCAGACGCATCCGCCGCCAAGACCCGGACAAACCAAACCCCATAATCCCGGGAACCACTGCTTTATGTATTTCGAGATTCTTCCCGAACTAAATGTGACTCGAATAAAAATATCAGTTTTTATTTTAATGTTCAACATCTACTGATTTTTCTTCAAGTCGTAGAACCTCAAGTTATAATATCATTAATCATCAAAGACAATATTAGTGACCCTCAAACAAAAATTAGAAACAAAAAAATTCAGAAAAAAAAAAATCGGTTGTGTCTAGGAATTGAACCCAAAATCTTTTTCCTTTTCTGATTTTTCTATTTTTCGTTTGAGAGTCACGAATATTGTTTTGTTACACTGTTATTATCAATAACGTATAGATTCTATACATTTTAAACCTGCGATAAATTCAAAAGAGTTCATTGACTTCAAATTATTTCCGGAATTGTAAAATTAATTAGTAAAAATTAATTATTAACTTTGATATCACGATAGCTGTATACAATTCAATTGTAACTTTGCATTGAAGTAATTGTTCAACAGTCTCACCAATAAACGTGGTGTAAATTTCATACAATTGATAAAGAACAAACTGTGTTTGTTTGTAAGAACCTTACTAATAGGAACGTAAAATAGAAATTTACATTTAACAGCCATAAAATACGAGTAGTTCATTGGAAGATAGGTACATGTGTCACATATCTGCTCTGACGTTGGACACTGTAACGTTGTCCGAAACGTTTGCTTAAGAAGAGGTAGCGAAACACGGCATAACATCCCAAAAATAAATAACAAAAATACTTTTGGCCGTGAAAATCTTAAATCATATCATAGTTAGATATACATTGTTAATGTTTATACAGCCAAAGAAAATTGCTGTTGTGTAAAATTGAAATTTATCGTCAGATTTAGGAATATTTCCAAAGTGTTTTAAATATGCTATGTTAATTTTTTTTGAAGATATCTTAAAAATCCATTTTATTAAATATTTAAAAAATTTATTTTAGATTTTTGCATTTGAAATAGTATACTTTAATATTTATAAAATGTCATTTTATATATTTTAAATCGTATCGTGAGTTAGAAAAAACGCGTCGTCACCGTGCACTAGCCCATCATGGCGGCGAGACTAAGGTAGACACAAACTATCTTACGATCATACTAGCTTCCTCTAGGTATAGCTTACTCGGTTAAAAACGAAGCTAGTTCTGTCTACATGTAGCTAGTGTTACTAGTTTCTAGGCTACTAGCAAAAGCTTTCTATTCTGGCTTTAAATAACCCAGAATGCATTCAACTCAACACTTCCTGTGAAGTCATTAAAAGTGATGAAAAAATATATAAAAAAATTCTTACACAGGTTCAGTTAGGTTAGGTTATTAGACTATTTTTCAATAGCTTTTAGTGATTTTTCAAACAGGTGTGGAGTTGGCTTTATTCTGAGTTATCATGGAACCAATATTTTTTGGTATTATCGATGAATTACGTATCTTTGATGTTAAAACTTCACGTACTATTATTTTAATTATTAAAATTTATCATCTTTGCTTATTAATGTGGTAGTTTATTGTAGGCTATGTTTACTTAATTGATAATAGAGCAACAGAGTCAACAGAATCCGCATTCAAAGCCTCCCTCGGGTCCCTTTACCCCAAAATTTCGGTAAGCCATAATTTAGGTAACAATATTCATGTTTCGACAATAATCATTGTTAGCAGGCAACCCTACTTTATTGCGGAGGGTCGCTGTCATCACCCAGCGGCATCCGATAATATTATTTTATCCGAAAACAATCAAGCATTTGCCTTTCGATTTTACATTTGGACTGCTTAATTAATTAACTGTTGATTCAAATGAAAATTGGTACGGATAAATATTAGGTACGGCTCAAAGAGAAATTGATTTCGTCAGTAGGTTTAAGTGGTATGTTTGCTCCCCACTTTATAGGCAGACTGTTTTGCTGGGGTTATTTTATTGTAGCTGTTTATCAAATTGGTTTTTACGCGTTGCACAGTGGGTCATTTAGCGAATTTAGCGAGACAAATATATATTTAAACGAAATATGTTGTTTTAATGATCTCAAAGCAAAAATAACCGTACATTCATTTTTCGTTTTTGTGTTTAATTTGTAAAAGACCATTAATTTAAAAAAAAAATTAATTTAAATTAAATTTAATAATGTTTATTATTAAGTTCTGCAAGAGTTTTAGTTTTTATTATTGTGACAGCTATTTCAGCTTACAGCTTGAAAATAGCCTTGTAAGCCGAAATAGCTGTCACAATAATGAAAACTAAAATACTTGCACACCTTAATAATAAACATTATTAAATTTAATTTCAATTGTCTTTTAAAAAATAACAGCACAATTTTATTTTATCATTTTTCAAATACGTTTTTATTGATTGATATATTGTTGTTTCTTCTTATTGAAAATTTATATTTAATTTTACAATGCAATTATCAACCTCGCCAGTATCGAGAAAACACAGTTTTGAATGGAAATATAGGCACTAAATGGGCAAATATTTGGTTGACACTTCTTGTGTTTTTTTCTTTATTCTTTTACTAAGAATAAAAATAAAATGCAAAGTTTAAGTGCTAAACTTCACAATGACAATTAATTTTGATCAAACTTTTGACGTACAAACTAAGGATTATAGAATTGCAATAATTCGTCAAATTTTAAAGTTAATTTTCAAGTTCTGTGAAAGTTTTATTCAAGCTCTGTTATTTTATTACATAACTGAAATAATAATAGAACTTGGATAAAACTTTCACATAACTTGAAAATTGTAATATATCGTAAGGAGTTCGGTTTAGTTGCCTATAGGCTATTCGGGTCACATGATATCGTTTTACGAGATATGCGGAAATAATCTGAAGGCAGATCTGCTCTGTTATTATATCGCGGCAGCTTCGCAGATTAAACAAAGCTTCCCATTAGGAAGGACGCGCGTCCTCCTAAACTATACTTGTAAAGTACGAAACAACAATAAGCAGTAACTTAATACAATAATAAACAGTAACTCAATACATATCAGTCTTATAATCTATACTAAATCGTACTGAAGATACTGGCACCAGTATTAATAAATAAGAATATCTCTGGAGAGGTAAATTATCTCTAAAATAACTGCTCTTTTATGTTGGTTTAAGGTAGATATACATAAATACAGTGCATAGAGCAAGCACCTAATGTTATTTGATTCAAGAATACCTTAATGAAGTCACCGCATAGACAAGCTCTGATCCAATATCTGCCGGACAAGTGAACAATAAGTAGTGCCTGTGTGTGATATTGCCCACTGTGCGCCTGCAATGCTACCCGGATAACAGGAGAGATCGCTCCGGCCCGGCCTGGCAGCGCGGTATTATCACCATTCCAACTCACTTCACTTCTGCGGCCCCGGTACACACTAACCGATACCCAGTACGCCCGATACTGGCCACCTAGCTCTTTTGACTTAAGCTGTCTGACCGCACAAATAGAGTTCTATCAACCATAAACATCGGATGGATTATACATACACACTTTACGTATGTATCTATTGAATAGTTCCTAGTTCCTACTGATAACGTCTATTTCTATAACCATGTATGCCCCCTGCTCTTTACTATGTATCTAAATGACATCAAACAAGTCATCGGTTATACTGATTTCATTCTTTACGCTGAATTTTCACTTAAGCTGTCTGACCGCATAAATAGAGTTCTTTCAACCATAAACATCAGGTGGATTATACATAAACACTTTACGTATTAACCTATTGAATACCTTGTTCCTACCGATAACGTCTATTTGTATACTATCCCATTTAGGGCCTCTGCTCTTTATTTTGTATTATCTCAACAGTATCAAACATGTCATCAGTCTTTTTTCCGTTGTTTGTTTTAGGGGTGTTATACCGTGTTGCGCTACCTCCTTCTTTAGCCGACGTTTCGGACAACGTTGCAGTGTCCATCATCAGGGCAGATCCGGCGGATCCGACGATGTGTGCACATCGAAACAACGAAAATGCTTTTGGCCGTGAAAATCTAAAAACATCAATCATTCTGTAGCCTGAAAGATACTGAAAAATTTATAATCTTCTATCGAAAAAAATACATCAAAATTTTGAAAAAGTTATTTATCTTTTTTTTACTTCTACATCATGTAGAATCACCTACTTGATGTGCACTTTACTCACGGATACCCTGATAACTGTATGTTTCCTAAATAAAAAAATAAATAAAAAATAAAAATCCTTTTTTAGCACACCCACTGCCTACCGATATTACCTACCATATTTATATTATTTATTATAAAAATGGGATTATTCTTTTCATTCTCTATTTCCTTCGTTGATGCTTCGCGCAATCTTGGAATAATGGTGGACGTAGAGTAAGAGGAACAAGTTAAAAAGAAGGCACAATGATGCTATTCGAGGCTTCGTCTATTGTACAATATAAGAGATTTTATATCAGTGAAAATAGTAAGATTATTACCGATAGTCTTGATTCTCATAATTGGACTACGGAGACACAGTGGCTTCTTCTTTATTACAAGTACAACGTATCCAAAATGCATGTCCGATATTGCCACAATGTGAACTATCGGAAACTGATTCTAAATGCAGAATAATGATACGTGAGTCATATTGTAAAGATCATCATTATATAATGTACACGTGGTTCATCTTATACACTTGTAGAATTTTAGAAAAATCTTCAAACTATCCGAAGATAAAAATAGAACTGCCGCGGGGTCAGAGATACCCACCTATTACTTACTATCTCTTCAAAATACAAACGTATTTATAAATAAGTCCCCGTTTTTTGTTTTGTTCTTGTTAAAAATTGTTTTGGGATTCTATACCTTTAGGCGTAATTGTGTACGAATTTGATCTTCTATTATTATTAATAATGTTAATTGGATAATTTGTGTCGCACCGTGTTTATTCTGCTAACTACCATTTTCATTACAGATAGTAACCGAATGGTTCATTCATATCAAATAGCAATTGAAATATTAAATACCACACAATGCTCGCCATCGAACCAGTTCACATCGACAAAAATAATTCAATTGGTGTTTTTTTTAAATGCTATAATATTTTCGACGACTTCATCGAATGCACAATTTGGCGGTATATAACCTTTGTAGCCGCATAAAAATTCAGTATGTGGTGTGTTAAAAATGCCAATTCTGAAAAAATAATTGAATGAATCGTTTGACCCATTCCATCGAATGATTTTGAAATTGTGGGAAATGGGGAAGTACAAATATTACCAAAAACCAACAATGTTCATTTGTGTCTTTTTTTTATTTTCTTGATTAAATAATGAATAGGCGGAGGATTGAAAATGTTATTGTAGGTACTTGACTTACTTTAAACAGTAATTATAATTTTTGTTGTTTATTTTTGGGATATTATGCCGTGTTAATCAAAATCCTTCTTTAGCCGACGTTTCGGATAACATTAGAGTGTCCATCATCAGGGCAGATGTGTTGTAAGAAGGAGTTAGGGTAACACGGCATAATATTCCAAAAATAAACAACAAAAATACTTTTGGCCGTGAAAATCTTAAATCATGTAGTAATTAATAATATTATTTGGAGTCAAAAATGAGTCCAAAATCAACTCCAATAACTGTGCGAGGAGAGGATGGGTCTGCTGCCATGGGCGGAGGCCAAACAATCGGCGCAAGACAGGGATGTATGGAAGAGCCTTGTCGATGCAGTGGGTCCCCGACCCGAATTGGACAAGGGGAAGAAGAAGAAGAAGAAGAAGTCAAAAGTGTAAATGAAATTTTCTTCGGTGACGTTTTTTTTTCAAAACCAAACCAAAAAAAACTCCTATATGTTGAGACTGGTCACTCAGCCAGCCGAGTAACTGACCAATCCTCGCCCCGACTATAACTTTCCAATAAACATTGAATTTTTATATTTTAACTAGAAAAAAATTCTAAAATGTCACCTGAGACAAATATTTTACTTATATTTTTTACACAAAATACTGTCAGGAATCACTGGTGCAAGTCAAGTACACCCCTCAATACCCTGCATAAGTCATTCAGAAAAGTATTATTTCGTCCCACCATTTAAATTTTCGTGTAACATGATGTCCTAAAACACACTGTGGGATATTTCGCAAATCAGCAGAAAACTTATTAAACATTTTACAAGTATTTATGATTATTTGCGAATACCTAAAAGTACATTAAATTACACAGAATAAACCATATATATAAGAAAATATAAATAAAAGAACATGTTTATAGTGTAAACATTATAAAATTATTCGAAAAAACATAATTTTATAAAGAGGCCACAGAAACTAAAATGTAAACTAAATACCGTTTGCAAAAAAAAAAAAAATCGGTGCTATTAAACATATCTGCTACTTCTGCATATTGGTTGCGGAAGCTTCGTATGCGTGGTACAAGAGATAATAAATTACTTAAACGAATTAATTTTATTATTTACGCACCAGACTTTTAGGTCCGGGTTTAGTTTTCCCAACTAAACCCTTTCACACACTTTTCCACAAAAATTATCATCTAGTAAATCCACGCCATGCAAGTTTATTAAATAAGTATAATGAATAAAAAACAATACAAGAACAACATGTTAACCTAGCAGACTATTAAATGGGAAAATAATTCACCGACTCCAGATATTTTCATATCAGAGGGTTCGGCTCAGTGGAACTCCTAATTTGACATATGAATCCTACTGATCCCACAATAAATATTTAAAAAATCTTTCGTAATCCTACATGTATTTAAAATGACTGATTTTTGCATTTTTATATACAAATTTTTTGACAAATCTAATATGCCTAAATTTTTTATGAGAGAGCTAGGTATAATGCCAGTAGCCGAAATAACAATGTATTGACATTATTATTGCTGTGAAAGATCATTGTGTTCCGAGTGAATAGGAACTTGAATTAAAATCAGTTGCAATAATAATAAATAGATGATTAAATATTTTGTTTTTTTTTTTTTAAATATTCTTGACAGATAAAGAGCATCCTTACTTGAAGGTATTCTACGGTGATGATACAGCTGTTATATAATAATAGTATGTGATAAATGAAGTACAAGTATGTGGGAAAGTTAACTTTAAAAGTAAACTTTTCAGAAAGTGCTAACCACCGAAGGTGAGAAACCCTACAAAGTGAATGCTTTCGCTTTCCCTAAAAAAGCTTGTCTTCCTTGTTCCTCCCACAAGAATTAAACGAAAGAGAAGAAAGCAAGGAAAGAATAACCGATGCATACATAATGAGATGTAGGCGATTGCTACATATCCCCTGGAGGCATCGATATATATTATTATATAACAGCGATCAGCAAATGGCGGCCCGCGAAGTGCTCCCATAAAACCCGCAGGGCAAGACGGGAGAGTCTCTGAACGGACGATTATTCCTTCTCACCTACTTACCATTGGTCACAATCACATCTAGTTATATTAAAATCTTTTTTCACATCTAGATATTTAAAAAACAAAAATTATATGAATACAGCACAACTGTTCCCGCCTGGAGCCTGCGAGACTATAGCGTCCACAATCGGGGTATGTTGTGAGGCTAAATGTAGTAGGGAGGGAAAGGAGATAGGGGAGTGCAAGGTGGGGAAGTATCTGGCTATTCAAAGCTGGTCACAAACACGGCTAAAGCCATTTCAATTTAGTTTTTTTACATTAGCTTCATACAATATAATAAATTTCCACAGGGCCTATGTCATCTTTGGGGATGATGTGGGGAGGGTATTTTTAAGGAAAAGAAGGAGAGGAAGTTCTGGGAAGGAAAAAGTATGAGGGGTGTGTAGGAATCTAAGGTTCAGTGTCCGATCTTCCGCCGCCAATACCTGACATACCTTACCCCATTAACCCGGGCACCTCTGCTAAGTCACCAAAAGTAGCGAATCACTTGGGATGACCTATGGCAGAGGTGTTGGTTATCCAACAAATGATTCCCGGTGCGGCGGTACTTATTCTCGTACCAATTCTGAATGGTGATCTTACACCATAGCGATATATTATTATTTTAAAATTATTAATTGTGAAATAACACAAATTATTCAAATAAAATTTATTTGCACACGCCGGATTCAAACCGTCGACCTTCAGATTGGGAGTAGATAGCCTTACCCCTTGACCACGCCAGCCATCAAACAAACTGGTTGGTCGTGATAATATCAAAATATGTAATAAACATCTGAAAAATTGTTCGCCTCCGGAGCTTTTTCAGTTTGTGCTGTCAAACTTATATACACAAATAAATTTCGAATGTTTAAAATCCACCCACTTACATCATTATAAGTGTTAATAATATTATTCACCAAAAAGATGTAGAAATATTTATAAGGAATATTATGTTATCAATGCTGTGTTTGTCTTTAATGAGTGATAGTATCAACCATGCCTATTGTAATTAAATTTGTGAGACCTTTGATATGAATCACTGTTGTCAAACGAAAAAAAAGTGGCTTCTGTAATGATGAAGGACGAAACTAGTAGAGGATCGAACCAGCAGTACTCGGGAGAGAACCAGTATCTACCACACTACCAACCGGTCAGTCGTGATACTTAAAACATTTAATTTTTTTCGTCTGCGGCGCTTTCTGCTGACAGACGATCAAAAGGGCAGTCATAAGAAATACAAAAGGGCAGTCACAAGAAATACTGAATTCACAAACAACAGAACTATACTTTGCATATGTACGAAGCCATCTAGAGTTTGTGTCGACTGTATGTTCTCCATTTTCTGCCTTACACATAAACAAAATTTAATCGATTCAGAAAAAAATCATAAAATACATTTCGTACAAAGCACATAATGGATTTAATAATTATCTGGGAGCAACAACATTTTTCGAAATTAATACATTGAGTGTACGTAGACAATTCTCGGATTTAATGACTGTTCTGAATTATTAAACATAATTGATTTGAATGTACCTACACAGCATACACGTTAGTGCAATGTTTTTAAAGAAAAACACTGTAAAATAAATAAAAATGCTTGTCTTATAAGAATGTGTTCTCTGATGTAGATCTTCAATTGTAACGAAAATAAATATAAAAATTCTATTAAAAATGTATTAAATGTGTACCAAACAGCATTAAATAAAATGTTATATAACTATGTAATAACATACGTGGCATCTCGTGTTAGAATAATCTATTCTTAAATCAATGTAATATTTTTTAGTTGTTTCGAGTACACTGTATAATTTTTAGATACATAATAAATTAATAAAATGAGGAAATCTGTAATTGGTTTCTCAGTTAGGTGAATTATACATATATAAATGAACCACACTGTAAACTGTCGATCTCCGTAAAAAAAAAAAACAATCTGACTGACTAAACAGGCTCGCACACGCACGAGTGATGACGACGGTCGCCTTGCCCCCCCAAAAAATTGACGTTTTCATTCACCCCACCACCAAAACTAATTGCCGACCACTGTTATATAATGTGTAGCTGAAGGAAACCTAGGAAAAAAATATCTCAAATCCTACAAAAGCTAAAGATATCTACAAGACTATCAACCATCTGTTTTCAGAGAATCTTTGTTCAGAAGAAAATAATGACTTGTAATAAGATAACCTCGTTGGGGTGACTTTGCGTGGGAGTCAGGAATATGGCGTATTATTTTGTTAAAATTGAAACTAAACCAGAATTTTTCTCGGGTGAAAGTCAACTATTCAAAATACTTAATTATATTAAAAATCAAACTGTGCACCGATTTTGATTTTCAGTTTATCAAACCTCCGTGTCAGAGTTGTAAGGAGTGTAGGCTTCTTTGCTCTGTACCCAGGGGTTGCAGGTTTATATTATTGATCATTACAGAATCATTTCGGTTGTCGGTGCGTGCATTGGAAAGTAAGTAATATTAAGTTTTCCTACGTAATGCGTTCCATTGTTCAAGTTCAATTTAAAAAATTGGAACTATTTATCATATCGGACAAGCGAATAAGTATGTACGAGCAATTGTTTTATCAATTAATAATTATTCTAGCGAAGATATGTTTCCGAGGCAACGCCACTTATTTTAACTGAACGAGGTTCAATGGATATAATTTTATGGCCCGTTTTTATGCACATTCTTTGTGCCTATACTTTTCATAAGCGGTAAAAAAGTTTTTGTTCGGTTAGTGTGTATAGGTGTAAAGTGTTTTGTATTTTTATAACGTCATTAGATAGATGACGTAATTTTTCACGTTTACTAACATTCGATAGGTAAATTTCTTCTTTTGATTTATATATAAAAATGAGTGTTTCTTTGTTTGTCCCATATGAGTTCCCATTCCCATGAAACTTTGGTGATTTGTCTTGGGCACCCCCAAGGTTTCTATAGGTATATATTGTTGAGCTCTGACGGTATGAAATTTCGTTTAAGGAAATTTAAATAAGTGGCGCCCGAGTTATTTTAAAAATATGTGTTTTTCTTTAGTTTAGCGGAGAGGAGAGGGAGGGATTGCATAGAAGACATAATAGAGGTAGGGGATAACAGGGTGTCACTTTAGAAAATCAATGCTTCTCACACCGACAGATGTACGTCTATGTAGCCTGCACGGAGAAAAATGTTATTTTATTCGTAAAAACGGTTAAAAACGGGACTGAAGTTCTTACGAACAAATTAACAAGGTTTGAATGTTTATTGGCGGGAACATGTAATTTCGTACGTATACCAACAAATTATTCTTACATTTTCCCGGCAATAAACATTGAAACACAATTAATTTGTACGTAAGAACTGCAGTCCCGTTTTTTATTCGTGAACTCACCAAAAGGCAAAACAACAAAATATTGTGTGTAATAAACAAAATTAAAACGTAAGCACTTTATTTTTTTGAGTGGCATTGCATCGCATTCCGGAAATCGTTAGTTATTTTATAAAAATACACGTTCAGCTTCATAAATCCTGCAATTATAATATACTGTGATGTTTTACGAGCCCATCTTAGAAGGTTTAAAAAATTAAAATAACGTTTTATTATAAGGTATTTTGCACTTCGCACTTATAAGGATGTTTCCGATAGAAGCCCAAGTGGTCGACCTCCAAGCAGGTAAAGTGAGCCGACCGAAACCACCCAGTATAATGATGTTATGTACTTAGTGTGGTAGATGAGGAAAGTTTTGGACATCGTGACCCCTTAATGCGGAGAATAATCAATTCCAAGAAGTCTGTCTGGCATCGACAAGATATTAAGGAGCTTAAATCTGAAACTCCAGATCTTTGAAGATGCACGGAGAAAAATTTTATCCGAAAAAACGATAATTTTAATAGTAAAAACCGTTAAAAACGGGACTGAAGTTCTTACAAACAAATTAACAGTGTTTCAATGTTTATTGGCGAGAAAATGTAAGAATAATTTGTTGGTATACGTACGAAATTACGTATACCAACAAATTATTCTTACATGTTCCCGCCAATAAACATTTAAACCCGGTTAATTTGTTCGTAAGAACTTCAGTCCCGTTTTTAACCGTTTTTACTAATAAAATGATCGTTTTTTCGAGTAACATTTTTCTCCGTGTGTACGGTTGTCTATGGCTGGGAGAAAATTTAACGTACGACTCTTAATAATTTGAAAATTAAAGATCGGTATTCAGTACTTTGGTGAAATACTAAACATTTATTTAATAACATGTAGTCGCAGATAGATTGTAATCAATAGAATTATGGGTTTTCAAAATGACAAGAATATGGGAGAAGCTTGGTGAACAGTGGACACTGGGAAGGAATCTGACATATTTCATTAATCACGTTATTTTTTAAGGTTCAATATTACAGCACCGAGAGATCACGGGGTTTCCGTAAGAATCGATATTAAAGTGACCGAGATACCATAGGAGGTGATAACTGCATGAGTTACTTTAAACCGTCGATTTTGTTTTTTAAATTATTCCTTTATTATTTACGCGACGCAACTGTAAGTCTATGTACTTTTCCCTCACCCCCGCCCCCGCCAGCGCGCGTTTATAAATTATAGGTAAATATAAATATGTTGCTTGCGGTCCCTGTGACCGACCTCAGGTAGTTACGTAATTTTTTTAATGTCTATTTTGTATAAATACCTAGTGCTAAGCAACTGAAAATTCTAAACAAAAGTAGCTCCTATCCGAAATCGACATTGAACCTATATTTTTTTTACAAAAATAATTTTTCAGTTTGGTTTGGTATTGAGGCCTCAAATCCAAAACTACGTTTTGTATGAAAGCGGCCGTGCAGCCGTTCCTCTTAAACTACAAATTTGTAGTGATTATTCTCACTCTGATCTCAGATTTTTATAGTTCCTAGATTTTTTCTTAAAATTAGTATATATAGTGTTGGGATTTTACAAGTTAATGTATTTCCATTATATTTTAATAAAAACAAATTGGAAATACACATACGACTTTAATTTATTGTAAATATTAATATTATATTTAATGTCAAAAATTAAAAAATGCGCAAATGGAGAAAATAGAATTTTCGTTCTGAACGCACACTTCGTAAAAATATAACCATGCAGGTCACATACATTTAAACATTTTAATATCAAAATCAAAAACAATTTCATATTTCATCCTCTCGAATATTATTAATGTCAATTTAATATTGGACTTAATACGAATTCCCTAGACTTAATTATTTCTACCAATTACGTACTTCATAATAATAAATTTCTAAATGAAATGATAATATAAAACATCTCTTGTAGAACATTCTGCCTGAATTAATTTCAATTCTCAATGATAATATCGGAGGACAGTCAAGCGTAAATTCTTAATGGAATTCTACATAGGTTCAATGGAGTGGATGTAAAGGATGGTTATAATTGCGTGCATTCTCCGTTGTTTGTCTCTGAACAAACATTCACAGTATGGCTGTAGATTCTCTGTAGAATACCTTTTATTTATAAACTAATTATAATTCACTCTTACGAAAGGTAGGTATAAGTTATGGCAAATTAGAAACTATAGGGACGCTTAAACTTTGTTAGAGTATAACAGCCATGTTGTCAAAGTGACTGTCAATCTGTCAAATTTGTTGTTTATTGTTTAGTTATGTACAGCAAATTACCATGGAAGGTTACAGCGTTGTACAATGTGTACAAATCATCAAACTTGTCAAAAATGGTTAGCTCGCACGGCGGCGTCGTGAACTTTATACTTTTTACATCTTTAATTCCTTTGGGGAATCTTAAATCGCAGGACTATACGAATAAACCGGAAACAATTTTATTGACGTCTTCAAAATCAACATAACAAACGCCATCCAGCAAATTCAGCCAGATTTTGCAACAAAGTCATTGAAAAGTGGACCTCCCGAGTATGCGCCACGAAGCAGAGCCGCGGCGGACATTTGAACAAAGCTTTATTTCAAACTTATTGCAATAAGATATATTTTCAAAATTAAAAAAAAAGAGTAGATATCTTACACATAACTTGTTTTATTTACATTCTAAAAACGAGCGCCCTTACCGAAAGACCTTATGCAGCGCCCTTGAGGAGATTTCCATTATCCAATTATTATTTTAGGTACAGTATTTTCTAAGAAGATAGGTGAGATACGTGTTGCGGAAAGCATTTGTTTACTATAATGTACTTTACATAAATTCCAAAATTCAGGCCACAAACCTGGCTGAACCTTGTGTGTTCCGCGACATTCTACATTAAGTAAATATTTAACTAACTGTTGTCGTTTATTTTTAAATCCCCACTAAAAAAATAAACATACTGTTGATATAACATTTGGTTTTGGAGGGTTACATTTCACATGTACATGTGAAAATCACCTCTCACACTACCCTCACTTAATAAAATCTATTATTTTCTTTACTAAATTAATTTTTAAGTTAGTTTTAAGATTGCTAATGAATGACACGGATGTGCAGAAATAGAAGATACATTCAAATTAGTGTAACAAATAACACGTGAAATAAAACTCTTCAAAACAAAATGTCCAGAAATGTTTAAATAGTTAATGCCCAAGAAATACAAAAGGTGATTTAACAATGCAATACTACCATGTTTTTTGTCAAAAAAAAAATGTTTCGTAAGCAATGCTTAATTCATCAGGGTTTACCTAAAAAAAACTTAAGTGAACCCTGATGAAGTGAGCATTGCTTACAAAACATGTTGGTTTAAACAATAAAAAGCGGTTAAAACTAAATAATCTATGAATTTAGAGCTGCGCCAAGGTCCTGGGTTCGAGTCTCAGATTTGAAGAGGTGATTTAATAATAGTTTGAAGCTATTTTTTACCTTTGTAAATGTGTGTTATTTCACAAAAATGGCAAATTAAAACCGAGCGAGTTCTTTTAACACTATTTCGAAATGGATTTTTAGCTATAAATATGTTTTTTTTCAAAAACATTGCTGGTGCGGCGATGGGAGAAAGAGAAAAAACAGAAACAACAAACATACAATGATTTGTAGGTATTATTTCCTAGGCAAGGTATATTTTACCTCACGAGCTCACAAGTCTAAAATGACTTTAAATCTGACGCTATTCGTAAAGCATTTACGGGTGGAACGTTCAATAACTCTTGCTCATTTTGATAGCCTGCAGGCGGACCCGTGAGCAGTGAACAACCTTCTCCGGCAGATACTGAAACCTGGTGACGTGTTCTGTGTATCGCTTGCGCCCTATCTGAAGTATTATATTCCTTTTTATTTTGTCTCTGCTTCGCCCCATCTTTCCCTTTGTGTTGCCATATTGCATTGAAATCACAATGGGGCAAATCAGAAAGGCAATTGGAAATATTTCACGGATGAAACTGTTCATCTCTTTCTGCATGTGTTTTAGCACAAAGGATTATATATTATATGGGCCTGAAAACTTCAACCATATTCGTCTCCACGATTTTTTTAAGATACCACACGGTAGAACAGATATTCTAGCAGAGCATAATAAAACAATCCTTCACTTTATTGCATGCTTTCTGAAATGCTTAAAATAAAATCTCTTTTGTAGAGCAATATAAACAAAAATTTAAATTAATAAAACTGGTTAAGTAGTGAATAACGCCCAACGGGTACCTACATAACTATTTATAATGGAATGGTACTTATTTTCTGTAAATAATGTATCATTATTTACAAAAATTAAATTAATATGTACTTAGGCGGGCGGCGTAGTCCAGGGGCAAGGCTTTGGACTCCCATTCCGAAGGTCGCCGGTTCGAACCCGGCGTGCGCAATTTTCAAGTCATATGACGTATAAATTTTTCCACTATTAAATTATAATTATTACTAACTAACTAACTAACTAACCATCACGCCGTTTCCCCGCAGGGGTAGGCAGAGAGGACGGACCGCCAAACACCTCGGTCTTGGCACACACTCTTTGCCTCATCCACATTCATACATCATCTCATAAATACTATTATATTTTTCTGACTCTTGACATGGCCCGACTCAAGTATCTGATTCACTTGATCGTGCCATGTCTTTCTCGGACGTCCCCTACTTCTTATACCATTCACACTTGCATCATATATTCTCCTTACGCTCCTTTCTTTGTTCATTCGCTCTACATGCCCAAACCATCTGAGGGTTCCTTTCTTAAT
The DNA here is from genome assembly GCA_951813805.1 of Limnephilus auricula. Classification (NCBI taxonomy): domain Eukaryota; kingdom Metazoa; phylum Arthropoda; class Insecta; order Trichoptera; family Limnephilidae; genus Limnephilus; species Limnephilus auricula. The sequence continues at coordinate 32,501,229 of OX638398.1, read as the reverse complement.
TTTACTCATTACGCTTACATCAGCCTTGTATTCTTTTCGAATCTCCACATTTCTCACACGATCATACATGGTTTTACCACACATACGCCTCAGGGATCTCATTTCAACAGCATTCAGTCTACTTTCATCCTTCCTCTGCCAGTTCCATGCCTCACTGCCATACATCAGGGTGGGTACAAGCACTCCATTGTGGACTGCTAACTTCGCTTCTTTGGACAGCTTTTTGTTAGCGCCAACAGCATTCAGTCCTCCATTAATGGAGTTACCTGCATTTACCCTCCTTTCAATGTCTATAATTATTATTCCGATTCATTTCATTCTATGATATCCTAACACCTGTTCCTGACTTGACACCGACAGTATTTTCATGGTACACCTTCACGTCAAGTTGAAGTTCAAACGTCGGATAGACACGGGATAGAATGATTGATTTATTAAAGGAACACCGAAAAGACGCTCTATTCGTCCTCTGTTCCCACGACTTGAAGCTACTTTCACTTTCCATATAAATAATATTGTAGGTGCCTCTATCATTTCACCTTTGAAAGTAACTTGAATTTATGACAGCGATATGTAAAACATCTCAAGTAAGGTAAGGTGATATTTTACGATATTTTTCAAAAAATACAGCGAAAGAACTAGAATTTTTGATGAATTGGTTTTATTTTTACATTATTTACATTTTTACATTATTTCTACACAGAAGGCCCTGACGAAAAAAAATCTCTCAGAGCCTTTGACATCTTTGGGGATGCTGTGTGGAGGTTTTTTTAGGGAAAGTGTTATGTTTGCTTTATTAACATTCAAACATTTTTTTTTCAAAAGAAGCAAACACATTGTGCCTTGAAATTTTAAATAAATGAAAAGAAAATACTTTGTTTTAAGTCACCTTATTTTTATTTAACGTCTACTGGTTTCGGTACCTCAGGACTGTTACAAAAATAATGTCTAAAATTACAGAAGTAGACACATATATATACATAATGTTATGAAAGAAAGGGACAGTATACTAGAGTAGGACAGAACGTCAGTTGTTGGAGGGAGGAGGGGAATGGGGGATAAGTGAAGACCCGGGCAACATACTTAAAATTGAACTGAAGGTTAAATTTAGTTGGTTATTAATGATTTCTTCCTTTGAATTTACTGTTTTTTTTCATTTCTAAAGCTTCCATTTGGAAGATTGGATTTCCCTAATTTGGATTGAATTTCCCTCTGCGGTACAAGACGATATGGGTCGATAGAGTCCGGTTGAATAAGTAAAAAGGTCTCCCTCGTTCATTCTTTCCCGATCCGGCCCGCCAAGCAGTAGGTGGTGCGCAAAAGTGTTCGCCGTTAAGACCTAGACAGACCTCACCCAAAGAACCCGGGCACCCCTGCTAAGTCACCAACTGTAGCGAACCATTTGGGGTCACCCTTGACAGGAGTGTTTGTTAGCCAATAAATGGTCCACGGGGCGGCGGTACCCATACCGTCTCCCAAATTGCGTAAAATGTAAAAATGTAAATAGCAGATTATTTAATAATAAAAATAGGGAATAAGATAAGTTATCTAATCATTTAAATATATGAATATTCTGGTTTTGATTTCATTTGAACAGATGTTTCTTTATTCGTGGGACAAATTGTGCATAGTTTATCTTTTAGTAAGCTTTGAGATTACACAAGGATTTTCTTTAACCATAAAATGACCAAGTAGATTCAAATTGTCCCATTTCATTGGGTTGATTTAGCTACGAAATAATTACATGCTAAATGGTTCAAAATAACCCTGTTCATATAAACTGTTGGTTATTAATGTAACGTAATTAATGTCGCATTATAAGTAATTTCAAATGTTTTTTTCTTGATTTAATAATTTATCAACAAAACAATATTTTTTTCATATTCTTGTGTTTTACTGTAACTGTGTAACCATGATTGCGTTTCAAACGAAATTCGTTTAATATATTATACTCACCTAGTTAATTTCAATGCTACGTTGCAATATATTTATATTCTTTGCTGTTTTCTACGCTAATTAGAGCTGTATTTCACTTATGTACAAAATTCTCATTTAGATATCTTTTCAACTTGGAATATACTTTACGCAATATATGCCTATCCTTATACATTTACTTCTCTTCATTCTATGTTGCTTACATATGTTTTTGATTAAATAAAATAAGATTTATTAATTAATAAAATATATTTTATTTAATCAACATTTTGATTATTGTTCTACGTTGTTATGTTTAGCCAGTGAAGGCAATGTGAACAAGTTAGATATTATACAAAATAGAGCTATGAGATGTATGCTGGGAAAAGGCAAATTTGCAAAGATTAATAAAATGAGAGAGCAGTTAAATTGGATTCCAATAAAAAATATAATGTTAATTTATGTGTTAATTTTTGTCCATAAAGTCATGAACAACCAAATGCCAAAATATTTTAAAGATGAAATTATTTTTAATAGAGATGTAGACACATAATTGCGATACCAGAAGTGTAAATAGAATTAGATTGCCACATATGAAGAAATCCAAATCACAGAACTGCTTAATGTACAGAGGACTAAAGATGTATGATAAAATGACTGAAAGTCTGAAGAATGAATGTATTTAAAAAGAAATGTTATGTTTATTGTAAAAATATTTAATGTTCTAATGAAATATTATCTTGTTTTATTAGTTTATATTCTCGTAATATAAAATAACTCAATAAATAATTTTTAAAAATTAAATACTAGGTATATTTCATTGGCATTCCAACATCGTTCTTACCTAAACGGGATCTCATTTTGTTTTGATTCTTATACATGTTCATGACATACTATCCTTTGCTGTTTTACACGCACACGGGCACTTTATAATTTACGAAATTCTAATGTTTAATGTTATAGTTTATGCCTTATATACTATGTTATATTAGGTAAAAGCCGAAAGGCTTTAATGTTAATTATAAATAAATATAACTAATGTGTGGCAGAGGTGAACATACAACGTTTGAAATGTCAAATAACAATATTGAAAAGTACACTGCAGGTTTGCAATCTGGGTAAGAAATATACTTAAAGAAAAACGGCTTCCGTGGTCGAGGGGCAAGGCTCTCGACTAACAATCCGGAGGCCACAAATATTCCAATTCAACTTAAATTTGGGTTGCCCAAGAATACTTGTTGAATTTTCAGCGCTGAATTTTTAGTCGTTGAAATAAAGATCACACCATGAAGGGAACTTACAATTTTAAACATAAATATACTGAAAGTTGAACTTGGTACCTCCGAATATCAAATATTTTAAATGCGCTAGTGCTTCCCTCTGATGGTGTAATCCTTTTAAGCTATTGGTTTTGAACTTGACAAATCATTTTTAGTTGATGATAATTTAGGTTCTATTGAAGGCTCGCAAAATAAAATCATTTTGTCATTTGAAAAATATCAATTCCCCTTTTTGAATAAAATAGATATGCTTGTTGGAATCCCTATTTTCCCTGCCGAGTAGCCGGTTCCTTTAGAACGATCAGAGGAGAACGGCAAATCTAGTGAAGATATTTAAAACGGTCAATATGTTCGGCTGTATTTTGTTTCCGTTATTTATGATTACAACAAATCCGAAAAATAATCTGAAAAATAGCGGAATACTTAATCAATGGCGCTGTCAACTTTGTTCCTATAAAAATATGTTTGTGAATAAGTATTTAGAAGTAAATGACGACCCAATTTAATATATTATAATAAGTAATAAGAATAAGTATTTGATGTGCCACAAATTTTACATCCGATATCGCGCCAAAAAATCTAAAAAGTCGCAAAAAACCATATTATTTACGCGGGCGGAAATCTTTTTGGTTTTCGCTGCAAGACATACTGTCACTATCATTATCTTCTACAAAATTTTTCATGATTATTATTCGATTTTAAAGCGCACAATTTCGTAGTTTACCTCCAACAGAACTGTCAAATATGCCAATATGGCAGAATAAAGTTTCGGGAAGTAAAAGAAAAAGTTTAAAGTAACGTAAAACAAGCAGTCAAATCGATTGAAAAACGCATTTTGGTGAAATTTAATTTTAGTAACTGCTATAAGTCTAACTTTTACTTAGCCTAACGTTGTTAACTTAAAAATATAAATTCGTAAAATTTAAAATTGCATGTAATTTTCTAAGGTTAATTGAAAGAACAACGATTGCCTGAAAGAGGGTTAAGGTTTGGGGTGGAATTTATTACCCTTAAATACGGGTTGCTGGGCGCTTACACCGAATTTACAGGAATTTCGCTTTGTACCCTTTTAAATCCTACCCAAATGCAATAATTTCATTTTTAAACCTTTGTCAAGTGGGGTCGGTTTTCTTCGACTGTAATGGGAAAGATGTTTTAAAATAATATTAATTTACCTACATTAGGTCTTATTATTTATTTCGTAGAATATTTCCAAGGGTCCAACTACAAATTATTACCTTTTTATCTGGCACGGAAGGATGAAAGTAGACTGAATGCGGTAGAACTGAGACCCTGAGGCGTATGTGTGATAAAACCATATATGATCGTGTGCGAAAAGGAAATATCCGCAAAGAATGCAAGGCTGGTGTAAGCGAAACTAGTAAAATTAAGAAAGGGACCCTCAGATGGTTTGGGCATGTATAGTGAATAAACGAAGAAAGGAGTGTGAAGATAACATATGACACAAATGTGAATAGTAGATAAAGTCAGTGACGCTCGAGAAAGACATGGAACGATCAAGTGAATCAAATACGTGAGTCGAGCCATGTCGGAATAATAGAAGAGCATCTATGATACGATGTATGAATGTGATACATCCTCTCTGCCTACTCCTGCGGGGAATCGACGTGATGGTTACTTAGTTTATATCTGGTACGGAACTACGAAACCGCGCATAATGTTGTGTCTCTGGGTAACACCGGTTCATTGACCTTTATAATTGGGATTGGCTTTAATATTCAAACTTGTAACTGACAAAGTTTCAGACAAGCGATAAAATGAGTAACAAAATATTTTTATCAATAATTGATATTTATATATAATATATTTGAAATGTTTTGATGTCATGATTTTCCAAGTTTACCAACGGTATTCATTATAAATGCAAATTTCTGATCGCCTTTTGAAAGGAAATCATCCTGAGGATTTTTTTTTTTATAAATAGGTACTTTCAGCTTCACAAATTCTACAATTACTATTACCCGATATATAATCATATAATACGATATATTATATGATTTTACATGGTTCTGCGCTAGTTAGACAGGGTGTTAAGACTGTTAAGGGACGTTCTTGATTTAAATAAACTTAAATCACTTACCAGTGATTTCTGACATTATTTGGAGTAAAAAATGTAAATAAAATGTTGGTCTCCGGTGAGATCTCTGATATATATATTTAAAACTTTAAAAATCACTAAGTATTGGACAGAGAGTGGCGGGGTGAGGGGTTGGGCAGCTACTCGGCTGAATTTGATGTTGAAGAAAAAAAGATTGCAAAAAAGACAAATATTGCAAATTTAATGTGCAGGATATGTTTTAAATCACTGCATGCTATTAATATATCAATGGTGCTGAAATGAGTACTACAACATTAAAAATATCCTTTATTTTAATTTAATCAGGAGTCCATAGAAAATAGGATCAACTTTTGAAATTCTTAGACCAGAACAAATTGGTTTATTGAAGATACGGAAAATAAATAACAGAAAATAAAACTTCTCAGTCGTAAATGGATCCAATACTAAAGACCCACCACGTGATTATTTTCTTAGTCTTTTCGTAATAGTACTGAACCAGACTTTTAAAGGCAAAAAGGTAACTTGGAAGTTATCAGACTTAGGCTGTCCGTTCATGGAGCAGTAGCAAGTAAGTATACAAGCGACTCGAGCATCACGTGCTTATAAGTAGCTCAATGAACGGATGGCATTTTATAATTGATACGAATTTAAATAAGTAGAAACCTGTTTTAAAATTCTAGAATCATGGTCTCGTGTAACATCGATAAATTTAATTGGTTGTTACGATGACTTTACGTTTGCAATCGTTAAATTAAAATGTAAAGAAAAACATTTCAAACATTATTGTTTATGAAATGAGAAGTAACGAGAAAGTAGGTACATTATTACGTATATCCTACAACAAAGAAACAAATATAAAATGTGTTATATAAGACTTTAAGATTTTAACCCAAGACCCCAATCTTCTTCATCTTCTCCATCTCCTTCCCCTCTCCACTACCTTCAGTCTCACAACATACCCCAACTGGGGATTCCATAGTCTCAGTGGTTCCACACGGAGAAAAATGTTATTCTAAAATACGATAATTTTATTCGTAAAAACGGGACTGAAGTTCTTACGAACAAATTAACAGGAATGTTTATTCTTACATTTTCCCGCCAATAAACATTGAAGCACTGTTAATTCATTCCCGTTTGTAAGCGTTTTTACGAATAAAATTATCGTATTTTAGAATAACATTTTTCTCCGTGCAGACGGGAGCAGTTGGGACTACTGTGCGGTATTAACGAAAAGCACATGAGTTCTAGAGAATACTGGCCCCAGTACTAAATACAGAGGATTATCTCTGGAGAGGACATTCAGAGATTCTTTACACTGTACAACTAAATTTTCTAAATAAATGATATTGCCTTAGTTAGAAAGTTAGGTTTATCGTGTGATATAACACAGAAAAAGAGCTCGTAATATAATCCACCCACATTGGAATTCTGTTAAAATAACAGTCTGTCTGAGAGATGGAATAATTCTTTTGCAGCCTTCAGCAATCCCTATCTTTGTTTTAACGCTTGGCTGAAGGTTCCCTTTTGTTTCGTGTGAAAAGAACATAATGGCTCCATTTGTCTTTTGTGTGTCAAATAATCGAGAATTGTGGAAACTTCAAACTTGGTCCAACTCCCGAAGGACTCGCTCCACTGATAACCGGTACTGCTCTCGGACGAGATGTTATTTTTCTTCGATAAAATAACATCTAAGTGCTCTCATAAGTTTTGTAGCTCGCTTATTGGTTCAATTAATAACCACATTTTTCCCTTTCCGATGCTTTTTAAATGAAAATAGTTTTGAAACATCGTTTCAAAGTACCTAAGTCTCTACAGAAAGTTTGTACAACATAATACAGTATTTACATCTAAGAGTCTTAGATTTACATACATAAAACACAATCAATGTTAAGCATTCTACCTCATAAGTTTCCGATGTGAAGGTTCAGGTTATTGTCAATTTTCAGAGACAATATTAACACATTTAATCACAGGAGACCAAATAAGTCCCAGCTCACTTAGGTCTCTTATAAATCATTGTATCTCCTTTACTTTCATAGTGATAAATATGATCTACCTGTATAAGAAAGAGAAATCTCCGCGCTTTCTATTTAAATCTAGAATTTCACTACAGACAAATTTAAATGTGCACCTCTATTAAACCAAAGTTTTCGACAGCAATTTGAGAGAAATGTATAAAATTTAGAGAATTTTTAATCATTATTTATGAGAAGACAAAAACGTGAGGTGATAATAACATACGTGCGTATTTTGTTTTTTCGTTTCAGTAAAGTTGTTAGATAGAAAATACATACTTAAAGTCATCTATTTTAAAACTATTTTTATGTTTATATTAAAAGTTTCAATATTTCGTAAATTATTGTTTATTTATAACTAGCTGACCTGGCAAACTTCGTACCGCCTTAGAATCAATAAATGTTTTGTTTAATTTAGGTATTAGCTGAAATAAATTAAGTTTTTATTAAGTTAAAATAAATACTCTTAGTTCAAAAAATGAAATGGAGTTGTTGACTAAGCATGTTCGGCACACTACAGTTCGAATTGATTCAAATTATGTCGACCAACGCACATTATTTGAAAAGCCGTTCCATACAAAATATATGAAAAAATAAATTTTCATCATAATTATTTTTCCCGGGATTTTTTCCGATATTTTATTAGTTATTCTGTTAATTGGGACGGAGACAAATCCAACAAATCAAAGATCATAAAAATCAGTTCAGCCGTTCTTGAGTTATAAATGGTGTAACTAACCCGACTTTGTTTTATATATAAAGATACTAACACTTGATAGCATATTTTATCACCTTTCAAAAAGAGTTTTTAGTTTTCAAATACATTTAGAAATATTCCATTTATTTGGTTTTTATTGTAAAATGGAAATTTTCTGTTCTTCTGACGCAATATGCCCGAAATTTGAAAGATAATGAAAATCTGAAATCAGAATCTGACAAAATCATGGATTTGAGTGCAGTTTCGTACAAGATATAACATGATTTGAGATTTATATTAATAATCATAATTAATTATTGGGTTATGATGCCGTGTCGTTAAACACTGCAACCCTTCCCGAAATGTTGGCTAAAGAAGTGGGAAGGGCAACATGCCATTACATCCCTTAAAATAATCACTATAAAATTTATGTAATTATAATTATTAAAAGTATCAAACATATTCATTTCACCTAGGTTTTTATGGTGATAACAAAGCAAATTGGTTTTATGCGAATTATTTAATTTTACATCAGTTGATAAATAAAATCGAATTTTATCGGACGCGAATACATGAAGAGCTGTAATGCCACTCGATTCGCTACACGCTGTGTACGAGGACCATCGAACCAGCTCGTCGGCGCTACGTCGTCGATCGACCGACCATACCACCATCACAATACCGACCATTCCAATCTTCTAATGCAAAATTCGTGCAAAAAAATATCATTAAATAGGTAGAAGGTAGAAGAAGTCGAGGACGACCGAGGAAGACGTTGCACGATCAAGTGAATCAGATACTTCAGTCGGGCCGTGTCAAGAGTCAGAATAATAGAAGAGTATGTATGAGACGATGTATGAATGTGAATAAGGCAAAGAGTGTGTACCAAGTCCGACTTGTTTGGCGGTCCGTTCTCTCTACCTACCCTGGGTAAATCAGTTAGTAAGAGTAATCGATTTTCTACCATAGATCCAGCCAAGTTTTATTTGTACAAATGTATTAACGTACCTGCAGAATTTATGGGAATCAGTGGGATTATAATAGCACCCTAGACATAATATTATGTATTTTGGTATTGCGAGGGTGAGAGAATTTGCGGCAAGGAAGCCAAAGGTGCGAACTATGCTATAATACAATACGAAGTATGTCAAAAAAATACAAATAAATAGTAGTATATCTGCGTGTAAGGATGTAATGGCCAACCTTATAATTCCAGAGATAGCCTCATTTTTAATGTCAGTGCCATACAAATTTTTCTTTAAAAAATGATAACTCCTTCATTTGTACACGCAATTGCAACATGCATTTATAGCATAGTAATGATCAGCAAAATCCATTTCTAGCCAAAAAAAGAGCCATGAAAATTCAAGTCCCTATGTCTATGAAAGGCGATTTTCAGCCCACTGCACGGCGCCAGTGTAGTCCAGAGGCAAGGCTTTGGACTCCCATTCCAAAGGTCGCGGGTTCAAACCCGACGTGCGCAAATAAATATTATTTGAGTAATTTGTGTTATTTTACAATTAATTAATTAAAAATAATATATACTATATTTGCCGCACGTTCCAGAGTGGAAGTTACTCTTAGTATCGCCCTGGTGTAAGACCGCCATTCAGTTTTGAAACGTTGCTTGAAATGGCTTCAGCCGTGTTCAGTGACTAGATCTGAATCGCCAGGTACATCCCCACCTTTCTCTTTCCCATCTCCTTCCCTTCTATGGTGAACCTATGGTGTAGATACATGAGAAAGCAGTTACAGTATTACGTATATCCTACAACAAAGAAACCAATACAAAATGTGTTATCATCACCCGCGATAAGATATTAAAAAAAAATTGTAGATTGAACTTCCCCACCTTCATCTTCCCCATCTCCTTCCCTTCCCCGCTCACATTCAGCCTCATAATATACCCCAATTGGGGATGCTATAGTATCACTGGCTCCAGACGAGAGCAGTTTGGGACTTTTGTGAGGTGTTCACTATAAAAAATAAAATTTAAATTTAAATTATTAACAAAACATATTAAATAATTATTTCTTTTAATTTCTTTCTTTTTTATTTTTTTTATTCAATTTCGGTGGGGTGAATCTCAACCTCTTGAACTCCGTCAAAACTAAGTAGTTACAAAAATTACACGCATTTGCCAATATTGACGGCGCACAGTGGGCTGAAAATCGCCTTGACTTGAGACTTGAATTTTCATGGCTCTTTTTTTGGCTAGAAATGGATTCTGCTGATCATTACTATGCTATAAAATTTAGTATAAAGCAATTGCGTGTACAAATGAAGGATTTATCATTTTTTAAAGAAAAATTTGTATGGCACTGACATCAAAAATGAGGCTATCTCTGGAATCATAAGGTTGGCCATTACATCCTTTCACACAGATATACTACTATTTATTTGTATTTTTTTACCATACTTAGTATTGTGGCGCAACTTGCGCGTTTTTTTTAAATCCTCAATGTTGAAAAAAAACTTTTTTTATGTTGATGATTCTTTTTAATGAACAAATTTTTCTTTAAAAAATGATGATTCCTTCATTTGTACACGCAATTGCTTCATACGAAATTTTATAGCATAGTAATGATCAGCAGAATCCATTTCTAGCCAAAAAAAGACCCTTGAAAATTCAAGTCTCTATGTCTATGAAAGGCGATTTTCAGCCCACTGTGCGGCGACCAAATTACCATTAAATTTATCTTTACTACAAATCGGTTTACATTATGAATATGTATGAAAAAATATACTATGAATACATCGAAGCTTTTCCTACCTTCTCTATTTATTGGAATATTTATTGGAATTAAAATTAAATTATTAATTACTTAGCTAAAAATATAAGCATAACGTACTAAATAATTGGTTTTTTCATTGCATAAGTATGAAGTTGTAAAAAATACCATTTATGGCTAAGATTTATTTTGACTATTTCAATCGACTAACTTTTTTTCATTCTTGTAAAATTATTCATAAAAAAAATAAAAACAACTTTGGCGCTACTTTCCTCGTGCATATAATAAGCAGTGCTTATCCTGATGGGTTAATAAATACCTAAGTGAATATGTAATTTCAATATTTTCGGAATAAAAAAAGAATTCTTTATAATACGTCGTATGATTAATGCTTTAAAAACTGGAACATAATCAGGAAGTTCCGCTATAAAACAACTAAAAAAAGCAATGAATAACTGCAAAATAATGGCTGCTTGTCAAACGAGAGCGAACGAAATTGTCCATATTTTTGACGTGCTGTAATGGAAAATTAATTTAAAACAGATGACAATGGAAATTTTTCGAGGAAAATAATTTTTTCCTTAAATAAAGAAAATAATTGAGGCTTTGGCAGAATTTTGATGAATTTCATTTTCATTGAAAATACTCTGCGTTCGAAGTCCGCGTCAGTTCACTCGTCATCCAAACATCTCTAGATTTCTCATTACTGCGGAACGAACTGGCGTTTATGACTGACCCATCATTTCAAGCTCCAATTTTTTTTTATATAAGAGAACTCTTTGAGTGCTAAGAGATACGCTAGTTTGTTGGTTTTTATAATATGATAGTATTGGGGGTATTATTAAATAAATAAAAAAATCTAGAATGTACGCAGGGCAGGGGTAGTGCTATGCAATACATTCCATAGTTTAAATAACAAAAGAATTTTTACAAATCTTACTAATATTAGATATAAATGTGAAAGTTTGTATGGATGTATGTATGTTTGTTCCTCTTTAAATCGAAATTTAATGAATGGATCTTAATGAAACTTTACAATAATATAGCTCATACATCAGAATAACTTTAGGCTATATATATATATATACGAAGCTAGCTATTTATTTTCAATATATTGAAAATAATAATTATAGTTTAATAGAAAACGTAAAAATTTGAGAATGACATTTTGCAAAACAATGATTGTTAAATCAAAATTCTATTTTGGGAAATATTTAAATTAAAGAATTTTTATGAAGTACTCGCCTAATACTTTGAATCGAATCAAGAATTATACATATTTTAAATAAATAGGTTAAGAATTTTGGTATAAACGTAGATGGGACCTAGGAAAAGAAAACAGATTACTCGAAGTACTAATCCTAGCAGACGAAGTTGCGGGCAGAAGCTTGTAATAATATAAGGTAAAAAGTAAATACCAATACATGAATAAAAATAAAATTAACGAATAAGCGTGAAAAATATGAGAAATTAATCTGAAAAAATATTAAACACTAAAATGAATGCAAGCAGCCGTTTAAGGAGAATATTATACCGAGGGCCATCGGGGGGACTCCATCCAGGCAATCATGGCTGTGATGATCATATTCTTGGATTGGCGCAGTCTACGCCATGAGCTTCCCATGCTGTGGCGGAGAAGTGCTTTGAAAGTGTCCACTCTTCCCTCCAGGATCATTTCCGTAGCACTTCAGTATCTCGGTAGGCGAAAAAGTTGGCGATAAGCGTAATTGTAGGCGACTTTCAAACTTTTGCCATTGGGACGCAGTATAGTCAATCCATAGTTAAAGATTTCACTAAACAGGTTTAATGGATTCTAGGTGCATGTGGAGATCGATTGAATATTTTGTTTTTTAAATAGCTCATAATCTAACTAACCTAACCCAACCTAACCTAATCCAATGAACCATTTTTTTCATCACTTATAATGACTTTTAAAAGAAGTTGTTGAAGTTGCATGATTCTGAATTGTCCAGTCACCGAGTCAAAGTTCATTCCTTATCATGGCGGTGAAATCAGAGTAGATAGCAAAGTTGAGAACCGCAATCTGGGAGGCGGGTACGGATACCGCCCCTTAACCAACACCCCTGCAATAGGTCACTCCGAGTGGTTCGGTTTGTTTAGTGACTTATCAGGGGTTTCCGGGTTCATGGGTTGATGTTTGTCTAGGCCTTGGCGGCACACGCGTTTGCCCACCTACTGCGTGCCGGGCCGGATCGGGAGAGACTTTTTGAAACAGACCTTTGGACCTCTCCATCTGGACTCCCTTGACCCATCGTCTTGCACCGCAGCGGGAGGGATGGTATTTCGTCACTCATGAACACATTGACCCCTAAATTCATACCCAACTCTGATATATTTTTCCTTTAAAAGACCCTCCGCATCCCCAAAGATGAGATAGGCCCTTAGCGAATTCTTTTCCTCATTTAGGGCCTATTGTGTGGAGATAATGTTAAAAGAAAAAAAAAGACCGGCCTTAGCAGCGATAAGTATTAAGTATTGCTTTATTAAGCCAATTTCGGAGGAAAAAAAGCTGGTTATTTATTTTTTTCTTAATGAATTACATATAACTTTTTTATTGTAGAAGAATTGTGTGCACAGTATTAATTAATGAAAATTATCAATCAATACTAATGGATGTATATCCCCAAACTGTAAAATTCACCCGCCATAACACAGGGTCATCCCTAGCATGGAGGGTGAAATATCACAATAAACTATAAGTACTCTCAATAAATCATGTATTTAAATAAATAAAAAATAATTACAATCAATTCTACAATCACGTGATCTTGTTTGCTAGAATTTGACTCCACTGTTGAATACTCAAATATTTCAAACATCGGTCATCTTGTGTATGGAAAGAATGAAAAGTATACTGTTGGAATGCGGTACCTACCATTTGAAAATGAGATAAAATCTTCCAGCTTGTGACCTCACGTAGCATAAAGTTCATCGGGACTTGGCGGAGCTCAATGCGACTAGGAGCTAGGAGAGTTTAGCGCGGTAAGATCACGACGATTTGATGACTAACTCGGGAGTACAGGCACGTGTCTTGTATTTCTGCTGGTTTGATATTGAACTGCACTTACTACAAAACTATCTGTAAGAAGGATAGAAAAAAACATACTAGATCAATTGCTTTTCTTTACAAATACTATTATATGTTTATTTATTTATTTATTTATACTGGGTTTTTACAGATGTTCGCACTTACGTGAGAACATCCAATTATAAAAACTCAGTTATTGTACAAATAGAGACATACAATTACAAACAATCTACAATTACATACAATTAAATACAGATACATACAATTAGAAAAACAAAAAAGTCACAAATAAAAAAATAAATAAAAATATATAAAAAAATACAAAATTTTATACAAGCTCCTCAAGTAACATATATTGATATATATATATATATGTTGTTAATAACTTGTTATAGTTCGAGCAACAAGACATAGATGGAATTAGTGTTGATAGATATCAGAGATTATAGACTTATCTGATAGAAGCCTATATAGGTTTGCCCCTCCATCATCAGAACAGCGAAGGGCTAGCAGTTAGGTTTCTAGCGTCAGAGGGAATTTTTGGAGCATAATAGAGAGAACGTCAATCTAGAAGTCAGAATTAGAAGAGTTTTTAGTCTAAATAAGACAAATTGTTATTTTTTTACATTAACTCCACACAGGAGGCCCTGAGGAAAATAATTTCCCTCAGGGCCTGTGTCATCTGTGAAGATGCTGTGTGGAAGGACTTTTTGAGAAGAGGAAGAAGTGAAGATGGGTCTTGAATAGACCCATGTTGTAGGAGAGAGGAAACACAGATGCCAGCAAATCGTTCCACAGCCGAGCTGTTGAACTCAAAAACGATTAGTAGAAACGACCCGTTTTCATGTGACAAGTGCCAACCGTGTACAAATGTTGGGCGCGTGTTTGGCGTGTTTCCCGACTATTTACCGGTGCCGAGGGGATCAATGATGCTAGTTCCTCGGAGCATCTTTGTCGCAGTATTTTTGTAAAAGTTTACAGAGGTTCAATCACAAATTTCCTTATTTACAAACTTTTTTTACCATAACTTACCATTGCTAAAAGATGTTTAACAAATGATTTTCTGTAAAAATTGTACGATATTATAAATATCTAAACATTCCAAGGCATTTCTTAAATTGTAGATAAGATTTTTTCATCGAAATAAATGATGGATAGAAAAAACTCTACCTCACTCAAACTAAAAAAAATAAGAAGCACGAGAGAGTTACTCAAATATAAAAAAAGTTACTACTTCTCTTTGATTATCATTTGAAAACAGCATAAACACGTGTTCAATTATTGATCCATAAGTCAAGTACAATACAACTCTACAGAATGGCCCCACTTTATCGCCCTATAGCATTAAAACAAAACAATAATATAGCATTGGAACAGCGAAATTTAATACTGTCATAACTATTATTTACTTATGACAATTTATTCGAAAATTAATATGGCATAAAAAAGCAATATGTCCAAAGTTTCTCATCTTATGAATCTTTTTTATATTAACGCCACACAGGATGCCACGAGGAAAATAATTCAATTAGATCGTGGGTAAGTGGTTTAAGTTTGATAATGCCTTCGGAAGGCGAAACAGCTGTCAAGCTTAGAAATAATTACACAAAAAGAACCTTAAAAATAATTATGATAATATCATTCAATTAAAATTAAATGAAGTTCTACAAATTAAATTTGATGATTCATGTGACACTCGTGAAAGAGATTTTTGGGCGAAATGAAATTTTATTTGTGCGAAATGAAATTAAAAAAAATAAATAAATGATACTTCGTCACTGGGTCTCGTTTATTGTTGAATTATTATAATAAATTCACAACCAAAATGCTCAAATAAAGTAACTCGCACGAATCATTTACAAATCTCATAAAACCCACGCCACAAAAAGCGTTCGAGAAAAAATGTAATATAAAGGAAAAATGTTATGAAATATGTTTATGGATTTATTCACAAGTTTTGCGAAATGGCACTTCGTTGTTCGTCCTAAAATTGAGAATATGAAGAGTTATATATTACGAATAATGTTATATTATTATTTTTATCAAAGCAAACACTTTGATGTTCACGGCACACGTAATAAAAAACTTATAAGCATTTTTTTTGGCAAATAAGTTGTTTAGTATTGAAACCGCTTTGGGATATATCCCAAGGTTCTTTCGAAATATTGTTCTCTCCTTCCTTACAAATCCCTACTTGGGAATCAGAAAAAAATGGCCAAACCTTAATTACCGTTGGCAGTTCAAAAATATTATTGCAAGTTGATTTCGAAATAAGCACCCGCGTTTTGTCAGTTGAAATATTGTCGCGATCGTGATCACTCACAATAATTGAATTGAACACGCAAAATCGCCTTCAAATTTTTTCTATGATACCTATGTGACCAGTGGATGGAAGACCAGAACATCAACGGTCGGCCGGCGAGGTCGATGGGCAAGGCTCCCGACTCCCAATCCGGCGTGCGCAAATAAATTTTATTTGATTAATTTGCGGTATTACACAATTAATTCATTAAAAATAATATACATACAGCATATATCCACAGTTCCAGAGTGGAAGATACTCTAAGTATCGCCCTGGTATAAGACAATCATTCAGGATTGAGACGTTGCTTGAAATGGCTTTAGCCGTGCTTGGTGACCAGATCTGAATAGCCAGTCCCCCACCTTCTTCTTCCTCATCCACTTCCCCTCCCCGCAAAATGCCATAGTCTCAGTGAGCTCCAGACGTGAGCAGTTGGCACTCTTGTGCGGTATTCACGTTAAAAAAAAACAACCATTTGAGGGTATTGTTGTCTTACATCTGTCTCTCTTTTTCCTCGTGATGAAAAGCAATCGAATGTTATTTTGTTTTGTTAAAGTGTTTTAGAGTCCTCTTAAGTTGCCATTCGGATATTAAATAGAAGTATTCAACATCTATGTTCTCAGCGTTTCTTTATGGGAATACTGGGCAATATACTTTGGCGTTTCCTTTTCCTATAAACGTCAAACCGAACTTCATAGAGTGGCAAATAAATTACTTGGGTTTCCTCAAGTGTGTTCGTGGTACGGAAATTCTTTCTCGTTTATTTATAATCGGAAAAGTTCTGGATCGCACTTTTTAAAGGCTTTCGATATATTCCGGATCGTTGTGTCCGTTCATTGGGTTTATTAGTGATTTCTCGTTTCCGATTTTCATAATTTAAATACAACTTTTAGCATTTCAAATTTATTTAAAAATCACGAGGGATACTTTAAAAGTATTAATTGATAAAATTATATTTCGGTAGGTTAGTAGGAGTGGAGAATATATATATATATATATATATATATATATATAACATAATATTTAAAACTTACACCTTAGCGATAAAATATATACATACGCGCTATTATGAAATGAAAACAATCCACTTTGTATACACACTTATTTAATAAAAATTATCAATATTTTCGAAACCAATGCAATGGTTTCTTCGTCAGGATAACATGAAAATTAACAAAAATAATGATAGGAAAAGTGTTAATAGCCAATTAAATATTATTAATAACCAAATATTTATTTAAAATATCTATGTCTTAAATTTTCAGTTTCATATTAATACATGTGTTTAAAATAATTTATTGATGTTATTTAGTCATTTTGATAATTTTTCGAGTATTTTTTGTTTTTTTATAAAACTTATAAATGTATAATATTTAATATTATTATAAAAAAATATGTAACTTAGAAGGGCGCCACTGTTCTTTAAATAGCCATACTAAAAAAATTATAACACACGGTGGAAATGTAAAGCTGTGTAACCTACAATTTTGTAGAAAACAAAAACACATAAAAGTGGGAAAAATATTTTTTCATTGCAATATAGATACCCACCGAAATCAAAATTAGTATTGCATATATGTATATTATCCCTTTACAATTTTGTGTTAACACAATGAAGAATAACGATATTGTGGTAAAATAAATAGCAGTTTAGAATTTGCTCACATTTATTACTAGCTGAACTATCTATAGCTTTCGGGTGCAACCCTTTTTTATTTTGCCTGGAGTTTCGAATTCACCACCATTTGTTTCGCTCTCCTTGGCAATTCGACTGATGGTACTTTCTGAATTAACTGGGAAAAAACTATGATAGCTAACAATATTGTATATCTACTTAAATAAAATAAAATCATACTTAAAACATTTATCAGTGTTTGAAAATATTTATACAAAGCGCATTGACATCGTTATTATTAAAATAAAACTGAAAATATTTATGTTAAAAAAAATGTTTTTTTTTAAATTTTACTTAAAGTCTTCTACATAAACAGTGTCATTGTCATTTTACTGTCATTTAGAGAGTAAAATTGTGTTGCCAAATTTTTTACTTCTGGTTTTTATATTTCCTACTCTTATTTGACAAAGTGTATATTTGAATAAACCTATTCAAAAATACATATTTTTTTAAACTTAGTATGATTGTTGTTTTTTGATATTTTTGACGAGAAGACTACAATAAATAGTGTTTATTACAGATTGTAAACTTTCACGTGAATTTACATGATTTGTTGACAGCTACTACAAAAGCAAATGATAGCTGCTTTCATATGATCTATGGTTATGTTCAAAGTGTTGCCACTTTTAGAGTGTTTGTACCATCCTAAAATGGGTATATGTTTTTTTTTGGCAACCATCTGTATGAAATCATAAGTATTAAAATTATGGTAAAGATTTTTTTTTCAGAAAGCGTCTTCAGACAGGTAGATGTAGATAGACTGTTACAGTATGTATAGGTATATTATAACACAAAACCAGCTTGAAGATATTCGCAGGCAGGTGAAACCGGTCCAGTATAAATGTGTTTGGAAAAGTGTAACGATATTCATATTCTTGAAATTACGTTGGAATTCCACCGGGCTGGAACTTCACTAGCTTCATTCACACTATCGAGATCTGTTGGGATTCCTGTGTTCTGTGGAATTCTCATAAAAAAACAATGGCCACTAATTTCTAATGTTACATTTAAAAAAAAACCACAGCATTATAGTGTATATGTGTTTGATAAAATAAATTCGTTATAATCGTAAAAACTTAATTTGTCACTAACGTAAGAATAATATTTTATTCCCATTTCAAATCATGACAAAATTAATTGAAATATCTTTTATATGAGTAGGTACTTACCGCACAAGAGTCCCATTTCTGATTTCAAGAACTCTGGATTCAGTTTAAGATTACTGGTAGTTCCTACTTATATTATATTTCAGGACAATTTCTGTATCACCCGAATATTATGAAAATAAAAGTCATCTCTGTTAACGCCACAAATCCAGGCATTGATATATTACGAGGATAAAGTCAAAACCTCCATCATAACAACCGAAATACCGACAATTCACACGTGGGAATTCCTCTACCCTCACTTTGCATGAATAGCTATTCTCATAACAAATCATCGATTGACAACTTGCCCAACCAAAGGTGATTGATGCCTCGAAATCACTCTCGTATGTCATAGGGCCGTATCGATTACACCAGTAGTAAGTTGGTGTATTCCTCTGGGCGATAATAATACTTAAATGAAAACTGCGAAGCTGATATTTTTTTTTTTGCTTAAATATGAGATTATGCACATGAACAATACCAACAACTACTATCTGTAAAGATAGTCCAAATATAGTCCAGATCCTTCTTCTGCTGCCAAGCCTCGGCAAGCGTTGACTAAACTTTTTTTTTCAGTTCAGCTGTTTTTCCACACTGTTTTTTTAACATTCAATTTGAAAATTTGAATGTCTTCAAAGGCAATATAATAACCTCGGTTAAACATCATCAGTGCATAAGTATTACTGCAAATATTCCTGGGATCTTTCCCTTTTATTCCGAACATTAGTTTTAATATAATAATTAGCATTATATTACCAAAGTATAATAAATAAATCATTGAAAATGCGTTTAGAATTGCTTGACGCCAATTGTTTATTTATTAAAAGAATTTTATACAAAGTGTAGATATTGTGTTATTTCGCCCGCCATGCTATGGATGTCCCTGTGTTATGGCGGGTGAAGTATGCAGATTATATAATTTAAGGTAATGAAGTTTAGTGATAATATAATAATTAATGATAATGAGGTTTACAGTTAATGCATCAATGAATTTATGATAATGAAATTTACATATTATATAGTAATTTATGATAATGATGTTTACAGGTAATAAATATAACAAGGAATTTATGACAATGAAATTTACAGATAATATAACATTGAATTTATGTTAACGATGTTTACAGATAATATAATAATTGATGATAGTGTAGTTTACGGATAATATGACAATTAATTTATGAAAATGTAGGTTAGATATAAATAATTATTTATTTATAAGTAACATAGTATGATGGTTGATAAATTAAATTATAATTTACTAAATTATACAAATTAAATTAAATTAAATTACAAATAATATACATCGAGGTTTCTAAATATTTTGATAATAATAATTTATAATGATAGGTTAATTATAATATTGATAGATATTAGAATTAACTATTATTAATTGTATTGCAGTGAATTCAAATCTCCCATAGGAAAATGGACTTCAAGCTACGTCACGACTTTTACGAATCATCGCTCCTGATGAACAACCGTATTAAATACATTCTACACTAACATTGACTCTCAGTAAGCGTTCGCTAGAGACGGACTTTTTGTTATTTTTGAAAAACGAAAACAAGTTATTTTTTTATAAAATTCCAATTGTTTTCCAAACTGTTAAAAGAAAACGGGCTGTTATGAGGCATTTTTTAAAAATAGAAAGGGGTTGATGCGTATACTGGATATAGTAGAGTTAAATTGTTTCGAAGCAGTTTTTCTCGTTTTTTGTCAACAATTTGGAAAAACATTTTGCGTTTTATGAAAAAACAATTGCTTTTCTCTGCTTTTTTTATATAAAAATAAGGCGCTCCGCTGACGAGGCAACTGAAACCAAACTAAAACTGGCTGGTTTATATGTCTTGGTTGGTCAAAAAGCTTGTTTAACCATAGTTAAAGAACAATCAGCTGACAGCTGGCAACTAGCAGCGGCCGGCCACGGCAATCAGCAGTGCGAGTCGCGAGTCACCGCTCTCGTTACTATTGACAACGAGTTTTTGAGTGATTGTGTAGTGTGCGGGCCATCACATTGTCATACAAAGACAGTTGCCAGTTGAGAGTTTTCAGTTGCCTCAGTGGGCGGATCGCCTTCGCCTTCTTCTAGTCAGCGCTTACCGAGGGTTTGCAAGCTTGTGGACGCCGAATTCTGTTTTCAATTAGTTTTCTGGATTATGGTTATGGAGAGGTAGGAACTGGATAAGGAACCAACCGTAATATAATTTCAAGGCCAAACGGATGTATTTTTTTTTAAATTCACAAAAACATATTTATTATACGTAATTTAAGGGTTATTTACGAAAACGGCAGTAACAAAAGATCAGATAGCACTAGAATGTATTTGTATAATCATCGTTCTAGGCATAGTAGTCGATGATATTATTGTATTAAATTAAGGTTCATATTATGTCCATTAGAGGATGATTACATAAACTATAAAAAGTATAACATGAAAAAAATATGTATGTTTTACCATCGTGAAATGTCCATTAGTGATGAAAATAATCAGTAGTTCAATCACATTAACGAAATTAAGTCTTTTTCATATTTGTTGATAAAAAAATAATGGGAGTACAGAATTTAAAAAAAATCGTGGGGACTCTAGAAACTAAAGCAATAAATAACTCCTATTTTAACAAACGAAATCTTTGGAGCACCGGCGTCAAATGGGAATGCTGTCCTTGTTCTAACGGTATTTCAATGGAAGATGCTGGTGTCATTGAAGTGCACAATTGGGAAATACGCTAATCGCACACCCAACAATATGAGAACAGATCGCTTTTTCAACTCGTTCTTGCTTGAGTAGCTCAGCTGCGGAACAATTTTCCCACTTCTATGTTTCCTTCCTCAAACAACACGGTTCTCTTCAATGTATGTGGCTACGTAACACAATTATTGTTAGAAAACGGGAAAAAGTTTTTATTTATTTTTTCGTTTCATCGACAGGGACTAAATTATTTGTCTTCTCTGGAATGGCCGCTCGGTGGACGAAAAACAATTTAAATCGGAATTGGTATACCAATTATTATTTGACTCAGCTTAATTTAGATGTTCGAATTAAAATGGTTCCCTTCACAACTATTGGCGATTTTTAAACACCAGCACACGGATATTTCTATAATGGAAAAGTTTCGATTAAACACATCCCTAAGGTCGATGAATGTTATTCTCGTCACCTTCCACCCGAGACATTTGTATAACGGAGCGTGTGATGTTGTCTTATTGGATTGACATATGTTTTTTTTATTTTTTATTTTTAGGCTTATGGAAGATACATGTTAAATACATGCATATATATAATCGATGTAAATTATATTCGTAGTCCTCCTATAAGATCCTGTGCTGAGGGAAACTACATTTTGGATAAGTTTTCAGCGACTTCTATGGTACAACTTCATGGTTTGGGTAAGGTTTTCCAGAAACTTATACAACGATGTTTTAATATGCTAGTAAGTTATTTTTCCGATAGTTCTCCTGTCATTGGCCGTACGTACTCGAAGGAGCGGGGTTCGAGGGAGCGTTAGTAGTTCCTTAAAGATTTTGTGTACCATCGATTTTGACTTGTGCGGAAGCGATTTTGTCCCTTATGTGTGAAGAAATTTTATCAAGAACAAGGTCAGAATCGCTTGGGCCATTCTCGTTCTTGACGTAACGAAATACTGCATAGCGTCTAATCGGAATAATTTAAATAAATTGTCTATGATGTTGCGGGCATGAAAGATAGCAGACAAAATAGCCGCCGCGTCAAAATATGGACTGAGTTGGTTTGGAAACTCTATATTCTTTCATTGTTTTTGATATAAATTCATTGTGGAAAGAATAGATTTCCGGTATTATCAGAAAGATCGTTTTATCTACATTATTTTCATGTAATTTTTGTAATATATCACAAAAGAAATGTTATAAATATTGTATTCGCAAGAAATGTCAAATTTCTTCCGTCGTAATGAAAAAATATATTTTACCTACGCTGGCTTTCAAAAGACTGCCTAGATTTAATGTCCTTGATGTAGTTAATTTTTTGTGGTAAGTTGTTTGGGACTAAGTGGGATTATGTTGTATACCTCTACTGCTAATAATATTTATAATATTATATAATAATTATTACAGCTCTGACTTATAAAATAAGTCAGAGTTTCACTGAGCAAAGGTAGAGTTACACTTTTGTTATTTAGTTTCTCTGGTTTTATGAGTACGTAAGGTGTTTGCCTTTGTGTCATTTTTGAGGTGATGAACCAGAATATTTTTGTCATAGATTTTTTTGTATACTTGGAACATTAAACTGTTTAAAAAATTATGTTATTGACGTCCTTATGGTATGGGGTTTATGATGCAATTCTGAGTTACCTTCTATGTATATTTATATTTGTTTCCATAATCGAAAAGTTTCGATTAAACCCATCCATAGGTCGATTAATGTTATTCTTGTCACCTTCCACCCTAGACATTTGTATGACGGGGCGCGTGATGTTGTCTTATTGACTTGACATATTTATTCTGCGAGATGTTTGTGGACCTTCCGGGGGCTGTTTCCAATTTCAGCGCCTAGAAATTCGAATCTCTCTAATAATAGATTACTCCGACTTTGCTCGCGTCCTTCCAATTCAACTTCCAATACTTATCGAAAGCAAACACTCGGTAGGTGAAAAAAAACAACAACAAAGCACTTGTTCTGAAAGACTTAAATTTTTTTTAGGTATCTCTCTTTTTTTACAAGGTTTTCATGAACAATAACAATAATGTTCTTTGCTGGTATTTTGACAATTTGAAATATCTTTTTGTGATATTTATGTTCGACAAAAAGGAACTCCAGTCCCCTTTTTATATATTTTTTGTTAATAATGATATTCTTACTTAAATACCAGTATATTTTTTGGTTATGTCATAAATAGTTTTAATAGTAAAAATAAATAACCAGTTATAAAAGATAGAATTTTTCCGGACTCACGAAATCGCCCAAAATAAATTGATGTCAATGTGACGTCACAAGTCTCAAAAAACCAAATTTATTTTAAACAGGCGCTGTATTTTGTTTGGGAGACGAGACATATTTTATTATTGATTTTATTAAGCCTATTGCTCTGCAGAATTAAATATTTTTTATGTGAATACCTACCGCACAGGAGATCCAAGTGTTTCCAACCGTCTGGAGTCAGAGAATCTATGGCATATCCTGTTGGAGTACGTTGTAAGGCTGAACATAGTGTAGAGGGATAGGAGATGGAGCAGAGAAAGGTGGGGAAGTACCTGGCTGTTTAGATGAGCCATTTCAAGCAACGTATCGATTCAGAATGGTTGTCTGAAAGTATTAACCACCCTGGAACGTACCGAAAATTTGGTATTAGTTTTCGTTGGTGACAGTTTTCATCATCATAAATAAAAATAAAAAGAAACTATGCACAACAATTACTTTACTATTATTTTCATATTCTTAGAGCGCACGTAGGCATCGTATTTTTAGTAAAATAAAAAAGGAAAAAAAAAACCTTCTTATTGACACATTTTATTCTGCTTATACTTTATGGTTCTTTAATTCTTCTTCTTCCTTGCACTGTCCCAACTTATTGCTTAGGTAGGCTGTTGGAGTCTTCTCGTTCTCAAGTTATAGTTACTTCGGTTCTGAGTATCGCTTTTATCCAGTCTGTTTCTCTGTAGAATTTTGGAGCATTGAGTCATCCAGAAGTTCTTTAGTCTACCTCTGGATGACTGTCGATGAAGCTCCTTAGACATTGCTTGCTTCACTGTGTGGTCTGGTGGTCTCACTTGCAATAATTTCACTTTATTCAACGTATTTTTTCAAAACATCATTCCTTCATCAGGATTAAATATATACTATCTTTACAATATTACAAAATAATGGTCAATACATTAGATGTTGAGTTGGGTGCCCCACCTCTTGTCCATCTCCTACCGATCGAAAAAATACTCTAAATAAAATGGTTTTTTACTAAGCGAAATTCTTTTATTTTGCCCTAAAATATCACTTTAAATCTTTGTGATTATTTTTGAATATTTGATAAATTTGTGCGGGAATATTTTAACATTGATAGTCAATTTTTAAATATTGTTTGGCCTCGGGTACATTTGTGTGGTGTACAATAAGACATTTTAAAATAATATAAAACTTTCTTGTGTTATTTTATTATTCCTATTATTGTGGTAATTGGTCTGAGAATATTTTCATCCATGAAGAATTTGCAAAGTAAAATGTTGACGTTTATTAAAATGTTGCAATATTTCCCGATAGTATGTTAGAATATTTTATTATTATAATGTATAAATTACACAAGAGTCCGAACTGCTCCCGTCTGGAGCCAGTAAGATTATGGAATTCTCATTTGGCAAGATATTTCAAGAAACGTTTCAAACATTATTTATAATAAAAATCTGTTAAAATAACAACATAAAAATGCGGTGACCGGACAACTTAACAATATGCAACTTCATCACTCCTTTAAAAAGTTTAAAAAAAAAACTTGGTCAAATACATTACTTTATGTTAGGTTATGGGTTATTTTTTCCTCACTTATAATGACTTTCCACAGGGGGTATTGAAATACCACCTTGTTGAGTTGTCATTGAACCAAAAATGCATACTACTATTGAGAAGTAAGACTATTAATCAATCTCGAGCATCAAGAGATGGAGAAAAACTCCACAGACAACTTTGAAACTGCTCTTTTTCGGTCTTAAAATGATAAAACATTTTTTTCTTGTGGCGCCCTTAGTTATAATTAGTATTTTTTGTTCAGATGGTATTTTCTATTTTGAAATACAGTAACTACGTAAATGACTTAGGAAGTTCCTCATTTAGTCATAGTTTCGTTTAATGGGCTATAATCTGGGTAGCTCGTTCGCTCTATGGCTGTGCAATGGCTTTATTAATGGCCGCCGCCAAGGCCTAGACAAACCTTACCCCATGAACCCGGGCACCCCTGCTGAGTCACCAAACCTAGCAAACCACTTAGAGTGACCTATGGCAGAGGTGTTATTTTAACAGATTTAGATTTGTATTTTTTGTTGGATTGCTATGGTTTCAGAAGATATAGGTGCTTTTATCTAGCGGTCGTGATATTCGGTTCAGTATATTCGGATATTCGATTCAGAGAAAGGCGTGGACGGGGAGGCATGCCACTTTTCGGATCTTAAACTCGCCTATTGCGATGATTTCTGTATCACCGTCAGGTCGTGGTAGCTTGCGATTCGTGGTTTTCCCACGCGGTTCCATGACAACTCAACAAAGTGGCATTTATATGAAACAATGAAAATCATTCAAAGTGATTTTATTTTTAAATAGTCCATACCTAACCTAGCGTAACTTATTTAACCCAATTTTTCCAATATTTTTATTGACTTTTCAAAGAGTTATGAAGTTGCATATTGTATAGTTGTGCGATCACCTTCTCACACATGAGTCTCGCACGATTCTTCAGAGATACTATGGAACTATTGCGGCTTAGAATTTTGTTTTTAATTAAACAAAATGTTTACTAGCAAATGAAAGGAAGGCTTATTAGCGCTGCCGGTAGAATGTATTCATTTTAAATTAGAGAAACAGGTGCTCAGGAGGGCACAAGAATTCACCTAACACTTAGCCATTCGGGGGAGTTATACGCGCTCGTGTACAGTCTACGGGCACAATGTGATACTAGCCATAATAAAGCGGAACTGCTGGTGCGGAAAACAAGGGCCATTCGTATGATAACGGTCCGGGCAGGTAATCATATAAATCCAGGCGGAGGCTGTACATATACACCGCACAGTCCCTTGTTCTCGATTCTCCAGTCGAGGCCGCTCGTAATCGCAAAGTAAGATTGTAAGATTGGTCGACTCTACTCTAACTGCTCGAAGTCGGCCGGAACTTGAAATAAACTCTAGGCCTACCTACATATATCAAAACAACTGAAACTACGTGTCATTCAAGGACCCTACTGTTATTTTCGAGTTGGAGGACTTAGCCAGCCGAGGAATTGAACACGGGATGCCTGGGTGGGATCCAAACGCGATGCTAACTCGGCCACTGACCGGTCATCAGATATGTAGAGCAAACTAAAGCAGATGCTGTGAGATCAAGAATGGTAGATAGTTTTTACATGAAAATTATCTTCATAATTAATCTTTTGTACCTACTGTAGTTTTTTATGTGTTAGCAGAATTTTTTTTTGTTTCCGCGGTGGTTACCAGCTGTTTTTATTTTTGATTAATATGCTCGCCAGCCTTTTCGAAGAAAGTGCGTTCTCGTAATTTCAAATGCACGTCATAGAAACGTCCAAAACATATAGACAATATTCATAGGGCTGCCAATGTATTCATCTCATTAACCCTTCAACATTGAAGAATAGGTAAAAATGAAACATTCAACAATGAAAGTTCATCGAGACGATGAGTAATTTTTCATTCGGCGTGTAACGAGTAACTCTTCATCGTTATTGGAGAATCGCAGCCCTGCTCCCGAGCCGATCCAGCAACATGGCAAATGACAGCTCCTAGTACTAATTTGATTTTGGATGACACTTTATTAAAGCGAATTGCTTGCTTTTAATTAATTAAAGGCATAAATTTTTATGGCATTCAAACGGGTTTAGAGCATATTTTTATCTCGGGTTTAATTTAGTGAGTAACTGACTGACGAGCTACGTCGTTATCTTGTCAATGTTGTTGGTAAAGTGTCTAGTATCATGTTTTTGATTGGAATTACAATGATTTGAATTTTATTTCATAAAACTGTGTTAATTTGCAAGTTTTTCTTCTTCATATTAAATAACAATATTATTTAATTTTGTGTAATAGCTTACTCTTACTAATTTATTTTTGTTAATCATCATGGTTATTCCTTTAATATTTGTATTAATATATAAAACGTCTTGATATAAATATCAATTATTATCTATTTTATAATAATTTTATTATTTAAAAAAAAAAGAAAAGACAAACATTCCCGGGTTACGAATAACCCAACAACATTTGAAAATCTCCTACTACCACCACACTAAGCGGAAGATGTTGCTTGTGTTGTGATGGAGGACTTAGCCAGCCGAGGAATCGAACACGGAACGCCTGAGTGGGACCCAAATGCAATGCCCACTCAACCACTGACCGGTCATTTATAATTGTTTTTTAAGATATCTATTAACTAATTAATCACCACTCTTTGTAGAGTTTTTTTGTCAATAGGTACCTATAGGCCAGTGCAATTAGCGATCCGCGATAGGAATTATTCCGGTAGTCCCAATTTTTTTATATGTTTTATACACTCATCTCCTGATTTAAAATCTAAAGTTTTGACCTTGGGGCACTTGAGCTTTCGGCGCCATTTTTAAAAAAACCAACTCCTTACTCTCGTTAATTTACAGTTATATGACAGAAAGGAATAGAGTCTCATCAGCTCGATGGTGGATTCTCATGAGCATGACCTATCTTTTTCTGTTTCAAATTTTCGATTGAGAGTCACTAATATTGTCTTCAGTGATGAAAATTATCTTTCATTATCTAAAATACAAAAATCCATTTTCTTTGTTACAATTTCCAATCCATAAACAGAATATATATTTTTGCAAATTTATTGTTTTTGTGTTCAATTTATATAGAACTCCATTTAATATTTTTAAATTTAATATAACCAAATTTTAATAATGTCATTATTAAGTTGTGCAAGTATTGTAATTTTTTTATTATTGTTATAGCTGTTTCGGCTAACAGGGCTACTTTCGAACTGTACCCCTGTGACGACTAATTTATATGATTCTATTATAGACGACTTATTTATATATTCTACTAGCTTCAGCCCGCGACTTCGTCTGCGCAGGATTAGTATTTCGAGTAGTCTATTTTCTTAATAGGTCTGATATATGTTTATACAAAAAATTATACAAATTGCGGTTTAGGCGTGAAGGATTAAAAGACTGACATAGTTAATGCTATGTGTAATGTATGTAAATTGAAAATGAGATTTTTTTATGATGATTCATAATATTTAAAAGTTATAAATAAATAGTTAGTTACTGCAATATACTTCAATAAACTACGTAGAATGTTTTTTTTACTCTGCGTAAACATGCATATTTTGCGATGTAGAAACGCGAGAGCAAGCTACGTAGAGCTTAAGAGGGGAATATTGGACAACCTAACTATTGGCAACCAATATTTTGCGTGTATTCCACCTCGGGTTTTTTAGAGTTATCGTACGTCCACTATCTGGTGCTCTACACAAAATATATAATTTTTATTTTATTTTTAGTATATTTTAAATGCTGCTTTCTTTTGGTAAATTTTCCTTCCGTTATGCATAGTAATGAATGATTTAGTGCATCATAGGACCTGTGAATCATATTTTTTGTAAGAGTATCATAGAGCTTTTGATCAGTTTCTGGGTTCGGTATCTCCGCACTTATGATTTTGTCAACTTTATTAGGACGTAATTTTTACGTCAACTACAGCAAGTGCACGTGAAGCAAACATATTTTTTGTAAACTAATTAACATCTTTCATTAACGCGTCTTGTAAGTGAATATAGTTTTCTGTTCATATTTTCGTTTGGTTCAAAGCAATAAATCTTAAGCCCTCACTCTCCATTTTGGCGTACACAAACACCAAAAATTGATGAAGGAGAAGTCTACATCGAAGCCAGAAATTAAAATTGTTGCGACATATGATACGCATAAAATTCTTTGCAGGACACTGTTATGTTAGAAATGGTTTGTTGGGTAACTGGGTTTGTCTGAGGAATGTCAAAGCTTTATCCTTCTTGTCCTTTCCAAAAAAATATTGGCTATTTATTCATAAAATCTATGAGTGTCCGGAACTTCTAGTGAGTCAGCCATTGTGCGCCTAAACAACGATTTAGTGAGACGTATTTTGTTCACTACTAACTACTTTGGCAGCTATTTTATTTGAGTTCAGGGCATGAATCTTCTTTCTTTTTTAAAACGTGGTAAACTATCTCGGTGTATCACAACCTTGTAAATATCGCTAGTAACTCTATCTTTAGCTATTTTTAATTCATGCAATAATGTTGTGATCATTTATTTATTTATTTGGGAAAATCAACAGATTATTTACACCTATTACAAATAACTTAATAATAAAAATAAAATCCAATTACAGATTTTCACATAACTTAACATTGTAATAATAATAATAATAAAAAAATAAAAAACTAAGGGTCCTGTACCCATGGGCTGACATGTTTACAAAAAAATACAAAATTGTAAATATTAGATAAAAATAATACAAGATGTAAGAACACAAATAAATAACAATTTAAATGTAACTAATATACTAATAACCAGCAAAATTTTAAAACATAATGTATTATAAACTTTATCTTCACTACACAGCAATAATAACAATACACAAATAATAATAAATGTACAAAATTCATATTATACCTACAACTAAAGTGAACAAATGTGTATAAATTGTCATGTGTAAAATCATGTAGAACTTGTTGTATTTTTTTACATTGCTTCTTTCTACACTTGTGCTTCTCGACTTGTGCTTCTTTATCCCCCCCTGAAATAAACTTGCAAAAGATTTGGGTACCTATTTGTAGCAGCAAGCAAAGAGCCAATTGTGTGGTATATATACTTGGATTGTGAAAGTCGGGCAAAATCCTGCCATTGATACAATGTTATCCGCCCCAAAAGATGTCACGCGGAAGCATTTATTCTATTTCCTTATGTTTTTTTAGAAAAATGCAAGACTCGTCTGTTTCATAACAGAAAAGTTCTTTAATGAACCTCTTATTGGCTCGTCTGTTGAAGGAAGGGCTACTTTTCCGCCCGAACAACATATGCCTGCTGCTTCCTCTTTTCATTTAAGAGCATCGCAAAATCTGCATTCTTTGGACGCAATGTATGTCACAAAGAGTAACAAACACACATACATCCATACAAATTTTTGCGTTTATAATATTAGTAAGATAAAATAAGATAGCTTATATGTTATCCTGATGTATGAGCTATATTATTCTGAAGTTTCTTTAAAATCCATTCATTAGTTTTTGCGTGAAAGAGTAACAAACACACGTACATCATCTTACTAATATTATAAACGCGAAAGTTTGTATGGATGTATGTATGTTTGTTACTCTTTCACGAAAAAACCACGGAATGGACTTTAATGAAGCTTTACAATAATATAGACCATACATCAGAATAACATATAGGCTATAATTTATACCCAAAGCTTGCTATTTTCCGTGTATTACAAATAATAATTATTGTTTGAAAGAAAATGTCAAAATTTGAGAATGACATTTTGAAAAACAATGATTGTAAAACCCAAATTCTATTTTGGAAAATATTTAAATTAGCGAATTTATTTGAAGTACTCACCCTTGAATCAAATCAAGAATTATACATCTTTTAAATAAATAGGTTAAGAATTTTGATATAAAAATAGATAAGACCTACGAACAGAAAATAGGCTAATCGAAGTACTAATCCAGCGCAGACGAAGTCGCGGGCAGAAGCTAGTTAATAATAATATAAAGTAAGATTTATACAAATCTCATAAAAATATAAATCACAATTGATGAATAATATTTCAGGTACTCCACCAGTACTTACTTAATTCAAATTTAAAAAAAATATTTAGTGATCAAAGTGAATAGAACAAATTTCAAATCAAAATGACAGCTAAAGAATTCTCATATGAAATGTCAAAATTTGAATTCACAAAATTCCAATAAAAAATTAATTTTACACACTCAAAATATTAAAATTATTTATTGAAACCGTAATAGAAAACAATTATTTACATATTAACACCACAAACGGATTAATAATGAATGAAGGCAAGTACATTTTAACCCTAGTAGCGTATTGTTATTATGGTTGATAAGGAAAATTAGTATGAAATGTCAAAAATCTAACAAAAATTAATATTTGTAATATATGGAAAATACCTGGCTTTATAAATTATAGCCTTTATGTTATTCTGGTGTATGAGCTATATTATTGTAAAGTTTCATTAAAATCCATTCAGTATTTTTTGCATTAAAGCGGAACAAACATTCATACATCCATACAAACTTTCACGTTTATAATATTAGTAAGATAATACAGATTATATACTACTTAGGAGGTTTCTCACCATCTTTCCCATAGCTTATCTGCACTAATAACGAATTCACCATCCTTCCAATAGCTTATCTACAGTAATAACGATTTTTTTCGATTTATGATTTACGATTTACGTTTTACTTATTTATTAAATTGGAGTTTAAAATTCGGTACTCGAACCTATGAATAGTGGCTATATATTGGATAAGTTGGCCGAGTTTTTTTAACTACTGCGAGTATTTTATTTTTTATAATATTCGTTATGTGTGTAGATAAGCTATTGGGAGGATGGTGAGAAACCCCCTTATTTTTATATTCTATAATATAGATGACTTATTTATGTGGTTCTGTAACCACGGTTTTAAAATGGCATTGGAAACCGAAATATCTGTCACAATAATAAAAACTAAAATAATAGGATTATTACATTTATTTTAACTTAATTTTTTTTAAATATGTATTTTACAAAAGTAGGGCTAATAATTTAGAAATATAAGTAGCTATTCGGCAAGTGCCTGCTTGGCCATCTAAAAGTCCCAGAAAAACATTTTAAGACCCACGGTATACATTTTTTTAGAATACGATGTTTTATTACCCGAACTTTGAAGTCGAAGATGCGGGAACCTTTCACTTTCACGCTTTTATTTTATTTTTACAAGTACGTACCATCTATTACGGCCGAGTGTCTACCGGCTTGAAAAATTGAACAAAGGTACCGAAGCCCGCCAAGAAAATAATAATTTTGGAATGTGTTGGCACGCCCAGCTACGTTGTTTCTCCACAATGAGATTGTAACATCACGGAGGTTGCGAGTTGGATTCATAAATGTTATTTAAAAAATGTATTCCGCAAAATATTCCATAACACAATACAAAAAAAAAAACCCACGGACTTTCATCTGAACGTGACCAAATGGACAACTTAAGTTTTTTCTTTCTTTCTTTTTTTTTGGGTGTTATGCCGTGTTACGCTACCCCCTTCTCTTGCCATCGTTTCGGACAGCGTTACAGTGTCCATCATCAGGGCAGATAGGTGAACGCAGTCCAAAACGTTGGCCAAAGAAGGAGGTAGCGCAACACGGCATAACACCCCAAAAATAAATAATTAAAATACTGTTTACGATTTATTGCCCGAGCGTGGCAAAGTTCTGTTATAACTCAACCTTTTGGCATTTCACATGTATGTATCTGTAAATTTGTTTGTATTTTTTCATTTTCAAAAATCTGATGCATCCTTTTTATTTATTTGATTACATGTTGATTTATTTACCTAGTTTACAAAAAATATTTAACTGGACTAGACTTCCTTGTTCAAGTAGGCTCTAAGTTATTCTGAGGCTCCGAGATGATGATGTCTGCCTGACTACTAGGTGCCTTGATACTTTTCTAATATAATACTATAATATATAACTGATACCTGTTGGGATATCGCAAAACTTCATGTAACTAACTATACTAACGACATATGCTGAAAATATATAACTAACATTATAAACACAATAACTTAATTGTACAGATCGCGAAATGTATTACCATCAATGTATAATTCTGAAGAATCGGAGTCCAGTTTTCTTATGTCCTTATTTTTTCCATTGTAAAAAGCGTACAAATAGCCCAAACGGTCGACTCTCGAACCCTATACATGATTTCCATTTAAATTGTAAATACTATACATCTCAGCGCGATTTAAGGATGAAATCTAAAAGTTTCCCTTCGATATTGCCAATAAAATACAACATTTCTGATTCCTCGTTTTTATACTACCTTCGAAAATGGAAAGTTGAGGGTACACGAAGAACCAATCACTTTTTAAAGAAACTACCACATGTTCTAAAAAAACATTACAGTAAAAGTTTTTAAATTTAGAAAAATTATTTTGGTAAGATAATCGGGTTACGAATAGGCTAAGATTATTTTATTTCAGGAAAATAAATCGTAATTTCGATTTTGGAATCAAAGAACATATTATAAGGTATATTAAAAATAATATTTTTTCCAATTTCGTCAACCATATGATTGAAAAAGTATGGTTTTGAAAAAAAACAGAGATAAATATTCTCCACATAATTAATAGGAAAATTCATTTTATTTTACAGTTCCATCTCAGACATGTTCCCTTTCACCGTCATTTCTATCTCCTCACCCCACTCTTCACTAATCCTTAGCTACGCCTCAACTCCCACTTCAACACATAGAAATATATTATAATTATTCTCCCTTGTTTTGTAATGTTAAGCTAGTATGTATTTTTGCCCTGAGGATGGAACGGTTGTTCCAAAAACGGTCACAATTGTTTCCATCCCTCCTCTCCTTAAAATAACTCACACTTCACCCTCAAAGAGCACTACTTGTTTAAGGAGTTTAAAACAAATTGTTTACAATGAAAAAAATGTATTTGTGTTTAACAAACTGTCAAAGAGAATCTTTCCACGAAAAATCCATTATACTCAAGTAATGCCATATTTGAACACTTTATAATTTGATATTACTAGCGTAGGGCTTCGTATGTGAAGCTGAAGTATAAAAAAATATAATTTAAAAGCAAATTTGAGTTTATTGAACGTAAAAAAATTCTTTCAGGAATAACTAACCTATCTCACCACAGACAACCAAAATTAGCGTCTTTTTGAAATACTCGCCTTCTTTTAAGAAATTTTAAAAATACACTTCAATTAAAGTACACTTCAAAAAAAGTAAATTCACAAGTACTTTTTAAGACTTCGTTTCAATAAATCTGGATTTGTTTACTTGTAATAAATTCTCCACCATTTAAATTTAAATATCTCGATCACTCAGACTTTCTAGTACCTAAATATTGTAAACAAGCAACAGGTGTCGTGGACTTTTCAGTTAAAAGTTATTTAAGATACGTTTAAGATAATATAATTCAGAAAAATCAGTTGAAATATCATCTTTTAATATTCGGTTTACTTTGAATCATAAAACATTATTTTCAATAAAGAAACATTTTAACAAGATTCCACAAAAGGAGTATTCAAAGGATTCCCGCCAGGTAGAAAGTTCGTACTCATTTTGAAGTAGCGCTTACAAGTGAAAAATCATGGGATATTTTAATTATTCTGAGATTAATAATTAAATTGCATGTTAACTGAAAAGCGCAGACCTTTGAAAAATCACGAAATCTGACTTAACTTTTCAAGATTAACAATAAGAAATTTAAACAAAATAAATACACACAAATTTCTAATTTATAATTAAAATAAATATCTGATAAATCAATATGATATTATAGGTAGGTACTTTATAGTTTGTTTGAATTCTTGTCACATCAGTTCCCATTTTGAAAATGAGAACAAAATAATTCAGAATTGAGTCGTAGCTTGACATGGCCATTCCTCACCTTCGTATTACCGTCTCCTCCTTCTCCTCACTCTCTTCAGCCTCACAACATTTATTTCAAGACCGTTTATTTAAATCTAGGTAAACTTTTCTATAATAGGAGTAGGTACCTACTTGGTAACCAAAATCATTTCTATTTCAATATAAATCAAGGACACATGTTCAAATAAGCTTTCTTCGCCTATTTCATTCAGCAACAAAGAAAAATACTTAAATCCATTAGACCCCGGGCATATTATTTTTTTTTTTTTTATAGAGAATAATATGACAGAAGTTTAAAAAATTTCCGCTTTGCAATAAAATCCAAATAAGTGGAATATTTCTGATTGTATCCGAAAACTAAATTAAAACTGTTAAAGGTGATAATATACGCCTTCAAATATTATTATAAGAAATAAACATATACTTTTTAAATAAATTTTTAGTGTAAATATATTTTTTTTAAATGGCTTACTTAACTTTCTTTAAAATAAAATCTATTACAAATTTATTAAATATGTTATTGTCATCTCACTTTTTTATAATTTCATAAAATGGTGAACATGCCCGTGAATACTTCTATATATATACTGGGAAACTCTGGCATTATAAAATTTACATTAAAAAAAACTAGGTCACGCGAGTTGTTGGAAAAATGTGTGTATTTTATGGAGTTAGACGGCAGGGAAAAAAGGCTGGGGGAAGGGGTGTGCATTAGGGTCGGTTGGGGAATTAAGAAGGCTGGCTTCGCGGGAGGGGGGACGAGGGTGAGGGGAAGGTATAGAAGGTGAAAGCGGAATGCGTGAGGGGGGGGGGGGGGGAGTTCACGAGAAAGGGGAGAGCGGGAGAGGGGAGGGGGAACGCGGGAAGGTGAAAAGGGAACGCGGCAGGGGAAGGGGACGCGGAAGGGGAAGAGGAAGAAGAGTCGGAAGGCGAACGGGGACGAATGGGAAATGACATGAAGGGAGAAACAATTTATTTATTTAATTGGCATTTCAACGCATGTCGGGTATCAATAAAAAATTCATAATTTTTTCATAAAACTTTCATTTCATAGTGATGCACATTACAATTTTTCGTGGTTAACTTTTAAATTTTAATATAAAGCGTGGTGTTTTCTCTTTTTTAAACCGCTTGGATTATAATTTTCACCATGACAATAAGGGAGATACAACGATTTCTATTTGATCTATGTGAGCTATTCCCAAAAATAAACAATTAGCATGAGGGGTGAATCGCACGTGTAATCTCTATTAGCCGGTTCACACGGGGCGATTTTTGTCGGTCAACTTTTTTGTTGAAAGCTAATTGACACGTGTGAACACTTTGTCAACAAAGTTATCAACTTTTTTTGTTGCTAGCGAAAGTTGATAGCCCGTCTACTTCTGTCGTTCAAGTATGACTATCGCCATTTTGGTTTTACTAATCGTTTGAGTTTTACATCGAATCGTCGCGTCTGAACACATGTTTCAAGTCGTTTATCATTTTTAGTTACTCGCGGGAAAAAGTAAACGTCAGGTTTTTCATTTATTCGGTACTAGTTTCTACTGTCATGGAATCCGTTTCAACCAAAAAATATCTGAAATGGTCGGACGATTTAATGTTCAGATATATGGATCTGTACCAAAGCCATCCCTGTCTTTCGGATCAAAAACAAGAAGTATACAAAAATAGAATATTATTTTTGAAATGTAAATAATATTATTTTGAAAAAAATTGTGTTGGATGCGCCTAATTCACTCCTTCTCATGATCCATTTTCTCACCCAAGTACGACGTTTTTTATATTTTTTCATAATCTCCAGCTCCTCTCACAGAACATCAGAAATTAGATAGACGCACGCACTAACAATTTCAGTTGACGCCATTTTGAATGTCAAAATCGGTTCAACTTAAATTGAAACGTGTGAACAAAATGTTGCTCAACTTTTTTCGTAAAATAAAAGTTGGTCAACAAAAATCGAAACGTCAGAACGCCCCATATGCCAGTGTCGAGGATGTTACCGCAAAGCAATAAAGATCGATGTCATACATGTACTCGAATAATCTGTTACAACATGTTTAGATCATTTAACAGGTAGAGGCGTTTCGCCCTCACCAAGACGAATTCTGTGAAAATTCTGTACAGCGAGAAGCTTGTAATAATTCATCTTAGTCAGCAACGAAAGACGTGCTGTGGAAACATAATATTCTATAGTCGAAACAGCGGATTGGGAGAATTTTCTGTAAAATCTTATTTGCACCTTGAATAAGATTTAAACGCAGTTTTAAAATTTTGAAAAACTAAGTGTATTTATAATATACTAAGGTTATACCGTTGGTCCTTGGTCGATTTGTTCAATTTTCAAACGATAGATTCTATTAAACAACACAAATTTCAAATCAGAAAATCATACAAAAAAATAAATATATATATTATAATCTAGTGAACACAGTTTTCATAATTTAAATTTTAGACAAATTAAAATCACTAAAAAATAAATCCGAGAACGTGGTTTGTGGCAAAAATACCTCAGTTTTTCTATTTATTTAAGGTCTTATAAACTAAAATATTTCAGATTTTTTTTACACACTAATTTTGTTTAGACATTATTCAAAAATTATAAATTATTTTGATCAAAAATTAATTTTAAGAAGTATATAATTTTCTTTCATTCACCATCTCCCCGTTCGATCATTTTTATGGCAGTTCGAGACATAAATTCTCGCGTTCATTAGCCGCTGAGATGCGGCCGTGCGAGGTTCTGTGTTCGCGACGCTCATAATGACTACATTTTGCTTTAAATTTAAAACGAATACCGTTTAGCTTCATGGTTGTAAAAACATTCGCGCGCAGCGCTCTTAACAAAAACGGAATAATGGATTGCTGGATATTAATTACCTCTTAAAGGATATTTTCTCACCAGATTTATTAACAAGCGACACAAACTTTCTTTGGAACTCCCAAATTCTTGTATTTCTTTCTAAATGTATTTGTTAAATATATTATCCAATTAACTGTGTCTAGTATGTCAAGTCTATTTTAAAATCTATGTTGTATATCTTTTGAACTCCCCTTTAAATTCTTATTCTTGTGTAAAGATTGCTTTGAATTATTTGAATGCGTTATATTGCTTAGGTTGAGTGTTGAGTATCCATGATTCCGCACCAAACAGAAATATGGGGAAAATCAATGCCAGGACAAGTCTTATCTTAGTGGTCTTAGTTTCTACCTCTGTCACTCCATATCTTTTGTATTTTTCTCGTGGCAAATTTTGTCATTCAAATTCTTCTGTAGCGGCCTACCTAGTTACGGCACTGATTATTACTGCACGGCCGCCTCTACCTACTACCTCGCTAGGCAATATAATTTTGACCACCTTCTGGAAATAGCTCGGATCTGCGACACACAATACACAGCGCCGCACCGCAATTTTGAGAAACTTCCAGCGTTTGCACGATTTCGCCTGCAATTCACATACCGGCCAGGCTCGGACTATAAAAGGGCTGCAGCTAGCTAATTAGTTTTAAAGTCAACACACATTCGGTCGGCAACGGGCCGCTGCGAAGCACATCTGCAGTTCTCGGAATAATAGTAGTAGGCAGAGATGATGGACGGCCAAACGTTGGGGAACTCAATCTATAAACCTATAGTACAATATGTTGAATTATTTGATTTGTTTGCTACAATTAGTCAATTCTTAATTCTGTTATTGCTAACATCTCAATGGCTACTTTATTGTTTAAGACTTCATGTATTTATCAGAAGAAAATTATATTTTTATAATTCGTTGCTTTGTATTTACCATCAAAGAGAAACATTCTTCAAAAAGTTAAATGAATGAAATAAGAATGCGGGAGAGATGAGGGGGAGGGGACACACAAAGGTTTTTAGCAATATAAGTCCATAAATACACCCAAGTATAATTCTTATCCAAACATTTACACATTTAAATCCCGCAATAGCCTCAAATGAAGCTTGAAGATTTTCTGCTTGAACAC
This sequence comes from Limnephilus auricula, assembly GCA_951813805.1. Classification (NCBI taxonomy): domain Eukaryota; kingdom Metazoa; phylum Arthropoda; class Insecta; order Trichoptera; family Limnephilidae; genus Limnephilus; species Limnephilus auricula. The sequence continues at coordinate 32,461,970 of OX638398.1, read as the reverse complement.
TTCTAGTAATAATACATTTTTATTCTGTTTTATTTTGGTATCCTCGAAAAAAGGAGAATTATTTCCTTTGACTGCATGTTAAATGAATGAATATTAAATTTTTAATGATGACCTGAAAACGTACACTAACTTTTTTTTAGTCGCAACTGCTACCGTCTGGAGCCAGTGAGACGATGGTGTCCCCAATTGGAATATGTTATGAGGCAGAAGGTAAGTGGGGAGGGGAAGGAAATGGGAAAGAGGAAGGTGAGGACGTACCTGTCTATTCAGATCTAGTCATCAAACACGGATAAAGCCGTTTCAGGCATCGTTTCAATTCTGAAAGGTGGTCATATTGAGAATATCTTCCACGCTGGAACTTTAAATTGAATTTTCAATTTTGAATTTGTGAAAAGACAAATCAATCGATAAAAAAATTATCTGTGCACGCTGGAATTTGAAACCGCGACTTCCGGATATAGTTGAGAACTTTATTCCTCGACCACGGACGCCTGACTAACTTATTTTTTTTTTTAGATTTTCACGGCCAAAAGCATTTTCGTTGTTTGTTTTGGGGGTGTTATGCCGTGTTGTGCTACCTCCTTCTTTAGCCGACGTTTCGGACAGCGTTGCAGTGTCCATCATCAGGGCAGATCCGCAACGTCGGATCTGCCGGCTAAAGAAGGAGGTAGCACAACACGGCTTAACACCCCAAAAATAAACAACGAAAAAAAAATTATTGTTTTTGTTTTTAATTCGAAAACTCCATTTATTTTTGAAAAAATTTAATTTGAAATAAATTTAATAAAGTTATTATTAAGTTCTACAAGTATTATAGATTTGTATTTTTGTTACAGCTGTTTCGGCTTACAAGGCCATTTTCAAACTGTGGTTGAAACCACGTTTAAACGACTTATAACGATTTTAAAAGTCTATTTTGAGCGTGCATAAATTTGATGCGGATTCTAGTTAGAGAGCGACGTTTATTGACATTTGCAGCAGGAAATTCAAAAAATTCCTATCGAAAATGTGCTAGTTATTATTTAGAGTTTAAGGTTTATTGTCAGCATAAATGCCAGCACCCATTCCAAACGTCATTGCTATGGATTTGAGCACTGTTGTTACGATTATATTGTGAGTAATGAACCTCAAAATTAATTTTAATTTATTATCGTTCGCCTCCGTAACGTTCGTAACGCCCGACATTACGCCTCTCGTAACGCTGTAATTTCCGTAACGAATTCGCCAGTACCCCTCAAGTTAAGCGTGCGTAAAGAAGTATTTACTCACTAAAAATGCTTAGGATTCCGTGGACGGCCAGATGCACAAATGTGTCCATTCTGCAAAATCAAGGCGTTCACAATAGGATTTCAACTATCTGCCGACAACGTATCTTAAGGTACTTTGGACACAAACTGAGGTGTCAAACTGAGGACTCCAACTTGGAGAAACTCATAGTAACTGGCAAAGTTGAAGGCAGAAGACCCAGAGGAATGCGCTGGAGGTCGGTGTCCGCTTGAAGTGTGTGATGTAGACGAGCTTTGTCCGCCATGGAAATTGGAGAAGGAATCATTATTCTCAGCAATGAGGAACCGATTTGAGAAAAAAACGACAATAATTGTGTATAACACAAATTGTTTCTAATAAAATGACTTGTTACGTTTCCTTTTATTTAGTGTTACGGAAATATGCAATAAACTGAGCTGCAAACGTTGCTGTGGTTTTATATTAATCTGGGAACGATTCGTACCTCCATAATACAACAAACGGTTAACGTATCGAATAAAGTGTGTCGTAAATCGCTGGCTCTTTACGCGACGTTCTGATATTGGCTTTTATTTTAGTAGCAGTGCTTTTGTCGCTTTGTCTTTGGAAATAAATTTTTGGAATACAACACGTGCGAGAGTCATAATGTATTCTATTGTTCGGGGACGATCTGAGGTAATTTTTTGAAATTTATTTAACGGGGAGGTTTAAAAGCGTTAACCAAAAAGCACAAAATCAATACTTCCTTTATTTCCACCAAAAAAAATGGCTTTATATTTTTGGACACCCACTATTTAACTTTGATAATTCATGAACATTTTTAAAGCCACTGTGATATTATTTTTAGTAGAAAAAATGTGTTTGTGACAGTAAGTCTATCTGCCGGTGGCGTTTCAAAAACTAAAACATTTTGAAAAACTACAAACTATACAATGAAAGCGGATTCTGCTGTCAAAAAACTTTTTGTTTGTTTTTGAGTTTTTCGATTGCATTTCGCTACAATTTCGTTTGTTTAAATCATTTCCGATGTGCGTTGGTGTAAAAATATTATTAAAAATATTAATTGCACGTAATAAAACATTGGATTGTATTTGTTAGCTTTTCTGGGAAGATTTTAGTTATTTTATGGACAAAACTGTTTATACATATTCATATTGCGTATGTACGGGCGCAAACAATTTATTTAACTATTTTAAAGCATAACTTGTAACAAGCGTTTTTATGTAAAATAATTAATCGCACGCCATCTATGAAATACTAGGTTATGTATTCTTTTGACATTCACCTTAAAAATATCTGGAAACGAGTTTGGTATTTATGAGGCAAACGCCGCAGTGCACTTTAAAGTCGAATAAATATTTAATAAATTTAAAAATTTATTTTTAGGTTATTATAATTCAATGCACGATCGTAACTCATATCGTATCATGAAATATTTCTAGTCTTATTTTGTTTTTGCTTTTTACGTGAATATCACGTCACAAGACTTCGAAATGCTGCCAAAGCAACGGTCTGAAACAAGTGAGATTATGATATCCAATTGTGGTAGGTTATGGGTATGAGGCTGAAGCTAGCGGGGAGAGGAAGGAGAAGGAGATGAGGAAGGTGGGAAAATATCAGGCTCTTTAAATTTGGTAACCACACAGGTCCAAAGCCGTTTCAAGCAATAGTTTTATTCTGAATGAGGTCTTACAGCGAGTATCTCCCTGTATGCAGATTTTTACCCCTCGAAATGATATTAATCAAATAAAATTTACTTGTCCCGGGATTTGAACCCATGACCTCCGATTTGCTAGTCGACAGTGAAAGCCGTCAGGCTTTTAAAAAGTGTTTAGTTTTTTAGAACTTTTAGGTATAACGATATTTTTTATGGGAACAACTCTATTTTTGTTAAATTTTAAATTTCTGTTATTTTAAATTGTTTTTTTTTTTTTATTAAAATTCAACTTTCATTTCTCAATAATTTTAAATGATGGCCTAGAACACCTTGAAGGGTGAAAGCCATAAATAATTGAAAAAAAACTCTATTTTTATTACTTTTGAAGGTTATTTCCATCAATGTAATATATCATTGAAGAAGAAGATAACACTAAGAAAATCTAAAAAAAAATATGAAAACCCAGAAAAATAAATAAATTAATTTATACGATGCGAATATTTGAAAAAAATGCATGTGCCTAGTATAATGGTCGTAAAATGCTCAAAACATGTACTCAAAAATTTTATGAATAAAGAAAAATTAAAAAAAAAAAAAAACTAAAAATGCGATTTATTCTATCTATGGTTTGATCTTGCTTGGTGGTTGAACCTTTACACTATTTACACCTACACTTATCTACACCCATACATCTATATATCATGAACTGCTGTACTGGTATTACACGTTTTCCTTCCTACCTGCTCCTTCCTAGACCTGTTATTTTTATTACCAACATTCAGTCACAAATTGATCCTAACCGCAAAAACATCTCCTCATCAACATTCCGCAATTCTACTTTGCCGGTGTAAATTGCCGTAGCTGAAAAAAGTACCGCTACTATTACACAAATAATCCGCTAAAAAGTAAAGTGTCATAAAAACCAGCACGACAGAAGAAAGTGTTCCGCACTAAGTCATTTCTTTCCTTTCCTTTAACTGTGTGTGCATATATTTTCCAAGTGCAGTGGTTTTATTACATACACACATTTCAAAGGTCCTTCGATTATAAAAATTATACCCACCTGGATTTGTATTTTATGTGTTAAATAAGTTGGTACTTAAATCCTTTATTTTTTAAATTCACTAGAATTAATAAATTAAACTATTAAATCTCTTAATTTGAATCTAAGAGCTCAACAAAGAGTACACAGAGTAGGCCGTAATGAAAATTCCTCATTATTTAAGCCTGCTGGCAATTGACAAATACGCTAGTAAAAGCATAATGAAATTTTCGCTCGGAAGATCACAGGCAAATAAAAAGCAACCGAAATTAAAATCTTAATTAAGTTAACCATGTTTTATCAAGATAAATAAGTAACACAAAGCAACGTCCGTTATTAAATAATTAATCTTTTATGGGATAAATTATAAAGCACTTTGAAAAAACTGAGTCTTCTTTGCTCTGTAATTCTCCTTCCCGCGGGTGTGGGTCTCTAGCCAGGGCAGTCTTATACGAGGTTCAGTCAAAAACTAATGCCTCCTATTTTTTTCTACTTAAATAAAGTTAAGTAAAAACTTTAAATTTCTATTCCTCCAACCTTCTTCTACGATCTGCTGCAGTACCAACTTACTGCGTCAACAGGTGGCAGCACTGCAGTCGCTTTCAAAATGGCTGACATCAATGTTCGTATTAGACATCGTTCTGTAAATGAAATCTTGAATGCAGAAGGAAAAACGCCCATGAGCAATCATCAAAGACTGAAAAATGTGTGCGGTGATGCAACACTGGAAGTCAGCACTGTTAGATGATGGGTTCGTCGCTGTAATGAAGCTCAGGAACAAACGCCAATGGCTGACGAAAAGCAGAACGGTAGACAGTTGACTTCAGTGACTCCACGCAACATTCAGCGAGTCGATGATATCATTCGTTGTGACCGCTGTATAACTACAAATGAATTCTGATACATTCTTTCCCCCAGTAAAGGCAGTGTGATGTGAAGCTAATCGTGAGATTCACCTTGAAAATGCGGTGGCCGTGAAAATGTCCGTGCGTCAATGGCTTATATAGGAAACAGGGCTGTGTTTTTTACCTTGCTGGAATACGGACCCTTGTTAAAAGATGGACCAAAACTGTGGAAATGGATGGAGATTATATTGAAAAGTGACAAATTAATCGTCAATAGTGTGGTTTTCAATCTGTGTAATTGAATTTTAATTTCATGACAATTAAAATGAGAAAAAAATAGGAGGTATTACTTTTTAACTAACCCTCGTATCTTATTAACGAAGCCTGCTTCTTTGTGGGTAATTGAAAGAAGATTTAAGTAATAAACAATTCTATCACTCAATAGCTGGCATCTGGGCAATTTCACTTCGGTCCATTTCGTATCAATAGAATTTTGCAGCTTCCACCGGCTTTCTTTGATATTTTGGTCTTAAGCAAAATTTACTGCCTTGTACCAACATTGTATTTTAAACTGTTATAATTAAACTAGGGGAATTTTAATAATTATTGTACAATTAAAAATCTGTACAATTATTATTTTGTCATAAGTAAACTAAAGTGATAGTTGGATATACATTTAGGTATACACAATATTTATGTTTTTTATATCGATAACTCGTGATGGAATTTAATTGTCAAGATTTGCTGCCCCGATGGATGGAACCATTTATTGGATAACCAACACCTCTGCTACAGGCTATCCTAAGTGATTCGCTACGTTTGGTGACTTAGCAGGGGTGCCAGGGTTCATGGGTTAAAGTTTGTCCTGGTCTTGGTGGAGGATGCCTACCAGCTTCGTAGCAAGCCGTATCGGAGACCAGTTGTAGGAGACCTTTTGACTTCTCCGGCAGGACTCTCTCGGAACATCGCTTTCAGTGGGATGTATTCATACGCCGTCACTCCAGGAGATACTGACCCCCGAGATGCCTATCAATCCCTCATCCTTTTTTTCTTTCCAGAACTTCATCTCCTTCCTTTCCTCAAAAGATCCCCCACACTGCATCCGTCCCAGTTGCGACCGTTATCTTTGATTTTTCTGTGTCTTGTTCATTTTCATATTTTGGTTTAGATTATTAGTGTTAAATTTTTCTTCTTCAATGATAATTACATTGATGGGAATAACCTTAAAAAAATATAAAAAGAGAATTGTTATTATAAAAATTAAATATTCATTCAGTCTTTTACAAAAAGGTCAATAGGTGTTTCATATAAATAAAATCGGATACATTTATCCGAGAAACTATCTAGGCAACAAACACGTTCATAGAATACTTCTTTCTAGTGAAAAAAGGTAGCTGCCAATAATATGGAAATAAATTCTAAAATTAGTAAAATGAGATTTAAAAATATTACGTTTAAATAAGTGGTGGCAGTAGCTGAATTGGTAGAGGCGTTCATTCCAGTAAGACGAGAGGTTCTGGGTTCGTGTCTCAGTTGCGACCGTTATCTTTTATTTTTCTGTTTCTTGTTCATTTTCATATTTTCGTTTAGATTATTAGTGTTATCTTATTTTCAATGATATTACACTGATGGGAATATTCTTAAAAAATTCAATAGGCAAAAACAATTTAAAACATTTTGTCCATTTTATTTAAAAAAAATTAAATATATAAATAATATATTATTTTTATTTTATTATTCAAACCATCTTTTTTCGTATGCACAATATTTATCATTAAATATCTATTTCACATATATAGCGCGAACAGTTTACAACAATAAATAAAATAACAAAACACTATTATATCTATTATATTCCAAAATAAAAGACAATTAGCATCATACGTACCTTTGCTGATTGTATTTAATATTTTGCGACTTATGTCAATTCTTTTCCCAGATACAATATTATATTGATATCTACTTATTCAAACTACGATACTTTGAAGTGATGATGTATTCCTTTCCAGAGATTTCCATACAGAAGTGGTTTTCACGGCTGTATTTCCATTCTACAAGTCGAAAGAGAGTGTATGCATAAACCCCGTCCCACAATAGCCTGTTGGGCTGGCCGCCCGGGCCTCCTCAAGCCGTAGGTTTTATCCCCAACTTTCAATAAATCACTCAAGGCTTAGAGAATTTGACAGCGGCGATTTCTATTTCCAGCTCCTCAAAAAATAAATGTAAATTGTGAAGAGAGACTTTTGAGTAAATACCGAAGTTTTTAAATCTTTGGAATATTGACTTGATTCTTTAGACTTGGGTTGTGACTTCATTATGGGTATATGATAGGTTTCCGAGAAAGGTTCACATATTTACTCTACCATGTGACAAGAGACCACTTTATTCATACAATGCTTTGTTACGGTGATCGAGAGTGCGAAATCATCATTTTATTCTTTGAAATATTTTTATGTGCTTTTATACCCTACAGAAAAGACGAGTCAATCAATGCTTCCGGGAAGCATCCCGTTTGATGGAAGCTTAGCATTTCAAAGTATCCCGGATCAAACAGAGGTTCGGAAAGAGCGATATTTTTTGATTTGTGATTCCGTCACTTCACAATAACAATCGACATAAGTAACATGTTCTTTACATACTCGATTTAACGGTCTTATAAGAATCGGTTTCAAAGTCCTCAATTTTAAATCATTCAAAATATACAACTCTTCCGACGAAATTTTTTATACATTTTCGAATCACAAAACTACTCAACAGGAGGCTTGTCGCTGATCAGATGTTCTTGTAAAAGTTGACTGCCCGGTGTTGCTAAACTATATAAATTTTCACGCTTCGATATAGCAAACAGACCCTTTTCTACATTGATGGATGCAGTACCAATTCCAAACAAAATGAATTTATGAAAAAGACATGTAACTGCTACAACAATAAACTTGCAAATGTAGAAAATACGCTGACTTATTCACTGCTAGTTATACTATCTTTACAGAAGTTAATTTTATCATATTCTAGGTGCGAACACGAATTCACGATCATTAAATTAATTGTTCCTATTATTTTCATTTTACTTGCTCGGCAGCATTCCATCATCCTTTACCTCCCCTTTCCCGTCCCAACCTCAGCTATTTTAACCTATTTCCCAGACTCTTAGTATAATTATAATATTTATATTATATTTTAATTTTTATATTTTAGTTTACACTTTTAAAACCTATCTGTAAACATTATTATTTTTTCTTTCTTTTGTCAACCTCTGCTGTATATTATATTTTTAATTTATATTCCTAAAATAAATAAATCAACAATAAGTTTCTCTCTCCCCCGAAAATATGGACCTTATTGGAACGCATCTGATGCAGTCACTTTCATTATTGGTTAAAATGCATGAATTTAGAATTTTAATATAAAGTTTTTTTTATATTATCAATATTATCATTCAATAAATTTACAAGCAAGTTCTGCTGTGTAATTGTCATTACGCCCAACACCTGTTTTGCCTTCCGAAGGCATTATCAAACTGTTATGAAGCCCCTTACGGTCCATCTATTTACATTATTTCCACATGGGTGCTAATAATTGCTTTTATTTTACTATTAATGCCCTCATTGATTTCTGAGTAAATTTTAAAATTATTTTATTATTTAATTTTGACGAAATATCATTAGGCCATTAGTGTTTCCACCAGTCATTCAAAAGGTGAGCTATATTTAAGCTTCGATATAATTTTCAACAATTTGTATCCCGGTTTTTGAAGTAAGACTTCTTTAGGGGCATTACGACGGGTAACTCAAATCTTTTTTGGACGGAAGTAACATTAACGAAAAGACATTCGATTTATATTTCAACATATTAACGTCTTAGGTATGGCCTAGCAACGCCTAATATGGCCTAGCAATGAATAACAAAGCAAACTCAAATGTCAGACGTCACCCGTTTATTTTTGTATACTAATGTAATTTTGTTGATTATTATATGATTTAACCAAAGGATTTAGTTGAACCTTTTGATTTGAATTAATATTCATCGTAAAAAAGGGTTAATAACATTTTTCTCTTTATTGAAGTAAAAAGCGGCAGTAGTGTGGCAATAAACATATTGTTGTTTAGAATTCAAATGGCTGAATCGCTGGAAAATTTGACCCCCACCTCTATAAATAATAATAAACGAAAAAAATCAACATTCTAATCATGTTCCACCGCCTAAAAAATGTAAGTTTTTATTTAGTTTTTAGTCAAATAAGTTTTACTTCAACCGCGTGTAAAGGTTAGACGCACTCATTTTTTTTCCAAATTATTGGTGTAGCTACCAGTTACGTTTTGCACGGATAAAAAGTAGGGAGTCACAAACATTTTGTTAAGTAAGTATTTCATATATAAAAAACAATGGAATTGTTAATAATGTGCAAACACAAGATAGATCGTCAATTGCAAATTCGCCCTAATAATTTAATGAAAATAGCCGTACTCCGTAGGTAGTATTACAAATAATCAGAAAACCAAACAAAATTTGGTCACTAGAGCGCTAGAACTAATCGTAAGTGATCGTTTCTACTGCGGAAGTGTTCGTATTCGAGGCGCCTCAAACTGAACAGCACGCAACCGCGCCACGGATACCGTTCATTTCGATTCCACGTGACTTCCCCGCTCCTTCCGCCTGCATGCTCTCGGAGGCGGGCCCTATCTCTGCCTCACTAGCGTATTATTGTACTGAGGGCAGGAGCGTTGCACTGGTGTCATGAGTTACATAATATAAAGACAACCAGTGACGAAAGTTTAACCATGAATTGTTAATGCTATATGTATACCGTTGATATTAAATAAATTGAATAACTTCAATAAGAACATGGGAAATACAACATTTTGTAGGACTACGGAAATTCATATTCATCGTCACACAAATAAGGAAGAAAGAGACAAAACCACTCCAAAGAAGATAATAATGACCTTAAGTCAAACGCAATCCAAAAATTACTTTTTGCGGCTATTTTACATGTGGCTAATTATTATATTATTTAAGCTGAACATTATTCTAGAGAATTGTATCGTGTTTTGTGTAGCTTCAATTAGAATGCGGGCTCAAGAACAAAACAGACAAAAGCAGTTATTTAATGCTCGAGGGACTCCGCCCATATCAATTAATTAAACCTTTTTTTCCGTCCCTTTGTATATCTTATCCTTTATTCCTTGTGGGTCCTTAACACCACATTTAAGGTAAGCATCTGCATATTTGTTAAGTGTCCTTTAAAATAAGGACAGAGGAAATATCAAGAGAAAGCTTCTATTATTCCTTAATTTGTACTGAGAATCTTTTATAATAAGATTATTATTCTTCGGGTATCTCAAGATAATTTTTTTTTAATGCGAACTATTTATTTTAAAAGTTTTCTTTTTTTTAAGTATGATATGCTAGTTGCGATACCGTTTTGTTCTAACTTTCAATGCAAATACTCGTTTACGTGCTACTTCCGTGACTTAGTGTAATTACTGACTCTCGAAACTCTTAATTTTCGTGGGAAATGTGTAATTCGGATAATTTGGCAATATAAAATCACCATGCTGGTAATTTGAAGGAATAACAATAGTTCAAAGTGCAGAAATTAAAGAAATAAGTTGGGTTTTATTTATATTTTCGTTACTATAGTCCGTGTTCAAAACCCAAAGAGGTGAAAGCAAGTTTATTTTATTGCTGTGATTTTTTTCTTTTTTCGCATTGAAAGCCACTGAATGATAAATCAGTATTATACATAATCTTCAGTGAAAAGGATTGACTTAGGCCCAGTTATTTTATTTTTCATAAACTGATTCACAAGATTGCCGTTTCCGTTTCTCCTTGTGACATTCATCAAATCGTTCCCCAATATAAATTTATATAATATATGGCGAGGTGTATGTATATTTGAATACTGTTATTTATAAGACACTAATTAATAACTATGATGAGGTCAATAAACGAAAATTAGTGCATATACCATATTACTAAATTTATGAAGAGCTCTTTCGAATTCATCGAAATCAAGAATCCAATATCCACCAAAATAATGATTTATATTAGAAATATAATTCACTGGGAAACGAAAGACGACTATTCATCACCTGAATGTAGGAATTCCACAAGATCACTGACAAAGCAATTGAGTTCAATAGAGGACGATGGAGTTTGGACTAAATTCTGTTGATGAAAATGATACAATATTGGAGTTCGAACAAAACTCGTCTGCGGAATAGTGGTATGAGGGATTTTGGCATTAAAAAATCGTACATTTATCTCGCATAATTAAGTAGTTAAAAAGGTTCAGTAATGGATGCGGTAGCCAGCCAGCTGCTGATGTCTGCCAAATCTTTAGCATACAATGTAGCTACAGATATAGTCTGACTCGTACAGCTTAAAAAAACGCTGCTAAAAAATCTCCCTTTCAGAAAAAAAACGCAAAAATTCCCACCAGTAATTGTAAAAGAGATTTTGTTCCTAGAATGATAAAAGTCTTGTAAAAAATACACTTTAAACGACCATTTGCACCCCACCAACATGTGCAGGGAAGCTTTATAGCATAACTTATGGAAGACTAATAAAATAACAACCTCAAAGAATGCCAACGTAATGCTTAACTAATGATGTATAGATTACCAACCCTCTAGAAGAGCAGCTCAAGAGGGATGCTGGGTAGGGTAGATACTATCCGAAAGCTGACAAATGCCAACCCTAAACATGACGTTGAAGAATGTGATGGTGGCGATGGGATCAGGACCCGAGAATAGTGACAACTAGCTCATAAAGGCTAGAGCCATTTAAATGGATCCTCACGGCTTTGGGACATTTGGACAAATTACTTAAGTAATATGCATTCTGACGAAAAAAGCTGATTTGATAAAAATAATATATTATAGTGTATTTGCGGCACTATCCAGAATGGAAGTTTCTCTCGGATTTCTCTAAAACAAAACTTTGCTATAAATTGCTTTAACCGTGTTTGTACAGTCAGGTACTTCCCCAACTTCGTCTTCCCCATCTCTTTCCTCTCCACATTTATCTTCAGCATCACAACATACTCCACTTGGGGATGTCATAGTATCACCGGCTCCAGGCGATTAGGAGCAGTTGTCACTTTTGTGCGGTATTCACAACATAAAAAATAGGTCCTCAATGCTTTCGGTCATTTGGACAAATTTCATACATAATGTGCAACCTAACCATAAAAAGTTTTGATCGAATAACAAGTTTTGGCCTCTCTTATATGTCTTGGTGTTAAAGAAGGGTGTAAATAATTATCGTGATTTATTTTTTAGATATTAATCCGGGTTTGCGCTACCTACTTCTTTAGCCAACGTTTTGGACCAGTGTCCTTCATCAAGGCAGCTATGCCCTGTGAGAAACCATTCACAATTGAAAAGTTGCTAGAAATGGTTTTAGCTGTGTTTGGTGATTAGCCAAGTAATTCTCCACGATCTTCTTCCCCTTCCCACTTCAACAGCGACTTCAACAAACCCCAATTGGGGATGCCATAATCTCACTGATTGCAGATGGTTGGGAGCAGTTGGACAGTGCGGAATTTACATAAAAAAATTATACGTTAAATGTGAAATTTCCTCTCTTGGCCTATGTCATGTTTGGGGATGCTGCGTGGAGGGTCTTTTTAGGTAACGGAAGTTCTGGGAAGGAAAAATATATGAGAAATGGGTAGGAATCTGGTGGTAAATGTGTCCTGGAATAACGGACATATGGATACATCCCTCCCACTGCGGTAGAAGGCGATTTAACGAGAGAGTCTGGGTGGACAGGTAAAAAGGTCTCTCCCAGTAGGTTGGCAAAAGCATGTTAGCTCACCACTCGGAGTGACCTATGGCAAGGATGTTAGCTTTACAATAAATTGTTCCCGGGCGGTACCCATAGCCGCCTCCCAAATTAAAATTTTATATAAGATCCTGATTTTCAAAAATATAAAAAAAAACTATGTCGCGGAGTGCGAGACCTAAAACCTTACGAAATATTTTTGTCTCGCAGCGATTGATGCCATTTTATAATATATAAATAAATAATTGGATATGTCAAACAACCCCATTTTTAACATATTTCATTACCCTCGCCTACTTTTACGTTCCCTCTTAGACACCTCCTTCTCATCTCCACCCTAGTTGATGTTCTCTCTACATCTTCTACTTTTCATTTAACTACTCTGAATCTCTGTATTTTTTTCAATATAATTTAATTACCCCTGATGAAGGTTCACGTCGAACCGAAACCTGTTTGTTAAAGATTAGATACATAATAAAGTGGAATTAAAACAAAGTTATTTTATTGTCAATATTAGATTGTTATTTTAAGTTATTTTATTGTCATTATATAATAATAATAATAATCAAGGATTTGTTTGTTGTTTTCAGAGCGCCTGAACGTCTTGTACGAGCGCAACTGGACCCGCCTGGTGCACGCGCAACTGCGGAGGTTTGAGCGCGCCGTGGTGGCAGGGGCACGTGCGGACCGCGACCCGCAGTGGGGCCTCCCTGGCAGCCTGCTGTACGCCCTGACGTTGGTCACCACTGTTGGTAAGACAACATTTCAATCATTTCAAAGATTTCTTTTATTAAAAGATAAAACAAGTTTACCATTTGCAAGCAGGAAATTCAACAGAATTTTTCTTCAATTAATAAAAATGTACATTGGGGTGTGTTTTGTGTAATTTTGTATATCGAAGGACCTTTGCATGAAAATGTGTGTAATTTAATAAAACCATTGCACAAGTAGAAAAATATGTCACAGGCAAAGGAAAGGAGAGAAAAGCAGCGGAACAGCGGAAGTAGTGGCATTTTCTTCTGTCGAGCTGGTTCATGAATTGTACTGCATTTATAGCCGATTGTTTGCGGAACGTTATTTAGCGGTGGCGAAGAGCAAAAACGCGGAAAAGGAATATTAATGCGGAGATGTTTTTGCGTTGAGGATCGGTTATCAACTGTATGTTTGTAATAGATAACATGACTGGTCTACAGAAGAAGGGTAAGAAGGAAATGTAACAATACTCACTACAAGTACAGCGGTTCATAGTATATAGGTATGTAAGTAAGTGTAGGTGTATATCGTGTAAAGGCCCAACCATACGTTATTTTTAATGTTATGGTATTAAATAGTTTCTTTCGTGACTTCCGAGTACAGAGAGAGAGAGGTGGATGGCAGGTTATTTAAACTATTGTTGTAGCACACCGTTTTTACGCTTGCCACTACACCATCTCTTTCCCCCGTACAGCGCCATCCTGCTCACCCAAACCTAGGCTAACCAGGCTGCGCAGACGCCTTCAGCGCATTTCCTACCCTCGAGTCGCCCCATAAACCACGCCCCGCCACAAGGAATGGCCTATATAAAGAGCTGCGTGCCCTAATTCAACCAGTTTGTCTGCAGCTCGCCCTTGGCTAGTACACTATCTTAGTTGCGCCTCGTCCTTTGACACGACCCTCTAAGGAGTATTCTACTTCCATAAGCAAAGCACCAACCAGACCCCGACTGCTACCTTAGTTGCGCTTCGTCCTATGGTACGACCCTCTAAGCAGAACACAGTCGCCGCCGCCCGTTACCATAACGGCACGAGTCAGTTTTGTTGTTCCCAAAGACTAATCAGCAAGGTTCCCTCCGATCCCTTGCTCAGTTATTATTATTGTGATTTGATACATTGTGACTATTTTTACTATATGTGATCTGTGAACTTACCTTCAATAAATAACATTTTACCAACAAATGTGTTACATTGTCTTATTTAGTCTCGCTCTCTCTTAGCTAAGCTCTCAGCTAGACAGTATATATCGATCATCTCGTTCTAGTACTCGTTTTCTTAATAATCGTAATCTATTAACTACGCTCATTGTTTCTAATCCAATCTAATCTAAAAAAAATGCAATTTAAAAAAATTATGTTTATATTTGCAGTATAATTAATTTGACATTTCCACAAGCATTTAGTTCCTTAGAACATAAGGTATCTTGCCTAGCTAGGAACACATAGGAAGACATAATAACATTCCTACACACTTTCAATATATTTATTTAAAACGTGTAGGAGTTTATTGAGTTTATTTCTATTATTGTGCAATATTATTACTGTTATTTTAGCAGTATATTTCCATTGTATATGAATGTCTTAAATAAATAAAGCAAGTAAACATACTCTAATACAAAGGTTTTAGTATGAATGCTAAAAATAATCGATGTAGTGCTATTAAAACCCATAATAATATATTATTTAATAGACAAAGATGTTTCCGGTCTAGAAAATTATTCAATATATTTGGTGTTAGAACACACCCAATAATTAATTCAAATTTAAACGTGAACATTGACATACTCACGGTTTTTGGAAACTGCTGGTTTGGAAACATTTTCACGGCCTTCGTAGTTGAGGGGTAAGGCTCTCGACTAGCAATCCGAAGGTCGCAGGTTTAATAACTGGCGTGCGCAAATAAATTTTATTTTAATTAATTGAAAACTTATAACTTTGTATACACTTATTTAATCTAAACTATCAACATGTTTCAAAACCGGTGGTTTCTTCGTCAAAATAAAATTGATTTAATCTTGACGAAGTTTACTTTAGTTTTACGTTTACATAAAAGAGTGTGTGGAGAGAGGTAACAACGGAGCTCTCTGCGGTATACCTTTACTAATAGGATCAAAATCTGCCTAATTTTTTTGTAAAATTCGTCTGGGGCTCGATTCTCCGGTAGAAGTCGCTCGCAATCGCTGTCGATGGCTCAAGTCTTGAAGGTACACGTTAAACGTAAAAAGTCACTCCACCCGGATCAATTGACACCGAAAAAACCGTCACAATCTAGTACATTGTAACCTAACCTAAGACTGTTTTCCGCGCGCTTTTCAAATGATAGGCATTGCATATTTTACAAAGTTATTTTAAGGTTTCACATAATAGCTGATTTACCCTCGATATTGACTGCAATAAATAATGTGAAGCAAACTGAATCAGATGCTTTGAGACCAACAATAACGTTTCGCCGAAGGGTGGACAGTTTTCACATGAAAACTAACTTCTTAATTATTTTGTTTGCAATATCGTTTTTCAGGTGTTAGCAGCAATTTCTTTTCCGAGGGTGGTTACCATCTGTTTTTTGGTTTTGGGTAACATATCCGCAGGAAATTTCGAACCAAAATACGGTCCTAATTTCAAATTAGCACCATAGAAAAACATCAGAGGCACAGACAAAATTCACAGGGTTGCCAATATAATCATCTCGGCAACCCTTCGACATTTAAAAATATGTATAAATGAAACATTCGACCAAGTTCATCCAGACGACAGGTAATGTTTCGTTCGCAGATAGCGTATATAATGAATAACTATCCGGCAGGACTCTCTCGGAACATCGCCTTTCACCGCAGTGAGAGGGATGGATTCCTATATCCGTCAACCCCTAAACAAACTGACCCCTAGATTCATGCCGACCCCTCGAACCTATTTCCTTCCCAGAACGTGAGAAGTTGTTTGAATATATGCGAGTTCTCTAGTTGTTTTTTTTATTTATTTATATTTTATATATCTTCTCTCTGAACCTCCATTTTTTTACATAAAAAAATAGACCTCATTAACACTACTAATAGCCTGTACTGAGTTTAGCTTATAAATTTGATTGAAGAAGCATTAGTTAACCGCTTGGGCACATAAGTTTGTTTTCACTTCAATTTAACGTAGGTACATGCAAAACAAGTTGCTTTTTTATATATTCGTGTCAATTGATGCCTGTATTTTTGTTTTCTCCTAAATACAAAAAAAAACTTCCTCTCCTCAAAAAGACCATCCACAACGATGACATAGCCCCTGAGGAGAGTAATTTTCCTCTGAGCCTTCTGTGTGGGGCTAATGAAAAAAAAATCTTGATCGCTTTTGGAGAATTAACCCCTTGGTACACAGTATTGTTCGCGTGTGACCACGAAATAACGTTACGCGAGTTCATGTATATAATTATGCGTGTTGACCGAGCCTATATTAAGTTCCCTCGCTGATACAGGGCTAAAATGGTTTCCCCAATGTTGGTGAATGCTCCCCCTCCCGATTTAATAATTAATATGGTTCCTTTCAACCCCTCTGATTGCCCTGCATAAATATTTTGCCAGGGCGAATATTTACGCAATTTTATTTACCGGGGAATTAAATTTTCAAACAACAAAATCTAAATTAAAGTATGGTTATTTGAGCGAAACGTATTTTGGACTAAAAAAAGTTGTTCATCAAATATTGTATGTACCGGCCGCCAATATTGTGGCCTTTATTCCATTATTTATTTTGACAATGTAATTTTATTTTAATAATATTATTTTAAACAAGCAAAAATAATTACATTCATATTTTTATATTTTTCAACAGAATTTCTACATTGTGGATGGTCTAAATGAAAATGAAAAATATTAAAACATTGTTGAATTTAACCCCTCAAACCTCATGCCTATTTTCTCGGAGGGTCAAAATATTTCCGATTTGCTAAAAAATCCAAATAAAATGAATATTTCTGAACTTATCCGAAAAATAAAAAGTGTTCTTAAAAGGTTATAAAATAAGAATTTAAGTGTCATACTTAAAAGTAAAAATAATATAATCCTTCACATATAATTTTTTTTACATGTAAACTTAAAAATTTAAAAAATTGGCTCAACTTACGTTTTCACTAATTGAAATTACTGATAACAACAGAAAAATTGAACACGTATTTTATTAGGCAAATTTATTATAAACGTTATCGTCAACTACCTTTTTTGTCGTTTCAAGTTAAAATAATTAATAAAAAAAAAATTCAAACTGCGGTGTAAACTTTGGTTTCATAAAGGTATACAATTTAATTATTTTATGGTTAATTTTAAGACTTCTATATAAAGCATAGCATTTTCTCTTTCTAACACCGTTTAGATCATATTTCTCACTATGATAGTAAGGGAGACACAACGATTTCTAGGTGACCAACTATACGAGTTGTTTCGAAAAACGAACAAATTAGCATGAGGGGTTAACATTAATATAATTAATCTTTTGTATTAATGAAGTAACGGGTAAACAGATAAACACTATTATCATTAATTAAACACCTTTTCGTTATGTAACGCTTTAAATATGTATTAATTTGTAATAAAGATAAATATTGCAGCTTATTCCATTTTAAACGTGTACTACTGATGAAATAAACGCATTCACATTAACAATTATTGTAAATTGATATTTTGTGAAATCCTCCCTAAACCAATAGTTATATATATATTAATTTTTTTTAAGCACCAGATTTTCAGATCCGGGTTTAGTTTTTCCCATAGGAAAAACTAAACCCTTTCATACACTTTTCCATATAAATGATCATCTAGTAAATCCACGTTATGCAAGTGTATTATGTAAGTATAATTAATACAAAACAATACAAGAACAACACGTTAATCTACCAAACTATTAAATGGGAATATAATTCACCGTCGCCAGATATTTTCATATCAGAGGGTTCGGCTCAGTGGAATTCCTAATTTGACCGATAAATCCTACTGATCCCTCAATATAAATATTTAAAAAATCTTTCGTAATTCTACATGTATTTAAAATGACTGATTTTTGCATTTTTATATACAAATGCAAAAATCAGTCTGAGAATGCCAAATTCTCTTAATTTCATTTCCTAAATCTGTATACTTTCTTATTTTTTCAGAAACAGATTTTTGAATATTACAAGAATTTGGAATAGCTACATCAATAATATAAGTTATTTTTTTAAATTTTGTCATGTAAAACTATATCAGGTCTATTATGACCAATTGGTCTGTCTGTTAGTATAGTTTTGATTTTTTGTTTTTTTTTATTTTTTTTTTAAATATTTTTTTTTTTTTTTTTTATTATTATTAGTCCCAACTGCTCCCGTCTGGAGCCAGTGAGACTATGGCATCCCAAATTGGGGTATGTTGTGAGGCTGAAGGTAAGTGGGAAAGGGAAGGAGATGGGGAAAAGGAATGTGAAGTACCTGGATATTCAGATCTAGTCACTAAACACGGCTAAAGCCATTATTAAGCAACGTTTCAATTCGGAATGGTGGTCTTACACCAGGTAGATACTGAGAGTATCTTCCACTCTAAAACGTGCCGCAAATATAGTATATATATATATATTATTTGTATTAATTAATTGTGAAATAACACAAATTAATCAAATAAAATCTATTTGCACACGCCGGGTTCGAACCCGCGACCTTCCGATTGAAATTCAAGTGTCTTACCACTCGACCACGGACGGCCGTCAGGTTTTTAATTGTATTCGGATATTTTAGACCAACCTGTGGACGGTAAATTAATCATTTATTTAATCAGCTACCCTGCCTGAATAATTAAAAGGTTTTTATTAAAGGCATTAAATTATTAAGCGAAATGATTAAACCATAAACCATTTAATTAAGAGTGCTAAAGTAGGTACCTGCCTCCACAGATAAATTGTTCGCACTAAGTAGGTACCTACCTAACGATGTGATGCCCATCAAGCGTAAATACATACGAATGTGATATTGGGTCAGAAGGTTACGCGTTCAAATCCCACTGATGCTAATTTTTTTTACATTAACTTTGTTAGAAATAATTTCCCATCTATATCATCTTTGAAATTGCTGTATGGAAGGTTTTTTGAGGAGAGGAAGGAGTGTACATGGGTATTGAAGAGATCCATGTTGTAGAAGGGAGGAAAAACAGAGGCGGGAAAATCGTTCCACATCCGAGCTGTTGAACTCATGAAAAAGTCGTAGAAATGACTCTTTCTCATGCGACAAATGACAACCGTGTTCAAACGTTGGGCGCGCGTTTGGCATGTTTCCCGAGTATGCACGGATCAATGACGCTAGTTCCCCGGAGCATCTTTCATTGTTATACAAGGGTAAAACAAGGACAGCATATCTACCTGATGCCTTTTTTTTTTGCAGTGAATACCTCACAAGAGTCCCAACTGCTCCCGTCTGGAGCCAGTGCCAATGGCATCCCCAATTTGGGTATGTTATAAGACTGAAGGTAAGTGGGGAAGGGAAGGAGACGAGAAAGAGGAAGGTGGGGAATTCCCTGGCTATTCAGATCTAGTCACTAAACACGGCTAAAGCCATTTCAAGCAACGTTTCAATTCTGAATGGTGGTCTTACGCCAGGGCGATACTAAGAGTATCTTCCAGTCTGGAACGTGCCGCACATATACTATATATTATGTTTAATAATTAATTGTGAAATAACACGAATTAATGAAATAAAATTTATCTGCGCACGCCGGGTTCGAACCCGCGACCTTCAGAATGAAGTCCAACGCCCTATCTCTGGACTACGACTGTGCTCTAAATATTGCAATACGCTTGTTAAGTTAGGGGAATCTAACAAACGTACCGCCCGTTGCACAGAGTTAAGGGTTTCTTTCAGGTGTTTTTGGGCTTTAGACTAGAGGTGGCTGCCTGGGGCGCACTTGCGATTTGTGTAGGGTCAGCAGTTGTATATTATATGCAGTATCTGCGGGACATGTAATGTACGCCCAGCTTCTGAGAGGCTAACTTTACTCTGGCTTCGATGGAGCTTAAAACAAATAACCATACCCCCACACACTCACAGACACACACAGACACATACATACACATACACAAACACACACATGGTCACCGTTACAGTTTCCATCACCTGTAAGGTTTACACATCTATCCTGATGACGGACTCTGTAACGCTGTCCGAAACCTAAACCTAACCATGGTTAAAGAAAGAGGAAGCGCCCCAAAGCATTTTAACCCAAAAAATGGTCTTGAAATACTTTTAGCCGCTATAATTTCAGATCATACTCGAGTCAGGGTGTTTTGATATTGTTTGCTGTATATGATTGCTACGATATGTTTACCCAGTGATCTCAAGCTGCTATTAGAAAAAAGTAAATACAAAATACAATTAAATATGGCCAACAATTATAATTATTTTCTCTGTATTCTTTCTTTTGTAATCACAAAGCTACAAGAATTGAATAATTCAACTTTTCAATACACTTTAGATCTTAATTTGATTGGCAGCAATTTAATTAAAAGAAACATTTTTCTCTACAAACCCGAAATTCATTATATTAAGCTGTGAGCAGGCCAATTCATTGACACTTTTATTACCCTTCATAAACTAGACGTTTTAGGATAATGAAAAAAATCTTCGAGGTGTTAAAAAGACAAAACCTTTTATGTAATTATTCTTCCTAATTGAGTTAATTACTGAGTAAATGTGTTACATTACAAGTCTACTAACACTACGACCCTTCATAAATAATTTCTTCGTTTTAATGTGAGTAACAGCGCATAAAAAAACTAAATGAAGTGGATAAAAATAATTTAAAAAACCAACATGGAATATAATATTTTGAATCATGCAAGATTCAAAATTCCAATTTTACTATTTGGCTCCATATATGGACGGTCGTGCTTGCCTTTATTTGCATGTTTCTCTTAATGTCAACTGTTACAAATACAACCAATACGCAATCACAAATACGCAACGCCAAGTGAAGTGCCACCATGATACGGAGGTCTTAAAAAAAATAATTTTTAAGAAAATTTGAAAGAAAAATGATGTGTTTAATGTTTATAAAAAGTGTAATTTGTTACACACAAGTGTATACTCAGTAATTACGGGTCTAAAATCAAACCACTATGTCAATCTTCGCAAATGACTTTCAGGACCTTAATCAACCCGTATTGAGCATTCATCACGCTATCTGCATGCTGCCAAACGTGCTAATTTGTTGTTGGCAAATCGCTACTCAGAGAGATTCAATCTGCCTACATCCTACAGTATGTAATGTTATCGACAGTCAGCTGCATGAACAAATGTACAAGCTATATGAAGGGCAAGTGAGCAATTTTCAATTTTTGTGAACATCAATTTGAAGCAATCTGAGGCAAAGGAAATATAAATGAATATACAGGGTGTACGGAGGTAAAGGGCATTAACTTCAAGAGGTGATTCTACTTGATGGTATAAGTTAAAAAAGATAAATAAAAAAAATTTAAATTTCAACTTTTAGGGGTACTTTTTTTTGGTAAAAAGACAAAATTAGCCCGCCGTGTGCGGCTAGCACTTTTATTTTCCGCTGTTACGTAGTAACAATCACAACTATCAAATGTCGCCACAACCGTCCCCGGCGGGCCCATAGAAAAATTATCGGGTATTATTGTACCTCACACTACGGATATTTGAAAATCATATAAATGTAATTTAATATAAATGTTAAATAAAATATATTTATAATGTTATAATTAAAATTTTCACAAATAAAAAAAATAAAAAAAAAAAAATAACTTTTAAGCCAATGGTTACAGAAATGCCATTTTCAAAATGCTTAGCAGAAAAAATATGATCTATGAAATGGAAATATTTAAATCTTTAATAAGTGAAGAAGGGCAATGCTTTTGGCGCTTACAGCAGAAAATGTTGGAAACACCGCTGCTTAATGTATGAATACTGAAAATCAACTTTATTTTCAGCTGCATAAATTGCTGTAAGCGCCAAAGTATAACAATATTAAAATTTTGAATAGCTGTAAATGTGTGTCGTTATGTTTTGGGCTAAATTCGTTTTAGTCTGCAACACCGTAACGTATAAATTACGTAACGCACGACATTTATAATTGTAATAAACACACTAACTGATTCTATAAAGTGCTGACAAGTTGTAGTAAACGACAAGTGTTATTAGAAAGCAAGCAAATGAAAATTAGTAACCGCCGCGAACACTTAAATTTGAAAATGCTGTAAGCACCAACCGAACGCGTGATGTTTCCGTGTAAGTGATTTTGTCGTTTATTTTCAAAATTGAATTTTGGTCGTAACCGACAAACGTAAAAAAAACACATTATTTTGAGTTACAAAAACGTATTTTTGACAAAACGGCTAGTTTTTCCAATGTCGTACAGTTATTATTTATCCTTGTACAGTCACGGGACCCAGATAGATCAACGCAAAAAAATCTTTCAAAATGGGATATAAAAAGTA
The DNA here is from genome assembly GCA_951813805.1 of Limnephilus auricula. Taxonomy (NCBI): domain Eukaryota; kingdom Metazoa; phylum Arthropoda; class Insecta; order Trichoptera; family Limnephilidae; genus Limnephilus; species Limnephilus auricula. Next base: position 32,439,189 of record OX638398.1, on the reverse strand, counting down.
TTTTCGTTATTTGTTTTTGGGGTTTTATGCCGTGTTGTGCTACCTCCTTCTTTAGCCGACGTTTCGGACAGCGTTGCAGTGTCCATCATCAGGGCAGATCCGGCAGATCCGTCGGCTAAAGAAGGAGGTAGCACAACACGGCATAACACCCCAAAAACAAGCAACGAAAATGCTTTTGGCCGTGAAAATCTAAAAACGTATATATAAAAAGTATGTTCGTAAATAGTGGCGGTTACAGCAGTATTGCTTTCCTGCGACGATATTTCGAATAAGAAAAGGTCGATATTTTGTTTAATCAACTACAAGTTTTTCTGCATTTTAATTGATTTGGTGGTGTTTATGAATAATCTGAGTATTGTCCCAGATAGAGGGTACACTTTTACTTACAACTCGGTACTCAACTTACTTTTGGTATTTCGGAGATTTCAGGCAAATCAACTGAATGATCGATGTGACAATTGTGAAATCAACGAAAAATTCTGAAATAATAGCTTCGTTGTTTTACTTTGCTTTGCATAGAAATTTACCATTTTCAGAGGAATTTGCTTTCCTACTGGTTTAATGTGCAGCTTACTGTCTACTATACGTGCCTATTGTTTGGTCCTGTATTTATTAGGGGATGCCTTGTTCGCGAGGGATGAGTGAGGGCATCATTTGTTAACCGCCTACTCACTCTGGCTACAAAGCCGGAAAATTGTTTCAACCCCCAGCAAACTGTCGCATTGTTCACAGGAAAAATTCACAAATTAAACTCGTGTCATAATATGGCGCTCAAAAATATTCAAAAATATTCACTATCACGAACATATTCTCATAATCACGTTTTAAATGATAAATAGAAAATAATAGCCGAACGAAATAATAAAATACTTAAATACAGTAAAGTATAAAGCAATTTATATTATTTTTTATTTTTTTTATTATTTATTAACCAAAAATACATTTTAAGTACATAATTTTTAGGTATATGCCACCTCACTAGGCTGAGCCTGTTCCGAGGTGAGTATTCACAAAGAGACATAGCGATCATCCAATTGATTAGTTAGACATCTCCAAATGCTAAGTTTTTAGATAATTAGGAGAAACTATATTCGAATGCTACCATAATCAATCATTAATTACACGTTCCTGTGTTTTACATATTTTATTTGCTATAAAATAAAACCGGAAAGCATAACAGTCCGATATATTTGTCTTCTAGTAATCCAGAAAACAATTTTTTTTTAAATTTCACTACAATATGTTTTTCTGCATTATAATAGATTTGGGGGTGATTATGAGTTATTTGAAAATTATAACAGATAGACGGTAAACTTTTACATATACTGCATATTTAACTCTAATGTCGTTTTTTCGGAGATATCTCACTAATCAACGAGACGTTCGGTATCTACACTCTTTTTATATTCGGATTGTCGATGTCTACGAAATGGCTAATCGAAAATCAATACATTTTAACTACTTTGCGTGTAATAGAAAATGATCGATTTTCACAAAGTTAAACATTTATATGTATAAAAGTTAAATAACCAGGTAGATAATATATAAAGTAACAGACCCATTATTGTACTTTTTTCTCCTTTCTATTTTCTACATTTTATTATAATTTTTCCAATATTTAACATGATTTATACTAATTCCATGTTTACACTAGACTTCATATTTCATACAATGTAACTATACTATATTGGTCACCATGATACAGGCAGCCGCCTAGTATGGTGATTTAATATATCAACTTTATGTAAATGTCACAATTATGTAACATGTATTATATAAATAAAATAAAAATAAATCTCATTTCAATCTAGGTGTATGTAGGCTCCCAGTTATATAAAAAACTTTATTCCTACCAAAAATTTCGCCGAGGTATTATTATTATATATTTTTTTTGTATGGACATGTCAACGGAAGGTATCATATTTTAAATGTTTAATTAATAGTTTTTATTATTTATTTGTATTATAATTTTGATATTTCTTGTTTGCCAAAAATCTTACTTTTCAACTTCTCGTTATATATAATTTTAAAAATGGTCTTTTTGAATTTCGATTTTATTTTCTTGATTAAATGAATGTACATATGTATGAATGAAGTGGAATCTTGGAAGTGAAAATTCACTCACTTCCCGATATTTGATTGAGCTGAAACTCGGCAGATAGAGAGCCGTCGATGACAATGCTTTCGATCAATCGGCAGCAATCACGAAAACGCAATCGGACTTATGCACATTGCCCAGAAAAATCTCTATATACAGCAATTTATACAAATAAATGTCGTCCTGTTAAAATTGTGTTTTGTCTCAGTTGATAGGATTGTTGACTGCAGTAAATGGGTAGGAAGCTTCAATCCTCAATCAAACCACGTTTTTTTTAGTTTTAAGTCTCCGTCAAACAGGAAGCGTACTTACGCGCGTCAAGGCGTTAAAACGTCCCGGACGTATAACGCTGCGTTGTGTTGTACTAAACACGTCGAAGCCGTTCAAATAGAAATTACGCGACGTTACGGCGCTTTGGTGCTTGTTTGAAGGAGCATTTTCTCTGCCGCCTTGACGCGCGGTAAGTACGCCTTCTGTTTGACGGAGCCTTTAAAAGACATATGAAAATAGATATGCTATGGTAAAAAAAGTTTATTTTTACGGGTTGATTTTTTTATGAGATAATTGTAAAACAACCTCGGATTTTGCACCCGCCTCCTCCAAGAATGCTAGCAAGATTGTTTATTAATGTTAAAATAATTAAAAATAATGATGGCAATGATCAAATGAAAATCATTACGACCATCGCGACGGTTTTCATTTCGTTTCGGTATTCATGATTGTCAACAGACCTTCGCACCCAAAATCATCACTAAGTCTGTCCCTAGCAAAACAAGCACAATAAATCTTCCGGAATTATTTATTGGCGAGGAATGGACGGTGTTATTCTGCCCAGTTGCGAATTAAATTATTGAGTTGAGATCCTAGTTTAGGGGATTAAAGACGAGCCTTGAAATTAAGAAAGAGGCTTTAAGTAATTAATTGAAATACTGAATATTGTCTCTTGTCTCTTAATTTAAAGCTCGGGAAGTCGTCTCCAAGGCCAAAACTAACACTTTATTGTTTCAAAATAAAGTTTTTATACCCACATAGAGGCTATTAGTCATTAGAGGAAAATCATTGTCAAATTAATTACGGATCATTTATTGTATTAACACAAGAAAAATTATCGATTTTAGTAAATTATGGTTTCACAACAACTCACCAAAGTGTTAATTTAACCTTTGATATATCATGGCTCATAACCTAACCCAACGAAACCTATTTAATTATTTTTTTAATCACGTTCAATGACTTTTCAACGGAGGTGTTGATGTTGTACATATGTTGTTGAGATTTTCGGTCACCGTAAATCATACCTAAAACTCAAATTTTTTTTAAGTGAATACCGCACAAGAGTCCCTACTACTACCATCTGGAGTCAGTGAGACCATGGTGTCTACAATTGAAATGTTGTGAAGCTGAAGGTAGTGGGGAACCGAAGGAGATGGGAAAGTGACAGATTGGGAAGTAACTGGCTACTCGGAATTGGTTACCGTATTAAGCCATATCAAGCAACTTTTCTTGGAACCAAGGCGATACCTACTCTCTGCCACTTTAAAACGTGCCGCAAATACACTGAATATTATTTTTAATTAATTAATTGTGAATTAACGCAAATCAATAAAACAAATTATTTGCACACGCCAGAATTTGAACGAGCGATCTTCAGAATGCTAGCCGAGAGCCCTGCCTCTCGACCTCCGAGGCCAAATAAAAACACTGTGGTCACCAGAAGCAACAGATTAAAAAAGTTGATTTATAAAGGAATTTAAAATGCCTTAGCAATCATTTTTAAAATTGTGCGGTTTTCCAAACAATTTTAACTTTGCCTAATTAATTTTGTAACAATTAAATTTTAATGGGTTTTTTGAAAGTTCGTAGATTTTCAGAAATCAATGATAATTATAATTGCCATCGGTTGGTGCTTATCATTTTAAAAATTAGATGCAAATATTTTTTTAAATCTCCTTTTTACATATTTTACACAAAAAAAAAAACACAGTGAAAAATACTTAATTTCTTCTAATTTTTTTAAGCCCGACAAAGCATTTTTTGTTATTGTTTACATTATCCCCTTTGTTATGGTTTACATTATCCCCTTTTGTTATTGTTTACATTATCCCCTTTTGTTATTGTTTACATTATCCCCTTTTGTTATTGTTTACATTTCCCCCTTTTGTTATTGTTTACATTATCCCCTTTTGTCATTGTTTACATTATCCCCCTTTGTTATTATTTACATTAGCCTCTTTTGTTATTGTTTACATTATCCCCCTTTGTTATTGTTTACATTATCAATTTTTTTTGTTATTGTTTATATTATTACCTCTGGCTAATTTGTTCGCTTTTGGAAACCGATCAATTTATCGTTGTATCTCCCTTTCTGTGAAAAATATGATCTAAACGGTAAAAGAATAAAAAGAGAAAACTCAACGCTTTGTATTCGTATATAGAAGGTAACCTCAGAAAAAAAGTGAAACTCTTTAAACCAAAGTTTCCGACCACATTTTTACCTAAAACGACAGTTGAGGTGACAATAACGTTTATAAAACATTGGTCTAATAAAAAAATGTTTATATAAATATATTTTTTTCTTATCAGTAATTTTAGTTAGTAAAAACGTTCAGCGAGTCATTTAAAAAAATAATTATTGTTCGCATTCATCATTTTAATATTTCATAAAATTATTTTTAATAAATACTTCAAAAATATTTTCTACTTATTATGCATTTCAAATTTTGTAATAAAATTTTTAAGTTATGTATAAAAATACTGACATTTTTTTTCACGTGTTTGCTTCTGTGAATATGCAAATGTGATTACTGCAGATACATTAGTCGAAGTATATTTATATTTTAATTTGTTTTATATCTCAAATTTGTTTTATTGTAATAATAAAATGTTAAAGCATATTTCATCACCTTTAAACAACCGTTTTTAGATTTTGGATATATTCAGCAATAATCCATTTATTTGTATTTTATTGAAATGTGGAAATATTCTTATTTTGGTTTAACAGTAATATTTCAAATTATGAAACATTTTGATTTTAGTCAAAAAGAATAAATATCTCCAATCATGTGTTTTTTTTTTCAAATGATAAATTAAAATGTTTTCTCGTTTTCGAACCGTTACGAATTTATGTAATTGTTAAAACAATATTCACTGCCATATTAAAAACCTATCCAATGTGTAACAGCAGCGGTGCGCGTGATTTATATTATTAAATGTTCATAAAATGTGAGACGTCCATTAGCGATGTATTATATCCTAATTATCACCTCACTTATCAGGGGAACAGATGTTTCCCTAATTAGGGTTCTCGTGTTCCGATCCATGGCACGCCAATATATCTATATCCGTATGCTGCTGCAGGTACTCTCCATAATCTACAATAATTAATTCTTATTACCCCCCTCGCTCGCCGTTCTAGGAACCCACTGATTTACGTGACGTGCCGGTATGACGAAAATTCTACCATTTTCGCGGCGTGTAGCTGGCCGTGCGGTTATACACTTAAGTGAGATAATTTTAATATTGTTATAACATTGACGGCATCCGTGGTTGAGAGTTAAGGCTCTCGACGGAGAAGAGGGAAGGATTGCCAAGGAGACTTAGCGGTAGGGGATAGCAGGGGGTAAATTTGTAAAATCCTTGCATCTCATACGGACAGCTGTGAGAAGTGTGTGTATTTCATACAGGGAAAGTAGGGAGGGGTAATGTAATCCTGTTGGGGAGGGAACGAAGGAGTATTCGCGGGACGGGGAATGAGGAAGGGGAAGATGGGATCGTGGAAAGAGGAGTTCGTGGGACTGTGGGAAGCGAGAGAGGGGGAAAAGAAAGGTAGCAGGGGAAGGGGGCATGAGAGGGGAACGGGGAGGGAAAGCGCATGGAAAAATACACAGTGGAATTACGGAGGGGTGGGGGAGAGTGTAGCAATGCGGAGTGTACAAATCCCGGCGTGCAAATCTATTGCAGCAAATAACGGATACCCCCATACTAATTGACAGAATCTTTGCAAAAAAAACTAAGTTTCGTATCTACTAATAAACTTCTGTAAATAGTACCCAACACCAGAGATAATTAAAACCACAGTTAGCGAAGAATTTTATAAATAATATTATTTTCCATTTCATGTTGGTCAAGCTTGAATGAAATAATTTTCTCAGCGTTTTATGTATGTAAAACTCCAAGAAATGTTTAATCGAAGGTGGTTGAGACGCCTAAATAGAGTGGGTTTTTCAGAATTCGCAATAAAATTAATGAATAAAGATCACTTTTTTAATAAATCTTCGGGGATAGATGTACTAAATAGAAATGGAATAGGTCTATGTCTTAAAAACTCTTGAAAAAAATCAAATCCCTCTCTACCTCCCCCCTCGTCCCCCAACAAAGCTGGGGGACGAGGGGGGAGGCCTAATATTACTATTTATGTTTTCTGGACAACTTTTACCAAAAATACGCTTTTTTTTCTAACAGTTACCATTTTGTGAAAAATGCACATTTTTCTGAACGGCTACGTAACTTTTGGACAACAAAAACTAATTATTTTATATATGTATATATTTTCAAAACTGATAATTTGTGATATAAAATATGAAACTTATTTCCACTTCAATTTTTTGACCGAAACCTGTTTCAGTTTGTTAAAGCCATCTTCGGACTGGTACAATTTTTTCTTTACCTACGGTTTACATACATAACATATGTAGGGAGGGGGGAGACGGGTTGTCTACAAGGATTTTATTCACTTATTTGTTTTCAATGTTCAGTTTTCAACTATTTGCCTACAACGTATCTTAAGATACTTTGGACATGTTGCTCGCTGGGTAGAAACTAATAGTCACTGCAAAGTGTTTGGCAGAAGAAGCAGAGGAAGGTCACCAATACCTAGTATCACTAGCGTCTGGTACTAGGGTGTCCGCAGCTCTACATACCACTCAGGGCCGAGAGAAGTGGAGGAGCCTTTTCCACCATGGAAATCGGAGTATGGGTCACGATCCTCATCAATAAAGTATTGACTTGAGAGCAAGAATAATTTAACATAAATATTATTCAAAGTTTTAAACAAAATTTTCCATTCCTTCTTGTTGTTAAGGATATGTTTTAGAAGCTATAACGTCAAATCAAAAAATTGAGTGATTTTGAACCAATGTTGTCTGAAATTACGTCATGTACTCTTTTATGGTAGGGATCATTTTCCTAAAAAAAAAACAGAAATGAATGTCTATTAATTTTTTACAAGAGACAAGAAGAGATAAGAAGAATCAAGAAGAGACACATATACATAGACACAAATAAAATACAAGAGACGAGAAGAGCCAAGAAGATACAAAAAGAAACGAGAAGAAGCAAAAAGAGAGCAGAGCCAAGAAGAGTCGAGAAGAAACGAGAAGATCCCAGAATATGCAAAAAGAGACAAGCAGAGTCAAGAGGGGCCGAGAAAAGAAGATCAAGAATTGGCAAGAAGAGATAAGAAGAGTCAAGCAGAGTCAATAAGAGACAAGAAGATTCAAGAATAAATAAGAATAGATCAGAGAAAAAAAAAGCCGAGAAGAGCCAAGAATAGAAGAGAAGATCCAAAAAGAATCCAGAGAGGCAAGAAGAGAGCTGAGTCACGAATAGTCAAGAAAAGATGCGAAGATCCAAGAAAAGGCAAGAAGAGTCAAGAACAGCCAGATATAGACAAGAAGATCAAAGAAGAACCGAGAAGAGGCTACAAAAACGAAGACATAAAGAGAATAAATTATATCGCTCAATCCATTCCTCTATTCCTGCCCATCCTAAATTCCGATTTTGGCTTATTCGGTTGCCATGTACAACGGTCAATTAAACTCCAACCTCTTTCCTATCCTCAGAGCACGTCTGTACAACCCTATACCGGTCTCATCGGGACAGGGTTGCTCCTGGTTGGGGCGGTACAATCGTATCGTATGGTATGGTATCGTTAATAAATTGCTTCGAATTGAATTGTGAGATAAAAATAGCTAACCTAGAAACTCCAGACTTTCTGCTCTATCATTACGATAAGCTTTGCATCTTTGATCGGAAGTACAGTCACAGAAAAAGTATTCTATATCTACGTGAATAATATTAGAATTTATTTTAGCATGTATGCAAATACCAATAGCAGCTTCTCTACCTCTCTCTTAGATTTTATTTTATTTTCTTATTGTGAGTTCAACTCTAATATCCATTTGCAAATTACAAGAGTAATAAAACCACGTAGAACTAGCTGCTTTCTAAGTGTGATTAGTTCATATGAAAAGTTTTATACATATTTCTGCTGATTTATATTCCTCCAAAATCCTATGAACATAATGCCTCAAATGCTTTAAGTTCCAATATTTCTAGCTCGGTGGTATTAGTGACTCTACATTCGTCAGACAATCGATGATTAATTTTTAATTCATAACAGAGGTTAGACATAAAACGCATTTGAATATAATAGACGAGTCAATGGTCTGTAATGGTTCAATTGCAGACTTAATAATAATCTAAAGAATGCATCAACTTGTAGAATATTTGCCTATCCCATAATCAACCCAACTAAACCCTGAATAAGTAATTACTTTTCAAAACTCATCCATTTAAAAATGCATGCAGGACCACTCAAATTTGAACATTGCTACAATTAATTCTGCTTTCTAAAGGCGTATGAAAAAAAGATAGCGTTTAAAACGAGAGAGACTGATTTACGCTAGGAAATTGCTTCCTCGTCGGCCAGTCGCATAGGAGCTACCTCTCTTTCAGTGGTACGCGGACAGTTCCTAATAAACTGCTCCAAGTCATGAATAGGAACTACATACTGCACAGGTAAACAGGCACAGTGCAGTCAAATAGTACGGTACTTAACTTCATTACGAGCCTTTAAAAAATATATAAATTCAACACGTGAAATTCATGTGACAAGAACACTTTTTAGTATTTTTGTTTCGTATCGTCGACTGGAAAATTGTGGAATTCATTAATGAATCTTACTGAAACAAGTCATTTCAAAAGACAAAATAGAAGATGAGATGAGATCAAATAATATAGTTCCTTTCTATTTTTTTTTTTTCTCGCCTTATGTTTGTACTGTGTAAAATATTTTTACTACAACGCAATTCATAACCATTATAATAATTAGTTTGTCGTAATAATTAGTATTTAAGTATTATATTTAGTATTTACTATGTAAAACTGAAAAGTATACTGTATTAAATAATTAGAAAAAAAATGAGAGATTTCTTACAATCAAACTGATTGATCAGTTTCGTAAGATTTGTAAAATAAAATATTGTAAAATTAAAACTGAATAAACATATTTAAAAAAAAAAAAGTATGTATGAGACGATGTATGAATGCGATTGAAGCAAGTAGTGTGTGCCGAAATAGGTTGATTGGTAGTCTAAACCCTCTGCCTATAAAATCATTTAGGAAAAAAATATTTTTATCGTAAATGTAAATAAATATTGTCACATTTGCGATATTTTTTGGTCTATCAGCACTTTTGTGATCCAAGTATTACGATATTAAAAACGTTAATAAACAAAGCGTTGCCATTTTAGTTCACGTTACAGTCTTGAAAGGGGAAAGCTTTCAACATTGTCGCAAAATACTATTAAACCAGGATGTATCGGAGCTTTAAGCGTGGCTGTAACTCAGCACGAGTCGCGTGACGAGGATTTCTGACTTTATTGCACATTCCCTTATTTATGACCTATGAAAAGATTTTTATAAAAATACCGTTGAATAAATAATCACGATTATAAATAAAAAAAACTCACGTCATAAACTATTCTGGAAAATTAGCATACCATGTTTAGTAAATCATTTTTTAACGTTAAAAATAACGGATCGTTTAGTTTCGCAACAATTTAACAATGGTAAAACTTTTGCATAATATTATGACTACTGAAACGTAAAGATAAGAAATGAGAAAAATTGTTTAATTCCGAGTGTCAAGTTGTCGCTTTGTTCAACTTTATTTTGTGTACGATAAACAAAATTAAAACAAAACCTAGGCATTTATTTTCTCGACCGCACATAATAGTTGTGAGAAATTACAGCGTTTACGTGACTAATTCATATTTTATATTCGCTAATAAAACTCTTCCGGCAAACGAACTTTGTGCGTGAGTTCAAAGGAAGTATGTTTGTAGGCCAAAGCTTTGGTTGAGTTAACCTGAAATAAAGTCATTACTGTTTCTACAAAAGATATTTTTAATTAGTGATGGACTCACATTAAGCAAATAAACATTCAATTACAGAAAAATTGGTTCCCGTCACATTTTTATGATTTTAGGAAATGAGAGTTAAATAGATTGTCTAGTATTTACTTAGCTATTTAAAGATCTTGTTAAGTTAGTACTCAATCTACGAATCTCAAATTTACAGGAGCCAATTTTCAAAAAATTAATAATATCAATATATTAATTATATTTAATATAATTCAGTCAATTTCAATAGTTTTATTATAATATTGCAGATTTTGGAACAAATAGTACGGCTTCTTATTTTTTTAACCCGAAAACTTACGAAGAAAATTCTTTTAAAATGCATATTAAAAACATTTCAACTAAAAATTTTCATACCAAAAAATTTTTTAATTTCATTATTCCTAAAATAGTCTTAAGTGGGTGACACAAACAGATTTTCTATTGAGGTAATTTAAACTGCTTTTATATATTTATAAAACCCTAAGAGAGGTGGAAAACACTATATTAATTTAGTGAATAAATCAAAAATATTTTTTTTGCCAAAAAATGTGTTATTTACTCTAATTTGATGGCCGTCCGTGGTCGAGGGGTAAGAATCTCGACTCCCAATCCAAAGGTCGCGGGTATGAAATTTTTTTATTGGATTAATGTGTATAATTTCACAATTAATTAATTAAAAATAATATTAAGTATGTTTCCAGAGTGAAAAATACTTTCAGTATCGCCCTAATTTAAGACCACCATTTAGAATTGAAATGGCTTCAGCCGTATTTGGTGACCAAATCTGAAAAGCCAGGTAATTCCCCCACCTTCTTCTTCCCCATCTCCTTCCCTTCTCCACTACCTTTAACCCCAATTTACCCCAATTTCGGATGCCATAGTCTCACTGGCTTATGCGGTATTCATAGTCGGTGTAAGACCACCATTCAGAATTGAAACGTTGCTTAAAATGGCTTTAGCCGTGTTTAGTGACTAGATCTGAATAGCCAGATACTTCCCCACCTTCCTCTTCCTCGTCTCCTTCCCGTTCCCACTTAACTTCAGCCTCATAACATACCCCAATTGGGGATGCCATAGTCTCACTGGCTCCAGACGGAAGCAGTTGGCACTCTTGTGAGGTTTTCACTATAAAAAAAAATTCATGTAAAAAAAATATATATGAAACTTCGACTTATGTAAAAGTATCAGATTCTAAGCTAATGTACCTACCTACCCCTAGCGTGCTTCCGTAAGATATTTATCCATCCCTTCTGTAACTAAATACTAAATGGAATGTGATAGTGATGCATATCAAAGAAAATCTTATATTGAAACTATGCATAGTCTGAAACTCACTCAAGAAATTGAAATTTAGAGTTTAAGTTGCAAGAAGATCCCCTTTCAGTTTCGGTTTGCAGCTTCCCGGCAAGTGAGATACTCTTTGCTCGCTGATTGTTGTTGCGAGGAGACTAAATAAGAACAAACGTTGGAAACTACATTCTTCTGACGCGATTTCAGAAACACGTATGGTGTTTGCGTTACACAATTTTCGTAATATTTTAGACTTATTAAATTGCAATCTTCGAGCTTAAAACTATGTTTATTTCGAAAAATGTAATTCGAAATGCATTGTCAAATAATTTAACGTTCATTTTATACGGAATCTACATTCAGTAATTCAGCCATCTAGAATCCTCCCTCTTTTTAAATTTTAATACAGAACAAGTATTTCAATTGCTCCCAACAGTCTAGAGCCAGTGAGCCTATGGCATCCCCAAGTGGATTATGTTGTGAGACTGAAGATAAGTAGGGAGGGAAAGAAGATGGTGTAGAGGAAGGTAAGGAAATACCTGGCGATTAAGATCTGGTCACTAAACACGGTTACCAAGCAGCGTTTCAATTCTGAATGGTGGTCTTACACCACTCTGGAACGTGCCGGAAATATACTGCGCATTATTTAAATGAATAAATTGTAAAATAAAACCTATTTAGGTTTGATTTTAAAGAAAAAAAATCTATAAAGTCACTGGAAACCGAAAATTCATTTACATATTTTACTCCAAATGATGTCAGTAATCACTGCTTAAAGTAAATCAAGTATGTCCCTCAACACCATGTATAATACAAATAAAATATATGCAATATATTATTATTTTTTTATTATATTTTTTTCTACGCTTAAAATAATGCATTATTTTTATTATTGAGATTTTCTGAATGTAATTCAATCAGCACCGCAAACCAATAAAATTATCAAAAAACGTATTTCCAGGAAACCACGAATTTTCCAAAGAATTGTAAAAAAAACATTTTCCCAAACAAATTTTCATGTTGCTGTGGTATAATCCTATTCATCGAAAATAGGGAATAAGCGTCAGGCTTAAAGTTAAATAATTCAAATACCTGTTGCAAATAGCAATGCAAAGTAGTGCCTGTTCTAAAAATACAGTGGTTGGTACATTTTACGGGCAAAGAATTACAAGATGGGGAATGGTTGGATATATGGCAGCCGTCATCAACCTGCCGTTCGCGAGCCGCTTGCGGCCTGCACTGCTAATGTGCTTATATAATATAAATATAGTTTTTCATATTTTAATTATCGACTGCTTGTACAAAATCCTGGGCACTTAAAAAAATCAGTAATTACACAATTTATTAGCTGAACCACGAATGGTAATGCGAAGCTATTCGACAAACCTTCGACAAAACTTAACCACGACCGGTCAGTGGTTGAGTGGGCATCGCGTTTGGGTCCCACCCAGGCGTTCCGTGTTCGATTCCTTGGCTGGCTAAGTCCTCCACTACACCACGTGGTGGTAGTAGGAGATTTTCAAGTGTTGTTGGGTTATTCGTAACCCGGGAATGTTTGTCTTTCTTTTTAAAAAAAAAAGTAATCAACATATGTAATAATTTGTACTGTGAAGTGTTTTTCGTTATTTTTACATTAACTCCACACAGGAGGCCTTGAGGAAATCAATCTAATTAAGGGCCTATGTAATCTTTGGGGAGGATTTCATTTAGTAAGCCCAGTTTTTGAAAGGCCAGGTTAACTCTGGCTTCTACTCGCAATCGATTCGTCTGTTGATAGTAGAATCTATCAAATGGACCACCTTTTTCTGCACAGAGTCGAGGGTTTTTTCTGTTTTTTTGGGAATCCAGACTAGAGCTGACTGCCAAATTCAACTGTGAGGCGAACATGCATGTTCTGTACAGTACGCCCAGCTTCTGAGAGGGCAAATTAACTCTGGTTTTGATTGTACGCTTCACGTACTGGGAAGAAATTTGAAAACCCGAAGGGGAGGCGTTATGGAGAACTAAACGGTATGGTGTTCTTATTGAGAAGAAAAAATGTTGAGTATCGCTGGTCTATGTTGAGGGCTTAGAGCCAGAATGATTTAACCAGAAAATTAAAATTTTACAGTAGCGAAAAATTTCTATAGAAACCTTATCAATTTTGTTTTTCCAGGGACTTAAGAACTGTTATATTTTTTTCCAACCATACACATTGTTTTATTGTACTTTGATCATCTTTTTACTACAGTAACTACCTTTGTCAGGAAATCTATCGAAATTTGCCTTTTTTTAAAGAGTTTTATTTTATATATACATTTAGTTTCGAAACATTTTGTGTCATATCTACATGTGTCGAAACCGGTGGCAGATAAATAATAATAAATTAACTGTAGTTTCCTTGAATGACACGTAGTTTCAGTTGATTTTGATATATGCCGTTAGGCTTAGAACTTATGTTAAGTTCCGACAGATGTTCAGCAGACAGAGTAGATACACCTGGGCAGTACACCCAGTCGACAATAGCTCAAGCTCTCAGTTTCAATTCCTAGACAGTTATATATAGTTGGTTGTAAAACCGAGAAGTATGATATATATTGTAAAAACGTAAATATTAGTATTATTATATATTATATTATTATATAATATTAGTATTTACGTCTCGTACAATCTTTAGACAACTTTTAATTATAATCTTACCTCTTTTATTTTTTTATATTTTAATCTTGGTTTATTCTTTAGATGCACTCTGTTATTTTTAGGTACAAAAATAAAATGTAAACACTTATATTACCCACGCACAGGCTGCGCCTTAGTGGGTTTCCCTTTCTCATTATTATTGAACTGTAATGTCAACATGTAAAAAAAAAAGGGAAAAAATAAAGGAAATAAATAAAAAAAATAAAATAAATATTCATAAACCAGTTTGTAATAAGGACAGATTATTCTCGAAAAGCCCCAACAACTAATTATGTCTCTCTGTGAATAAGGCAGACATAACAGTATCTAACACATAAAGAAGTGAAATAAAACTCTTCAAAAACAATTTTTTAATAAATTCTAACATAGTTAATGCCCAAAAAAAAACAAGAAATTTGCCTTTCTTGTAAAATTAGAATTGTCTTGTTACTTCATTCTGGCTCTAAGCCCTCGATATAATCTATAAGTCTATAGCCTCACAAGTTCATCGGAAATGAGTCAAGTTTCCGCCTGTACCCGGATTCCAACCGTTTGCGGAATGGTGAGCGAAGAACAAGGCACTGAAACAGGATAACAGAAGGCGGGAGCATCAATATTTGTCTTGTCTTATTTACTTGGCTTGTTTATCTCCCTTTCTCACCTGGCTGGAGGGAGACCGGAGGTGGAGACGATAATAAATCGATGTCTCCTCTTAATAAGAATTGACTTGACATAAAACATCGACCTGGAGTAAAGCTGTTTAAACAAATTGAAAGACACCTATTTAACACACCTGTTGGTTTTTGTAATTACCGTATTTAAAACCAGTCATTATGTTTTTAAATGTAGTTTTTATTTTTTAGTGAATACCTCACAAGAGTCCAAACTGCTCCCGTCTGGAGCCAGTGATACTATGGCATCCCCAATTGGGCTATGTTATGAGGCTGAAGGTGTGTGGAGAAAGGAAGGAGACGAGGAAGAGGAAGGTTGGGAAGTACCTGGCTATTCATATCTAGTCACTAAACACGGCTAAAGCCATTTCAAGCAACGTTTCAATTCTGAATTTATGTCTTACAATGTTAATTTCAATGTCTTCTTACACCAGGGCGATACTAAGAGTATTTTCTACTCTGGAACGTGCCGAAAATATACTATATATTATTTTAAATAATTAGTTGTGAAATAACACAAATCAATTAAATAAAATTTATCTGCGCACGCAGGGTTCGAACCCGCGGCCTTCGGAATCGGAGTCTAACGCCCTACCGCTGGACTACGCCGGCCGCCGTGCGTTTTCCTAAACAAAGTTTAATTCAACTAGTTTTTCGATCCGTTTCTCTAATCCAAATGATTTAAGGCCCCTAGAATATTCTTAACCCCTCAGGCTTCGAAACTATTTTGTCTAAAGGTCAAAATATTTCCGCTTTACAATAAAATCCAATAAATGGAATATTTCTGAACGCATCCGAAAACTAAAAACTGTTTTGAAAGGTGAAGAAATTCGCATAGAATTTTTTTAATTACTTAAAAATAAACACTCATTTTTGATGTTAACATAAAAAAGTTTTAAAAATAGCTCACCTCATGTTTTTTCTAACTAAAATTACTGCTAAGGAAAAAAAACACACACTCATATTTTATTATGCAGATTTATTGATAACGTTTCCGTCATCTCAGTTTTATATCGTTTCGTATAAAAATAATTGATGAAAAATCCAAAGTTTTATAATTTTTTTCAAACGGTTTACATTTGAATTATTTTGTGGTTTACTTTTAAATTTAATGTTAAGAGTGGTGTTTTCTCTTTCTAACCGTTTAGATCCTATTTCTTACTATATAGTGAGGGAGACAAAGATTTCTATGAGAACCGTATGAGTTGTTCCGAAAATCGAATAAATTATCCCGAAGGGTTAAAATGCCTTTGTCTGGGGATGCTCGTAGCAAAATGAAACCCGTTAAAACCTATCAAAATATATTATTTTAGTGTGTTTCTTCGTCTGATTTTTTTTCTGCTTTGTTTATTACATTATATTGGTTTATATATTTATAAATACATGATAATACACATTAAAACATTTACATATATAGGATACATTAGATCATCATACTAGGCGACTGCTTGTTTCATGGTGACCAATGGAATATAGTTGCTTTATGATGTCTAGTGTAAACATAAAATTGTAATGGAAATAGAAAATATAAAATAAAAAACATTAAAATGAAAATAAGAAAGAATAAAAAAGAATAAGACATGCTATTATACAGGATTAGATCACATACATAACATTTTTTTTCTAGTTGTATTGTAGTGGTGGATGTATTGATGTATTTTACTCATTGTGAAACCTGTTTGAAACCAGACGCAATAAATTTATAACAAAAATAACAACACAATATGTATTTCAAAAAATAAAACACAGTTAGCATCTTATCATTAGAAATACATACTTATAATCCGATTTTAATAAAATGGTTAATGTTTGATCTGTCTTTGCTGAAGATAAAATAAAACTTTTCTTACTTTGTAATTTTTTAAATAAATAATAATCGGCTCATTAAAACGGGCTGATCGGTGCCAGGCTCACGTTTGTACCAAAAGTAGCTAATGCTTTCACTTACTACTCGTTAGGCCTCATTACACGTTCCTCGGATATACTGATCTTAGCTCACCCCAGACACTGGCTTCCGGCACCCGTAATCCGCGGTGTCCGTGGGGCATAAACCACCCCACCCACCCCTGACCTTCCCCTAACCAAACCTCAACCCCCCTAAACTCTCCCCAACTCCCCTGTTAAAAGCTATAGAGCTACCATTCCTAGGCAGTGGCGGTTTTCTCTGAATCGCGCTTGTTTGGTGAACTCTCTTAAAAATATATGAAAGAAGACAAAGTTGTATTATAATTTTTATCAAAATTTAAATATTTGCGCCATTCTACGAAAATTCTAAAAAAATCCAGCTGTCCGAACGACACTCTTACTGCTTGAGAAAGACTCCGAAGCATCCTATCGGTGCGTCATAAATATCATAAAAATAATTTAATTAGGTACTGAATAATTATTGTAGATACTGTTTATATAATATTTTTACCTAAGACATAATTTATTTATTTATTTTTCATTAGCTCCCCACAGCAGGCCTTGAGGAAAACAACTTCCCTCGGGGCCTGTGTCATCTTTGGGATGGTCTTCCTAAGGAAAGGAAGGGAAGAAAGTTCTGGGAAGGAAAAATGTATTAGGGGTGGGTAGACATTTGAGGGTCAGTGTGTCCAGGAATTCATCCCTTGCACAGCTGAAAAAGGCGATGGATCGATGGAGCCCGGGTGCAGAAGTAAACAGGTCTCCCTCGACTAGTATCTCAAAATCCTGCACGCTACGCAGTATGTGGGAAAGCGTATGTGCCGCCAAGACCTAGACAAAACTCATCCTATAAATCCGAGCACCCCTGCTAATGGTGTTGGTTATCCAATAAATTGTTTGTAGACCCACACCCGCCTCCTAAATTGAAATATATTGTTTTGCCACAGAATTGTATTTTGTGGCAAACTCGCTCTTCTCTGGTCTTGTGATGTGATAAAATTCCTTTAGATTTAACCCGTTAGGGTAATTTGTTCGCTTTCGGGAACAACTCATATAGATGTCACCCATTGTGACTCCATTACTATCATAATGAGAAATTTGATCTATACGGTCTTATAAAAATAAAATACCTGCTTTATATTCAAATATAAAAGTAAATAAAAAAATGTTTAAAATGAAACCAAAGAATCAAAAAAAAATTAGGTAATTTATGAATTAATAATGAATTATTTTTATATGAAACGACAAAAATCAATGTTATGTAACGTTTAAAATATATTTGTCAAATAAAATACGCGAGTTTGAATTTTTTTTCCTCAGTTATTTTAGTAGAAAATGTAAGGTGAGCCATTTCAATTTTTTTTTTATGTATGCATTCAAAATTTTTAAGTTTCAAAAAGTATATTTATATTTTGAAAACATATTTTATCATATTTTAAAACAGTTTTCAGTTTTCGGATAAGTTCAGAAATATTTCATTAATTTAGATTCTATTGCAAAGCGGAAATATTTTGAACTTCTAACAAAATATGCCCGAGGCCTACGGGGCTAATAAAAATATAAATACAACACCAAAACAATGTTTATGAGGAAATTTTTATTCTTCCTTATTAATCTCCCATTGAACTCCAGATAAGATGCCACGAACCGTCACTAGATGTAATTTAGGTGTATAAAATAATGCAGCCTTTCGGTATTTCCAATACCCAACCGAAACAAAACCCGAATATTCGGTCGGTTGCTAATCATAAGTCTCCCACCTGATCCTGATTTTTTCCCGCTTCATCCATTCGGCGAAATAATATAATATTTTACAAAGCACAACCCGGCTGCAATGCGGGCCTTTCATTTTTTTCCATTTCGTGCGGGCGATTGAAACGAAAAAAGAACAGTCGTATCATGTTAACTGAGATTTTTTGCTGAATGCACGCGCATGAAAATCATTTTCAAGCATCTATTTTACCGCGATGTGGCCTCTGTATGATATGTCTCTCTCCTGCCGACCAGCGCCAGCGGTGCGATGTGTTGGCACTTCGCTATTCAGTGGGTGTTTGTGAGTGAATGAGTGTTTGTGTGTTAGCGACTTTATGAGCAAAGCTTGACGTGTGCAGAGAGAATATTTTCAATATGTATAATAAAAAATAGGAAAAAATATTTTTTACCACACTTATACAATATTACACCACAGTAGAGGATAAATTAATGTTTTACATGAGCTTTTCACAAGAGGCCCTGAGGATGAAATTTCTCTAAGGGCCTTTGTCATCTTTGGGGAAGCTGGATGGAGAGGCTTGGGAAAGGAAGGAGAGGAAATTCAGGGAAGGAAAAATGTATGAGGGGTGGGTAGGATTCTGGGGTAATGTGTCCAGGAGTGACGGATGAATGAAACCATACCTCTGTCTAGATATCCGGTCACCAAACCGATATCCACTGAATGTAAGTCACCGAACCACTTGAGGTATATATAGCAGGTATGTTGGATATCCAGTAAACGGTTACCAGGGTGGCAGTACCCATTCCCGCCTCCAAAATTTTACTAAGATGAATTAATATTACTACCTTTCACAAACTGAAGCTAACAAACGATCGACACCAACGAAAATTATATTTTTTATAATGTTGGATCTTTCTTTTAAATTAAATCAAAATAACCAACTTTGTTACTATTTTTTAATGAATATTATCAACGTATTTTATAACCAAAGATTTCTGAATCAAAGTAGATAAACTAATTAAGAGGATATTACCAGATAATACCGGGAATTAGTCCTTTTTAAATCAAATTCTAGACGTATTGACTCTTTTTTACAAAAAAACATAATTGATTTTGAAAGATTGTTATTTTATGTGGTTTAAAAATTTTGAAAAACTAAGTTTATTTATAATACACTGATGTTATACCGTTGGTCGTTGGCAGATTTGTTCAATTTTCAAACGATGGATTCCATTAAACAACACAAATTTCAAATCATATAATCACAAAACAAAATAAATCACTACATAATCTAGTATACACAGTTTTGAAAATTTTAATTTTAATTAAATTAAAATCATTAAAAAATAAATCCGAAAACGTGTTTTGTGGCAAAAATACCTCAGTTTTTCTATTTATTTAAGGTCTCACAAACTAAAATATTTCAATTTTTTTTAACACGTTTATTTTGTTTAGAAATTATTGAAAAATTATAAATACTTATGTTAAAAAAATACTTACACGAAGAACACGATATTTAATAATTTATCATCGTGCGTTTTGAGCATTTTTATTGCTTACTTGAATGTAGGTATATATTAAAGCAAATTTTGAATGAAATATATCGATATAAAATTTTTAATTTTAAAAATTGATACGGGGAATAATCGATCTTGGAATCTCATTGGAACCTCCCTGTACAGTTGCAAACATTTTTAAACTTTTATTCTCAGCCGCTGGTCATTCGCTCTTAACAAAAATAACATATCATGATCAAACCTTTTTAAGTTTTCAAAACATGTTGTTTCATTGTATTTTTTACATAAAGTGTACAAAATGTTTTAACATGTTAGTGTAATACAAAAACTAATAATAGCTTTTCTTCACCATAAAGTGACGAGGTTCTCGTGTTTGGTGGTGGATTTTATGCTGAAAACGTAAAGTATTTTATTTTAAATAGAAGGTAATAACGAGAAAAAATATGAAAAACGCAAGATTGTATAATTATCGAAAATAAAAAAAGGATTTAAAACAATTATAACAAGGTATGTAATCTTATAATAGTAGTTTAAGGTCAATTTTCAATGTCATGTCAATGACATTTAAGGTCAATTTGATATTGAAAATTGACCTTAAACTACTATCCACCACAAAATCCACCACCAAACACAAGAACCTCGTCACTTTATGACTAATGAGTCATGATGCACCGCTAAATCCTATGATTTCGGTTTGACAATTAGATCGCTGAAACATATTTCAGATGCTTTAATTAAATATTGCGAGTAGAACTATTTGCCTCTGCAATGGTTTTGTTTTTTTTTTATTAGTCCTTTTAAAAGCTCAGAAAAAATAAAATATGAGGCTTACAAAAACTGCTTTAAAGTTTTGGTTGTGATTTTATTGTATAATGTGGAAAATTAAATCCTTTCGAAAATGATTGTAATTTTTTTTAAAATATTTGTCTCTGGGCTTAGCAAAATAAAATAAAACTCGACACCGGAAGTTCCGAGGGAAATTATTTTCCTTTGAATTATGTTATCTTTGAGGATCTTTTTGAGGAGAGGAAGAAGTGAACATGAGTCTTGCAGACCCATGTTATAGGAAGGAGTAAACACAGAGGCTGGCAAATCATTCCACAGCCGAGCTCTTGAACTCAAGAACGAGTTTTAGATGCGTTTGTCATTTGCCATTCTTATGTAACAAATTTCAACCGTGTACATAGAATAATAATAATAATTGGATAATTTGTAGGGCGCCTTTTTTTTGAGAAATCACCTTAAGAGCGCTGTAATACTGAGCGCAATTTTGGCGTGTTTCCGACTATGCACTGGTGCCGAGGATCAAGAATTGAAACATCGGTATTATTGAATAATTTTTATGCATTTTATCTCTCGTATCATTTCACCTATCGAGCAAAGCGAAACCGGTCGTTAACTAAATTAATTCATGGTTTTACATAAAATAAGTGTCTTATTTTGAATAAAACATTTCAAATAAATATTTGGAAAAATCATCTTTAAATGGAACGTACAATATACGAAATGCATAATGTCCTAGTCAAAGCATTCTAGAAGTAATAATTTAACATAAAAATGTAAAGCAAAATAAGAAAAAATAACGTAGATTAGCTTTTTACTTAGATAGAGTCAGCTTCCTACTTCCCAGAACTAATTACCTCCAAACTCTTTTATAAAGAGGTTATTTTTCTCATTTTCCGCAAATTGAGAAAATTGAAATCAAAAAGAGAGACACAGAAGGTTTTTTATTACATGAATATGGATGAATCCCGCAGTAGGAGGGATGGATCCTGCTTACATAGACCCCCAGATTCCCACATACCCCTTATACATGTTACCTTTCCAGAACTTCTTATACGTTTTTTTTTAATTCCCACCACACAGCATCCCCAAAGATGACATAGGCTCCGAATGAAATTGTTTTCCCCGTGGCCTGCGGTGTGAAGCTAACGGGACAATATTTAATTTTGAAGCACGTGACACGTGCTTTCACTTTAATTAAAATATTCCTTAAATAGTTTCGAATCTTATTTTCCGTGGTGATTCTGCCCCATTAAAAATGAATTCAAATTAGGCCGAGAATTAAAACATTTCACTGTTTAACAAAAGGCCGCGAGAGGCGGACGCTAATTTTTTCCATGTTATTGGGCGAGTAACGAAAGCGATCCGTTAAAGTTGTAATTAATATTGCAAATGAACGAAGCCTCCCAACAATTAGAGTGAATAATGTAGTATTCGCATGGACTCGGGACGTGCGGGCGTAACGCTTCCATTATGTAAGAGCTCACGTGTTTTAAATATTTATCGGCTTATTTGTACTTTTCTCCCTACAAAGCCTCGTTTAAATAAAACAAAGCGGCTGCCTACGAAATTCTGATAGTGAAGCACCTCTTGAAATTTCGATTATGTTTTAGTAAAATGTTTTGAACACAGAACGTTAATAATTGATGAGCAGTGATGTACCACAATCGATTAATAACAAGTAAACCTCCGCAATATCAAAATTTATTTGCGGTGACTTATAATATTTTAAATTATCATTTCTTCATCATTCCTGTTTTTTACCGATTTTTTAATTTCTTATTTTTTTTCTATTTAATTTTTTTATTTTTTATATATTAAATTACAAGTTTAGAAGTTATAACAATGTTGATAACAATAATTTACAATTAGATATGAATTGAAACAATTTTTTCACTTTGTTCCACTTGTTTATTTACACCAGGACCGGTTTCGTCCTACTACGGACATTTTCAGACTGGTCAAAACCTTTCACCAGTCTGAAAATGTCTATAAAATCTAATACAATGGAATTCCACCATGAATTAAGAGTTAAAAAACTAGACTCGTTAATAATTTACAAGATAAGTTTTCACAGTTTTTTATTTTTATTTTTGATGTTCCTCTTCTATAGAAGCGGAAGCTTGTGTTTAGAAGAGCAGCGATTGTCAAAATGAAAAATATTTTGTACCTATAATTTTTGAGAGATTTTTGCTCTATTTTACACGAGCCTTGTTTTCTTAAACATTTTCATAATTTTCGCTTAAATGTTATAATTTTTAATAATAGCTCGCTCCCTCTAACATTCATATCAACATATCTCCCCTTATTCTTCCTTTTGAGCGCGTACTGCCGGGCCTTAACTGTCCTCTTACTCATCTAATTTCTCTCCCCCTTCCCTAACCCACACATATCAACATATCAAAATATTCCCAATAGGTCGAGGCACTTGGAACTCTTATGCGTTCTTTACATAAAAAAATACTATTTTTGATTGTCTCTGCATCCTGTGTAGCTCTGGTTCAATGAATACAAATTTGCTTTAAAAATTAGTGTCATTTTCAAAATTGGAACTGATCACGCGAAGAATTCAGATAAGCAATAAAATATCTACGCAGAATATAATATTTCGGAAAACATCCTTTAACAGTACATCCTGATTTCCTCATCTTCATGTTTGTTGATTTCCATGTATGAATGTTTGTTGACTGTAGGTTGTACTATGTAGTGTTACTTTATTAGAACTGATTTTTCAAGAATGCCGACTATCTTAATAAATTTCGCGGGTCTTCGCTAGAAATTATAATAAAATCGATTTTTAAAATGTGAATATACTGTTTTGAAAATATAAAATGTTGATAAATAATTGAAAGCGAAAGTGAAAATGAAATGCTGTAAACGACATTAAATCCAAAAATGATTTTTTTTTTAATGTTTCTTTATTCTTTTAATAATAAATATAACATTTGTGGATTTTATGGCCGCCATACTAGAATTTAAATGTGCGGTTTTGTCCTTTTTTTCCTATAGATCTTCTTCTTCTTCGATGGCGCTACAGCCCATTTGGCCTCCCGCAACATTCACCTCCAACTCCTCCTGTTCTCAGCAGCTGACTTCCAGTTTGTTACCTGGAGAAGCTGTGCTGCATCCCCTCTTACTTCGTCTTCCCACCTCAGTCTGGGACTTCCCACTTTTCTCTTTCCATAGGTCTATTCCATAGATTCTATAGATCTACGTCGTCGAAATATTTCTATGAAAATAAGTGCGTGTTTTACAACATTTATTTCTGACAAAGGACGATTTTTCTAAAAAAATAAATTAAATACTGTTATTAAAAAAATGTACAAAAAAAGTTCAATACCTACTCTGAAAGTTCTGTTTAATGTTATTTTAAATTAATATTGATAATTATGAATCTACAAACAGGAGATACCTACTAATTTTTATAAAAATAAAAAACTTTTATTTTGCTCTCCTGAACAATTAATATTTTGTCTTTTATTGCATTTAAAATTTCCATGATTGATATCATATTGACAGCTTTCCAACCAACTGACATTAAACCGTAATATTACCTACATAGTTTGACGTGAGTATGGAAGATTTTTAAATCTTGTGCAATTTTGTTAACGCACGCCTCTGTTCTGCACCCTTTATGGACTATTGCAGTTATCTGCTCTTGGCTAACAATAATTCATTGTTCACGCCATTGCAGGCTCACTTTGTAAAACAGTTGTCACTTGCACGAAGCAGTGCGGCATCATTGTGCCAATGGCGCAAAGCAAACCAAAGTTTTTTCTCTGTACAGATCTAGAATTTCATTCAATCTGGTGAATGCATTTTAGTATTCAAGTTTATGTAATCTAGTTATTGTTTATAAATATAACGCTAGTATGACGTATTATATCTATGCTCGAGAAACATTCAGATGTAAGTGTAAATTTTAAGGAATTTGTTGGAAAAATGCTCTTAATAAAACTATGTTAATTTATGGCAGAGGGACGTAACTGCTCTTATGTGGACAAAACGCATTAAGTCCACTAATTGAGATTTCTGAAAAGCTGAAAGATAAGGTTTAAGAATTTGTTGTCGATACGTGTACATAGAATAATAATAATTAAATGTTTTGTATTTTGGTACACACTCTTTGTTTATTTGTTTTTATCGCATTTGTTTTTACACTTTGTTAATTTGTTAAAGTCGTAGAACTTCATTATTTTTATGTTTCATAAATATGTATTTGTTTTAATTGTAAACTATATGTATTGTAACTTAATGAGTAAAACCTTAAATTGTAATATTTAATTAATTAATACAATAACAGATGCTAATTTTATATTTATTAATTAATTAAATATTACAATTTGAGGTTTTACTCATTGTGTTAAAATAAAAATAAACGTTCATCTTAGACTTGCAGAAAAGACAACAGATGTCACGTATTAAATTAAAATGGAAAAATTTATCCAAGACACTATCTGGGAAGCATTTAGTACGGGATGATTCTTGCAATCTTACATAAAGATAGCAATAAAAATGTGCATTAAGAAAATGAAGATAATGTTGGTAGTTCTTCGTCGAAGTGTGATACAGTTAAATATGACCGAAGGGGATATGGTCCCATTGGCTCAGTGGCAGAGTACCGCCCGGCAAGGCTAAGGATCCTGGGTCCGATTCCTAGATGTGACCGTATCTTTTTATGATTTTTCTGATTCAATTTTTTGATTGGAAGTCGCTAATGTTGTCTTTATTAAATATAAATTTATTAATCTTATGATTTAGTTCTTGTAGTATATTGACAAATAGGTTCAGTGGTTTAGCGATAGATGGCAGTAGTCATAAAGCTTTCACTAGTTTCCGTCAGATGGCGGGAGGTTAGAGTTGTTCCAAGGATTGGATATAGTCGGCAGTGTAGCGCTTTGCGGGCTCAGATTTACCTACCGGTCAGTAGAAGCTAGTCGCTTTAGCGCAAGTCTTATATTGTATTTCGTAAATAAAAAGTTTGTAAGACGAACAAGGATTTATTGGGAAGTCCTCAATATAGTATAATTGCATATAATTAAAGCAAACAGGCAGTTCTGCAAGTATTTTTTTATTTTTTTATTGTGACAACATTTCGGCGTTCAAGGCAATTATCAAATTGTGTTTGCGCCGCATTGAAAAACTTATATTATATGATTACACACAATAATAAACATCACTACATAGTCTTCATCCTTGCATTCTTTCAATGTCTCCACAACGGTGACGGGATAAATCAGAATGATTTCAACTCAACACCTGCTTTCAAAATTCATTACAAGTGATGAAAAAAAATAAAATAAAAAGGATAGGTTAGGTTAGGTTAGGTTAGGTTAGGTTTTTCAGTTATATTTTTTATAGCTTTCAATTACTTTTCAAATAGTTGTTGATTAGAGTTGATTCTTTATTGAGTTATCATTAAACTCAACAATGTAATAGGACTTTTCACAGAATTTAATTTGTGTACTAACTCTGAAATTTGATGAATTGTTAAAATTCTGAAACAATCCGTCCTTGCTAGTAAAAAAATGAATAAAATCCATGTGATTAATCGATTTTCAATAACACTGATTTACTGTTATATTCAAAATGATGTTGCTGTTATATTAAAACTGACGTGGCTGTTATATTATCGATCTTCCTTATTAGCCAATAATTAGCCAGTAATCTCCAAATAAAAAGTTTTGAGATAATGAAGGGAGCAATATTCGAATTCTCACCATAAAGCAAATGTGTCTGTGTTTTAGCAGATGAAAACCCGGTCCGCGCGTTTTTGTTGCTAACAAACTTCACGTACAAAGATAGTTTTGCATAAGGCGAGGCGTCAGAGATGTATTTGAAGTTGGGTTCTTAAATTTCAACCGTTCAGATGCTATAAAATAGCACTGAGAGGTATAAAGCTCCGGTTGACTGTTACTAGTGACCAAGAAAACATCAACATTTTGTTTTAGAGGAAATAAACGCCAGAAATATTTGACTTCTTACCCCTTTAGCACTCCGCGTGTTTTTGGTATTATCTCCACGAGGAAAGTAGGGCTAAAGTTGTTTTTATATTTTTTATTAATAATTTTACAAAAATGAAAAAAATTTATTCAATGAAAGTAGTCAATAATAATCTTAGCCATAAAGGGAGGGGTATTTTTTAAAAGTACCCCTTATTTATTTATAACTTCATATTTATGGATTGCAAAAACCAATTATTTAGTACTTTACGCTTATATTTTTTGTAACGTAATTCATAATTTTATTCTAATTCCAACCAAAAGAGTTTTAATTTTAATTTTATTCTAATTCCAACCAAAAAAAAAGCTTCAATATATCTATAGCATATTTTTTCACATTCATAATGTTAATCGATTGGTAGTAAAGATTAATCTAAATAGTAATTCGGCGTATAGCTTCATCTTAATTCACTACCAATTTTTGCATTATAATTGGTGGTGTTTATAAACAACTGCATATTCAACTCAAATTTCGTTTTTTCAGAGATGTCTGTCTATTCAACTGGACGATCGTTATTGACATATTAGTAAAATAATATGTTGAGGTTTCCATTTTTAAAGTAAATCCAATAAAAAGGTATTAGAATCCGTCCCCAGAAAAGGTTCGGCAGAAGCCAAATAAAGCTACCCGCTGTATCTAAGTTACACAGGTCCATTACTGTTTGGATCACCGCCAGCTAACCGGAACTGGGAGATGAAATCAGATGTTGGATGTGTTTGGGAACGATAAATAGCTGTGATTACGGGTCTATCCCAATATGTGGCGAGCCTGACAAGAATCCTTTCCGAAAACTTGGCAAATACAAGGAAAGTACGAAATATGGGATTTTATTTGGTTCAATAACTTTATAGTTATGTAAAGCTTCTATGTGGAAATTGGCTGTATTTATTTAAATGATTGGTTTAAACACTGGAGGGATTTAGATCCAAATTGATCGATGCAATTGATATGTATTGTTGGGTAACTCATGAAGTCAATATTTTGGAAAATAATAACAATTTTATGAAATATATGTAACTAAAAAAAAAAACTTGTGTCCAATCTTTGTGGTCCAAAAATGTTTTTTACCCAAATTTATTCTGAGAGATAAATGTAATGTCCATATTTCTTTACTTTATTATTAAAAGTTAACATTTTTTTACCTACTTAATAACTGGGTTAACCAATTTTTTCTAGTGATTTAACCGATTTTTTTCACTTTACAAGTGTTTTGAAAACAAAAAACAAAATTATTTCCTTTTTAAGTGGGTTAGCAAAATGCCTTTACTTTATACTTGAGTTAACCATATTTCTTTACTTTTTAAGTGGGTTAACCAAATTTCTTAACTTTATAAGTGAGTTAACCAAATTTCTTTACTTTATAAGTGTATACCAAATATATGTATTTAAACTTTTACCCGTGGTGACGGCGAAATGACTTAACCACTAGCCATTCGTGGGAAATTGTGTTATTCATTTTTCAGCACTGAAGTATTTCCAGTGTCTAGATAATTAGGCAGGGCGCATATTTGTGTGTATTTTAAGATGTGAAATTTTAGGCACAAGCACGAACCCCAAACATGTCAAAATTACTTGAGTAGGACTTCCAAGAATTTAAAGGGCTTGAATAAATCATTTTTGGTTTGACTAAAATAGGCCTACTTCAACATAATATGCTTTTCTCTTTCCATTACATTACCCTTATTAGTATTATTAATATACCATTCCATTTCATTCCTCCCATTACATAACATTGAATCCCATGACATTTGATTTGCCATGACCACTCTAGAACCGGTCAGTAGGATTTTAAAAATGCTTTCGTTTTGTTGCCGAATGGCCCAACATATTGGACTATCTAAATCTTTTATGCAATTATTTGCCAGCGTCTGTGTTTCTTCCTAACTACACAATGAATATCTTCGAGACTCTGGATCAAATCTTCCACTCCTCAAATAGACATTTATTAAATCCCCAAAAATATGATATGTTCTGAGGAAATGGATTTCCCCTAGGGTCTTCTGGGTTGGATAAAATATGTGTCTAAAAAAAAAGCAGAGGTAGAATTTCAACGTTTATTTGTAATAACTAAGAAGACGGTCTCCGTGGTCGAGAGGTAAGGCTCTTGATTAGCGATCCGGAGGTCGCGGATTACATTTCCGGCATGCGCTAGTAAATTTAGTTTGATTGATTTGTGTAATTTCATACTTTAATTATTCAAAACTAATATGGATATTTGTGGCCTGTTAAAAAGTGAAAGGTACTCTCAGTTTCGCCCTGGCATAACACCATCATTCAGAATTGAAACGTTGTTTGTAATGGCTTTAGCAATGTTTTGTGGCAAGATCTGAATAATTAGGTTCTTCCCAACCTTCCTCTTCCCCACATTCTACCCCTCCCAACTACTTTCAGCCTAACAACATACTCTAATTGGAGATGCCATAGTCTTACTGGCTCCATGCGGTTGGGAGCAGTTGGGACACTTGTGCGGTGTTCACATAAAAAAAAACAGATAAAATACGTATTTGCGTTATTCGTAAATCAAAAAGAGACTAGTTTCCTCACCTCAAATTTTAACATCTTTTAATAATTTCTAACAGATTACCTCTAACTAAAATAATGTTTTCAAGTTTGACAGGTTGTGTCGAACTCAAAGATTGACAGGTTTTTCCAAAAATTAAATTAAAACTATAATATCCTCAGTACAGGTTCTCCTAGTAAGGTGTTCCCGAAACATACAACATTACCCACCCACAGTTTTACCTTTTCAAACCTAACTTACATAATAAAAAGTATTAATAATTATGTGAACACTGTAATATTTCTGTGAAATATAAAAATTTAAAAAATAAATATTCTTTGTGACTCCAGAATAGAACGTTTTTAATAAATAGAAATATGTTCAATAAATAGTAAAACAACGGTAAAAATGAAATTCTAAAAATTAAATTAAATTAAATTAAATTCTAAAAATTAAATTCTTTAAAAATTCTCAAACAAATGGTTGAGTATTGGAGAGTTGAGCGCAGAAATAAAAGGATTTATGCTTGCTATTCAAGATAGAGTCATTAATACCAAAAATTATAGGGAGCATATAATCAAAGATATAAATCAAATTGATGATTTATGTATAAAATGTATGGCTTTTCCGGAAACTATTCAACATATTATATCGGGATGTTCTATATTAGCGCCGTCTGAGTATACATTTAGGCACAATCAGGTTTTAAAAATAATTTACCAAAGTTTGGTAATTAAACATAACTTGATTGACTGTCATAATGTAGTACCATATTATGAATACGAACCAAATTCATTTTTAGAAAATATTTTTTTTTTAATTTACTATGATTAAACTATACTAACAGACAGACCAATTAGTCATAATAGACCCGATATAGTTTTACATGACAAAATTAAAAAAATAACTTATAATATTGATGTAGCTATTCCAAATTCCTGTAATATTGAAAAAACTGTTTCTGAAAAAATAACACAGATTTAGGAAATGAAATTAAAAGAATTTGGCATTCTCAGACTATAAAAATATTACCATTTGTTATTATACCTAGCTCTCTCATTAAACATTTAGGCATATTAGATTTGTCAAAGAATTTGTATTTAAAAATGCAAAAATCAGTCATTTTAAATACATGTAGGATTACACAAGATTTTTTTAATATATATATTGAGGGATCAGTAGGATTTATCGGTCAAATTAGGAATTCCACCGAGCCGAACCCACTGATATGAAAATATCTGGAGTCGGTGAATTATTTTCCTATTTAATAGTCTGGTAGGTTAACATGTTGTTCTTGTATTGTTTTGTATTAATTATACTTATATAATACACTTGCATAGCGTGGATTTACTAGATGATCATTTATATGGGAAAATGTGTGAAAGGGTTTAGTTTTTCCTATGGGAAAAACTAAACCCGTAACCAAAAGTCTGGTGCGTAAAATAAAATATAACTACAAGCGAAATACGTCTTATGCGACGAAAAACCAGGAATTCATATCTTGGCAATAACGTAGTTAGAATTTTTAAAAGCATTTCATTCGGTTAAAAATGCATTCGTGAAAATTCTGTCGCGAGAATGAGAGATCTCCTTTGTTTGACTGACCCAGAAAAAGATCTTGATGTTAAGAGAAACATTTTTTCGTTGACTATTTTTTATCACATTTCTCTCTTTCATGCGTTTTTTTCAGTAAGCCCTCAGCGATCTAAAAATTACTTAGAAACCCTTTGATCAACATTTTTTTGCAGAATTTTTAAAATGTCGAATAATATTATTCCTGAAAAGGAAAAAGGATTGTTGTCCGCGTTACAACCAGCAGGGATAATTTAATTTAATTTTAAAGGATTTTTTCTATAGTGGTGTTATCTCATCCAATTTCTAAGGACCCTCGCTCAAGCCTTTATTTGGGGATTACTTTCACATTATACTTCTTAGTCTGTATCTAGAAGTTCTTCAATAGCTTAACAGAATATAAGTGTCTGGTTAGGACAGAATAGCTGAGTCTCTCCCACAAGTATTCATAATACCACAAGTAGTCATTATCGTCGAGATTTTATTTTCATATTAAAACCATCTTAATTACTTTCGTAAGAAAAATGATTTAGCTAATCTTTCTGTTATTGTTAGGTTGATAGTGCATTCAAATTTAAATCGGAAAAGTGTAATTTTTACGTCGCCTAGTGGTGGCGAAGTATTCGGTTTTAATATTCCCACAGCAACGGTACAATGACGGCAACGGCGCGCACCGTTTCATTTCTATAATATAATACGTGTGAGGGAGATGTACGATAATGATTGCATTTTTCCAATAGGGTAAGCAGTAGTAGGTACGTACTTCGTTTGTCTGAAAACACATTTGGAAATATCGTTTTTAATAAATAATGGAAACGTAAAAGAAAATGACACTTCGTCGTAAAACTCGTTCTATCTCCTTTTTTATTATGATCAGACATATATTATAATACAAACAGATTTCAAAAGAAAGAATACTTAGCTTTCTCTTTGAGTTTAAAAGTTTACTCCATACGCTTCCGTATAATTAGAATAATTCCCTTAAAACAGAAAATCGCCAAACATTTCACCCGTTCATGGTTTACCATTTTTTTTAAATAATAATTTTTATATAAAACCAAATTGACAATAATCATTATAAATACGTTTGTCTAACTGGATTTAAATTTAAATAAAATTTAAATGAAAAAAATAACTATCGGTAAACGATTTTAAAATCTGCAACTGTTTGTGTAAAAAAAATGTGCTTTTAATTCATGTGCCCGGTTTTAAGGTTAAAACCTGTAATTTATTATTTAGTATATAAGAATGAATTACATTAATATTGTAATAAAGAACTTCCTAGGGTGTAATTTTGTAATCGAGGGACATTTTGTATGATGTGTTTATAATAAAACCACTGCACTTGGAGAAAATATGCACATACAGGTAAAGGAAAGGAAAGAAATTACGAAAAATTAAGGAAAATAAAATAAGTTATTTTGTGTAGTGTCCAGCTAACTTTATAATGTGTTTGTGTTATGTGTCAGGTTGGGGGAGCGCCGCCCCGCGGACTGCAGCGGGCAAGGCGGCCGGCATGCTGTACGCCCTTTTGGGGGCCCCCCTGCTCCTGCTGTGGCTGGCGGCGGCCGGGGGGCTCCTGGCTCGCCTGGCTCGCCGGGCCGCCGCGAGGTGCCGCCCTGCGCACAATCACCACCAGGTCAGAACTAACTTATAACCTTCATAGCCTATAAATTTCTCATAACCTCATAACCTTCATTAAGCTCTCTGTCCCGTCAATGTTTAGACAAAACCTACAATGTCCCGACAAAACTTATAATGTCTATACAAAACCTACAATGTCCCGACAAAACTTGTAATGTCTCGATAAACCTACAATGTCTCGATAAACCTACAATGTCCCGACAAACCTATAATATCTAGACAAAACATGTAATGTTCCGAAAAAACCTATAATGTCTCGACAAAACCTACACGGAGAAAAATGTTATTCGTTGATCGACAATACCTATTAGGTCCGACCAAACGTATAGTGTCCCGACAAAACCTACAAGCCCCATAAAATAAAACCTATAATGTCCCGACAAACTTACAACACTCCGACAAAACCTATAGTCCCGACAAACCTACAATATAATACTAAACCTATTAGGTCCGACAAAACCTATAATGTCCCAACTAAACCTATAAGGTTCGACAAACCTATAATGTCCCAACTAAACATATACGGTCCGACCAAACCGATAATGTCCAGAATTTGAACTGCACAGTGTAATTTCTATAACCATTCATTATTTTCTTTTTCCACAATATAACTTTTTTTTTAAATGAACTCTTTTTAACTTACTGGTGCAAGTATAATAAGAACTTTTAAAACTGATGATAAGTACGTAAACAAAACAATTATTTATTTAACATAATATATTTGAGTTATATTTCTAAATTTTCGGGTACTTGTTATATTATTATGTTTCTTTTGTTGTGAAAAACTCTTTAGTGATGTTTTCTGAATAAAGGCAGGATGATCTGAAAAAGAAAAAGAAAGATTAACAATTGATCATGTGAAGTAAGGTAAGCCCCCCTGGAATGGGATCATTCGGCTGTAAATCTCGCCACTAAAAAAACTCAAGTGGCAATTTACAGCAATTTCCATTTTTCATCCGTCATTAAATATCGCTGGCGCTGGGTGGGGACGGGCAAGGCCCAAGCAGTCAATATCTTTCCCAAATGGTGA
The DNA here is from genome assembly GCA_951813805.1 of Limnephilus auricula. Classification (NCBI taxonomy): domain Eukaryota; kingdom Metazoa; phylum Arthropoda; class Insecta; order Trichoptera; family Limnephilidae; genus Limnephilus; species Limnephilus auricula. The sequence continues at coordinate 32,405,621 of OX638398.1, read as the reverse complement.
ACTGCCGAGTAGGAGGTAAGCATTAGTCATTTTGCAGGTAGGCCTGATACCACGAGTAAGATAACTACTAATGAATATATGTACTATCCATTCCTGTATCCCTCCTTGTTCAGGGATGCTCGATTTCAACACCTTAGAACCCCGCAGAAAAATATTTTTAGGTAAACACTTTTTTAAGCTAATCTCTGGTATCATACTCAATCCGCCTATGTTAAAATAGGTTAATTTTTATGTCCCTAACAAGTATACTCGTGGGAGAACCCATGCACTTTTTTATGCACGCGCCAATAAACAGAGCGACTCAACGGCTTAACGATTCTGCATTGACCATCGACATTTTCAATGTCACTTACAGACAGTTCAGCAACTATCTTTTAACACATGTTAAAACTGCCCTTGTGTACTTTGTAATTTATAATCTTCTCCATGTATAACTGTTTGGTGTTTAACCGTGGTGTATAACCGTTTTACGGAGAAAATGAGAAAATAAATAAATATCTAAATACCTAAATATACAAGAAAACAATACGGGAACGGATGCTCGGCCCATTTTAAAAAAAATCTTAATTTTGGATTTGAGGCCAAAATACCTAAAAAAAATTAAAAATTATTTTTATAATTAAAAGGTACATCAAATATGTAGTTCGGGCATGTACTACTTTTTTATATGTCTTTTTAATTATAAAATATGGGGCAATAAAAAAATCAATTTTTCATGATTTGAGTGGTAACTTTGGCAATTATTTGTGAGTTAATGATATTCATCAGGAAAAATGTTTTAAAAATATTTACTACAAAAATATGATGAAATATAATTTAAAAAAATGTTAATTATTAAAAAAAGCATTTTGTTGGGCGGAAATTCAAATTACAACCTACCAATTTAAGTTGTAACATAAATTTGTCAAATATGAATTTTAAATTTTTTCCCAAAAAAAGGCCATTTCTGCGACTTTTTATTTTGTTTTTATTTTATATTTTTGTATTTAAAAGGTAGATTAGCAAGATTATTTTTTCACAAATGTCAATGTTGCCCAAATAGTGAAAAAATGAAAATTTATTTGATTTATAAATTAAAATATAAAAAAAAATAAAATATGTATCATATATCCGTAGTGGATATTTGCTAAACCTTGTAATAGAAAAATAATTAATTAGCTTATCTAAGCATTTTGATCTCAAATCCAAAATTAGGTTTTTTTTGTTTGAAAAAGTTCGTTCATCCGTTCTCTTTACTTACTTTGCCAGTCAGCAGAATTAAAAAAAGTTTGAAGATTTAAATTATTTATTAAATAGTTTGGCAACTCTAATTTTATTACTTAAATATTACTATTCTGTTAATCTACAATCAAGCAGTTTGGCAATAGGATGTATTATATTATTTATAAATACATTAACAGATTATTATTATTGACACTTTACTGATCTAAAATAATACAAAATGTACATTCTACATTGAAATGACAACTACATAGTGATATATATATTCGTCCAGTATAAAATATAAGTTCGAAAACCTTCCTGGTCGAGGGGCAAGGCTCTCGACTAGTGATCCGGAGATCGCTGGATCAAATCCCTGCGTGAATATGGAATGAACCTGTATCTTACTTTTTATTTTTTTTGTCTTATTTTACGGAAATATTGGTTTATAATAGAAAAACAATAAGTTTGTTTGGAATCCATACAAGTATTTTATGCCAATTTCAAGCTAGTTCAGGTAGTACTAGTATCTACTTACTCAAATCTCAATCTCAAACATTCAAAGACTACCTTATTGGAAAACTTTTGTTCAAATTGCATTTCCATAACGCTTCACGACTTGGAGTGCTTGAAGAGTTGTGAGCATACACTTACGCTTGTAATACTTGATCTTTGGCTTCTATTCCAGAAGTCACACTCGCAAAAAAGGAAACAGATGTTAACGAAAGAGTTTTTCGCTTACATCAACTTAGAAAGAACAAAGAAGCCATCCAAATAGATCCACCCTTGACACAGTTTAACCGGAAAACTTCGTTGTTATACGTTTAGTTTTACGCTCAGGTGATGTGACTCGTATAAAATATAAAAGGTGAGCGTATGGGTGAAAAACGGGGTAATGTATAAAGCAATTTGTTCGCGTGACATTCCCTTAGCAGCCGTAGACCCATAATATATCTTCGGTTCGTGCGTCTACCGTACAAACATCTCGCATTCTGGAGGAACCTTTTATTCTTGGTTGCTTTATTTCATAATGGTTTATTCCGGGTTGGCCTGTCGCATATGAGTCGTTGCGGGAAACAAATGTTCAAATGAAAAACTTTAGAAGATTTATTATTTTACAGATTCTGGTTTACTGTTATGTTTGCTCTATCCACATTCAGACATTAATAATTGAGTTGGGGCTCTTCAAGAATAATAAGGGCACTAACTGTCTACGAATTGAATCTGAGCTTGTTGGCGATCGTCGGCTGGGGTGTACTAATGGGGTGTACTGCTCTTACTACTGGACATCTGTCTGAACTTGACATAAGCACTGAGCCTAACGGAATTTATTATCCACGGGAGCGACAGAGCAATTAAAATATTTTTTCTCGGATTGCTAAAGGAAAATTTTCCGCCCAAATTAAAAAAATCATACCTCCGAATTTGAATATGGAGACATACAAAATTATTACAGTTCTATGTAGCCAATGAATTCCCCTATCTTTTTTCTATTATCACATATTTGTAGGATTTATTAAAAAAAATATAATAAAATCTTTAACCTTAAAACATTTTAAAGAATCTAAAGAATACTCATTTTGTTATATTTTGAATGTACAATATATTATATATATTTTTTTAAATTTGCCACATTTTGGCAACAAAGCAATCCGAGGTTTTGGAAATAGTGCCATAATGTAGCAAAAAGCGCTCGAGTGGTTAAGATCAATTAAAAATACGTGTCATTCAAAGAAACTACAAACACCATTAAGTTATTAAACAATGATGAATGGATTAAATTAAACACTAGCGACTTGCCGGCAAATAAATCTAAGACATGCTTTTTTTCTAATTGTGTTAATAATGTGTGTTTATTTGATAAAACAGTGTAAAAACTGAACACCACCACAAGTGCTTGTTCCTAGTATAGTGGTTGTTAGTTACAAATAAACACATGTAACAAACTATATATTTATATTTCTCGTTGTTTGTTTTGGGGTGTTATGCCGTGTTGTGCTACCTCCTTTTTTAGCCGACGTTTCGGACAGCGTTGCAGTGTCCATCATAAAGAAGGAGGTAGCACAACACGGCATAACACCCCAAAAACAAACAACGAAAATGCTTTTGGCCGTGAAAATCTAAAAACGTATCTATATATTTATCGTCCATTTGATTTTTACTTTTTTTATTTTTTTTAAAATAATTCGTATTACATAAGAAGAGATATGTTGCAGGTTTCACTGGGGCATTCCTGTAGCGAAATGTGCAGCTTTACAATCCGTCAGACTTCTCCCAAAACAGAAATGTGAATTGAGGCAAAGGTGTACCATCTACCTGGTACAATACTCGGATTACTCGCAAACACCACCAAATCAATTATAACGCAGAAAAAATTGTAGTGAATTAAACAAAATATTCATGTTTTCTGTGTCACTTACTAGTAGTATATTTAGAAATGACATACTAATGTATCGAACCGTTATCCTTCCCGGATTATTTTGTAGCATATTTAATACATAAAAAACAGACACTTGTAAATAATATCTGATTCATGGCGAGCATTCGATATGCTGAGTGAAGAAAAACATATATGCTTTTGAATCACAAAAAACAGGTCAAAATTATTACGATCTTATTTCTCAATATGCCACTTGTATTAAAATGAACTGATTAAAATTACCGAAATGAAACCACCTGTCATAAATATACATTTTGAATACCTTCCTAACTTTTCCGAATGTTAATCCTTCAAAACGTTTTTGCCGTGCGTCCAAAAATGTGTCGTCTCTTTTAAATGAACCTTTTTGCGAAACACATAAATAATAAACCCGTCAAAAGCCCTCCACGTGCGGCAACTGACGCGTCATGCAGATACGTAAAACATACGCCCGAATTCATAACTCAGTAGGTACCTACAATCAGAGACGGCCTCGGCTCTGAAATTGTGGTGGTTTACTGATAATCCCTACTTACGAGAAAACAATTACTAAGCAACATTAGGTAAAAATAATTTCACTAACCTTAATTTATAGAGAAGTTCTACTCTAAGCTGTTTTCGAAGGGCGAAAACTTCTTTCGCTTTTTAATTTAAATTTTCATTTGTGTGACTGAGAAAAAATAATCCTTTTCTTTTTACGTTGCAACACAAATTCGTCTTATTAAAATCTTATATTTCAACCCCGAAATTTTTTTTTTTTACGATGTTTAATTTATTTTATTTTATTTTTCATTTTAATGTATACATAGTAAGTTGGCAACATTGTCAACGTTTCCTAAAAAATATGAAAAATGGAATTCCTTAATGAACTGCGTTTAATAATTTAAAACACAAATCAGTAAAGAGGGAAATTTCCACACTACGTAGATATTTGCTATACCAAATGATTAAAAAAATAATAATTCAGTTTGGTCAAGTATTTTGGCCTCAAATCAAAAAATCAAGTATTGAATGATAAAAGCCGCGCAACCGTTCGTGTGGCACACGCGTAAAGCTTAATTTTTGATACATATAAGATATTATAAAGTAATTTTAGGAAATATAATTTACCAGTGCTGCACACGAACACATTGTGCAATCAGCCGCCCTTGCCTACAAAACATACACACTTGCAACTCCGTACTGATACATTGAAAACACATATGTTCCTAGAAACGTCCACCATTTCCAAGTCCCCACCTACTTATTGAACATGTCCACAACTACCGGCACACTCTCCCACTCTTCTAACAGCGTGACGTGACATCCACCCAGCGGGAGCTACGTGGCTATTGACGCGACCCGATGATTGAGACCTTATCGACCGGATATTTCAACGTCATCATCGGAAAGTCGGATCTCTGCCCGAGCGATGGAAATTACTTCAGGACTGAGTAACTATCAGCTTGAAAACATCCAACGATAATTAAAGCTTTGAGAGTGACCTATATCTTGCGATAGGTAATTAATTATTCCCCGGTTGATTTTCAAACTCCTGAAAACTTATCGCATAACAATTTCAGTTTTTTTTTCTTCATATTTTATGAAGTACGATGCAGCAAGTTTGAAAGGAATTATGGCTGCTTGTTAAAACATGATCGGAAACAATGGATTCTCTTGTCTGAAGTTTGGTTCTGAAAGTTTTCGCTTTTATTATATTTATTATATCACTTTATTGTATATCGTTAACCAACCGGTTTGGGTTCGACCTGAACCTTCATCAGGAGTGAATAGAATATATAAAAAAAAATATAGTGTTACAGAGTATTTAAACTTAGGTGGTGGAGAGGGGGGGGAGGTAAAGGGGTAGACGTGATGAAAGAAAATGTGTTAAAAATTGTGCTGTTTGACAAATTTAACTATTTAGTTAGTAAATTGGTTTTATTTGCTAAATACTCTGTAACTCTGTATTTTGTTTAAAATATTGTATTCACCCCCGATGAAGGTTCAGGTTGGACTGAAAGTGATTGGTTAACGATGTACAATAAAGTGGAAATAAAACAAAGTTATTGTATTGTCATTATTACAGTTACGTATTCCCACGAAGCGAAAATTTATTATTCCGTTTAAATAAAAGACAACTTTTCGAGTTTTGGGTTTATAAAGGCAGACTTTTAAAGTGAATATATATACACTAGTTTGATTGTGGATCAGCCTACTATTGTTCGCCTGAAACTTGGGATACGCGTGTGAAACTTCGGCAAATTTAAATTCTTGAGACATCATTTTCTAAATTGTAGCGTGGAGTTTGAATCAGTAACTTGTTCAAGTATTTCAAAGTTTGCAAACTTTGAACACACACATTACACTATTGTGCAGGTACAATGTGCATGTCTTAGCTATCATAATGTTATATTGAAATAGTGTTTTAGATCTTAGAAGTTAGACGATTACGGATAATAGTTAAGTGGTAAGAGAGATGCTCTGTTAGCGGAAGATTCTGTCATTCATATACCTGTCACGGTAAAAACTGTTTTTCAAAGGTTTAAAATAAGCGTTCAAATTTAACAAAAAAAAAATGGCAAAATCACTAAAAGAATATTTTCTTAGCAGCTTTATTTATTGGCTCGCCAACAGAATACATCACATAATTTTTACAGTAATTTACATTTGTACATGGTTGTAATGATGTTTCTAATTATAGGTGAGCACAACATTCATCTCAATATTCTTTATGTTATAATGATTGGTTAGTTACAATAGTGATAAATTTAATTTCAAATATGAATATAAAAATAAGGAGGATCTAAATCAGTTATTAGGAAGAAAAATGCATACATACTTATAAATATAATATACATACATAAATATACACACAAACATACATACATACACACACAAATATACTCACATAATCATATATGCATAAATGTGCACACCGTACTCATATATATATCCCCTTGAGGTCATTTCTCACAAAAACGGCGCTCTACAAATTATCCAATTATTATATATATATATATATATTTTATTTTTTTTATTTTTTTTTTATTAAAAAGAAAGACAAACATTCCCGGGTTACGAATAACCCAACAGCATTTGAAAATCTCCTACTACCACCACGCTAAGTGGAAGATATTGCTTGTGTTGTGATGGAGGACTTAGCCAGCCGAGGGATCGAACACGGAACGCCTGTGTGGGAGCCAAACGCGATGCCCACACAACCACTGACCGGTCAATATGTATATATATATATATATATATATATATATATATATGTGTATGCATACATGTACTTACACTATTTAAGCAGTGACATATTCAGTAAACTTTATTACCTTTGTAACTCTTGTATATCTTTCAAAATGTATTTATGAAATATTCAACAACTATATCAACTGTGCCTAGTCTGTTTTAAAATATAAGTACTTTTTATTGAACTTCCCTTTAAATTCGTGTTCTTGCGTAAAAATAATTTTCTTTTAATTATAAAAAGTTGTCCTTCCCGAAATGAGTTTTATTAAACTCACTGGGAATAATTTATTATAAATATTATGTCATAATCTAGTAATATATTATCACAAATAAAATAAAATAAATAAATCAGAATTACAATTAATTTTTAAAATATAAAAAATTGCATGCAAACATAAAATGCTTTAAGTGTGACTCTCCTTACATGTTTTCTAACTAAAATTACTGATAAAAACACATACATATTTTTTATCTCTTCTCTTTTTAGTCGTTTCATGTAAAAATAATTCATAAAAAATATTCAAAAATATTTTTAAAATTTTGATGCGTGGCTTTGGTGTTATGAAGGTCTATATTGTACTTATTTTAGGGTTAACTTTTATACTTTAATATAAAGCATAGTGTGTTCTCTTTCTAACACTGTTTATATCTTATTTATTACTATGATAGTACGGGATACACAACAATTTCTATGAGACCTATATGAGATGTGCGAAAAGTGAAAAAATTATGCTGAACATTAATTAAATTAAATAAATATCATATCTTATTTTGGTTTTTAATGGTTATAGAATATCAGGAAATCAGAATCAAGCCATGGCAATGTATACAAGAAAGGCAACCTAAACCGATTTGATCGATTTATTATGAGAAATTTATGGTAAACTCATGTTTTTTTCATAATCACCGTTTTTTACATTAGCTCCATGCAGGAAGCACCTAAGAAAAATATCCGACCAATATCGTCTTTGATACGTTTTTAGATTTTTTGTTTTTGGGGTGTTATGCCGTGTTGCGCTACTTCCTTACTTAGCCGACGTTTCGGACAGCGTTGCAGTGTCCATCATCGGGGCAGATCCGACAGATCCGACATCCACATCGTCGAATCTGTCAGATCTGCCCCGATGATGGATACTGCAACGCTGTACGAAACGTCGGCTAAAGAAGGAGGTATCATAACACGGCATAACACCCCAAAAACAAACAACGAAAATATCGTCTTAGGTTATTCTTTATCTTACCGTGTTATACTGATCTTTTAAGTGAAAGAAGAAAAGAAAGTTCATATACGGAAAAAAAGTATGAGGGGTTGGGAGGAATCGGTTAAGGAAAGGGTTAAATGTGGCCAAGAATAACGCACGTTTGAATCTATCCCTCCCACTGCTGTGCAAGGCAAAGGGTCGAGATAGTACTACTGGAGAGGCTTAGATTAGGTCTCCTTCAACCAATCTCTCCCGATCCGGTCTGCCACGCAGAAGGTTGGCAAACAAAATAAGGAAAAGTTCGCCGCCAAGACCTAAACAAACTTCGCCCCATGAACCCGGTCAACCCTGCTAAGTCACCAAACGTAGCAAACCACTTGTGTGGACTAATTTGTGGACTAAGTGGATAAATGGATTCCGGAGCGGCGGTACCCATAACCGTTTTCCGAACTAATAATAATTGTATAAGCATTCCGATGTATAAAATAACAGTACCTTTGTAAATGTACTTAGCAGACGTCTGGTATACTCTCTCCCCTTAATAATTCATTAGATTCAGAGTAACATTGTGAAGACTTTGTCTTACATTTTAGTGTATGCATTGCATAATCTGTTTGCCGTTGTGCTTAGAAGCTTTTGTTCTATGAACATATTTGGGGTGTTTCTTAAACAACGCGTAAATTAAACTAATAAGTATCCCGCAGTGGGGTGTTTACCACAACACAGTGACGTATTATATCTTAGAGTCTCACTAACATCCACAAAAGTATGTTTTTTTTCACAACGAGCGATTAAAATTTGAATATCTTTACATATTCAAAGCCACAGAGGCAAATAGTTACGTTTCGCCGACAAAAAATTGTTCGATCAGTGCCAGCTGTTGCGCCCTAAACGGCTTGATTACCAGTTTTTAAAAATAAATTATATTGTAATCACTGAAGACAATATTAACAAAAAAAAACCACAGTCGAAAATTATTAACAGAAAATTTAGAAAATAGATACAGTCCCATCTAGGAATTGAACCCAGAACCTTAGCCTTGCCTGAGCTATGATCTACCATTATATCATACCTCGACTAAGCAATACTACGATGACCTTAATTACTTAAAATATGTTTTTATTGGCTGCTATCTTTTTATGTATGATTGCAAGATTCATATTGCTACCTAGATGATGATTTTTTTCATGCGTTGTCTTTTCTGTAAGTCTAGGATGAATATTAACAAAAAATAGTCTAGGTCTTGGCGGCCAATGTGTTTACCAATATACTGCATGGCGGCAAGATCAGAAGAGATTGGTTGCGGGAGACCAAACCTAGACCTCTCCAGCCGGTTTCTCTCTACCTATTGACTTGCGCCGTAGTCGGAGAGATGGATCCATACGTCCGTGACTCCTAGACACATTGACTCCTAGTGTTTAAAATTTCCCCTCTTTCATTTTCCTAAAAACACCCTTCACACGGCATCCCCAAATGACATAGATACTGGGGAAATTTTTTTCCTCCGGGCCTCCTGTGTGGAGGTAACGTAAAAAAAAAAAAAAAAATTCAAAAATATTTTTCAAAAATATTACTTTAATAACCGCATTTGTGAAGGAATTCGATTAATTTAAAACTGCTGCATACATACTAGCATGCTTCATACTTCACATGAATGCGTATGGTCGAAAAATCTGTTGTGAATGAACGATTTTTTTGTAACTTAAAAAAATACCACAATCGCCGTCCCTTTTGAATACACGAGACGAAGGCATTGAAAATCATAAAGACGAGTAAAGTTTACAGGCTTTAAATGAAAAGTCACGTCCTAAGGGTCAACGGGAGCCTTCTCTCCTTCCATCATCCCTCGCCAAAATCCCACCCCGTTACCACAGTGACCAACAGATGTCGCCTAAATTTATGGTCCGCAAATCCAAACTCGAATCCTGCGGGTTTCTTAGAACGGGGTCACTCTGCCTGAAGATAAGATGTCATGTTCGTCTATTGAGTGGAGAACTTTCAAACCAAGCCCCTCTAGTACAGTCGACCAGTTTTGACTTGATTGATGTTAAATGTTTTAGTCAAGTTTAAAGTAACTTAAGAGATTAATGTGAATGAAATTATGGGTAACAAAATTTGAGATCAAAATAAACATCAAATACAAAGTAAAGTAGATACTCGTTTTTTTTTCATTTAATTTCTCAAGCAAATTTATTCGCTTTTGAGAACTCTTATAGGTCTCGTATACATAGTTGTGTCTCCCTTCTACGATGGTGAGAAATATGGTGTAAGAAATACAAAAATTGATCTGAATGGTGTTAGAAAGAGAAAAACCACGCTGCATATTAAAATCTAAAAGTTACGCATAAAAAAGCAAAAATTTTTATCTTTATGAAACTGGAGTTTTTGACAGCAATTTAAAAATTATTTATGAAATACTAGCCGATACCCGGCATGCGTTGAATGCTAATTAAATAAATAAATGGTTTCTACGTTCGTGTCATTTCTCATTCGTCCCCGTTCCTGTTCCGACTCCTCTTCCTCTTCCCCTCCCCCGTCCCCTTCCCCTCCCGTGTTAATTTTCCCCTTCCTTCGTTCCCCTTCCCCTTTCCCGCTCACCCCTTTCTCGCGACCCCCCCTCAAGCATTCCGCTTTCACCTTCTTCGCCTTCTCCTCTCCCTCGTCCCCCCTCCCGCGAAGCCCCCCTCCTTAATTCCCCAACTGACCCTCCCGCATACCCCTCCCCCAGCCTTTTTTCCCTGCCGCCTAACTCCATAAAATACACCTTTTTCTTAACAACTCGCGTGACCTATTTAATTTTTTATGCAAATTTCATAATGCCACAGCCCACCAGTATAGGTATAGAAGTATTCACGGGCATGTTCACAACAATTCAAAAAAAATTAATAGTAATCGGATGAAATTTTAATCGTAATCGTATGAATAGTATAGGAAATAATTTCATAACACCAGAGATCACTATCCTATAACCATCCCGGGAATGCGCACATCATATTCCCAAAGTTTCATCGCAATCGGATGAACGGTATGGCCGCGCATAAGGTACGAACAAACTAACCAACAAACATTAATTTTCATATTAGATTACGAATATTTTATTATTTTTTTACACAAAACGTCAAAAAAGTGTGTTGACGTTAACGTATAATATACATTTGTTTAATAAGCATGTACGTGTTTATTTTTATTTTTATTCGTTCTCAATAATTTCAGTTAAAAACGGAGAACCATTAAAAAAAATGTTTGCATTTCAAAAAATTTGATTTCTAAGATTTTATGTTTATTTTGAATTATGAGATTTAAAAGTGTACCTCATCAGCTTTAAAATCAGAAATATTACATTTATTTGGATTTTATTTCATGCGAAAATATTTTGACACAATATGCCCGAGACCTGAAGGGTTAAAAACACTTGGCTTAGTTATTTGTTGAAGATGCTAGTAAAAAAACTTTAACGTACAAAATTCAGTCAAAAAAATTAGAGGGAAAAGTACGTTTGACCGAGGTCACTCAATTTACATAAGCGTAAGATTCAGACGCCTGCCTTGATTATTTTAGTTGTCTATGGGCTGTTCGGGTCACATGGTCTCATTTCCGAGTTGTGGCGAAGATGACCGAAGGTAGATGTGCGGAGTCTTTATATTTCAGGAGCTCAGCAGACAAAACCTAGCTTTCAGCCAGGAAGAACGTTGGTCCTCCATAATACTGTGATAAATTACGAAACCTCAATAAACAGTCACTGTGATATAAAGAATCTAAATCTGTCAATAAACAATCTATAATCCTGGAAAATACTGCTTCCAGTACTGCATATAACGAATGTTTCTGGAGAAAACAAAGGAGAAATTACAATTAGGCAACGAGTCAGGGCCCAAAATATGAACGTGGTTTGAAATTCATGGTGACAATATCAGAAATCATCAAAAATAATATTTTCGGTTCTGTCTGTGTAATTCTGGTTCAATGAACCAGGGAAATCTGATTTTCGTTAAATTTAATTGTCATTTTCATAATTACAACTTTTATTTTATGAATTCAGACGAGCACTATAGTACCTACCTATAATAGATATGCACTCTATTAAACTATCATGTCTTGAGATGTTGGCTTACTAGCTCCCTCTTTAGCTTATTAGATTAAAAACAAAGTTAGTTCTGCCTATATGTAGGTAGTGTTACCCGCTTACTTGGTTACTAGAAATAACTTACTATCCTTGCTTGAAATACTATCCTCGTGTGCACCGGGAAAAATACACCGATTTATTTCAACCGTTGAAGGGGGAAGCAAGGAAAGCTTATACATTTCGTGCTTAATGTAGTATGATCCTTCTATTTCAGTTTACCGAAAAAAGCAGACGTCAAAGAAAATTGATTGATACAGCACGGAGAACTAACTCTTTTCTGCATTCAATACAGTATGTTTCCTTCCACAGAAATTAGAGGGTTAAATGAATTAAAAATAATAATAATTTAACTAGACCCTGCAATTGGTTTATTTTTTGGTTCACCGATTTTAGTGAAGGTCCGTTTGTAAAAGTCTGGGGCTAGTTGGTCTATGGCATACACAATAGGGTTATGTAGTGAGGGCCCCACGACATTCGTGAAGCTGAAGAGAGTGAGAGGGAAAGGGGACGAGGGAGAGCAAGGTTGGGACGTACTAACTAGTATTAATTATAATAAATAAAATAAAAATAATTTGAACTCCACTTTATTCCCTTTCTTCGTCAACCTTTAGCGAACGAACTAAATAACTTATTGATTCGTTTTTGTTGTCGACCTCTGTTTTTTTTACTAATAAACACACAAAAATTCCAAAAAATTAACACATATTTTCGTCATCAGATCAAAATAAATTTTATAAAAAAAAAAATTCTCATCATTCAGGCCGATCAGTTGGCCGGAAAAGCAGTGACTGCAAGACATTTGGAGGTACCTAATCAACCACTTATCGGTCTGAGGCCCTAGCACACTCGATCGATATGATAACTATCGGTAACTTCTCATAGTTCCCTAGCATGACTACAGATCGCCAACGAATGAGTGACAGTTCACAATGACTAAGTGTCCTTAACATATTCGACATCAACTGTTGTTTGTACGTTAGCGATGTGCAGTTGTCCTAGGGAACGATGGAGAAGTTACCGATAGTTATCCTATCGATCGTTGTCGAGCTATCGTTGTCGAGCTATCGTTGTCGAGCTATCGTTGTCGAGCTATCGTTGTCTAGAGCCTCTGGTATAAGTAACATATGGTTACTCCTACAAGGCTCTCCAACGGACTCTAATTTTTTTTAATGAATGATTCAACAATTAAATAAACGAAGTCAGACCTCCAAATACCCAAGCATACGGTGTTAAGAAGCAGTATGCATGTGCTTATAGAATGCCTAATGCAATAGTGTGTAAGTAAGACATAGGTGAACGTAGAAAAAAGACGACAAAGTTAATAGAAATAAGAAGCGTAGTGCTGTGGGGAAAGGTGGGATTCCTCTACAATCGATTAGCAGTACCAAGAATGAGTATGACGTTCAGTCGTCTAGCCGTAAGCGAAACTCGGCTTGGTCTCTTTTAAGCCAGTTCTTCTGTTGTGTCTTGAAGAAACATAAGTGGAAATTGGGGGAGATGCCCGAAGACCCTAAGGAATTAAGCGTCAAGTTAGTGACTCCAAGACAATGTTATATTTATCCGAAGACTCTCTCATTAAATAAGCATTGTCTCGACAGTTCGGCAGATCGATAAATACATAAATAGGCCCCTTCCGGAGAGTCTGCGGTATTCCGCGGAATAAGCTGTCAGTCAACTCTATTCGTTTGTAGCGACATAAACCCACCATAGCAAACCCTATTTGAGTGTGAGTCGTGTCAACAATGTCAGCTACCTATATCTAAATTTTAATCCGCTCATAAAAATCAATCTAACCTAAACTTACGCAAACGCAAACGCAAAAAAAATTTCATCCCGAACAAAATTGCGAACCTACCGGCCATGAATCCAGCGGTCTTCCGAAACCTTTTAATAAATTATTAACGTTTATGGGCCCATAATTGTATACGGGGCGTTAACTTTTTTAACTGCGGGTTTATGGTTCGAGAATTCCGGCTCCAGAAAGTCAAAAAGAAATAATACAACGTGTTCATTTTTCATGACTAAACTGCGGAAAAAGTTTTGGGCAAATGTTCAACTAAATATTTTATTTTGACATATTGTGTTTGTTCAGAAGTTTCATTTGTTTGTACGAACTTTTACTATTATGGGTCATGTATTTTAAAGTGGACAGTGGCAATTAAAATTATGTAATTTAATCTTTATTCCAATTTACTTTTTTGATTTTTTTATTTATTGGCTCGCCAACAGAATACATCAAATAGTTATTACAATAATTTACATTTTCAATACGGTTATAATGCTGTTTCCAATTAAAGGTGATCACTCCATTCAATTCCACATTGTTTGTGTAACGCTAAGTTACAATAAGTAAAATACATTAAATTACAATAAAAATATATAAATTTGTTTTAGACCACAATTTTTTTTATTAAACTCTTCCGGTTTCGGAAGAACCCTTCCTTCGCCAGGAGAATGTTAAAACTAACCTATGTTATAAAATATTGACAGATATATACTAAAAACTTAGGTGTGTGAGTGGGAGGTTAACAAAGGGGGAGAGGTAATTGCGGGAATTCCGGCAATAACAGAGCAGTGTATTGAAAATTAAAAGTGGTCAAAACAAATTTATATATTTTTATTGTAAATTATGGCGAGCCACAAAGTTAATGCTTATTACGAATACATTAAATTACAATTACATAAAACAAGGATGATCAAAATCAAATATAATTAAATACACACATACACATTTACGTATATATATTAATATACATACAAATGAATATGCATACGTTTGTAAATTTTATGCCTATATGTACATACACACATGCACTCACATATATTCACGTATTATAGAGCCGATGCATAAATGGGTGAATGATACAATAATTACAAAGTGATTCTAAGTGAGGAGATCATCAGGTATACCTATGCAAGAATAAGAAAAGTTCCTTCTGAAGGTGGTGATTGAATTTGAAAATATATCCAAGTCTTGACGATCGCAGTGATCATATAACCGAGTGATTCTTGACGTTGGTTGGTTTGAAAAAGCTTGTATAATATATGTACGATAATTATTGATTCAAAATGTTATTAAGTTATAGAGATATTTTTATTTATACCAATTTTTTTTTTCCTTTAGCCTTTTTGCAATGTATTGTTTTTACATTGTTTTTGGAAAATATATTCATAAACAAGGTTTACCGAATTTAAAAATCTTATAATTTTGGAATACAACATCTGAAATATTACATCGGTACAAAGGAATGACGCTTATCGTAGACAAATAAGTATTTTCATACTTTGACATTAAAAATCTAAAAAATTTGGTTTTTTTAAAATACACGAATGTATTTCTTTATCCTCGTGATATCACAACTTCGTACCGAACAATAAATCACATTTCATTTAATTGTATTTTTTATAATATGGGCTGCGTGACGTCAGATTAGCATGGCATGCTCAGTGCACAAGCTGAGGGCTCACACGTGAAGGGTGAAGGTGGGCGGGTACCTATTTAATCAATAGCTCAATTAGAAAGCCTCAATTATTAACGTAGGTAGCCATTATATGACACGTATACGTTCACGAAGGTGCCTAGAATGTAGGATGAAATTTTATTTTATTTTTAGAATATTCGTTTAACAGAAATGTTGTTGAAAACTGCTGTGCGGTCTCTTTCGTACAAAATGAAATTTGGTTTTTAAGCCAAACAAGGCAAAAAAAATTTTTTTTTTTACTCAAATGGTAAATCAAATGTTTAATACGGATATGTGCTACTTTATTTAATTGTGTTTTATAATATGATATAATACAAGCCATTGTAGAATACAATTTATTATTAATTTTGGAGGCAAACTTCGCGTTTTTTATGAGTTCATGGTAATTATTAAAAAGACAAATTTCTCATTTTTCTATATTATTAATATAATGAAAAATAATTTTAAAATATAAAATTAATTTTAAAAAGCCTTTTGATGGGCGTAAATTTTAATTATAAAAGACCGATTATAAATTTCGCTAAAAAAATCGCTTGTATCACCATGTTTTATTTTAAATTTAATTATATTAAACTAGTAGATGGGTTAAATTGTTAATTTTAATAATAACGTCTAACTCACAAAAAATGCCAATGTTGCCTCTAAGTCAATAAATTCATAATTTTTTCTGGAAAATATTGCAAAAAAAATGTTGCAAAAACTTTTGTTATTCTATAATCAAGAAAATATTTTATAATCAAGAAAATTTTGTGGTGGGATGTTGGATGTAATATTTTTAATCAAAATTAGGTCAGGTTATAACAATATATAATAAAGAGATGGTGCTAAAGAGATGGTACGCAAATATTTTACGAGTTAAGAGAGATCAAATTTAAGAACGCAACTATCTAGCTTTATTACGGGAATAATCTTTACATTATTCACCAAAATTATGTTATAAGTTATTATTAGTTTATGCATTAGTCCGCAGCTAAATTGAGTATAACTCTAGTGTTTGGTCACCGCATAATTTCTGAGTTCAGTCAGATTCTATTGAAAAAATACAGACATAATATAAATTATAAACTTACTTTTTTATAACAAAAACTCTCTTATTAACCTTTGAAGGTTATTCCCATCAATGTTATATATCATTGAAGAGGAAGACAACAATAATAATAATGTAAATTAAAACATGAAAATGAACAAGACACAGAAAAATAATAAAACATAATGGTCGCAACTGGGACTCGAACCCAGATCTCACGTCTTACCGGACGAGAGCTCTAACCAATTCAGCCATTACGATATATTACGATACTGTCGTCTTTGTCAACTTCATATTTCTAATTTCTGAATTAACAATATTATCTTCGACAAATTATTACCCTTTTTTCATTGGAAACAAGTATCCAAAGAATGTATTTGTTACCTAGATAGTGTCTCCTATATATATCAGATTTTATTTTTATGGAACACCTATTGAATTTTTATAAAAGTCTAAATGAATTTTCATTTTTTAAAGAAAAACTCTGTTTTTAACTTTTGAAGGTTATTCCCATCAATGTAATATATAATTAAAGAAGAGGACAACAATAATAATATAAATTAAAATATGAAAATGAACAAGACTCTGAAAAAAAAACATAACGGTCGCAACTGGGACTCGAACTCGGATTGTTGTTGTTGAAAATGATTGAATTCCCAGTTGCGACCATTATGTTTTATTATTTTTCTGTGTCTTGGTTCTCTTCAGTTGTCTTCTTCAATGATATATTATATAATCTTACAACTCCTATTGAAAACAAACTATGACTGTTTAATGAAAAACCTAAAATAATATAGCTGTCCGACAGAATATTGAAATTTAACGTCACTTTTCTTTTTATAAAATCATTTATTCCTTTCTTGACAACCCTGCATTATCATTTGTTTATATACTCCATTATACCACGCATACACAACATAGATAATTAATATGCAAAAGTATGAAGCATATTTTAAAAAGCACTGAAATAACTTACAATAAAGCAATTGACAATTGTTTTGAAAGTGGTTATTAGTACCTATATATTATGTTTAAAAAAAAAATAATTTGAGTTAATTTCAAATCATATGTTTGCACTGTGTAATTGTTTTATAATCCATTTCAATGTTAAAAAAAGAAGTTTATTCTGTGTTTAAGGATATTTGTAGGATATTTGCAAATACCTAGATATAAATAAAATTAAGAGTTTCATCTGACAAGCTAACTGCGTGACCTAGCAATTCGTTTTGTGTAATTCTAATCTGACAATACTTTTTATCTTTAAATCTCATCACAGTAAATAATCATTACTAGTTTCTATTACTTTTAATTAGTAGTGAGTCACTTCACTCACGAACTAAAATAAATCATGCTTGTTTAGTTGCCCAGAAGTAGCCAATTTCAAATTTCTTTCTGAAGCTTAGTTAAGCTTCGGTTAAGTAAAACAATTTCTCATAAAAGATTTGCAATTAAGATATCAAAAATTTGAAGCGGATAAATAATATGATATTTTCATGATGACTATGAATTATTAAGTTATAAATTGTTCCGCATCACGCAGCGGGGGAATTATTTTGGAAAGATGGCGATGGCGTGATGTAAAATAATAATAGGTAGGTAGCTTTTAGAAATATTAAGCTCAAGAACAATTTTCTTCTCAATTGACACGTACTGGAAGTGTAAGCTCTGAATTTCGCAGCTGTAAATCAAATTGGTGTAATGACTTCATCGACTTTTTAAAAGGAATTGGACAAGTTTAATTTTTCACCTTGCGAGGCCAATAAATATTTTTCGAAATTGGAAAGATTGGAAGAAAAAGTTAATAATCCTATCAAATATTAGATATGAAATTAAACAATTTTTTTCACTTTGTTCCACTTGTTTATTTACACCAGGACCGGTTTCGTCCTACTACGGACATTTTCAGACTGGTAGTTGAAATTCTTATGCTACGGAATTTATACAAACTTAGGCAGGGGCACACAACATTGTCTCTATATGATAAATGTTTCTATTTTGTTAATTTAAGGTATTATCAGTTATTTTGTTAAGTTAAGATACACATAGATAATTATAAAGTTTATTATTAAAATTATGAATGATGATACATAGTAAAAGGTTATTTTTAATTGACATGAATCTATATGAACCTATCAAATATTATTAATTTTAATGAGGGTGATTTATCATTCGCTTCGTGATTAATGTAAGCGAGAGGTGTTTGTCTGTGGATCATGTCTATAAGATAAAATAACGGTATCATTAATATTTTTATTAGCAATGCTATACGCAAAATTTTAACAGTATGTCATTAAATATTTAATAAATCTTTAAGGGGATACCAGGCGGTGATTTTTCCATACAAACGTATTTCCTATTTATCTCTCTGGATTTTAACCCTAGAGAAAATATTGTTTTTACATAAAATAGATAGCAACTACTAGCGTGTCGGTACTTTTTTTTTTTTTTTGATAAGTTACTATTTATAGAAGTTATGAGCTTCCAAAAATCAATAAAATTGACTGGTTTAAACGACGTCAAAAGGCGTTCAGTATACAAACTAGACAATGTTTTTTTAAAAAAAAGCAAAACGTACAGACATAGAATAGTTTTTTCTCATATAGTTGGTTAAAAAAAATTGAAAATCAGTCCACTTTTGGAGGAGAAAAGTGGGGAATACAAAACCTCAATTTTAGTTAGGTATTAGTAGCCCTAGGTGCATTGTCCCTGTTTGGAGCAACAGTGACCGCGAAAATTTAGTAAAATCATTTTTTCAAATTTCTCCACCACCGGGTTTCATCTTAAGAAACGTCATCATATCGCCTTGGTTTAGATAAGGTACAAGAGTGTTCTTTTAGGTAGATACACATTGCTAACACTACTAAGTGTGGAAACAATTATTAAAAACAAGTTTGCATACCTGTATTAACAACGACGGCCTCCGTGGTCGCCGGGCAAGGCTCTCGACTAGCGATCCGGAGGTGGCGGCTTTAAATCTCGGCGTGTGCAAGTAAATTTTATTTGATTGATTTGTGTTTTCATAATTTAATAATATAATGTATATTTGCGGCACGTTCCAGAGTGGAAGTAACTCTTAGTATCGCCCGGATTTAAAACCACCTTTCAGAATTGAAACGTTGCTTGAAAAGACTCTGTTGTGTTTAGTGATAATATATATAATAGTGATAATATATGAATAAGCCAGACACTTTCCCACCATCCTCTTTCCCATCTCATTCCCCTCCCCACTTACATTTAGGCTCACAACATACCCCAATAGGGGATGCCTTAGTCTCACCAACAAGCGGTTGGGACTCTTGTGTGAGGTTCCTGCTGCACTTGCTTTGCACTACAGTGGAAGGAATGGATTTATACCTCCGTCATTCCTGGCCCTCTAGCATACTCGTACATCATTGTATAGCACACATCGCTAACGTACAAACAACAGTTGATGTCGAACTATATTAAGGACACCTAGTCATTGTGAACTGTCACTTATTCGTTGGCGATCTGCAGTCATGCTAGGGAATGAGAGGTTACCGATAGTTATCCTATCAATCGTTATCGATTGAGTGTGCTAGGGACCCTGGACACATTGCCCTCCAGATTAGTATCCACCCCTCATATTTAACTATATCTCCTTCCTTTCCATAACCAAACAGACCATCCATAGAGCATCCGAAAAGATGACAAAGGACGTAAGGATTTTTTTCCTCGGAACCTCTTGTGTGGAGCTTATGTAAAAATAAAAATGAAATAAACAGAAAGTAAAAGAATTTATGCGGTGGTTGAAAAGTTGCAAAATATCGTGATCTGAGTCCATTAACAATAACGACCACTGAACTTCCATATTGGCAATGTGTTTGTTGACTATTCGTTCAATGTTTGATAAAAAGCCTCTCACTAATCATGCTTAGGTACTTAGATTAGATCTCATACATAATAACTAATAACTCACTTGAATAAACGGAAGTACATACCAAAGAGTTAAAACCGAAAGAATTGCCCGAAGAAGGGTCAATTATCCGTCACTTCGGATAAATTGAAAGATCTTTTTAAAATATTTAAATTCTTTCTTGAGCCGAAAATCAAATTAATAGACCTACGACTAGGAGTCGAAACGTCTTAAGTAAATTGATGACACCAGTTTTCTTACAAATCAGTAGATGTAGGTCACGCTTTAACGGATTTTCTGGCAGTGACAAACTTGGCTTCAAAAACTATTAAAGTCGCATACATATATTCTCTGCGAATCCATTTTGTGGACTGTAATCAATATATTTTTAATAAACTTTTCAAGTTACCAAACAATGTGGAAGTTTGAAAACATTGGATATTTGTAATGGACCCTTTCTTCTGATATTCTTCTGATACGGTATTATGGCGATATAATGATCTTGGGGGACACAGCTAGCTGTAATCACTGCACAAGCACATAACAGATACGTAGTCAACGCGCCGAGAGGGTTGCAGGCCCCCTAGCACACTCGACCGATAAGCATTGATAGGATAACTATCGGTAACTTATCATCGTTCCCTACGTTAGCGTTCTGTAGTTGTCCTAGGTGGCCAGGTGGTCACTGCCCAGATTTCTTAATGGACTGCGATATATAAATTTTGTTCATTGCACAGGTTTCATTAATAGACTGATTGTATCATAATGTATTACAAATGTCATACACGTAGGTACATTGGCTATACACTGTTGGATAGGGACAGGTACTTGAATAAAAGGTTGGATGTTGGAAGGAGATGCATATAGTTGCATCTGAATGTCTCTGGAGATCTGGAATCGGTCGTAAATCCAGCTCCTTGGATGATTTATTTCGTTTACCAAAACAAGTGGTGATCGCACAGTAATGATTGATGTTATACTTGGGAAGAATTACTTCTTGTTAAATTACTGATATATTTTAAATTGGGTGTGAGTAGTTTAGTTTTACTTGCAATAAAGGTGAAATGCTTTTTTATGCTGGCTGTTGCGGCGGGGGTCAAATGGTGCGAGGAATCAAGTGGCGTTGCGTGGACTGTAACGGCCGCTGTTTCTAACTTTTAAATCGATTCATCTGAGGCCGTGATCAGCCAAGCATTTTGTAGAGTAGCGCTCGATTTATGTTGTCCCCAAACATCTTATGTTATCTGGCCTCGCCCACTTTCATAGACAATAAAATGACATCAAAGTAAGAACTTTCGAAGTTAAATTAATATTATAGAGTTAATTGTTGGATTTATTATTAAAACACGTAATTTAATTAAAATATTTTTATCCATAAACTGACATTTTATATTTTTTAAACAAACGTATATAAAATAAAGTGTCAGCTTGACCGTAGGTACTGAACTTGACACTTGGCTTGGCGAATATTCGAAAACGACATAGTTTTTCGCATAAATTAACCGTTTTTCGTCTCTGCTCCGCACGCATCCGAACTTCTCAATCCATATTAATTAAAATGATAATTGATAAACGCAATACAACAGAAGTGAAATGAGCGCGAAACTGTGTCTTCTGTCAAAGTGATATTTCATCGACCATACATTGTGTTCGCGGTATTTTTTCTACTCTGTTGACACTTTTAAGAACTAGTCCAAAACTAAGGCGGCCGGAACGAGTTTAATCCACTAGTCCGGCTTCCTTAGGTTAAGATAAATGCTTAAGCTATACTTGTGTGTTGGAAAAAGCGTAGTTGTGCACTAATCAAATGCTAAGGCAAAATTTTGCCTTAGTAATTGATTAGTAGGATTGGGAACAGCGGCCGTTAGTTGTGATTGATATCGATTTACCAATGTCTCCAAACTGCTGTGTACTCTATGCTATATATAATATAAGGTAATTGTTAATTTGGAAAAGATCTGGAAGGGAATGGTGATATGTGTTTATTGCAGAATGGTAATTGCTATTCTATAATTAATGAGATTTTAATGAACAATAAACTAGGGTGACCACTGAAAAAGCACTGGCTGTAATGCTTTTAGAAATGGAATTATTAAATTTTTGTAAGGAATTGATGACAATAGTTTCATTTGACAAGTTTTGCTTCTCGTGAAAGCATAGACAAAACGACGCAATGACCATTTTATTGCATTAAAATTAAGATAATATGTGACCCACGCGTTAAATTGAAAGTAAACGAGTCCACAGATGGAAATGAATCAAGATGAATTTAAACATAAAATGATAGGCAAAAAATGCGTCAAGAATGCCGTAAAAACTTTTTTTAAAGCCGGTGGTTTATAATAATTTTCTATCACAGCTCAAACCATAAAATGAATTTATTTCCTCCTGAGGGATATTAATATTATATAAATAAAATCCTTCATAAAAGTCTCTTATGATTCATGTTTATAACCTGAGCTCAGCACTGAGCACAGAGCTCGTTTTGTCGCCCATCCGTTCAGCTGAGCAATAACCATCCATCACGGCTAAACTGCACAAATGGCGGCTGGGAACGGAAAGACGCCTTTTTAATTGCTAAAGGATTTACGGTGGATTTTCAGTAAACCAGGAAAACCAATCCCCGGAGAGACATTGCAATGTGTAATTATTAATCGTAGGTGTTGAAGAACTAATTCTCTAAATTAAAAGTATAGAAGTATTCACTCCAGCGATTTTAGCCATATTATGGCAAGTTTGCTAAATGTCTTAATAGTATCTACTAGGAACTACCGAGAGACTTATAGAACATTAAAATGTGTGATCTAGGTGAAATCTTGGTGGATTCATTGGCTTTAATCGCCAGTAAGCAGTTCATATGTTTCCATGTTAATATTTTAAGGAATGATATTAATTAAATCGAACACAAATCGCCAATTGCAAAAAATATTACATATGTAACTAATCTGTACTGAAGAAACTGCTTATAAATGAGGTGATAATTAGCCTGGTGGGTAGAACGAAAGGCTTGAAGTTTTTATGTTATTGTTTTTTTAATGTTAAAACAACTGCTCCCATAGAAGCCAGTGAGACTATGGCAACCCCAATTGTGGTATGTTGTAAGAGTGAAGGTGATAGGAATTTGAGTGGAAGAAGATAGGAATAAGGACGGTGGGGAAGTTCTTGATCACCACGCACGGCTAAAGCTATTTCATGCAACGTTTCAATCCTGATTTCAAATTCTGAAACAATGTGATATTAAATCAGGGCGATACTGAGAGTATCTTCTCTGGAACATGTCGCAAATAAAATACAAAAAAAGGTCTAGAATTCAGACCATACCGTAATTTTCACGGATCTGCGCTAGTGAATATATAAAATATTTGGCTAAAATAGTGGCAATTTATTTTTTTTATGTTTTTTTTTTTGTATTTTGAAATTATTTAAAAAAATACTATTTTTCAAGATTTTTATGGTTTGCGCTAGTATTTTTCTAACATGTAGTAAAGATAGTAAAAAATCTTACTGACTATTTTTAATTTATTTTTAAAATGGCTATTTTCACTTGGTTCTTTTTCACCTAATTATTAACCTATTGCTGATTGGAACAGGGAAGGCGGACACAAAAGGCGGTGTTAAAAAATAAATTTCATTAATTTGTGTGACTTTTTTAACCAATTGAAAAATACGGGGAAAAAATAAATACGAGACTGGAGAGTGAAAAACATGTACGGGACGTGTGGTTTTTGGTAACCCCTCATCTTCACATGTGTAGATCTATTTATTTATTTTTTCAATTTTATCAGTTTGTACCAGGTTTGTAGATATATGTAGTACCTGTAGCTAAATAAAACCTAGTATTGATTTCCTCCTTGTGCCTTTTTTTATGCTCTTTGTGTAAGCAAAATATTTATTTTATGGATTTAATTCTGGTGTAATTTAAGATGTCATTTTAAGACGAAATATCATCTTAATTATAAAAATGAATGTTGCTTTATTTGTCCCTTACGCATTCCTAAACCTTTCACCCATTAAAGATGAAACTTTGGTGATTTAATGTGCGCATGCCCGCAATGGTTTCTATGCACAGTGGTAAGCTCTGGTGTTATGAAATTATTTCTCTTACTATTCATCCGATTGCGATGAAACTTTGGCGAGTTGTCGAGCTCACGCCCGCGATGGTTACTGTATACATTGTTGAGCGCTTACGTCATGAAATTTATATATAACGTGAGATTTTCCTTTCGTGCGTTTTGTTGGGAGAGACTGGTTGAGGAACACCTATTGATCTCTCCTGCCGAACTATCTAGACACATCGCCTTGCGCCACAGTTGGAGGAGTGGATTTTAACGTCCGTCAATCCTGGACACACTGAACCCCAGATAACTACCAACCATATTTTTTTCCTTCTCAGAACTTCCTCTCCTTTCTTTCCCTAAAAAGACCCTCCACAGAGCATCCCCAAAGATGACATAGGCCTCAATGGTAATCGTTTTCTTCAGGGCCTCCTGTGTGGAGCTAATTAATATACTTAGAATTAATTCATTCTGTTTTTAATTATAAAGGAAAATGGTTGTAGAGAGATCATAATTAATGTCATAGTATTAAGTTTGTTAAAATACCTGAGACAGTTTGCAAATGATTCAGTTACATAATAATTAAATTAATGACAGAGAGAAATATTAACACACATTCCGACAGGAAACCATGTCGGAATGTGTTTTACTCCAGTCAATATGACATGACGTAATGTAATGAGTAATGAGTAATGGCTCATAACAATGTAATGGATATGCACTTACCGGGTCCCACAGGAGGGATGGTGACATCTTCAAAATATGTAAATTCCTCTTTAGTTTTTTCTGCAGACAAAAAATAATACTATCGCGGGAATAACTGCCGATCTGAAATACACTTAAATACTTAAACGCTTAACATTAAAGATATGAATTCAAATAATATATTATAGGTAGGGAAAATAAAGAAATGCATCGTGAACCATTCGTTTAAGAAGTCAATAGAAAATTTAAATTGGGTTAAATTGGAGGCGGTTATTTGTACTGTGACTGGGTTCATGGGGGGAGGTTAGTCTAGGCCTTGGCAGAGGATGCATCTTCTCATTTATTGCATGGCGGGCCGGATCGAGAGAGACTAGCTTGTGGGAGGTATTTTGACCTCGACAGCCGGAACCTCTCAACCCATCGCCTTTCACCGCATTGGGAGGGATAAACTCAAAGTCCTTTACTCCTGGACACACTAACCTCCAGATTCCTACCAGCCCTCACCCATTTTTTCTTCCAAGAACTTCTTCTTCTTCCGTTCCTTAAAAAGACCCTCCATACAACATCCCGAAAGATGTCATAGGCCTTGAGGGAAATAATTTTACTTCTGGATCCTGAGAATAGCCTGGTTCTTTCCCACCTTCCTTTTCCCCTTTCCTATACCCCCTCTCAAAACATTCCCCTATTGGGGATGCCGTTTCCATGCTCACTGGCTCCACACATATGTGAGATCAGTTGGGACTTTTGCGCCGTACTTACATAAAAAAGCATGTAAATAGTGTATTATCAACAATATTCCCATCGATCACTTTATATTAAAACCCCTAATAATAAGCGAACGCCATTAAGAGGAACGACTGCGCTACCGCTTTCATACAAAACTTAGTTTTTGATTTGAGGCCACAATACCCACCCAAACTGAAAAATTATATTTGTAATAAAAAGGTAGGTCCAATATCAATCTTGGATAGGAGCTTTTTTTGCTTTTAAATTATGACGTATAGGTAATTAAATAAATCAGTTTTTGTTCATTTTGGAAGCAACTTTGGAAGTTTTTTGTGAGGTATTTATAAATTTACTCTCAAATAAAATCATAAAATATTAAAATCTTAAATAGCCTATATGATTGCCTTGTGAGTACAAAAATTATTTTTTTATTTGGTTGGGTATTTTGGCCTAAAATCCAAAACTACCTTTTGTAAGAAACATGCCGCGCACCCAATGGCCTTAAACGTTAGTAATATTTTACATTCACAAGAAATAAGTTACGTATTCTCTTTTTCATTTGTTCCATTTCATAAATCTGTAATCTTTACTGAAGTTGAAGGAATGAACTTAAGTCTATAATCCTTAACAAGTCATTTTGAAGACGTTAAAGTAGACAACGTGGAGCCATCTTCGAGCAACTTTCTAGCAATAAAGTTTAATAAAATGAATATTAGTATAAACCACCTCCCTTATTTAGTTGGTTGCTGCGAAAGCTCGTTGTTTGTCAAGTCACCCGCAGGCAGTGGCGGGTCATCCAATTGTATACTAAATTGCCAGATTTATCCCTAACACAAATAACTATGCTTCGAAAATTTATTTGGTTTTCGAGATTGTCTTATTTTTTATTTTTAAATTATTTATCAATAATTTAACGAACTTACGATAAATTCAGTCAAGGATGAGCAATACTGAGACATCAATAAGTTATTCATTTTACACTTTAGTATATAATGAGCGTAATTCGTTCCGTAATCTTACTCGTTATGTAAAACACTCGTTAAGTGAAACAATTTAATTAAAATACGATTATGCGTTCCATGCCAAAAAAAACTATTGTTTTAACGTTTATAAAAACCATTACAAACTAGGGGCCTTTGGAGAACCTAGGAGGTCTTAGGCCACTTTCATGAACTCTTTCCCTGTGGGGCCTTCAGGGAACCAAGGGGGAGTGTGAACTCTTCCGTAGTGGGGCCTTCAGGGAACCAGGGAGGAGCAGATTGGAGAGATGACATCCTCTCTCTCGTGGGGCCTTCAGGGAACCAAGTAGGAGTGGAGAGGAGAGATGAGGCCCTCTTCCCTCATGAAGCCTACAGGGAAACAAGGTGGGGTGGACTCTACCCACTTAGGGCCTTCGGGGAACCGAAGGGGAGTGGACTCTCCGTCGTGGGACCTTCAAGGAACCAAGAAGGAGTGGAGAGGAGAGATGAAGCCCTCTTCCCTTATGGGGCCTTCAGGGAGCCAAGGTGGGGTGGACTCTTCCCTTGTGGAGCCTTCATGGAACCAAAGGGGAGTGGACTCTCCGTCGTGGAGCCTTCAGGCAACTAAGGAGTGGAGAGGAGATATTAGAACCTCTTCCCTCATGGGGCCTACAGGGAACCGAGGTGGGGTGGACTCTTCCCTTGTGGGGCCTTCATGGGGCCCTCTTGGGGCCTTCGGGGAACCAAAGGGGAGTGGACTCTCCGTCGTGGGACCTTCAAGGAACCAAGAAGGAGTGGAGAGGAGAGATGAAGCTCTCTTCCCTTCTTATGGGGCCTTCAGGGAGCCAAGGTGGGGTGGACTCTTCCCTTGTGGGGCCTTCATGGAACCAAAGGGGAGTGGACTCTCCGTCGTAGAGCCTTCAGGCAACTAAGGAGTGGAGAGAAGATATTAGAACCTTTTCCCTCATGGGGCCTACAGGGAACCGAGGTGGGGTGGACTCTTCCCTTGTGGGGCCTTCATGGAACCAAAGGGGAGTGGACTCTCCATTGTGGAGCCTTTAGGCAACTAAGGAGTGGAGAGGAGATATTAGACCCCCTTCCCTCATGGGGCCTACAGGGAACCAAGGTGGGGTGGACTCTTCCCTTTTGGGGCCTTCGGGGAACCAAAGGGGAGTGGACTCTCCATCGTGGAGCCCTCAAGGAACTAGGGAGTGGAGAAGAGATAGTAAGCCCTCTTCTCTCGTGGGGCCTTCAGGGTGTCAAGGTGGGGTGGACTCTTCCCTTGTGGGGCCTTCAGGGAACCAAGGGGGAGTGGACTTTCCGTCGTGGAGCCTTCAGGGAACAAAGGAGTGGAGGGGAGATATTAGGCCCTCTTCCCTCATGGGGCCTTCGAGAAACCAAGGGGGTAGCTCTTCCCTTGTTGGGCCTTCAGGGAACCAAGGGGGAGTGGAGAGGAGATGAGACCTGGTAAACACTTCTGGAACCAGAGGATATGGCCTCCTATCCAATGACAACCCTGGTGAACTTTATAAAAGGGGCTGGGTTACTGTCAAAGGAATGAGGTAAAATGGGAGACAGCACAATGGGCCTATGGCCTAAGTGCTCACGGGAACTACTAGTAAACCGTCTCCGCTCTTTAAAAAAAAAAAAACGTTTATAAAAATAACTATTCATGTTATACAAAGGATCATTTAAAACCCGACAATCTATCTTGCAGTTGAGAAAAACATTGTGTACGTTCCGATTGCAATTATTCATGTGCCTTTAAAGAAATGAGACTTTAAAAACCCACAAGTTTTCTCCCAGAGGAGAAAAACCATATTCATGTTCCGACTGCAACTTTTCATGTTCTCAAAACAAAAGTCCAAAAGCCGACTCACAGTAGAGAAAAACATTTTTCATGTTCCGACTCCAGCCATACAAGTTCTCGAAATGGACAATTTAAAATACACATGCTGACTCGCAGTGGAGAAAACCCTTTTTCATGTACCGAATTTTTTTTAAATGATGATAAATAATTACTACTAATGTCTGAACATATGTTCTCAAAAATGTATGATCACATGCGGCACTTACGTGCTGCCCGAACGGGTGCCGCGGTAGTCCCGGGTTACAAGTGAGTAACGTGAAGATGTGACTTTCCCCTGCGTCACTCTTTATGCGAAATGTCGCTCGTTAAGGGAGAATTTTTTCACAATCTGTTTTGCTCGTTATACCAATTAATTACTCGTCATGAGAGTTGGTCGTTATGAGAGGATCCACTGTATATAATGTTTTATGTTATGACAGCCCTCAAATTTAGAAAAAGCTATTTGCATTGTAACAAGGAACGTTTTTCTTGAATTCACAAACGTTTAGCATTTAATTGATAGAACCCCATTTATTTATTTTAAATAGCGTAAATAGATAGATCTGCAAATATTTTACTTTTTTATCATTATTGTAAGAGCTGCTTCGCCTCTCAAGGCCATTTTCAAACTGTATTTAGGCCATGTTGAGAAGATTAGTCATTATTAAACAAAGTTGTGTGTTTTACACAAAAACGTGTGCACATGTACCTGCATTGTACACCATTCTTCATAAATTTAACATTTATCACTTTTAAATTTACCTTTCAAAGAGTATTGTTACGTCACTGCCATGTGGTACTAGTTCTTAAGTGGGTAAATAAACTTATGGTGTCCTAACTCCCCGCAAGGCCGAAACATGATTGTAAATGTTCTACAAATAAACATTTCTCTACCCTTTTCATATTAAAGATTCGTGTTGTGTAGAAATACATACTCGAGAAATTTATTTAGGGACTTGTAAGAGATAAAACGAGGAAAAACTTTAATAAAAGGACTCAACCGGTGGGTAAACACATTATTTTTCATCATTATATTATTTCCTAGATACTGTTATGTCTTTTGTTTTGAGCTAGGAGGGTTATACTTGGGATAATCTGCCAAAAATATCTATAATTTTTTTGAAAAATGTGTAATTGTGGTTTTGTAATTTTGTACAAATTTTGGTCAAGCAAAACCACAGTTTTTATTAAATACCCTTCAATAATATACAATCAATTTGGGGGGCGGGAATGAGTACCGCTGCTCCGGGAACCATTTATTGGATCACAAACAATAGGTCCTATTGTCCCAACAATACCCTGCCATAGGTCAACCCAAGTGATCCGCTATTTTTGTGACTTAGCAGGGGTTGCCGGATTCTTGTGTAGATAAAGTACAAAAATGTTTAAATTTAATTAGTAAATAATGTCTCCATAAGTTAAAAAAATTGATTAGATTAGAAACATGGTTTGAGTAAAAACATGGTTTAGGTAAAAACACGGTTTGAGTATAAACATGGTTTAGGTAAAAACACGGTTGAGTAAAAACGTGGTTTAGGAAAAGAACACCGGTTTGAGTAAAAACATGGTTTAGGTAAAAACACAGTTTGAGTAAAAACGTGGTTTAGGAAAAAAAACACCGTTTTGAGTAAAAACATGGTTTAGGTAAAAACATTGCTTGAGTAAAAACACGGTTTGAGTATAAACGTGGTTTTAGTAAAAACAATATAATCAATAAAAACAAGGCTTGAGTTGATTTGTCAAGAAGATTAAAGATTTTTTATTGTATACCTAATGACACTAATGGCTTACGATAAACTCAATATTACTGATAATGTCATTTTAGCATTACTTTATGACAAATAAAAATATTATTGAAGAAAGCAACCACTTTTCGGTTTATAATAAAAAGTACACAACTGCATACAGACATTTTTTACATCATGCTTAGCTCCACACAGGAGTGTATAGATATTTTGGTATGCCTTTATTCCTTCCTAGGAAGTTCTAGGTTGGAACAAAGTATGAGGGGTAAATATGAATCTGGGGTCCAATGTGTCCAGTAGTGACGGACGTATGAATCCACCCTCCCACTGAGGTGCAAAGCGATGGGTTTAGAGAGACCGACTGGAAAGGTCAAAAGGTCTCCCTCAACCGGTCTGTCCCGATTCCCGATGCTGCGGGCCACGCAATAGGTGGGAAAACAAACAATGACAAACTTAATCCCATGAACCCAATACATAGGTACCTTAAGTGAAAATAATAAAGAAAGAAACACCAACAAAGTATTAATTATTATGAATTGTTATTATAATATCGATGGAGAGAATGCAGTTAGAGTGGGTTGGAGAGGGTTAGATTATAATCGTAGCTAGTGGTCATAGTATATAAATAATAATAAAGTATCATTGCAGAAGAAGATAATAATAATAAATCTTTTTTTTTTTAAACTTATTAACTTAAAGAGTTAAACCTCAAATTATAATATTTTAATGAATGAAGATAATATTAGCGAAAGTCAATCGAAAATCAGAAACAGAAAAATCAGAAAAAGATACGGATACATCTGGGACTCGAACCCAGGACCTCTGGCAATTCGGCCCAGTTTAAATTTTAGCCATCTGTAGTTGTAATTGTAAAATATTCCCGCCATTTTTTTGTTGACGGAGACATTATGAGCAGAAAATGATTTCAGCACCAGTAAATTACATAAAAAATTTTGTTCAGTAAAACGGTTACACAATAATAATTTATTTCGTAGGTATAGTGTTATTTATTTATTTATTAACGAACTTACGTCCAATGTACATTATAAGTTTAAAGGATGGTATATAAAATCAAAGACAAAACAGAGATAAGCATAAGAAAATAGAAGTGACGAGACAAGTCAATACTTAAAAAGGCTAAAATTTAAAATAGATACAAAATATTTTCAATTGTTTAGTGACCAACAAAAATCATTTAGGCTTAAGTATATAAAAAAATTAAGGTCTTGACTTGAGTTGACAATCAGATGTGTGTGTTCCCGAATGAAAGAATATGTTAATTAATATCCAAATAATGACGGTTATGAAACACACTATCCCGAACATAAATATATCTGTACTGGTTTCATTGACACTTTCACGCGATACTATGTCCATCACAAGCTTATGCCAGTCCATCCTTATCTTCAGAACTGGGTCCCTGTCAATAATGTCCGCCCAGGCCTGGTCCACTTTGGAAACTTTGTGCAATGTGGAAGCATCCAATTTCCTGTTGAAAACAAAAATTTCTGTAGAATAATGCATAGATAAGAACTTACCTAGTATTAAAATGATTCCGTGACAGTTGATCCCCTACTTTTTTATAATTTAAAAGCCAAGGCGTGGCACGATCAACTGAATCAGATATTTGGAGTCAGGGGTCAGAATAACAGAAGAGTATGTATGAGACGATGTATGAATGTGAACGAGACATGGAGTGAGTACCAGGACCGAGTTGTTTGATCCGTTCTCTCTGCCTACCCCTGCGGGGAAACGGCGTCATGGTTAGTTAGTTTGTTGTTCCCGAAAAATGTACGGTCGAATAACAAAAGCGTAAAACATATTTTCATTTAAATAAATCAAGGATAAAACTATTTTTAAGCATGCTGTGTATATTAGCATTTAAGCACAAAAGGCCGACACTATTCGTTTTATTATAAAAAAAGTATTTATAACAAAAGGTATTTTTGAAGAAAATTTTTGGTTTCAAATTGGTAAATAATGCACAAAAAAATATAATGTCGGGGGTCTATACGTCGTGGGATTAACTGTCGGGTCGCTTATTATAATGCTACCGATAAAAAAGTATTTAAGAATCGAAACATTGCTTGATATGGCTTTTGCAACATATTTTTAATATCCACCCCAAGTATCTGTTTTACAATTTAATAATTTATTCTACTCGTAGGAGATCCTATGCTCCTTTTTATGCTCCGAAAGCGAGGACTTCTACCTATCAGAATGCGCCAATAAACAGAGTGACTCAACTGCTTAACGGTTCTATAGTAACCATCAATATTGCATCTTGCATTCAATAAAAGATCGAAAATAATAGAATCAAATAATATAGACCTAAAACTGAGAATACTCCTCATCAAGACCTATGTATGGAGTATCCGAAAGAGATAAACGGAGACTAGAGGCTTTTGAGATGTGGTCCTATAGAAGACTATTAGGAATTTCCTGGAGAGACCACATTACAAATGAGGAGGTTCTCCAAAGAATCGAAGGAGGAAGGCACCTGCTCAGGACCTTGTCCGAAAGGCGTGCAAGATGGATTGGCCATATAATACGACAAGAAGGCCTCTTGCATGCCATAATGGAGGGTATGACCGAGGGGACAAACTCTAAGGGACGCCCAAGCCGAGAGAACCTGGAGGACCTGCTGGTGGACATGCGCTGCTCATCATATGCAGACTTCAAAAGAGCCGCACAAGATAGGGAGGAATGGAAGAAAAAAATAAAGGAAATTGCTGCAAACCAATCCCAGGATTGAAACCACAGAGAGAGAGTGACCATCGACATTTTCTATGTCAATTACAGACAGTTCAGTAACTATCTGTTGACGCATGTCGCAAAATAGGAAAACTGCCACCATGCCTTTTTAATTTGTAATCTCCTCCATCATATATCGTAGTATAATATAGAGTTATGTAAACCGTTTTACGGAAAACATAAAAATAAAAAATAAATGTTCGTAAATGTTCTTTAGTGTGAAGAACTGCTCGATATTTCTTCAAACTTGTCTAACTTGTTCGTTGCGACAGAATGAAGTATTGATGATAATATTGACAGTAATATTGATCGTTTCCGAGGCGCTTTACTGCCATGGAAAGAACTCTTGTACGGATTTCACGTAAATAAAGATTTATTCAATTGCAGTTGCGAAGACATTTTGCCACCCCGACTATTAATTCATGAATATTTTATGCGGGTGAAGATTGCATTACATAAATATTTCAGCAGAACACATTTTAGTTTCAGTCACATATTTCCTGAAACAAGAAGTGTATCTACTACACGTTGCTTTACGTTTGTTTATTGAAGGGCCAGTAATCTACGTCAAATAAAACGATATTTTGGTTATAAGCTCATGCAAATATATATTTTTTTCAAAAAAAAACAAATGGAATTTTTTTTCTTGATGCACAAAACATTGGTAGATTAATTCAAACCAAACATGAAAACTTAGTTCAATTTAAAGAACTACGTTAAAATGTATGTTTTTCTTTTATATATTAAAAATATTATAATTCAATTTGTTCAATTTATAAACTTCTTCACAGTCCTAAATAGTTCTAAATTCTCCAGTCTCTCAAAATAAATATCAACTATACTTTTGGCACTAATCCTCTCATAAATGTAATATCAACATTGACTTTTGAAATATTGCCATACAGAGCTCCGGGCCAAAAAGGCCCCTTTCTCTTTCATCATGATTTTAAATATGGTTGTAGGAAAAATTTGGTTTTTTTTTTGGTTGAGTTAGATAATAATTTTTGGAAGGTAACATGACTGCAATATGGGGAATTTTAAACTTTACGAAGGATTTGTTTGGTTTTCTAATGTTTAATTATTAATCTATTAGTTATAATTTTTTCATCGTAAGCACTGTGTTAAGCAGTTGGTGGACGCGTTTTCATGGGTGAGAATTCCCGCATAAATTTTTTCCGCGAGTCTTAAGATATGGTCTTTGAGGGGGGGAACTTCAGAGTCCCGGTGTAGTGGTAGAATCCTCTTCCGTTTAGGGGCTCCCAGGGCTGTGCGAATTGCTTTATTTTGAAACGTCTGTAGTCTTTTCATTTAGGACTCGAAGCGTGGGCCCAGACAGGGCTTGTATAGGTTAATTAAGGCCTTATTGTAGATTTATAAATTCTTAATTATTTCTTGCAGATAATTTTTTTTTTGCATATCGTGGGATAAAGGGCTACAAGAGTTCTATTGGCTGAATTGAGAGTTTCTGTGATATGCCTTTTCCAAGTTAATTTACTAATAAATGAGACCTTTGTGCCAGACTTTGTCGAATGCTTTGCAATATCAACATTGATGGAGGTAGCAAATGTAAAATCATGCTGTCCAGTGTTTTAAATATAGAGTATCCGCGTGCAAAGTCGTATCTTCTCCAACCATAAACTTTCTAATAAAAGTGTGTTTATCGGAAGTAAACTGCCAAGTTTAAGTTTATTTTCTGTATCTATTTGTTAATAATAAAATTAAATAAGGCCTTACAAATACTATCAAATTGAGCAACAACCTTGAGGTGATTATTTATTATAAACTGCACTCTACAAATTAACCAATTATCATTATTAATTTATCAAACTGACATTGCCTCCAGCTGCAGTTTGATAAGTCGTTATAAGCCTTTAATAAGCCTTCACAGGTTGATAAGCTTTCAGAAAACAAAACAGCTAGTAATAATTTCACCGTAGAACTCGTTTATAAATAAACACTGATTTATAAATTATTATAATTTATACTAATATCGTTTAATGTGCAAAAAAAACTTGAATAAATAAAAATAAAACTTTTAATAAAGATTTCGATAGTGCACTAACCTGAAGATGTTAACAAGCAATTCATTTGGTAATTTATCCATCCGACACATTGTAGGTGCTTACTGGAAAGATATTATTATATGGAATACACAAATAAAATTTTAAATAAATGCACTCAGATTTAACTATGA
Organism: Limnephilus auricula; assembly: GCA_951813805.1. Lineage (NCBI taxonomy): Eukaryota > Metazoa > Arthropoda > Insecta > Trichoptera > Limnephilidae > Limnephilus > Limnephilus auricula. The sequence goes on along the minus strand of OX638398.1, from coordinate 32,370,073 downwards.
TTTGATAAAAAATTTGCGGTAAGGCTGAATAGAATTTGTTACTTTCTCTAGAGAAAAAAATTTCCAATGGTAACATATAAAGCAAATATGCTACCACCAATGGTCAACTTGATACTGGCTGTTTAGAAACCGCTACAGTCATTGAAAGATTTAAGCCCTGGACTTACCTGAATGACAAAGGGGATTTAGAATTTTAACTTGGTGCAGGTATAAAATGTAAATTTGAATTGGTTTTACCTACAACATTTGTATTTCGAACGAACCTAGATTTGGTACCTACTAATGTTTTTTTACCTGCAAACCCACATTTAGAAATATTTTTATGCCATCTTCATGTGATGTTAAAATATAATATATCGACCGCCTTTTCGTAAAAGGTTCAAACCAAAAATGAAAACATCACAAGAGACAATAAAAACTAATATTTAGAATTTTATAAAACTAATTAAAAATCACGAAATTTATATGAAACTTTTTTTTTTGTTTTTCTATTTTTTATGTAATAATTTGCGATTATATGAAAGATTCTCATATAGATCTCACCTATGGTTTTTTTTAGAAATAACCAAAATAATTACGGCATAAATTTAGTTTTTCAGCAAAAAAATATTTTACCACTATCATACAAAAATTTTTACTTCAACGACTATTCTACAGAAAACCACTGAAATTATTTACCAACAAAATGTGGCTTGAAGTGGCCTAGTGGGCATTTGGGTCCCACCCGCGCGTCGCGTGTTCGATTACTCGGCTGGCTAATTCCTCCATCACGACACAAGCATCATCTTCCGCTTACCATGGTGGTAGTAGGAGATTTTCAAATATTGTCAGGTTATTCGTAACCCGTAAATATTTGTCTTTCTTTAAAAAAATATATAGATAGCATTCGCTTTGTGGTATGACTTTATTAAAAACGGTTTTCACACAACTATGTACCCATCAAATTTTGACGCCGTCAAGGTAAATCTTGTATCTTAGAATTGCCCCAACTATCTTATATTAAATAACTTTATAACTTACATATTATTATTGTCTCATTATAATAAAATAAATGAAAGAGAGAGCTATTAATTAGCAATGCCTTTAATCACATTATCGAAAAATTTCTTCATGTGATAAGTTTCCTATGTAAATATTTTCTGATAAACTGTCTTTTCTTATAATTTTTTCATTTGTGAAAAGTTTTCTATTTAAATCTTTTCTGATAACTGCTGTCTTTTCTTGTAATTTCTTCGTTTCAATTTGTCTATTCTTACAATTTGTTCATTTGTGATAGGGCCAGATTGGTCATCAGGCAGTCGATTCAATACAGTTTGACAATGCCTTCCGAGGCCAAAATATCTGTTAAGCATAACAGTAACAAATAAAAATAAAATAAACAACATAGACAAAGTCTCAGAAAACGGGGTAAGTGGCGGGAGGGAAATTTGGCAGGTTTTACCAAGAGCATGTTGACGAAACTTGATCAATTCCAAAAATATTAATAGACTTCTTAGTCCTGTAAAAATCACTGGAACGACTATTGTCGGATTTGTGAAGCTGGACGTATATGCTCGTATATAATATATTTGCCTCAGATAAATTATTTAAAATATATATTTATATACATATACAGGGTTTTAAGGTAAGTACTTAAGTTACTTTAACCAGTATCAGTAATGTCAGGATTATTTGGAGTAAAAAATGTAAAAAAAATTTGGGATTGCGATGACATTTTTTCCTTTTTTTTTTTTCTACATAAACATAAAAAAATAGTAGGTGTTGTGTAGTTGGGGGCGGGGTAAGTGGTGGGGCAGTAACTCGGCTGAGTGACCAATAAGGTCATGTGAAAGAATTTTTTTTTTGTTTGATTTTGAAGAAAAAAAAATTTGAAAAAAAAAAAATTCACTTACATTTTTTACTCCAAATAATGTCAGGAATCACTGGTTAAAGTAACTCAGGTACGTACCTTAACACCCCGTATATATATATTTTTTTTAATCTTAAAAATAATACATGTTAATTTATAGTGATCTTCCGTTAAAAGCATTTGCTTGTGGTATATTGTCAATGTCTTTATTAGAATCACAATATTTTTTTTAATTAAAATTATGATAAAAAATTTACTTTTCGAATGAACACATTTTCTAATTCTGGTTAGTTTTTTTTTAAAATACATTAGGTCCACACATGAGACCCTAAATCCTTCGGGGCGTATGTCGTCTTTAGGGATGCTGTTTGAAGGGTATTTTTGGAAAAAGAAGGGAAAGGATGTTCTAGGAAGGAAAATATATAACAGGTGGGTAGGAATCTAAGGGGCAATGTGTCCAGGAGTGACAGACATTTGCACCCAATGCTTTCACTGCGGTACAAAAGGAGGATCCGGCAGGAGAGGAAAAAAGTTGTCTCTTAACCTGTCTACGTCCCAGAATGTGGGCAGACGCATCCGCCGCCAAGGCCTAGACAATCTTCACCCCATGAACCCGAGCACTCCTTCTACGGCAGGGATGTTGGTTATCCAATAAATTGTTCCCAGGACGCCGGTACCGAAGCCCGCCAAATCCAAAATTGCAACCAATTCTTGACAAAATCACCGCCGGTTTTTTTAAATAATTAAATATTATATTATAGGTAGTTAATTTATCGTAGACCTGAATTCTTCAAGCAACTAATACCAGAATGACACTATTCAAAACAAATATGTATAACGGATTTTACATTTTAATCTGTTAGGAGTGATTGACCAGCGGCTGAGAATAAAAGTTTAAAAATGCTTGCAACTCTACAGGGAGGTTCCAATGAGAATGATCGATTAATCCCACTATCAAATTTTTAAAATTAGAAATTTAATATCGATCTATTTAATTCAAAACTTGCTTTAATATATACCCACATTCAATTTAGCAATAAAAATGCTCAAAACGCAGGATGATAAATTATTAAATATATTGTGCTTCTTGTTAGTATTTTTTGTTCATAAATATTTATGATTTTTCAATAATGCATGAACAAAATAAGTGTGTAAAAAAAAATTTAAATATTTTAGTTTGTAAGACCTTAAATAAATAGAAAAACCGAGGTATTTTTGTCACAAAACAAGTTCTCGGATTTATTTTTTAATGATTTTAATTTAACTAAAATTAAAAATTTTAAAACTGTGTTAACTAGATTATGTTTTGATTTATTTTCTTATAGATTATATGGTTTGAAATTTGTGTTGTTTATTAGAATCTATCATTTGAAAATTGAACAAATCTGCCAACGACAAACGGTGTAACCCTAGTATATTAAAAATACACTTAGTTTTTCAAAATTTTAAAACTGCGTGTACCAGATAAAATAACAAGCTTTCAAAATAAATTTATGTTTTTTTTTAAAGAGTCAAAAGAGTCTAGAATTTGATTTAAAAATGACTAATTTCCAATATACTATGGTAATAATACCCACTTAACGCGCAGACAACTGGTTATTATTATTATTTTTATGATTATTATTAGTAATTATATTCTTAATTTATTTTTTATTTGTTATATTATAGAAACAAACAGTACATTGGTTACAGTGTTTAAACAAATTTACAGATATTATAATAAATCGTGGCGGGTACCTGTTTAATTGGTAATTTATTTTACTGGTGGTATGTATTTTTGTAATTAACGGGTGATGGGCCTAGTGTGTACGTGCATGTGATATGCGAAGAGATATGTATGGGCATCAAAGAGTTTATATCATTGACATATATAATATATGTATAAGCATGGTTAATCGGCGAATTGAACAGTGCTATTAAGGATAAAAGTCCATTGGTGATTATATTTTGGTTGGATTAAAAATGTTTTCTCTCTTATGTTTTTCGTGGCGATATTGAATATTGTTAAAATATCCTAATATCAACACCTTTGTACGTTAGGTGCTTAAAACTAATATTGTATTGCTTATCGAGGTGAAATCTTCACGTAACATTTTTACGTGCTGACTAAGGCAAGCACCAATTCCTTCATATTCCATTTACCATTCTGCAAGGTGTTCTAACGTGTACGGAAAGGGTACTTACACTTACGTTTTAGCACGTCATAGTAATATTCCCTTGAAAAGCTTTACCGAAGGCTGCCTGTTGTGGTGAACATTTATGGCTTTAATAGGATGGCCAAATAACTTGTAGTAATAAGTTAAATCGTACCATTTCGTTAATAGACTTTCGTTAAATTTATAGCTAACAGGTGTGTGGTAGGTAGTTAACATAAAGCTCTGTTTGTTGGTAAACCGTTAAATAAACAGTGAGGTAAAAGGTACGTATTTGACGCTCCATAGAGACTCGTTTAGTAAACGTTTAATTCGGTAATTATTATGGGTTTTTAAGTACTCAGGTACTCTTAATTTTTAAAATTAGCTCCATATAGGAGGCCTTGAGGAAAAAAATCCCATTCAATTTCAAAAATCAAACTCGTTTTTGAAAGAATTCAGACTACTGGATAAAGTGCCTACACCTATAGTGGAATATTTTTTATAGAAAAATTACTTTAATTATAATTTTCAAAAAAGTAACAGATTTGTCGAGAATTCAGACAATTCTATAATTTTTCACGGGTTTGTCGTAGTATATAATTAATTTTGCTCATCATTCCCATATGAGAAATACGAAAGCGAAAATGAGTATATTCTTAACGTGCCTTTTATATATTAAAATAGGTAATTTCAATGTCTAGAAACAATCGATTTATGCGCAGAAGTAGTTTTTATTTATTTTGTGAATTATTTTATAAGGAAAAAAGTGATAAGAGACTGACACAGATAATATTAGCCATCAAATTTTATTTTGTAAAGATGTTTCATATGCGTTCATACATTTTAAATTTAAAAAATAAATGTCTTAGTGGCTTACGTTTATATTTTCCATAAGGTAAATAAAAAAATTATTTTCATTTTATTCAAGCGAAACTTCAGAAAAAACGTAAGTTCATCAAAAATAAAATTCTAAATATTCATAATAAAAACCAATTCGTAGTAAAGATCAATCTAAAATCGTCGCTTATAATAATTATTTTTTTACATATTATACATTTAATATATTATAGAATATTAAGCTTCGCCTTAATTTGTATTCGAGATTTAAAAAAAGATAGCTGGTGAAAGCACAAATTCCGTTTAGAGAAAAAGACGTGTATAGTAAGATGGGTCATTTTAAAAAAAGTGTTAATTTCAAATTCTAAGAGCGATAAAAGGGTGCCAAATGGGTTCAAAACGACGTGTTTAAAATTTTAAAATTTTCTGATACGATCTTCTTCCTCCGGATTCACTTCAAAGTTTTGAAAATTTTAAATTTTTGAGGTTATTTCTAGTGTGTATAAAAGTTACTATGAATCTTTTTAACCATATTTTTTGTAATCTTCCATAGCAATTGTAGTATATATTTTCGAAATCATTAAAAAAAAGTCCCGGTTTTGATTATTGGAGGCCTGAGGTGAGGGCGGGGGGAGCACCGATTGCACTAATACCGGAGAAAAAATGGAGGAATTCCGCCGCAAAAGTAAAGTGTTGTTTGATATTTCGTCTTGCAAATGCAATGATTTCAGTAAATGTGACTGTCCTAAACATCAAAGATACCTGTAAATGAATAGAGTTTTATTACTGAGACGAAAAATGATAATAAGAAACAACAAAACAAATAAAAACTGCTTTGAAAGAAAAACTTTTGAAGCAAAAATCCTTGTGCCCGTCTAAAAAGGAAAGCACGGGTAAGCCAACTACCTCTCTACTCGATATTTCCACGTCTTTTGCATTAAATGAATCCGATTGTAAAGATGTTTTCAAACCTAATGTTGTACTAGATATGAAATTAAACAATTTTTTTTCACTTTGTTCCACTTAAAAATTGTTTAATTTCATATCTAATACAATGGAATTCCACCATGAATTAACAGTTAAAAAACTAGACTCACTAATGTTGTACCTCAAACGCTTCAGAAGCAGGCTGCGGTCAATATTGATCCACACTGTCTAAAACTTGTGATAGATATGGAGTGTCGGATAAGGCAGCGGCAGCCATTGCCGTGGCAGTTCTGTATGGCATCAAGTCTAATATTCCAGTTATTGACAAGAGTAAACATCGCAGAGAACGAAAGAAAACAAGAGGAAATATTAAGGGCACTACACATAGTTTTATAAAACCCCCCAAATATATTTTGTTGGCCGGAAAGATAAAACATTAATTATCAGGGAAATAGAGGGGGCGCAATTCAGAGAATGACGCATTGAAGAGCATATTTCATTGATAAAAGAGCCAGACTCAATATATATTTAGGTTTTATTGCACCAAACTCTGGCACGTCGAAAGTAATAAATCATTGCAATGGATAATTTTCTTGCTTCACATGAACGAGTTACCATTTCGGAATTTGTTCGCACATCTTGACGGTAAGACATCTGGACGTCAAACATGTTCAGGCACAATATGACTAGCTTTGGAAAACTGTAAAAAAAAGCCTATGGTTCATTTTCAGAAAATTGACGGAGAATTGCATGAATTATTTACTAAAGACGTGGATTTACGTAAAGGCAGATCAGTTATATTTGTATAAAATAGTATCTGCAGTTACGTTGGGGGAATTACTTGAAGATTTATGCCACAAATCTCCTGGAAAAATGTCTCATGCCAAATAGCTTACGCGTGCTAACCGAATTCTTCGTCTTTATGTTTCAACGGAAGCTCCTTCAGAGAATCTTATTATTTTAGAAACGTACGTTATTAAAGTGTATGCTCCGGCTTGGTTCAGCATTAAAACTCATACCATCTGCAAAGATGGAGCACGTCACCTGCGGTAGTTAATCTCAGTGCCTAGATACTTATCAGCTGAACTAAAAACTATAATTGATCCAGTTATATATAGCAAGAAACAGTGACTTCGCACACCCCGAAAATTTATTGCTTGCAATGTTGACTGAACCTCACAAGCATATCCGAGAATTAGCTGCGTGTCGTTTTCTAAAAGCACGCAGTAAGAAACTAAGTAAAACAGGGCTGTTCCAACTTCCAAACATAAACCTCGATGCATCATATTATTTGGAAGCAAAATGTAACCGAACCCCCAATACAGAAGAATATATCGGATTTAGATCTTCAATTATTTGTAGCCCATGGGGGAGAAGGTAGATTGCCTCTTCTGCGTCTGCCATGTCATACTCAAGCAGTTGAAAGAGGTGTAACGACTGTTAGTGAAGCCTTGACTACTTTATGTACGAAGTCTGCAAGAGAAGGTCTTATTAAGGTGAAGATTGAGTCTCGCAAAATAATGCCGAAATTTGAGATTAAGAAGGATTTTGCTGGAATTTAAATACACTACCTTGAGATAATTTAAATTATATTCATATATGTTTTTAGTAAATATTTCGAAACATTCCCTCTATTTTGCGTTTTATTGAAAAATAGTTCATTTTTACTTGTTTATCTAACATTTTTTAAAGATTTAACAAGGGTGGGTTTTTCACTAATATGTGAAATTTCAAAGTCAATCCGGAGGAAGAAGATGATATGCAAATATTATTAAAAAAATTAGGTGATTTTACATCGTCATTTAGCACCCTTTTATCACTATTAAACAAATAAAAACAAGAAAAAAAATTTCTTCATACATTCGTGACCCACCTTAGTGTATAGTAAGCCTCAAACTTTATAACTCACTTGACGTTGATAAGGAAATCGTCGTAAAAGGTTCATTTCAGGTTCGAAATGCGGCATGCCTCCCCACCCATACCTTTCTCTGTCTCACGTATGTTTTACACATATATCTATTTTGCTTACGTATCGTCAGGTTGGCAGGTAAAACAGGTTGTCTTCGCTAAAAATACAAGAGTGGTAAAACTTAATGCAAAAAATTTGTTTATTTTCCTTAAACTAATTTAGTTTTTCTTGTCACCAGATGGACAACCATTTCCAACTCCACGAGCAACACTCCCTCCTACCCCTATCGCGCTACCCCCGCTCGGGGGGTGGCTCCCAGTTGGGCGGGCACGGGTCGGGCGCGCCGGGCGTGCAGACCGCGCAGCAACACATCGTGCACGTGTCGGGCGGGGCACGCTACGCACACGTGTTCCAGCGCGCGCCCAGCAGCCCGAGGGCAGGCACGCTGGCTCGAGGCAGGCAGACTCCCCACAACGCGAGCTTGGAATGCTTGGATGGTAAGTTGAAAAGATGCATTAAAAGATTTTTTAAAATTTATTTGTTACTTTTTTCATTTACATTTCATATAATATAATACTCCTATTTATTTAATATACGTAACGGTTATATATGACCGAAAGTTATCAGATTTTATTATTGGTTCCTGTTCAGACCACTATCCTTAGTAAGAATCAAAAATTTCAGTCAGATCGGTGGCATGTGGCCGGAGAAAACTGATATCAAACTGCTCAAACCCAAGCCTTACATTATCCCCGTAAAAAATGATAATTTTTTCACAAATTCAACTTTTGCAGATTTTTTAATTGCCATCGATTATGTGCTAGCCTGGTTTATATTAATTCCTAACTACACTCTCCCTTGCCTTAGTAAGAAATATGATCTAAACAGTGTGGGAAAGAGAAAACACCTTACTTTATATTTTACATCTCCCTCTTATGAAACCAAGGTTTCCGACCACAATTATAAAAAAATTGAAAATACTTTTTGAAATTTAAAAAATATATATTTTTACATGAAACGACAAAAAAAAGTGAGGTGATTTTTCTATTAGACGCTTCCCTTCCCACTTTTCTCCAAATCCCATCGGGAAATCTTACTCTGTTGGTTATGTTTAAATGAGGCGTGTTAAAACAAAGACGGCTATCTCCACCATTGGTCCAGAATCAGATGTGAGAAACAAAAATATTTGTGCAGCTGCAAATGGTTTGGAGCATAAATGACAGTATCCCATACATTTCTGAATAAATATATTTAGTACTGCAACAACGGCAATCTCCATTAGGGTAATGCAGGGTACGGAACAAGAACGGCATTATCCCTTTGGACCAATCAGAGAGACAGAACAAAAGCGGCAATCTCCATCTATTAATTAAAAATAACTAAATATCTAATTTACAATTTATAACAAAAATGATGTTTTAATGAAAATAATTGGAGAATGCCGTCATCGTTTCAACACGCCTCAAATGTACCAGTACTTCTCGAGAAACCTTTATTTGCTTTAGTTACTTATTTCTATTTATATCATTTTGTTTTTTCTTTCGCAATTTATAAAAAAAAATCTATCCTTTATAACAAGTAACCCGACAAGACGAAAATCAGCAAATTAAATTCAATTAATTCACCACCGTTAAGCTATAAACCGCAGTGTAGAATTAGATAGAGCCTAAGAACTCACAATAAATTGTACGGTAATAAAATACCATCGAGGCGATTTTTCACAAAAACGACGCTCAATTCAATTATAATTTTAATTATAGAACAGATAATACATTTATAAAAATGTATAACAATGATTTAGATGAAATGAATATATGATTGAAGAAACTTTCAGAAATAATCATATTAAAGTGAAATTACACTAGGGTTTTTCAGTTATATTAGAAACACTTTCAACAGTTTATCTCTCCAATGGTTTGGTTTGAAACATATTTTATTACAGAATGATCTAAATTCAGGATATACCCAAGATTGCTTTATAAGACCGCATCATTAATTCTGTTTCTTTTCCAGCAGAGTCACAGCTCACCGCGACCACCTCGGCTTCCGGCACCCCCCGGAAGTGCTGCCTAGGCGGGGGAGGCGGTGGGGGCTCAGGGGGCCCAGGGGGGAGGGGAAGGGGGCAATGCCGCGGGCCCCCCGAGGGGGACCTCAACTCCGTGGACGATGCGGTGGACACGGACGACTCCGATGGGGAATGGTGAATATTTTATTATTTATTTAGTATTCCTGGGAAGTGTAACCGAAGCTCCTTTGTTATTTGAGACCAAGGGAAGTTTTTTTGGGTCAGAATAGTATAATAGTTCTCATGCGTCCTAAATAAACGTGGAAATATGTTTCTGGTTTTATTATTGTTACTTTATTATTTCTAATCAATGTGTGTGCCTTAGCATCTATTGGGCTACAATGAAAATAAAAATCAAAAACTTTAGTACTTAGTAAAATAAATAATTTTTTAAATTCAAAAATGTCACCCTTCAAAAGGAAAAAAGAGACACATAAAGTTAACCAAGGGAAGATTTTGTATTTTTGTGTTAGTTGGATATAAAATATAACATTTAAAGTGTGTAAGAATAATTTAGTTTTGGTATTTGTTTGTCATAGCGTGTAGATAAGTGCCATATGAAAGATTCTGTGTTTGAATGTCGATCGTCCAGTTGTGAGACATCTCCGAAAAATTGAAATCCGTTGAAAAAAGTTGTGTTCGCATTTACATGTAAAAGTGTACCCTCTATTAGGTACAATACTCAGATTACCCATAAATCCCACCAAATCAATTTAATGCAGCAAAACTTGTAGTGAAACAAACAAAATTTTATGTTTTCTTGGTTAAAATGTCATTACTAATGCTTGGCATAGACACTTGTAAAAAATATTTTATTTATGGTGAAAATTTGAATATTGTTTTCCTCATTATCTCAAAAGGTAGTATTTGGAGATGTCTGACTAATCAACTCAATAATCAATACGTTAAATTTTATAACCAATAGCAAAATCAAATGACTAAATAAAATACCCTAAAATAGAACTTGTTATACCAATCAAACATTCTGTCCAAATCGTCATACAAAATGGAACCAATATTTATTACTCATCAATCTCATCATATAAAATGAATAATAACTTATCGAAGAAAGCAAAGACTTTGTGGCTTGACATTATACAAAATGAAACAAATACTTAGATTTTAACCACATTATTTTAATTTATATTGGTCAACCGGTTTCGGTTGGACTCAACCTTCATCAGGACAATAATATATTAACTTATATATTTGTATAGGCATATCTTATAAACTAATATATAAACAATAATTTATCAGTTTATATATTATTGTCCTAATAAAACTGGTGGACCAATATAAATTAAAATAAAGTGTTTTAAAACTTAGTATTTGTTTAATTTTAAATAATAACTATTAAAAAACAGTTAGAACAGAATGTTTGCTATGTATTCGGATCGCTATTTCAAGTCCTGCTTGTAAGTTTTTAAAGTTTAGTAATTGGCAAAAAGTGTAATATTTTTTTAACATTAAAAAAATTGTGACATTTCCCGAAAAGTTTTCATGTTACTAATAATACTTGTGTTTACAGCAACTGTACCCACGACACTCCATCAAAGATCCCCCTCATCTGGCGGTCCCAAACTGGTCACCAAGCAGCCAGCAAGGACGACCAGCTCAAGTCCTGCCCCAGCACCCCAGCAAGCCTCTCCCATCACCAGGTGCAAGATAATCTTCACCATCCACCGGTTCCTGTCGCTGTCGTCCTGATATTCCTGACAGCCTACCTGGCTCTTGGAGCCACCATCTTCTCTGTCTGGGAAGACTGGAGCTTCCTCGACTCTGTCTACTTCTGCTTCATCACCATCTCTACGATTGGCTTTGGAGACTTTGCTCCCGGTCAAAACTCTTCCAAAATTTCAGACTCTAATAAAAATGAACATGTTCACTTGTTCGCGTGTTGTGCTTACCTAGTATTTGGTCTTGTGCTCATAGCCATGTCATTTAGTTTAGTCCAAGAAGAAGTGATGGCTAAGTGCACCCAGCTAGCCAATTCTCTGGGACTTGTGAGACACTGATACTGCGCCAAACGGGATGCCGTTAATAGGGATACTGAACTCAGAATGTTATGATTGGGAATGCTTTAATTCAGAAGATATTGTAAAGTGGTTCGTTTAGTTTTCACATATTCGGCATCCCGTTAAAAAAAAGTGCCAAAAATCGTATTGAAAGTGCTGTCTGTTAATCTGTTTAATAATTTATAAAATAAATTTACCTTTGCTTTCACCCGTGTAAAACGAGTTTAAATTACTAATAAAAATCCTATTTGAAAACTTTACGTAACAACGCACAATTACCACATATTGACACACACGAGTGCTCGAGTGAAAAATTAATCAAGTTAAAAATTTATTAATAAAATTGGTGCATGTTGACCTTAATTGAGTTTTGCAGAGCATATTTCGCTGAACTGACGAGTTTTTGTCGGTTTTAGAGAAATGATGTTCCACGATCACAATCACCGTTTTGTGATGAATGATTTTTTATAATAATTAAATAATTGTGACAAAAGCTTTTGGCTTTTTTTATTGACGTGAACTAAAATTGTGGGAAAATTCATTAACAGTGAAAACCATTAACCAATGTATCGTAAAAATGTTTGTATGTGTATTTTCGGAACGACTTCATATCATCTATTGTTATATTAATTTATTGCCTTAAATTCGAGTGAAACGAATCATTATAGATTTGAATTTTGCTGAACATTTAAAAAGGATATGATTTAAATAATTAGAATTTTCATATCGTGTAATATTATAATGTATGTAGACATAGAATAGTGTAAGATTTTATCAGTGAAATAAAACGATGTTTTTATAAATAATCAAATCTTATTTTATTTGAATAAAATAGGTTGATACATTCTGCCAATTTATTTTAATTTTATGTATTTTTTAACAATGAGCAACGAACATTTTGTATTATTATGAGGTTCGTAATTTTGTAAGACTCGATGTTGCAAAACCAGCAATGACGGCTTGTCAAAATTATGGCTTACCAAAACGATAACTTATTAAAATGATAGCTTATTGATGCCTTATGAAAATGATGGCTTATCAAAATTATGGCATACCAAAAAACTGATGCCTTATGAAAATGATGGCTTATCAAAATTATGGCATATCAAAATTATGGCATATCAAAATTATGGCATATCAAAAAACTGATGCCTTATGAAAATGATGGCTTATCAAAATTATGGCATATCAAAATTATGGCATATCAAAAAACTGATGCCTTATGAAAATGATGGCTTATCAAAATTATGGCATATCAAAATTATGGCATCTCAAAATTATGGCATATCAAAAAACTGATGCCTTATGAAAATGATGGCTTATCAAAATTATGGCATATCAAAATTATGGCATATCAAAAAACTGATGCCTTATGAAAATGATGGCTTATCAAAATTATGGCATATCAAAATGATGGCTTATCAAAATGATGGCACATCAAAATGATGGCTTATCAAAATAATGGCATATCAAAATGATGGCTTGTCAAAGGGATGGCTTTTCAAAATGATGACTTATCAATGTGACGGCTTGTGAAAATAATGGCTTAGCAAAATAAAGACTTATCAAAATGATGGCTTATCAAAATGACGACTTTTCAAAATGATGGCATATCAAAATATGGCTCATCAAAGGGATTGCTTACAAAATGATGGCTTATCAATATGATGGATTATCAAAACGATGGCTTATCAAAATGCTGGCTTATGAAAATGATGGCTTATCAAAATGACGGCATAAAATTATGGCTACACTTATTCACTCGAACGCTTTTTGCCACATAATGGCACTATTTCCAAAGCCTCGGATTGCTTATAAATATTCTCTAGATTCTTTAAAATGTTTTAAAGTTAACGATTTTACATTTTTTTTTTATAAATCCTATGAATAGGGGAATTCATTGGCTATATAGAGCTATAATCAGTTTGTGTGTCTCCGTATTCAAATTCGGAGTTATAATTTTTTTAATGTGGGTGCAAAAATTTCCTTTAGCAATCCGAGAAAAAAGGTTTAAATTGCACTGTCGCTCCACTGGTTATACAATACATTATAACTCCACTACACTAACACAATACATTATAACTTCACTACAATTATAAAATTTAAATAAAAAAAAAATAATCTAATATATGTTTATATCATTGAAGAAGAAGATAACAATAATAATCTATTTTTTTTAAATATGAAAATAAACAAGACAAAATTAGATTATTATTGTTATCTTCTTCTTTAATGATATATTACATTGATGGGAATAACCTTCAAAAGATAAAAAGAGAGTTTTTCTAATAAAAATATTAATATATGTTTATTTAATAAATTGGAAAGTATTGCAATTACCATTTATCATGATTTACTGTAGTTGTAATCGATTATGCTTCTTGCACAATTAACGTCATTTCTATTAAACATCAATTTAATTATTTTTATTTATTTTTTAGTTTCAAAGAAAGTCAAACATTCCCAGGTTACGAATAACTTGATAACATTTAAAAATCTCTTACTACCACCACTGTAAGCGGGAGATATTGCTTGTGTTGTTATGGAAGACTCAGCCAGCCGAGGAATCGATGAATGGACGCCAAATGGGACCCAAACGCGATGCCCACTCAGCCACTGACCGTTATACGTGCAAAGTTACCTAAATCATACATTCATGTAGATTTTGTCTGACAGCTAAATCGTCGTTCACAAAATAAAAGTATTTGTTTTCTGAAACAGAAATAACAATCATTACGGAGCACCTATCATAATAATGTTATTATTAGAAAGTCGTGAATTTATTCATAAATCATGTTACAGTTTACATCTCAGTGGAACATTTCCTTTCGTGTGAGGTTGAATAAATCACTAAACTTACCCCCGTAACTGTCAACTAGGGTTGATTTAAGAAGGAAAATAAACATATCAACATTAACCCTTATATTACTAAGAAGCTTATACCTACTTTCAAATGGCGTTCAATAGAAAGGTCTTTGAAGGTATTGTTTTTAAACATAATTATTTACTTTATTTTTATTAAACAAAACATTTATTTGCATTAAACAAAAATGGCAAACTTTGGTTGGACCACCATTTTTAATAAAACATTTCAAAGTTTTTCAAAAACTAAAGGTTTCATCAACAGGATACAGAATATATATCAATCTTCCGGTTAATTACTCAGACATCTACAAATACTAAGTTTTGACATAATTCATTATTATTATTTTTTTAATTAATGTTTTTATTCCAGAGGGACTGGGAAGATAGTGCAATGCCAGTCTGCCATATTACAACAACTATAGTACTGAGTAAATTCAATAATAAAAGAAAAGATGAAATAAAATCAGATTACATATTAGGTAGGTACCTAATTAAAACATAAAATGAAAACAAATAGAAATATATAAAAATAAATAATTAAATTAAAGTCAACAAAAATTAAATAAAATTAAAAATTAATAATATAATTGGATCGTTCATCAAGGAGGTCGCCTCATCAGCTTCATCCATCGCTCATTAAATGGGGAGCTGAGCCGTACGAGAGGGGGGAGGGGCTGGTCTATAAGGGTTTTATTTAAATATATTGGTTTTATTACATTTGTTGCTAAGTGGTCTTTGACTGTCCAACTTTCTATACTGAGAATAACCAAAATAATTATAAAGTTGGACAGTCAAAGACCACTTAGCAGCAAATATAATAAAACCAATATAATTAAATAAAACCCTTATAGACCACCCCCTCCCTAATATATTGTGTATAAAATCCGTCGGTTATGAATATTTTTTACCAGTCTAAAGATGGCTTTGACACGCTGAAACCGGTTACGGTCAATAAATTAAAAGTGGGAAATGTTTTAGATTTGTTTTATAATGGAATTAATAATGGAAGAATAACTATAATGGAATTCCACTACGAATTATTAGTTTCAAAAATAGAATTTTTTTTTTTTTTTGTTTAACATATACCACAAGTTTTTCTGCATTACAATTTCTTTGGTGGTGTTTACGAGTTATCTGAGAAACCAAACTAAAACCTGCTGGTTTCTATTTCTTGATTGGTCAAAAAGGTTGTTTAACCATAGATGAAGAACAACCAGCTGACAGCTGGCAACTAGCAACGGCCGGCCACGGCAATCAGCAGTGCGAGTCGCGAGTCACCGCTTGCGTTACCATTGACAACGGGTTTTTGAGTGATTGTGTAGTGTGAAGGCCACCACATTGTCATACAAAGACGGTTGCCAGTTGTCAGTTTCCAGTTGCCTCAGTGAGCGGATCGCCTAACAGATAGAAGTATAACTGCAAACTCTTCAGAGATGTCGAACTAATCGACTGGACAGACTGATTTCATCAGTCATAAAGCAATGAAATATTTATTTATTTCTTGACGGCGATAAAGCTAAAACATTAAACAAACACTGTATAACTCAAAGACCAACATTTTTGTGGAACTATTAATTTAAAACAAAATCAAACGGAAGGATTATGCCCCAAAACGAATGATGTAAAATTCACGTAAAATCAAGTTAACATCTGTCAAAAATAGCCACGCGGATTTCGCAGTGGTGTGATAAAAAAATACAAAATTTCAGTTACAAATACAAAGTTTGCGTTGAAAAAAATATTGTTTTCTAAACTGTTGTGTTTGCCTTATCCACAGGCAGGTATTAGTAATTGTCGGGACTCTTCCAGAATAGTAGGTCCTTTTTACAAACTGGTTTTTTACTAATATTTACGTATTTTCAAAATATTATACTTCTGGGTTTCACGACTGATTATGTCTGTAATGGAAATAAATCTGAGAGCTTGAGCTGTCGTTGACCGGGTGTACTCCCCGGTTGAATCTACTCTGACTGCCCGACATTCTGTCGGAACTTGACATAAGCTCTAAGCCCACCAATATCTATTAAAAACACCTGAAACTACGTGGTATTCAAGGACACTACCTGTAATGTCTTTGTTTTGGACATTCTTCCTTATAACTCGCTAGCTAGATTCTCTTTGATGAGTTCTAAAAATGCAAATCGGAATTCCAATTAAATCAAATAACCGTAATATTAAAACTCCAATACAAAATTAAAGCAATTCAAATAAAATATAATCAAGTCAAATTCAAAACAAAATCAAATCAAGTAATCAAAAGTAAGTATTCCTTCAATTGTAAATTTTATTAATTAAGGTGTTGTGCGGTTAACTGTGCAGTCAGCAATCATTGGTCGCAGAGCCTCTTGAAGCACTGCAAAGATGTTAATATGGTAAGACAATGGTATTTTTAATTACTATTTTTTGATAACGGGTAGCTGAAACTACCCTCAAATTCAGCAGTTATACCTATATTTTTTATACTTCATTTGTGAAAAATCTTCCCTCACCGATCATTTACATGAATTTAAGTGTAAAAGCAGTGGAAAATATATTCTAAACTTTCCATTCCTGTAAAGTGGCATAAAGTATGCATTTTACCGTCAACACACCACCTGCAAGGAATTGAATTAAATTTGCAGTACGTGAGAAAACAGAGCCTTGGAGTGTAGGTCCTACGTTCTCTCACTTAGGCGGCACGCGACTTGCATATTACTCGAAAATTGCAACGCGATTTTCTCGGGACTTAGTACAAGTGAATGCGTTTAATCCGACTCAACTGCCTGTACCGCCATTGTTTGAGAGTGCGCTCGGCGTAGAAGGGAACCCAGGAGCTTTTTAATGAAAGGAAATTACAAGAGCAGCGTGAGGTCGTCGCTTGTATAGTCCTTTTTTAATTTGCCTCCACACTCCTTGGAAATTAAGATTGAATCAAAGGATCTTATTACTATAAAGGAACTCCTGTTGTTCGCTTCCTGCTACGACAACTGCGCAAAGTTGGACAAAGTTAAAAACGGTTGTTCTTAATATATGTGTGGGCATATTTTAATGCAGCTCCTATATATTGTCATATCAGGAACGAGGGCGAGAAAATTAATTTAGCTTTGTTATAAGGGTTATTTAATCTAATTTCGTCATAGACTATATTTTTTATCCAAATTAATCAAATTTTATTTTTATATTATTTAAGTTCTGTAAGGATTTCAGCTTTTATTATATACTTTATGTTAGATAGAGTATTATTACACTCTCAGTTTTGTTCAACTGAAAAACAATATTTAAATTTTTTTTTATTCACCAGATTTACAGGAACGGGTTTAGTTTTTCCCATAGGAAAAACTAAACCCTTTCATACACTTTTCCATATAAATGATCATCTAGTAAATCCACGTTATGCAAGAGTATTATATAAGTATAATTAATACAAAACAATACAAGAACAACACGTTAATCTACCAAACTATTAAATGGGAATATAATTCACCGTCTCCAGATATTTTCATATCAGAGGGTTCGGCTCTGTGGAATTCCTAATTTGACCGATAAATCCTACTGATCCCTCAATATAAATATTTAAAAAATCTTTCGTAATTCTACATGTATTTAAAATGACTGATTTTTGCATTTTTATATACAAATTCTTTGACAAATCTAATATGCCTAAATTTTTAATAAGAGAGCTAGGTATAATGCCAGTAGCCGAAATAATAAAAGGTAATATTTTTATAGTCTGAGAATGCCAAATTCTTTTAATTTCATTTCCTAAATCTGTATACTTTCTTATTTTTTCAGAAACAGATTTTTGAATATTACAGGAATTTGGAATAGCTACATCAATAATATAAGTTATTTTTTTAATTTTGTTATGTAAAACTATATCAGGTCTATTATGACCAATTGGTCTGTCTGTTAGTATAGTTTTATCATAGTAAATTTTAAATAAATTATTTTCTAAAAATGAATTTGGTTCGTATTCATAATATGGTACTATATTATGACAGTCAATCAAGTTATGTTTAATTACCAAACTTTGTTGAATTATTTTTAAAACCTGATTGTGCCTAAATGTATACTCAGACGGCGCTAATATAGAACATCCTGATATAATGTGTTCTATAGTTTCCGGAAAAGCCATACATTTTCTACATAAATCATCAATTTGATTTGTATCTTTGATTATATGCTTCCTATAATTTTTGGTATTAATTACTCTATCTTGAATAGCAAGCATAAAACCTTCTATTTCTGCGCTCAACTCTCCAATACTCAACCATTTGTTTGACGAAAGTTTGTCAACATACGTTTGGTTGAGATAATTGAAGTGTTTTGCTTGAATAATTTTATTTGACCAGGAATCTAATAATTCCTGGTTGGTATTTATAAAAATGTTGGCATTCTCGTCGTATAAATTTAAAGGTGAAATATTTCTGTCTGCCTTGCAAATTATTTTATGCAGCTCTGATCTATTAGCTTTTCTATGAAAAAAATTTCTTAACATTTCTACCTGATTTTGTTTTAAAGAAGTTATTTTGACTATACCTCTACCTCCTAAATTTCTAGGTAAATTAATTCGTTCTATAGCTGAATTTGGATGATGACAATTAAACTTTGTTAACGTAGGTCTAATTAATCGTTCTAAGCTATTTAAATCTGTATTAGACCATTTAATTATACCAAATGAGTACGTTAATAGAGGTATTGTCCAACTATTTATTGCCTTTACTAAATTTTTAGCAGATAGATTGCATTTTAAAATTTTTCTTATCCTAGTTTTAAATTTAATCCTAATATCATTTTTAATACTAGTATGATCTAATCTATTCGATTGCGGGTATCCTAAGTATTTATAAACCTCATCCCCTTTCATACTTTTAATTTTGAAATTTCTAAATATACCCTAATCTCCATCTATAATTTTGCCTTTCTCTATATGGATCGTTCTACATTTATCTAGACCAAAAGTCATTTTAATATCATCTGAAAAAATTTTAACTACCTTAATCATTTTCTCTAAATTTGATTCAGAATTTGAAAATAATTTTATATCATCCATATATAATAGATGCGAAATTGTACTACTCTCTCCTGTATTTCCCTTAATTTTTATTCCAAACTTGCTTTTTATTAACATTTTGGATAGAGGATTTAATGCTAAGCAAAACCAAAGAGGACTCAACGAGTCTCCTTGAAAAATTCCTCTTTTTATTGAAATGCCCGGTACTACTATTTTCTTACCCTTTAAATTGATAAATAAATCTGTATTCCAAAATGACATAATATTTTCTAAAAAGCTAATAATCATTGGATTAATTTTATATATATTTAATACTTTGATAAGTCACGAGTGCGGGACACTATCAAAAGCCTTTTGGTAATCTATATAGCAAGTATGTAAATTACGTTTTTTATTTTGAATCTGTTTTAGAATTACAGAATCAATAACTAATTGTTCTTTACATCCCATATGTTTTCTGCGACAACCTTTTTGTTGTTCAGATAAAATATTTTTTTCATCTAAATGATTATATATTAAATCTGTCAAGCAAGAGGTTAAAATTTTATATATTGTCGGTAAACATGTAATGGGTCTATACTGAGAGGGATTATTAATATTTTCGCTTTTAGGCAACATATAAGTAATGCCCTTAGTTAGAAAATGTGGAAAATTTTGAGTTTGTCTAACAAATTTTGAAAGATGTTTTGCCAAAAGAGGATGTAACGTAGTCAGACGTTTGTACCAAAAATTATGTATCCAATCGCAACCCGTGGCTTTCCAATTATGAGTATTTTTAATAATTTTGGCTAACAATTCAACCGATATATCAGAAAAACTCATTTGTTCAATGTCTGAACAATTGAGTTCTTCATTTTCTATCCAGGGACCTGACTCATTGTGTTTTATATCTTTACTCCAAATTTTAGTCCAAAAATCGTGCATATCTGTTTTAGATGGCAACGGAATATTATTATTAGAAATAATATTTTTTTTATCGTCAAGTTTGGAATAAAAAATTTTCTCATTTTTCTGGAATAATCTGTTATTATTTTTTTTATTATACGTATAATTATATCTTTTTAATCTACTAGCTTTTACACCTAATTTTTGTTTTAATAAATCCAATAAATCATTGATTATATTTTCATTATTATTACTATCAATGCTATAACCAAATTTTCTCCCAATTTCATCTACATGTCTCAAAATATTCCTACTTCTATTTCCATTTTTATATTCTATTATTCTAGCTATGCTACTTCTTAAAAATACTACATCATTTTCCAATCTAATCTGCCATTCTGGTTTACTATAACTATAATATATGATCTATCATCAGAGGACTTTAATTCAATTCCTAACTTATTACATATAGTGATAGCGCTGGCATATACTATTGTATGAAGATCTAAAAAACTAATGTCCTCAAATATAATTTTTGGTAAAATTATATTATTTAAATCTAAAATTAATTTAGATAATTTTTTTGACGTATGTAATTTTGGTAATTTTGGTCTATGTGTGGGCTCTACATCTATAAATCTAATTATATTATTATGAAGTAAGTTAGCTAATTCTACTACATTATCATCTACTAAGTTTAAATTTGCAATATTGATTTCCCTAAGATTATAAATAACATCTTCGTTATTTGAATCTACTGTAATATCATTGGTCATGTCTACCAGATTATTATCTAAACTATCTACATTCAATTCATCTAATATAACATTATTACTTGTATTAATTTGTTCTAAATTATTCCCCTGTTGCAATCTATCTGCTACTTCATTTTTTATCTGATCTAATGTAACTACAGGAATTAAATTATTTTTGAATATTGCCCGTTTTTGATCTGCTAATCTTTGTTCATTTACTATGGCTAACGGATATTATTCTGAGAAAAGTAAATGTAATTTTTTTCTATACAACAGCATATCTGTTTCTACCTTGGTTACATAAAAATATGAACGGACGATGAACATATTGACATCGTTCGTCCATTTCATACGCTGCCTAGGAATACCTGCTTTTGTTTTTTGGGGTCTAAGATTATCATTGTTCATCTGTATAGATGACATAATACTCCCCTGTTCATCTCTGTTGGTTGCATATGACAAGTGTCAAAACAAAACAACTAGGAAATGACAATATGTTTTGCTTAGTAACTACTACATTCCAGTAACCAAGTTACTGTCAAATAATTTTCAATCTGTCAAAATTAAATTAAACATTTCAATAAACTATCTTTCAACATTACTAATCTATAATAGATTATATTTTTAAATAATGTTATCAAAATAAAATAATTAAATATACTCATAAAATATATTACAAATTAATCCCAAATATTGTCGTTTACCTTGGTTACTGGGGCCTGACAAAATGAAAATTTTAAAATCCGTTTATTTAACTAAATATCCTATGGTTCACTGGCAGTCTATTTATTAGGTTATCTAATATACTTATTTTATTATTATTTTTATTTATTTATTCATAAAATAGTAAGACATAATAAATGTATCAAAAGCTTATATCAATAGGACATTCATGTGCCGAGATTTGCAACTTAACAATATAGTAAATAAAAAAAATAAGCGGGTACATTGAGGGAGTTAAGTGAGGTACTTGTCTTACTTTAAACAGTAATTCTTGACATTATTTAGAGTTTTGATTTTAGTTTCAAACATAAAAAGTAGTAGATATTGGTCAGTTAGTGGCGGGGTGAAGAGTTGGTTAGCTACTCAAAAGAGTGACCAGTAATGGCATGTGGAAAAAAAATTGATAGAAATATCAAAAAAGTCACCGTAGACAAAAATTTAATTTATATTTTTTATTCCAAATAATATCAGGAATCACTGGTTAAAGTAAATAAATTACTTCCCGTAACTGTATAAACTTAATATTGTATAAACTTAATATTATATAAACGTACAAAATTATTACAAACTAAACTGATAACTAAAAAACTTTCAGCTAGGCAGAATATTTATAGTCGACAACAATAACTTCTCACGGTGAATTAATAAAATAAGTAGGTATAACAAAATGCCTGTGATAGCCGTATCCATATTGAGATTAGACATAAGCGAAAAAAATGTCCGAGTCTCTATTTCACCACTTTAGCAGATGGAAGATACTCTCAGTATCGCCCTGGTGTAAGACCACCATTCAGAATTGAAACGTTGCTTAATAATGGCTCTAGCCGTGTTTAGTAACTAGATCTGAATAGCCAGGTACTTTCCCACCTTCCTCTTCCCCATCTCCTTCCCTTCCCCACTTACCTTCAGCCTCACAACATACTCCAATTGGGGATGCCATAGTCTCACTGGCTCCAGAAGGGAGCAGTTGGGACTCTTGTGAGGTTTCTCTATAAAAAAAATAAATAAAATAAAATAAATAAAAAAAAAAAATTTAAAAAAAGATGTGGAAAAGGATCAAGCAATTGGCTTGGCGGAGCCTTTCGATGCGGTGGCTTCAGTTAGAACGAGTGGTTTATTACGGGTTTTGTTGAACACAAATTTCGGGGAAATATGTATGACATAGCGCCTCTAAGTATATCTCTATGGTGGTAGCTAATCATCGACAACCATGGGGTGATTATAATGATAATGACAATAGGGTTAGAATAAATAATTATTGACGGGGGTAAGGCTTTGGAATCCCATTCCGAAGGACGCGGGTTCAAACCCGTCGTACACAAATATTTTTTTTGGATTAATTTGCGTTATTTCACAATTAATTAATTAAAAATAATATGTAGTACGGCACGTTCCAGGGTGGAAGATACTCTCCGTATCGCCCTGGTGCAAGACCACCATTCAGAATTGAAACGTTGCTTAATAATGGCTTTGCCATGTTTTTTTTTTGTTACATTAACTCCACACAGGAGGCTTTGAGGAAAACAATTTCTCCAAAGGCCTATGTCATCTTTGAAGATGCTGTGGAGGATGATTTTGATGAGAGGAAGGAGTGGACATGGGTCAATTCTTGAGACCCATGTTATAGGAAGGAGGAAACACAGAGGCCGACCGAGAAACGAAGCGACCCGTTATAATGTGACAAATGTCAACCGTGTACATATGTTGGGCGCGCGTTTGGCGTGTTTCCCAAATATGCACCGGTGCCGAGGAGATCAATGACGATAGATCATCAGAGCATCTTTCATTGAAATATTGGTAGAATAAGGATTTCTGACGCCTGTGCTCTAAAGATTTCAATCTGTTTGTTAATAACGGTTTGATTGGTGACTAGACCTGAATAGCCAGGTACTTCCCCACCTTCCTCATCCAAATCTCCTACCCCTCCCCACTTACCGTCAGCCTCACAACGTGCCCCAATTGGGGATGCCATAGTCTGACTGGCTCCAGAAGGGAGCAGTTGGGACTCTTGTGAGGCATTGGGACTCTTGTGAGGCATTGGGACTCTTGTGAAGTATTGGGACTCTTGTGAGGTATAATTGAAAAAAATTGATAGTAAGTAAATTGTAACACAAGTAAGTTAATTGAATAGGTACATAATCATATGTTAATAATAATAAATAAGTTAATTTCATGATAAAAAAAATTATAATATTGAATATGGGGTTCCCACACAGATTTACGACCAAAAAATCAACACTCTCAGCAGTTGGGACAGCTGTTTCGGCTTTCAAGGACATGACCATATTGGATTTTCAAATTCATTATCAAATTTGTTTAAGACATATACAGTACATCGTGATGCAAATTATGGGTATAATAAATTAAAATATTACATGGTTGTAGTACCTATTAAGTAATTCCATAAAATATCAGTAAGTAATTTCGCCTGAGATGTGAACGTATCTTAAAACATAACTAATCAATATATGATAAATAGTAAAGAGAGGAAGAAAGTGTGTAGAGAGATAGAGAATAATTTTGATATCAAGAATTGGCAATAAATGACAGTTTGATAATGGCTTTGAACTTTGATATTGGCCGAAACAGCTGTCACAATAACGCGTACAAAATAATTGAAGGACTAATTATTAAAAAAATTTAATTGATTTATTATTTTTAATTTATTAATAATTATTATTAAATGGAGTTCTGCGAATTAACGACAATTGCAATATTTTATTGAATAATAATTAAAGAAACAAGACGAATAAATGGTTTTTCTTGAAAAGTTTTCAGAAAGACGTAGGCTTTTTAAATTCTTGAACTTTCTACAAATAATGTAAACAGGAACTGCAGGTTTATCGAATTGTGTAAATTGGCAGTAATCTTTATGTATCTATAAAAATTAATGTTTCTTTGCTTGTAGCGTATGCAATTTTTTTTTTTAATTTAGGGAGATATAGTAGCGGTAGGGGATAGCAAGGCGTAAATTTAGAAATTCAATGCTGTATTTGGCATGTTTATCCTTCCATTATTATTTATTTATGAAAATATATAATATTATTATTTATTTATGGAAAATCTTATGATATACTTATGATTTATTTATATATTCGTGTAATCATCAGGCAGAAAAACAAAAATATTGTCTATTCACAGAAAAAACATTGTCTGCCAGAAAATATTAAACTGAGTCAAACACAGAAAGAGTTTTAAAAAAATGCTAAAATTTGGATTTATTCTAACGATCGAGCCTATACAAACGCCTTGTCATTGACAGTTACAGTAGTATTGTGCTAAACTTTGCTATTTTTGTATATGAAAGCAATAATATAAACTAAAATAATGTATTGCTGAATAGGTATAGGAACCTATATTATACATTTGTAAGTTAACCATAGACAAAATAAGAGAAATAATTAACTAAACATTCTGCCCCAATACAGGTTCGCCCAGTGAGGCAGGCATATTATATATTCATGTTATCTTTTTTGATGAAATAAATTATTTTAAAAAAGGCACTTCCATAAACAGAATTAAAACACAAACAGTATTTTCTTTCAGTAGCATTGCAACGCATGCCGGATACTGGCCAGTGACTACATAAAAAAGATAAATAATCGGGAGCATTCAAACCAGCTAACGACAATGCAAATAAACACTTTTAATATTTTTATTTGTGTGAAGTACTTATTCTGAGACTCTTAACGACCACACTGTCGTTTAACGATGTTTTTTGTTTATTGTTTTTTTTGCTCGTTTCTTTAGACGAAGTGTGCAAAATAACAGATTCTTAATAATGTCTTTCATTTTGGGAAATAAATGTTTTAGTATGGTGATAAATTCTACTTTTGGTCGAATGAAGGGCCGAAGTTGGTACTCAAATGAAGAGAAATATCGTGATAAATAATGTATACGTAAGATTGTGTCAACCGAGCTCCGGACTCCAGACGGCGATTTAGACTTAAAACAATGGTTGAAAGTGGGTTAAGAGTTAAGAGGTAAAGATAAAGTTTTCTGTGCCAAATAATGTGTTGTCACTCGTTCCGTAATTTGACGGCCTCCGTGATTGAGGGATAAGGCTATGTATTGGCAACCAAATACCGCAGTGGGCTAGTAAATATTATTTTATTAATTTCACATCATAATTTTGTGATTTAAAAATGATATTTAAATATCTTCCAGAGTGGAAGATTCTCTCAGAATCGCCCTGGTGTAAGACCATCATTCAGAATTAAACTTGTGGCTTGACATGGTGACCAGATCTGAATAGTCAGATACTTTCCCATCTTCCTCATCCTCATCTCCTTCCCCTCCAAACAACCTTCAGCCTCACAACATACTCCAACTGGGATGCTATAATCTGATTGCCGGGTGGACTAAGGAAGGCCGCCCGATCTCACTGAATCCTTCGGCCATCAGACACGAACGGTGATAGATGGTACTCTTCTGATTCCTAATGCAGCCATTTCTTGGGATATAGTGGAACTTTGAAATACAAACTAAGGTATCAACATCTATTAAAAGAAGTTGAAACTACACGAATAATCAATTTACCACAATATGTTTTTGTACTTGCATTTCTCATTCAATATAGTAGAATGGGATTGCACTATCCTCGCAGTCCTGTTGGATTTAAAACCTAAATAATAAATGATGAAGATTCTCCAGTTTTCCACATTTATTACGAGTTTCCGGACACCGTGTATAGCAGTAAAAAATCAATCAGTTACATAGTACACCATTACTACCATATCAAAACCTGTAACATTTAGAATAAATATCCTTCTAGCAAAATAAAATCGTTTCTAACCGTGTTGAAACGACTTCAATTTCACTTCAGCAGTGAATAAAACTTTATCCATTCGAAGAACTTGTGCAAAATGTGATCTTGGAAGTAATTCCCCCATTTGGATAGCGATCCAGTTCTACGCAAAGGTGATTCTTGACCAATTCCCTTGAATTGTTTGACTTTATTGCCTTAACGTTGCATTGAGCTCAACTGGGCAAGCCATGGCCAGCACTTGTATAATATGTGAAATTACATTCGATTAGAGCAGTATTTCTCAAAGTTGACGATAACGCCCCCTTGTGGGCGCTGGAAGCCTTCAAGGGGGCAGTAAAAAGCTCAAAGTAAAATAGGGGGCGTTAATGAGATCTGCAGAAGCGAATCTCTCAAATGCACCCTGAGTTATGGTCGGTTTTTCAATGATTTCTGATATTTTTGTGTACGTGAATTTAGTGCTGTGGCAACGTTGCTAACTAAAAAGAGAAATCGGTTGCAAGTTACTGAACACGGTGACTTGCTGTTTTTTTAAGTGAATTCAAGCCAGATATTAACAAAGTCGATATGTATCAGATTCATCCTTCACATTAGATTAGTTTTAAATTCAAAAACTTGTAATATTTTATAAGAAAAGCTCTCTTTTTAACTTTGAAGGTTATTCTCATCAATGTAATATATCATTGAAAAAAAGATAACAGAAATAATCTAAATTAAAATATGAAAATGAAGAAGAAGAAAAATGGAACATTTTATTTTCATATTTTAATTTATATTAATGTTGTTATCTTCTTCGATGATTTATTTAAACGCCATGAAAGACTCTTAAATTAAAGTGGTACATAAGTTTACAATAGTGCTTATGAGGGAAACAGATGAAGAATAAAATAAGTACTCTGAAATAATATCGAAATATCATAAAAATAACATCAATCATATCTATTCATAGTTTTATTTGCAATTTTATTAATTATTTTCCATATCTATTCGTAGTTTTATTTGCAATTTTATTATTTATTTTATTCGTTGAATTCTAGGAATTGGCTAATGTATCGGAGTAATTTTGTATTGGGATTATTGTAACCTTCAAATTATATTTTTTTTGAAATGGCTGGGCAAGTACTGGGAGTTAGCTATGTTATCAGGGCTATCAGTTAAGTATGAGTTTTATTTCTTCTCATTGAAACATTATTTGATCTCAGAAAGATATGGGTCACTCCTTATCCTTACTATCCTATCCATAAAATAATTCATGTTTAAAAATAATATTTGTAATTACTATTTTTAAGATACGTAACATTTGGTAATGTGAAAAGTTAAATTAAAAATATGGGGGCACTAGATTTTTTTTAAACCTCAAAGTGGGCGGTGGTCGACATAAGTTTGAGAACCTGTGGATTAGAGAAAGGACATTAACCTTTGAGTTCGTTTCGTTTTGATCGTATCGGCTGCGCAATCTTCGTAACATTGAGTTATTTAACACGTGGACAAAATTTCAAGCACGATTTTTAACCAATTGATTTGGTCAGACCATTCCAAACAATGTTTGTACAAAATTCAATGAATAAAATTATGGAGAGAGTCTATACTATTTTCTAAATTGTAAACACATCCTAAACAGAAAGTAAAATTACAGCATTTTTTGGGCTAGGAATTTTAAAATGTAAACTAAATTAGTTGAAGCAGTGCGCGAGAGAGCTTTTTTGATTTTTTTGCTTTGAATGAGATTTTTTTTTATGAAAGCAGTATTTCACGTTAATAGTTAATTTAAACCGCCTAATATTTTTGTATATCGTTAATATTGTTTGACAGGATACTTTAAAATAAGCTCCATAATATTTGTCTCAGAGTTATACACTCGAACGCTTTTTGCCACATTATGGCACTATTTCCAAAGCCTCGGATTGCTTTGCTGCCACAGTATGGCAAATATTCTGTAGATTCTATAAAAAGTTTTATAGATTTTATAATTTTTTATATAAATCCTACGAATATGTGATAATAAACAAAAGAAAGATAAATTCAGTGGCTATATAGAAATATAATCAGTTTGTATGTCTCAATATCCAAATTCGGAGGTATGATTTTTATTAATTTGGGCGGAAAAATTTTCTTTAGCAATCCGAGGAAAAAGTTTTAAATTGCTCTGTCGCTCCAGTGGATAACGAAAAAATAACTCTTACCTATATTATATGTTTTCCTTATTCTGAGAACAACCGTTCACGAAATAATAAATAAGAATTATATTAAATTTACAAATCTGCCTTTGTATAAAGATTGATTGGAACCGAAAGAAGAAAAAAACATTGTGGTTTCTAATCTAACGATTTCATTTGTTACATTACCTACACTGCTTTCACTTTTATGAATGCTGTAAACGCTTAATGGTAGATTCAGACTGGGTCGACGTACGTATGCATCACTACGCCTAACAATATCTGGGCTACTTAGCAACCATAGATTTTCATTTTCAACATTGGCCACACGCATCGCGACGGGCGATGTCTGTGGCCATTTTCATAGAAAATGTATGGGTTGCTAAGCATTGTTTGGCGTAGCGATGCGTACGTACATCGTCCAGTCTGAATCTACCTTAAAATTGTATTATTACTAGTACAGGCCCGTGAAATATCACGGGGTGTTATTATTATTCCAATTTCTTTCAAAAGTAAACGAAAATATTTCTCTTGTAAAGAACTATTTATAGTATAAGTAGGTAAATCCTTCGTCGCTTTATTTCAGCTTTAAAATTATCACTATCAGTTTCAATTTTGAAAATGTTAATTTTAAAGCAAATCCGAGTTAAAAGGAATTATTTGTCTCGGGGCCTCCCGTGTGGAGCAGATGTAAAAAAAAAAATTTTTTACTAAACCATCATATTTTTTTTATTATGTTTCTCGAAAAATTTCATTTTTACTTTGAATTCGGAGACATCTTTGAAATCAAAGATGTCTCCTCATGTAATACATTTCGCATGAAACTCTCAAGCAAATAAATAATGTGTAATATATCTTGATAAAAGGATTGCTGATAAATCTGTTTGACCCCTTAAAAAAGTTAATTTAAATGCTTCCCAAATATGTTAATGCCCTAAAAAGGGTTTCCTCGTTAAGCTTAGATAATGTCGTATTCTATTCTATTCTGCCAGTTCAGCATTACTGCTCAAACCGTTTTTGATCAACCTTTAGGTCGGTTAAAGGGTTATTTTATGGTTTTTAAGTCATTACTGGAGTTTTATGTAAAGTGCACACGGAGAAATAAACCGAACCAAAACTGTGCCGTCGTGTTTTAGTGTTGGATGCTGTGCGAGTACCCTAACGCGAAACAAGTAATAAGGCTCTCTAGGAGCATTATCTTCTATTCTTAATTAATTATGATCCGAAGCGTAGCCGGAAAAACCGGAACGCAAATCACTGATCTAATATGTTTACATAAAACTATTCAGTGTCTTACTCACATGTCTTAGAAATATTGAAATAAATGTCCCCAATTCCCATTCTTTAAGACGCCCTAACATTTTTCATCTTAATATATTTAAAAATGATATCGCCTACTTTAGCCCTCTGACTCAGATGTGTCGACTATATAACAAGATAGAGTGTGCTGAAGTATATATCTTTGTCGATAATTTGTACGGATTCAGAAAAAAAGTTCGGTCGCTGTTAAAAAGTATGTCTAACTAATTACATTGTGTCAATTGTCTATCTAGGCAATAAGCATACCTCTCGTGTTTATAATGTCATTGCCTCTTATTGTAATGTGTTACTTTAGTGAGCTTGTATATAATTTTGTATTTTTATTTGGTTTATGTTTTTGATTTTCTAATTGTATCTGTGTTTAATCGTATGTATATTTTAAAAATTGTATGTTCCTATTTTTATAATAACTGAGTTTTTATAACTGGGTTGTTCTCGCGTAAGCGCGAACATCCGTAAAAACCCAGTATAAATAAATAAGTAAAATTAATTATTATAGCAGTCTTTCTCAAAGTAGGCGATAACGCCCCCTTGTGGGCGCTAGAGACTTTCAGGGGGACAGTAGAAGACCCAAAGAAAATTAAGGGGCGTTAAGAAAATCTATAGGGGCGACGGCAGACAAATTCTATCTATAAAAATCCGACGGAATCTAGACACGACACCACTTGAGATGCGATTTACCACTCAAATACTTGGAGTCCCTTACATACAGTTTAATTAGATTGGCTTAGGTATGTAATAATAAAGATGCAGCTTTATATTTTATGCGCGTAGTCCATGGTTAAGTTTACTGAATAAAATTGTCTGTGATTTCCGATATTTTTTTTCGTTCAAAAATGTTCCCATCCCTATCCGAAATTCTTGAGATGCGATTTATTAGCTTGAATGCTTAGAGACCCATATAGACGAAAAACTAGTGACGTATGCGTTTTTTGTCATTCTTTGATCTCAGAAATAGGATATGGGTCACACCCAATCTAACTTATTCACATAATAGACCAGTCAGTGGCTGAATTGGCATCGCGTTTGAATTGATGAGTTAAAAATTTGGGGGCAGAAATTTTTTTAAATATTAAAGTGAGCGGTGGTCGAAATACGTTTTAACCCCTAGGAGGTGACCAACTACAATGGTAGTGCTGTAAAATCTTGGCTATACCACTGCAATTTGCGCATGAAAAGCTATGTTTTAGAAGTTTTGTCATATTTCCAAAGTAAAAAAGTTAATATTGTTAATTATTTCAAATCTAGATTTTAATATTTCCGTTTATACGATTAGCAATTATAATTAGCAATTATATTCCGTTTATACGATTAGCAATTATAATTGGCAATTATATTCCGTTTATACGATTAGCAATTATAATTACCAATTATATTCCGTTTATGCGATTAGCAATTATAATTAGCAATTATATTCCGTTTATACGATTAGCAATTATAATTAGCAATTATATTCCGTTTATACGATTAGCAATTATAATTAGCAATTATATTCCGTTTATACGATTAGCAATTACGATTAGCAATTATAATTAGCGATTAGAATTTCCGTTTTATACGATTAGCAATTATATGATTTATTTATCCTTAGGACTGATTGAACGTTTTTTTGTATTTTGCCAGCTTGCTCCGAATAAAATATAGAGCGAAATTTATAAAACTTCGTCTGGAAAATAATCAGGAAGAATGTTTTCTTTATTGCCTTTACCGCGAGGGAACATGGCCACAAATTATATACCGTGCATTGTTTATCCTTGGATTTATTTCTCCGGTAGTGAATTATATTTTTTGATCAGTGGCGTCAGGTGGGTGAACAAATGGAAAATGATTATCCGCTTCTCACGGATGGGCTGCATGGGGTGGTAGTCTGGAGAAAGGTGGGGGTTGCCTTTCCCAACAAAGTGGGAGCTTTTCCATCAACCATCATACTGGTAGGTATAAATAACGTTATCGATAAAGTGATGAGGTATTTTCAATAAAAATAGAAACGAATGAAGAATGTGGCATTTCAGGAATTATATGTTTTTAAGTTTATCAAGGGATTGGACTATTGTGAAAATTTAAGCATTTAAAATTTTTGAATATATTATATCATTACCATGGGAAACACACGTTAAATATACTTATAGACAAAAATACTTTTCTTCGCGACTCTGCTAAAAAATAGCATCACAACTGCCATTCTACAAATAATTTGTAAACACTAAAACAGCTATTAATTCCGAAATATTCCAAATACACTTATCAAACGTGTCGCAAATACACCTTAAATGAATTAATTGTGAAATAATACAAATAAAACCAATAAAATTTATGGTTAAATAATCAGTTGGACCAAATTAGAAACAGTAAGCCAAATTTCATAAAAATCGGTTAAGTAGTTTCGGAGTTTATCCTGGACGAACATCGTGACGCGAAATTTTTATATATAAAGATGGTCACCGTAGAAACCTTTAACTGGAGTTTTATATGTAATTCGCAGTGAACTATGACATCAAACCATTATATTAATTTTAGTACCGCTGTGGACATCATCATTTGAATCAAACCTACGTATACCTGAAATAATAATTAATTCTGAATACCTGATTTGAATGTGCACGTGAAATGGCGCCAAAATGCAATGTGCGCAGAATAGATCCTAAATAATTGATTTACAACACATTATACCATTTCTAACTGTCAGTTTAACTAATTTATCGTAGGAACATTATACCATTTCAACAATCTTTGCCAATTAAAACTGTCAGTAGGTACATTTATTTATCTTAGGAACATTACACCATTTGAACACACTATACCATTTCAAATTATCGGTTTATTCATTTATCTTAGGAGCATTATATCATTAAACCTTTTCAACACACTATACCATTTCAAACTGTCAGTATATTTATTTATCTTAGGAACATTAACAGTCTTAATAATACAATATTTAGAGGAATAACTAAAAAAAATTAACCAATTAATAATGTTCACAAGTGGGTTTTTAGAAATATAACACTGAGAACTTAATGAATGTACACTAGATTTTAAAAGCAGAACTAAAAAACAAATACAAAAAAAAAATTGTAGTACAACAAACATAATAAACCTGTAATTACATAATGTATTATACAACAATATATTTCTGATTATAACTCTACCTAGATATACTGGGAAATAGGTATAGAGGTTGGGATGGCTAAGGTGAGAAGAAGTATCAGGTGATTCAAGTAAAATGAAAAAAGGGCATCACCTAGAATTAAAGTAAAATAATCTATTGAACTGCGGTATTGTGTACTCAGTATGCAGGGTACAGAATTAAAAATTTTTCATTTTGAAGTTGGATAAATATAAACAGGTTGCAATTATTTTTACATTAGCTCCATACAGAAGGCAATGAAAAAAAATCGCTCAGGGTGTACTTCATCTTTGGCGATGCTTTGTGATAATAAATAAACAGCACCAAGAGTGTACCAAAGACTCCGACCGCAATTTGAAAAGATACTTTGTGAATTTTTTACTATTTTTTTTTACATGAAACGACAAAAAGGTGAGGTGATGATAATCTATATATATATATATATATATATATATTTTTTTTTTTTTTTTTTTTTTTTTCACCAGATTTACAGGAACGGGTTTAGTTTTTCCCATAGGAAAAACTAAACCCTTTCATACACTTTTCCATATAAATGATCATCTGGTAAATCCACGTTATGCAAGTGTATTATATAAGTATAATTAATACAAAACAATACAAGAACAACACGTTAATCTACCAAACTATTAAATGGGAATATAATTCACCGTCTCCAGATATTTTCATATCAGAGGGTTCGGCTCTGTGGAATTCCTAATTTGACCGATAAATCCTACTGATCCCTCAATATAAAAATTTAAAAAATCTTTCGTAATTCTACATGTATTTAAAATGACTGATTTTTGCATTTTTACATACAAATTCTTTGACAAATCTAATATGCCTAAATTTTTAATAAGAGAGCTAGGTATAATGCCAGTAGCCGAAATAACAAAAGGTAATATTTTTATAGTCTGAGAATGCCAAATTCTTTTAATTTCATTTCCTAAATCTGTATATTTTCTTATTTTTTCAGAAACAGATTTTTGAATATTACAGGAATTTGGAATAGCTACATCAATAATATAAGTTATTTTTTAAATTTTGTCATGTAAAACTATATCAGGTCTATTATGACCAATTGGTCTGTCTGTTAGTATAGTTTTATCATAGTAAATTTTAAAGAAATTATTTTCTAAAAATGAAATTGGTTCGTATTCATAATATGGTACTATATTATGACATTCAATCAAGTTATGTTTAATTACCAAACTTTGGTGAATTATTTTTAAAACCTGATTGTGCCTAAATGTATACTCAGACGGCGCTAATATAGAACATCCTGATATAATGTGTTCTATAGTTTCCGGAAAAGCCATACATTTTCTACATAAATCATCAATTTGATTTGGATCTTTGATAATATGCTTCCTATAATTTTTGGTATTTATGACTCTATCTTGAATAGCAAGCATAAATCCTTCTATTTCTGCGCTCAACTCTCCAATACTCAACCATTTGTTTGACGAAAGTTTGTCAACATACGTTTGGTTGAGATAATTGAAGTGTTTTGCGTGAATAATTTTATTTGACCAGGAATCTAATAATTCCTGGTTGGTATTTATAAAAATTTTGGCATTCTCGTCGTATAAATTTAAAGGTGAAATATTTCTGTCTGCCTTGCAAATTATTTTATGAAGCTCTGAGCTATTAGCTTTTCTATGGAAAAAAAATCTTAACATTTCTACCTGATTTTGTTTTAAAGAAGTTATTTTGACTATACCTCTACCTCCTAAATTTCTAGGTAAATTAATTCGTTCTATAGCTAAATTTGGATGATGACAATTAAACTTTGTTAACGTAGTTCTAATTAATCGTTCTAAGCTATCTAAATCTGTATTAGACC
This sequence comes from Limnephilus auricula, assembly GCA_951813805.1. Taxonomy (NCBI): domain Eukaryota; kingdom Metazoa; phylum Arthropoda; class Insecta; order Trichoptera; family Limnephilidae; genus Limnephilus; species Limnephilus auricula. Next base: position 32,334,904 of record OX638398.1, on the reverse strand, counting down.
ATTTAATTATACCAAATGAGTACGTTAATAGAGGTATTGCCCAACTATTTATTGCCTTTACAAAATTTTTAGCAGATAGATTGCATTTTAAAATTTTTCTTATCCTAGTTTGAAATTTAATCCTAATATCATTTTTAATATTAGTATGATCTAATATATTCGATTGCGGGTATCCTAAGTATTTATAAACCTCATCCCCTTTCATACTTTTAATTTTGAAATTTCTAAATATACCCTCATCTCCATCTATAATTTTGCCTTTCTCTATATGGATCGTTCTACATTTATCTAAACCAAAAGTCATTTTAATATCATCTGAAAAAATTTTAACTACCTTAATCATTTTCTCTAAATTAGATTCAGAATTTGAAAATAATTTTATATCATCCATATATAATAGATGCGAAATTGTACTACTCTCATATAATAGATGCGAAATTGTACTACTCTCAAAAAATGTGTGTGTTCTATTATTATTAGCGTTTTCCGTAATTTTAGTTGTAAAAAACCCAAGATGAGCCATTTAAAAAAAAAATTATGCTTGCTTTACATTTTTTTTTATTAAATAATTACTAGTTTATTTCTAATAATAAAAATTGGAATTATATTTCATAATCTTCCAAAAACAGCTTTTAGTTTTCGGATACGTTCAGAAGTATTCCATTTATTTGGATTTCCAACATTCACCATCATTTGGGCCGTCAGATTAAATATGCTCGAGGCCTGAGTTAAATAGTTAGTGTTCAAGTAGCAGAACGGGTTATTTAACCATATGAAAACAAACACCCATCGTATGTGGGTGATCAGAAAGGGTTTGAAAATATCAAAAGAGCAATAAGGTGAAATGATTGAACACCATACCTACGTGGTAACAACGCCAATTCAACAGTGAGTAGAATAATTAGTGGGCAGGGGATAGTAGTAACTACGTGGAAACGGGTGCTTACAATTATATTTGTGGTCCCGGAATCTGGAATGCTTGTTACCGCAACCTCGTGTGGTAGGGACATGTTTAATTTTGTGATAAATACATGTACACTCCCCCAACAAAATAAGTACCTGTATTGTATAAATAAAAAGGTTTCAATGAAAAATATTGTAACAGTCGTAACTCGTTTTTATTTTTGTAATTATTTATTTATTTATTTACTTATTAAACGCCCTTCTGGGCTTTTACATTTTAGTTAAATAGATGAGTATAACAGTTATTTAAAAAAAATCTAAATAAAACAATAAAGAAAGCATAATACAGTGAAAATAAAAGTAAAACAAAAGCATATACATACAACAAAATATAACAATAAATGCATATAATAAAATTATAAAGATACATAGGTAAAAAATATAAGAAGTTTCACAAAAAAAATATATTCAATATAGACAAAAATTGTAGAGATTACAGACGTCTATTTATGTCTAAATATAAGAAAGAATTGAAATAAAAAATGTTTTTACTGATTGTTTTTAATGTGAAATATATCTCCTAGATCAGAATATTTATTTTCGAGACTGTGAAGTCTCGGTACAGGGGGATTTTGATAAGAGAGTGTCCTGGTGTTATTAAAATAAAAGGGTAGTAAATTTCGGCAAGATCTTTTAGGTATGTGGATATTGATTAATTGAAGCAATTCAGGACAGTCAATTTTGTAATGCAGTATTTTATGTAATAGTATTAAATCTGTTATTATTCTTCTTTCTGAAAGTTCTAATAGGAACATTTCGACTGCTCCAAGGAAGACTGCAGTAACTCACTATTTGGTGTTTTTGAGTTAGTTACATTTTCGGGTTTCATAAATAATTATCTACCTCCCAAGAAGACATTCTGTACTCTAACATTAATACACCCCGAGAAAAAACCATTTCAAAATAGTCGTAAGTCACGAAGTCATTAGTTTTCCATGTACTAAAGAAGTAAGTTGAGTTACTGCCCTTTTCTTCGGAAATTTTTGTTTTGTCTACGGTCGTAAGGCAGACTTACTTCTTTTATCCACGGAGAAATATCGATATTATCATTTAAATTGCGTTTGTCCGTTGATTTTACAGTCATTGCGGTTTGCGTATTGCAGTGATAAATCGGAAAATATATATTTACTTATTGGTAAGAGACAAACAGCTTATAAATAAAATATAAAGATAAATATAATCATTGTTAAATGAAGTCGAGCCAAAAAAGTCTCCTATGTTAAAGTTGATTGGAGATAGAGTTTTATTACATATTAAAATTAGTTTTGGGTAAGGAGGAGAGGAAGAGGAATATAGGATGAGGATAGGAGATGCTCCGGAGGAGATTCCACACTCTTGTATTAATTTTCGAACGTACGTGTTACTTCTAATCGATATTTATGAAGTGTATCGTTAAATATGTCTATATTTTGAAATTTTGTGTTAAATTGGGCACATATACGGGGAATTGATGATTTTTTTCTAATGTCAGTTCTATATGTAGGCAAATGAAACAAATGGGATTGCCGAGTTGATCTTGTCGGAATATGAATATTTATTAAGTTGGTTAGTTCTGGCGAGTCCAGGCCATTATGAGAATTTTAAATAATAAGATTTGGTCAAAAATTAAACATCGTGTATAGAGGGAGTTGAAATTATGGTAATTAATAGATTCGGTGTAATTTTAGAAGTTTAAGTTTTGTTTATAATTTATGTGTTTAAATTTTTTTTTAATTCGTTTGATTCTTTCAACGTGAGCTTGGTAAAAATGAGTCCAGATCGTTGTGCAGTATTCTAAGTGGGGACGGATGAACGCTGTGTATAAATATAAAGAGAATTATATCGTGAAAATTTTAAATATGAGAATATGTAGAAGCACATTATTAGTAGGTAGAGCATTATCGTCTACAATGCAGTCTGGTAAGTCTAAACATACGAGTATGTCAGACATAACCAAAATTTTTATTTAATACCAAATTCTAAAGCCTCAAAAAATTGGCTTGTTAATTCTTATTCTTTACATATTGTTTGTTCATATTATAATATATTATTAAAGAGTCTGATGACTTATTGGGTCCTTCATCAGCAAGGTTTTAGTGGAGTGAATTCTGATGACTATTGGAAGCCTGATGAATGTAGTAATTCAAGATCTATGGAATTGAGTGTTTGTTGACTAACTTCTCCTGATAGCATGGGATATTCCGAGCACCGTATGTAATTCATAAAAATGATAACGTTTTCAAATATTTGTTGACTTTTTTTAAAAGCTCAGCAAATTTAAATGATACTGCGAATTACATACAACCACATTCGGGAAAATGGGATCAGGTTGTACATCAAACTGCCACTTTAAATGCAAGAATACTTTGCGCGAAGAATTGCGAAAAAAATGTTCTGGAAATTAGGATGTCATGCCATGCAGTCGAATTTTATTTTCAATTCGTGGAATTGGTGCCAAAAAAAAAATTCATCCTGCAAAGCATAACAACTCCAGGCGTGGAATTTAGTGAGAATATTATTTAAATGTGAATCAGCGTAATAAGTAATAAGACTAATAAGCAACATATTTGCCAAACAATGTTTTTGCAAACATTAGGGATCTCGGATAGAATGGTAATCACTGCATGTGGAAAAATTGACGAAGGAGGTGCGGTAATGCCTGATGAGTCTGGGAAACATCTCACAAGACCTAATAAAATTCTCCCTGATATCAAACATTCGGTACACGAACACATCTGAGCCTTTCCTGTAGTGGAGTCACACTACACCAGGAAATCATCCGAGAAGCTTTACCTAGAAAGAGATCTGAGTATTTCCAAAATGTACAGGCTGTATTGGCAGAAAGAAAGAAACGTTCAAATATCTGCTTCACTGAGACAGTATTCAGATGTTTTTAATTTCCATTATAATTACGCTTTTCACAAGCCTAAAAAAGACCAGTATGAGATGTGAGAAAAATTTAAAATAGCCACAGAAGAAGAAAAAATACTGTTTAAAGATGTATGAAACGCATCAGAAAAATAAATTTCAGGCCATAACCTTCATTTTAGAAAAATGGACAAGAGGCAGGCGACTGGACAGATTAGTTGAACCCGTTGCTTAGTATAATCAAAAACAAAACATCGATATACTTAAACATAAATATCTGCTAGCATTACACAACAGCCTACTGATTCCAAAGCCTTACCATAATTTCTATCTTTCACTAAATTCTTCCATTGAAGAAACATTGGAGATTCTAATGCCAGAGATGGGGTATCTGATGATTCAGAAAGCGAATGAAACTTGATAATGTTCTTTTTATTCTTTCATTTTTTTTTTTTTTTTTAATATTTTTTTTTATATTCTATTTTATATATATATTTTTTTAATTTCATTTTATATTTTATATTTTTTATTTCATAAGAATCTCTTCTATTTTATATAGGTAATAGTTTTTTAAAAAAATATTATTTTTTCAGTTGATCGAACTAAAAATGTTTTTTATGTTGCTTTAAAACACTGAAACACCGTAACTAAGTAATGATAAACTCTCAACTGTGTATTTTTAATGTGTATAAATTATGTTTTATACTGTTAAAATAAAGCAGCTCGTTGCTACTTCTATAAATTCTTTAATTTTTCCCTGTAAAAGAGAAGTAACTCAACATACTACATACTGATATTATATAAGCCCCGAGGAAGACAGCAGTAAGTCCTAAAACCCTAAAAATTTGTGTGAATTCGAAGAAAATTCTAAGAAAATACTATACAGTTAGAAAGAGTATTAACCAACGATAATTATTCAATTTAAATAAAATTCAAAACCCTCATGTTAGATTATGCAACATTTTTTGAACTTTAAAATCGCTCTCCTGCAAAATGATAAAAAGTGAGTTACTGCAGTCTTCCTTGGAGCAGTCGATTTTATCTAGTCGGTAGTTATAATCAATGTTTTCTACAGGAATATGCAATTTATAGTTTATATATATCTCAAGAACTTATGTTGAATCTTTTCAATGTTGGCGGAATGAATATTGTAAAAGAGAGACCATATCGTAGAGTTATACTCTAGTTGGCATCTAATAAGGGTTTTGTACAACATGATAAACGTGCCTAAATTATTGAAGTCTTTTGATGTATGATTATCTATGTAGTTTCAATTTCTCTCAACAGAAATCGTAATAGTATATAGTTTCAATGTGTGTTTTAATAGACATCGTAAGAATATCTAGTTATAAGGTGTCTCAATATGTGTCATTGGTAGTATTACATGAAAGAGACAACTGTCGGAGGTTTTGGAATATGAACAATTTCGAATGGTTACAAAGATAGCCAATATGTACCTTAAATTAAAACAAATAACTTTGTTTAAACCACTAATATAATCACAATTACCTAATGTTTCAAAACCGATGGTTTCTTCGTCAGGGTAGTAATGACATTGATATAATATACCCTGACGAAGAAACCATCGGTTTTGAAACATTAGGTAATTGTGATTATATTAGTGGTTTAAACAAAGTTATTTGTTTTAATTTAATTCAAAATGACGCCACAAAGTGATTTTGCAAAGTTTGAAGAAATAATATGTACCTTATTTTGCTTCCGAAACCATACATTCAATAATAGTTAGCAACATCATAACAAGCTTTTATACACTTTTAAAGTTGTAGAAGCATTTCCTGAATAATCGGGCATCATTTGTAATCACATCGAGCCTAAATGGGACGATTCTACGACCAGTTCTTAAGTTCAATAGCTCGGCTGTGGAAAGATTTGCCGGCATCTATGTTTCCTTCACATGTTCACTCCTTCCTCTCCTCAAAAAGACCCGGCACACATCTTCCCGAAAGATGACATAGACCCCGAGGTAAATTATTTCCCTCGTGGCCTCAAATGGGACTTCGCAATAATAAATAGACCCCGAGTGAAATTATTTCCCTCGTGGCCTCAAATGGGACTTCGCAATTATAAATAAACCGTGAGGGAAATTATTTCCCTCGTAGCCTCAAATGACACTTTGCAATAATAAATAGAGTTTATTTCCCTCGTAGCCTCAAATGGGACTTCGAAATAATAAATAGACCCTGAGGGAAATTATTTCCCTCGTAGCCTCAAACGGGACTACGCAATAAAAAATAGACCCTGAGGGAAATTATTTCCCTCGTGGCCTCAAATGGGACTTTACGTATAAAAACAATAACAATATACCTAGGTTCAAACTCGAAGCTTTGGGCCACTCGCTACAAACTGGATATTAATACATATGCCCAAACTTGAACTAGTTGACCGCATTTCGTAGAATTTACCGAAACGTTGACAAATTGATATGCGGCAATGCATTTTCAACCTACATACGGGAACGAAATAAATACTATAAATATATTGGTATTTATATGCGGGTGTCAGCGACAGGTTACGGTCATTTGATTTAAACGAGCATATCAATAATTTAATCCACTCACACTATCGCATGCGCATTGACCGCAAGGGTTTGACAATTACAAAATTGGGAGAAATGGTTTTTGGAATTTTTTTCTGAATTGGGGCAAGTGGGTTGTACAAATTCAGAGTGGCGAGCGAATGACATCAGGCAAACATCTATGGAAAATGTATTCGAAAGTCTGGAGTTCTAACCAACCCTTTTACATGAGAGTTTTCACAACGTTTTCACTAAATTTTAGTTCAGTTCTACTATCACATTTGGCATCGTCAAAAACTACCATTTTGATTTTTTTTGACAATTTAACGGTCCTCAATTTACAATTTATTACGAGCCCGTAAGCGTGACAAATAGTATATTATTATTTGGTCGGTCTTTGATTAAGTGGTAAAAAAAATATTTTCAAAATCAAAAACAAACACTGGCGCAGAGAGAATCGGCGATTGACGGGATCGTTTAGATTGCAAAAATCTAAATTAAGCTAATTGCGGATTTGATGTCTCCCTTGTGACAGGACGCCTAACACCCTGGCAAAAGCATTATTTGTGTAAAAAGGAAGTAAATCGTTTACTTGTTGTAAACAAAAAGAAGTAAAAGTTTCACCTTCAAATCATTTAATATTAAAGAGCACGGGCAAATGACATAACACATTATTGTGATGCGATGTGTTGTGTTAATTTTCTATACATTTTCCATAATTAGGTACCTACTTCTTATTCCTTTCAAATAGTCAAGAAAAGAGACAAAAATAATACTGTTTATGCATTCATTATCTCCTAAATATTTACACATATTTTCAATTTATGTTTTGCATTCTTAGCTGTTTTAAGGATTCGGTAAAGGCGTATTTTACTTACACAATTCTCATTTAGACTTGGTATATATTTTTGTACTTACTCATTACATATCTTTTCAACTCCACACAGGAGGCTCTGAGGAAAATAATTTCCCTCAGGGCCTATGTCATCTTTAAAGATGCTGGGTAAAGAATCTTTTTGAGGAAAGAAAGGAGTGAACATGGGTCTTGAAGAGTCCCATTTTGTAGGAAGGAGGAAACACAGAGGCCGGCAAATCGTTCCACAGCCGAGCTGTTGAACTCAACAACGATTCGTAGAAGCGATCCGTTCTCCTGTGACAAATTTCAACCGTGTACATATGTTGGGCGCGCGTTTGGCGTGTTTCCCGACTATGCACCGGTGCCGAGGGGATTAATGACGCTAGTTCCTCGGAACATCTTCCATTGAAATACCGGTAGACCAAGGATAGCATTCCCACCCGACGCCTGTGCTCTAAAGATTGCAATCAGTTTGTTAAGAGGCTAGACTTTGAACGACACGCGGAACACCCGCGACTGTCATTCTGTCCCGCTCACAATAAGCTCACGCACAATTACAATACATGCGAATGCGAAATGTGCGAATGAGACAACGCTCAAATTTACCTACAGAAATCGCTCGAAAGGGGTTTTTAGGGAGAATACACTTTTCTACACCGAAACTTTCACAAAATTGAAATTTTAAAAAATATATTTTTTTTAGAAAGAAGAAGCTACGTCGGTAGCTTTTTATAATTTTATAATTCTTTATGAGAGTTGAGTTAGCAGCACTTTTTCCTTAAATAATATTTTTTGATAAATCGTACATGTTGGACAGTGAATGTTTACGTTAATAAGAAACGCATCGAAAATTCGAAAACATACCAACATAGTTTTCACCCTCTAGAAGGCATTATAAAAAAAATATATTTATATTGTGCAATTTTCGATGTAGAAAAGTGTTTTTTCCCGGGCGTCCTTTTTGTATGGGCCGAAAAGCGAAGTCTATCGTCTTAAGACAGCAACATCTATCAAACGGAGTCGAGAATGTTTTTCAGGTACTTTGGGGCTCCAGACCAGAGGTAACTGCCAAATTCAACCGTGGGGCGCACATTCGCTATTTGTAAAGGGTTAGCAGTTGTGTACTATTACTATATTTACCCTTGAGCATTTACTGTGTACCTCATCTCCATTAAAAGTTAATCACATTATTTATATATGTATATTAGTATTAAGTGTATGTACTTCTTTGGCATTCAGACATTGTATTCCTTAAATAGGATCTCAATTCGCTTTGTCATTTACACATTAACTTATATTTACTATTCTTTACACGCTCATGGGCTCTCTCTTGATTACACAATTCTAATGTAGTTTATATCTTATATGTTAAGTTATAATATTTAAAAGCCGAAAAGCGTTAAGAATACAAATAAATAAATTTCTGAACCTACTAGAGACTAGTAAAATTATTTTGTTTGCATGTAAAGAAGGATTTGATAGAATGGAGTGTAGTTATACATACTGGTACATCATATCTCAACACTATTTGAACTTGTACTTGTCTGATATATATATATATGTTTTTATTGGTTAGTAACGTTGTCAATGAGAACACTTTAAGTGATTTGATTTGGTGGCAAATCATCTTTGATGGCCAAAACACCAATAAAAGGATCAAAAGATGAAAGGGAATTGAAGGATTCGACGGTTACCTACAGAAGGAATTCGGATTGAAGTCAGAATTGAAGATGTTCTTTGTTTCTTTGGAAGGGTCCGTTACCTAGTGCCCCTCTCTGACCTAAATAGGGAGTTCTACTAGTAGTCGTAAAGATTACAAGCATGTTGATATTTTATGCCCCAGCTCTTTGCTTTTATTTATTGGTGGTTTATATAACCCACCAAAGGGTAACGGAGTATTAGAAACGTTGGATGGTAGATTAAAGCGGTTCTTTTTCATAGAACTTTAATAATTCATCTAATTTCAAAGTTATTTTCAAGGTCTGTGAAAGTTCTTTATCGTTATATCATTATCAAACAGTTGTTTATTATTCAAATTCTATGAAATAACCAGTCCGAGTATCTTGCTGAAAATTAGGTCAAGAAAAGTTTTTTAATTTCGAGGTTTTTCCGGTTTTTTTTTTTTATTCCGTCACATTTAATTAGAATATAGTATTTCTAAATCCACATAATTTAAATACATACAAAGAAAAAGGGTTCAGATGTCTAAAATATGATTAATAGAACAGAACTGCTGACCCTGTACAATTTGCAAGTGCACAACACTGTTTCATTTGGCAGCCACCTCTGGTCAGGAGCCCCAAAATACCTGAACAAAACCCTTTTTGCAGAAACGGCCGATCGGTTTAATATATTCGCCTATCTTACAAGCGAATTGCAATCTTTAGAGCACAAAATGATCCTTGTTCTACCAGTATTACAATGGAAGATACTCCGAAGAATTAGCGTCGTTGATATTATTGGCACCAATCCATAGTCGAAAACTACACCAAACGCGCGCCCAACGGTTGACTTTTGTCATGTGATAGCTGGTCTGTGGATGGGGTTAGAGGGCCTCTGTCTCTTCAAGTCCTATGTTCATTCCTTCCTTTCCTCAAAAAAGGACTCAGCATCCACAAAGATGCCATAGACTCTGAGGAAAAATAGTTGTCAATTTTGGTAGGCGGGTAGGGGTACCGCCGCATCGGGAACCATTTATTGGATGACCAACACCTCTGCCATAGGTCACCCCAAGAATTTCCGGTGGTGACTTAACAGGGGTGCCCGGATTAATGGGGTTAGATTTGTCCGGGTCTTAGCGGCGGATGCGTCTGCCCACCAATTGAGTGGCATGCCAGATCAGGAGAGACTGGTTGAGGGAAACCTTTTGATCTCTCCAGCCGGTCTCTCCCAGAACATCGATTTGCACCGCAGTGGGAAGGATGGATTTATTATTTTAGTTATATATAGAAACCGACCCCCAGATTCCTATCCACCTCATACCTTTTTCCTTCCCAGAACTCCCCCTCCATCTTTTCCTTAAAATACTCTCTACACAGCATCCCGAAAGATGTCATAGGCTTTAGGGGGAATTATTTTCCTCAGAGCCTCCTGTGTGGAGCTAATTTTTAAAAAAAAGTTGAATTCTAATAAAAATTATTGCTGTGCTTAATTTTTGAAATATTTTATAAATTTTCTGGAAATCATTGCAAAATATAAATGTTTGTTCAGAAACCGCATATAGCTCTGATTATGGTATCCGGTATCGCGGCAAAGAGATGGCTCTGATAATATTACACGACCGATCTCCTGGGAAATCTATGGCGTTCCTTCAGAGGAACAGTCTCTCCGAAACCGCAGTACGCCCACACCAGTTGTCCGAGAGCACATATCAGTGCAGCAAATTATTATCTCCAATACTGAAGGATATATCTTTTTCATATATCTATTATTTATTTATTTTTTATTAAAAAAAAAAAAATTCCAAACAGAAAGCCATTAGAAAAAAATCGCTGTAGACCTTTGTTATCTTTGGGGATGCTGTGTGGTGGGTTATGTAAGCGAAAGAAAGGAGAGGAAGTTCCGATATAAAGGAAAGAGGGGTTGATAGGGCAAGGCGATGGGTCGAGAGTGCCACGCATAAGGTGGACTAACCGCCGCCAAGACCTGGACAAATCTCACCCCATGATCCCGGGCACCCCCGCAAACGGGGTGACCTATTACAGTAGTGTTGGTTATCCAACAAATGGTTCCCGGTGCGGCAGTATCCACAACCGCCTGAAAAAAAATAAAATGACTACCATAATCAAATGTTGGAGGATGTTGCCAGTCGAGAAATTGAACGCACAACGCCTGGGTGGAACCAGATGCATTTGTCAACTTAGCCACCGACCTTACCGAACATTAACTACACAACAGCATAAATTAGTTTATTTATTCCTTTCTATTTTTTTTTTCTCACCTTATGTTTGTTTGTACTGTGTAAAATATTTTTACTACAACGCAATTCATAAACATTATAAAAATTAGTTTGTCGTAATAATTAGTATTTTAATATTAAGTATTATTATATTTAGTATTTACTATATAAAACTGAAAAGTATACTGTATTAAATAATTAGAAAAAAATGAGAGATTTCTTACAATCAAACTGATTGATCAGTTTCGTAAGATTTGTAAAATAAAATATTGTAAAATTAAAACTGAATAAACATATAAAAAAAATTAAAAAAAGTTTTGTCGTGATTTGCCTTAATTATTGCATGATTTTTATGATGCTCTATATTCATATTATATAACTAATTATGTTTTGCATAGGTTAAACAATAAATTTTATAACATTCACTACAACCACCGGTGTGACAACATCATATTAAAGTGTCAAAGCTGTTATCATATTTAAAAATATATAACTGTATTATTAAGTGCTACATTGTGTTTAAGCAATTACCCTAATAGTTATTCCGTGTACTAAACATTGAATTTGGTGTAACAAGTGACACAACATCATAGAAACTATAATTGAAGAAATTAACTGTCATCGCAGATAATATTTATTGTCACCCACCATGAGTACCTGCAACCAATGTGCCAAGGCAGTGCAAACGCCTGACTGTATGAAGTGTGTAAGTTGCAAAAATCAAGTACATCTCAGCAGAAATAAAGAAACTTTCCTCTCAACTGCACTAGTGAATTTAAAACTTGTTTCTTTTGAACAGACAATCGTTCACAATAACAGCACAATCGAAGACTTCACCAATAAAATTCTGGTATTAGAAGAAAAACTCAAAAAAATGGATAAGTTAGAAGCTGAAGTAATTGAATTGAAAAAGTTCGTTACATATCTGGACAAATCAAACAACGAAAGAGAACAACAGCTGCTCATCAATAACATTGAAATCTTCGGTCTGAGCGAAAGCAAAGATGAAAACCTAACAGCCAGTCAAAATTGCATCAAACGTCGGACAAATTATTAAGGAAGAGGACATTGAATACATTAGTAGAACCAATCCACGCCAACATTCTCATGATGGAACAGCAGCAGCTCCCCGTGACGCCCGCCCTCGGAACGTGGTGGCCAAATTCATCTCCAAAAGTGTGAGATAGGATTCACCTTGACTTCGGTAGTAGTTGACAGAGACGGAAGATGAAGAGAGACAGAGTGTCTATTTAAGCCTTGCAGTGAGTAGTAACGCCCTCTGTTCCCAGCTAGCAGTTTAGACTAAACATACTGTACAAACTCGTAGTTACAATAAACCAACATTATAAATCACCGTGTACCATTATTATAAATATCTCTAATCATTCTAAAGATTAACAGTGGCGCAGCCGGTACAGGTTATAATTATCAAATTATAAAAAGAATCACGCGGATTCACGGTACAAAAAAAGTTAAAACGCGAGTCACGAATTACAGTGTCCAATACTATTGTTGCAAGTAGTATTTTGTCGGGTCGGTCACGGGCCGATAGAAGTAGTATCTCCACGGGAAGGCGTGAGGGCTCTACGAACCGGAGTCACGGAGGCAGCAGCACCACGGATCAAGGATCGGTGTTCCAGATCACAGGCGTGGTCTGGGGGATCAGCAGCAGAGACATCACGGGTCATAGGATCTAGGATCGGTGTGCGGGGCAACCAGCAGCAACACCACGGGTCAAGGTCGAGGATCGGTGTCCAGGTCACAGGCGTGATCTAAAAGGGGAGTCATCAGCATCACCACTAGCCGAGGACCGGAGTCCTAGGCACAGGAGCGGTTCTTCAAGGAGAACCTCAAGGGTCAAAGGAGAGGAGTCTGGACCAGAAGATTAACTCAGGGAAGTCCTTTTTTTTTCTTATCTTTTCTTCTCTTTTCTTTTAATTTGATCACTGTGAGAGGGAAACATGGAGTCCAGGGGTTTGGGATCCTTCAGTTTGCGTGACGGTAACTGGGAGAATTTCAAAGTCCGTCTCGAACAGTACCTCCTAGTGCATGATGACAAATTTACAACAGATTTAAAGAAGAGGGCTATTTTTCTGAATGCTTTAGAGGACGATAGTTTCTCAGTGTTAGTAAATTTATGTATACCCAAGAAAGTAACTGAGGTAAATTTGGAAGAGTTAATTTCTAAATTGAGCGATTATTGTGGTATGGCTAAATGTTTTTTCGAAGAGAGGTCGAAATTTTATTCAGCAAAACAATCGGTCAACGAATCAATCAAGGATTTTGCAGTTCGTTTAAAAGCATTATCAATTAATTGTAAATTTGGGAATAATTTATCAGAGAAATTGCGAGATTTCTTCGTTATCGGATGTAGACCGGGTAAAATAAGAGAGAAATTATTTTTGGAAGGTGAATTACACACTTTCGAAAAATGCGTTCAAGTAGCAGAGCGCATTGAACTTGTAGTTTCAAATCAAGTTCAAGGTCTTAGTGATAATATAGTAGCCGCGTATGGCAGAGTAAATAGTAACACCACACGAGTGTCGAGTAAAATGTATAGGCGGGATAGAGACAGCTATACAGCTAATCCTTCTAGATATAGAAATAATAGCAAGTCTCCAAAGAGAGTTTCGCCAGAGCGAGAATGCTTCACTTGTGGTAGCAATTAGCATACATCGGTAGATTGTGAGTTTAAGAATTATGTTTGTAATACATGCAACTCGAAAGGTCATCTAGCAAAACAATGTAAACGAGGTACAGGTCGTAATAACGTTTATACTTTATTGTCAAAAACGGGCGTATATTCAGACGATATTAATAGTGTGGAACCATTTTATGTAAATATTTTATTAAATGGAATGAATTTTAGGTTCATGTTAGACACTGGGGCATCATGTTCAGTATTATGCCAGGAATCGTACTTAAGTAAATTTAGAAACATAAAACTGACGCGGGAAAAAATCAGCTTACGGGGTTTCAACAATACTCTCATAAAAGTGGTAGGTACTTTCACTTCTACTGTTGAATTTAACAATAAGCGTCGGGATTTAAAGATTGTTGTAGTCGAAAATACATATTTATCAGTGCTAGGACGTGATTTTATGGATATTTTTGATTTAGGATTTTCAGGAATCGTGAATTGTGTTAGTGGGAATACATTAAAGGATCGGTTGATAGTGAAATTTCCAGAAATATTTACGGTTACGATTGGCAAGTTTAATGGGTACGAAGTTGAATTAAAATTAAAACAAGATGCAAGCCCTGCGTTGCATTTGCGTTGAAAGATAAGGTAGAAAGTGAATTAAATTATTTAATTTCTGAAGATATTATTGAACCGGTTACTTGTAGTGAATATTCCAGTCCTATTGTTCCAGTAGTGAAAAAAATGGTAGTATTCGAATATGTGGGGACTACAAAACAACAATTAACAATCAGTTGATAATCGACAGGTATCCGTTGCCGAGAATTGAGGAACTTTTAACAAAAGTTAGTGGCGGAAAGGTCTTTGCGAAGATTGACCTCAAACAGGCCTACAACCAGTTCGTGTTAAAAAAACAGTGTAGATCTTTAACAACAATTAATACACACCTAGGATTATTTCAGTACAAGAGGTTAGTGTATGGTTTAGCGTCATCACCAGCTATTTTTGCAAAAGCAATGGCGAGTTGCCTAGCAGGCATAAAGAAGATAGCGTTCTATCTTGATGATATCATTGTAGTGGGGGAAAATGAGGAAGATTTAGAAAAGAACGTGTGTGTTGTGTTAGAAAGGTTAAAAAGCTGTAATTTAACGGTAAATAGTGATAAATGTGAGTTTAATTTAGCGGTAATTGAATTTTTAGGTTATAAAATTAGTGAAGAGGGGATTCAACCGTGTGAAAGAAACAGAGAAGCGGTTTTGAATGCACCCCCTCCAAGTGATTTAAATCAGTTGAGGAGTTTATTGGGAATGATTAGTTACTATCGTAATTTTATTCCAGACATGGCAAATTTATTGTCACCATTATATGTGTTACTTAAAAAAGATGCTACGTTTAAGTGGGATAAAGAACAGCAAGACAGCTTTGCAACAGTCAAAAAGATACTAACATCGGATAGGATCTTAACGCATTTCAATGAAAACATTCCTGTAAAATTGGTTACGGATGGGAGTTTTAACGGAATTGGGGCAACACTGATTCATGTGTTCAGGAATGGGTTGGAGAGACCCATTGGTTTTGCAAGTAGATGTCTTACTAAAGCAGAAAAAAACTATTCAATTCTAGATATTGAAGCTACTGCAATCATTTTTGGCATAAAAAAGTTTTATCAATATTTGTATGGTAGAGAGTTTATTTTAGCAGTTGACAATCAACCATTAGTAAGAATTTTTGGTAATGATAAAGAGGTTCCAAAGATCGCAGCATCAAGATTGCAACGTTATGCAATTATGTTAGGTTCGTTCAATTTTAAGATCGAATATGTCAAGTCAAAAAACAATTGTTCTGATTATCTAAGTAGGTGTCCGGTTAATAAAGAAGATTTTGAAGATAATATGGATTCGGATTATATAAATTACTTCGAAAAGAGTGGATTTAATGTGTCTTTAGATTTGATAAAAAGCGAGACAGAAAAAGACAACATATTAGGGCAGATTAGAAAATATCTTATCGAAGGTTGGCCAGCATCAGCAAAGAAAGCTCAAGATGGGAATGGTATTAAGATTTTTTGGGATAAGAGATTTGAATTGTCATTATTAAATGGATGTATTCTGTATCAACATAGAGTTGTCGTACCGGAATCTTTAAAAGAAGAAGTTTTAAAGATGTTACATAGATCTCATTTAGGGGTTTTTAAAACAAAGGGCATAGCGAAAAGTTTCGTTTGGTGGCCGAAAATAAACCAAGATCTAGAGCGTATAACAGAAAATTGTAAAAATTGTTTGGAAATAAAACCAGGTTCACAGAAAAGTTTTTTAACAGTGTGGCCATATGAACCTAACGTATGGGTTAGAGTGCATATTGACCACGGTAGCTTGTATAACAAAAATTTCTTAGTGATCGTAGATTCGTCATCCAAATGGATAGAGTGTATCGAAGTAAACACCCTTACGTCAAAAGAGAACATTGAGGTTCTTCACAGGTTGTTTTCTCAGTTTGGGTTTCCAGCAACATTAGTAAGTGATAACGGCACATGTTTTTGTTCTGAAGAGTTTGAGGAATTTTGCACGATAAACGGAATAGAACATACTACTACACCAGTTAATCACCCGAGTAGTAACGGTCAAGCGGAAAATGCTGTGAAAACATGTAAAAATTTTCTTTAAAAAATTTGTGGGCAAAATAAATTTCCAGTAGATTACAAAGTAAAATTGGATAATTTTTTAACAGATTACAGGAACACGGTTCAGGCAACAACGGGTTTCGAACCATCTGTATTATTATTGGGAAGAAAAATTAGAACGGTATTTGACTCTTTAATTCCAAAGAAATTGGGGGAAGGAAATAATAATTCCGGTTCTGCTCAACAGAAGAAAATTCTACAAAATGTTAAACAGAGTCAAGTCAATCAGAAAAAAAATTATAAAGGTAGAAATAAATTGAGTTTTGTAATAGGTCAGAAAGTAATGACCAGAGACTTTAGGTCTCAAGGGAAAAGGTTATGGGTCCCTGGCAAAATTGTTGATAAAAAGGGCAACAAGATATATTTCGTTAAGATTAATAATTCTGATATGGTTTGGAAAAGACACTTAGACCAGTTAAAGAAATTGCATATCTCTTGGCAGGAGGAAGAAAGCCCGAGCTTCTGCGCGTCTGACACAGGTGCACTATCAGCGGACGAGCTAAACCTCTCAGGGATGTTACGTAATAGAAGTGTCTCTAATTCTCTTTCTCCATGTTTCAGGTCCAACCCATGGCAAGGACGTTTGCGTCCAAGGTGATCGGTCCTCCACAGATCCGGAAGGGGAGAGAGGAGGGGAGAAGAGAAGAAGGAAAAAGAAAGGACATAAGAAAAAGAAAATAGTGATTGTTTATATTGTGTTTTTATATTGTGTTCTTATATTGTGTTCTTATTTATAATTAATTTTGTATAATGAAATATATAGCTAGGGGAGGCTTTAAGTTAAGTAGGGGAGGATGTGAGATAGGATTCACCTTGACTTCGGTAGTAGTTGACAGAGACGGAAGATGAAGAGAGACAGAGTGTCTATTTAAGCCTTGCAGTGAGTAGTAACGCCCTCTGTTCCCAGCTAGCAGTTTAGACTAAACATACTGTACAAACTCGTAGTTACAATAAACCAACATTATAAATCACCGTGTACCATTATTATAAATATCTCTAATCATTCTAAAGATTAACATGTCTAAGATGTCTAAGGACGAGCTGCTAGCGGCCATTAAAAAGAAGAAGGGGGTCGACTGTAAGAGCCTAGGTGTTGCAGGAGGTAAACTCTTTGTTAACGATCACCTTACCAGAAAGCACAAATTATTGCTGAGATCAGCCAAAGAATTTAAAAATATTAACAATTATGATTTTTTATGGGTGCGAAACTCAAAATTTTTTTTAAGAAAGAATGTTACCTCTCCTGCTATCCTAGTCTCAGGTCAAACCCAATTGAACAATTTAACATAGAAATTTGCTTAATTTTTAAATTTTATTATATTTTAGTTTTTCAACTTATACCACTTTTCTACTCAACTCTACATACACATCACTCAACTTACCCAATACACCACAAACACATACATTCATTTATGCGCAAATTGATTAATATGCTCACCCCAGCGGACTTTCGGCTGCTGAGTATTTATCATAATATCTTCATCCAGACTAAAGCTCTATTTTTAACTTATTTTTCTATTTACTTCAAATCGAAATTGGATAATAATTTTTCACTTACAAAATGCATGATACTTTCATAATTTTTTATCAAAATGCACGAGGCCTCCGATCTAAAACCAGAGAATTCTATGAAAATGTCCTGATTAACGAATTCGACATAATCTTAATTAGCGAGACGTGGTTAGTTGACAGCATATCCGATGACGAGCTGTTTGATTGCCGGTATAACGTATACAGAAATGACAGAGATACTTCTCTAACGGGTAAAACCAAACTAGGAGGCGTTGCTATAGGCATAAAAAAAGACTACAAAGTTCGATCTCAAAAATCGTGGACTTCAGAAGCCAAGGATATCTGGATCTCACTATTAATAAGAAATTCGAAAAATCACATTTCGAATATTCACATTTGTTGCTCTTACTTACCGGGGGTTAGTCCTAAATTATCTAGTGCGCAGCGTTTCTCTATCATCAATAGTCATACAACTGCCATATCCGACTTAACTACTGAGTTTCCAAATGACATTTTTCTTATAATAGGTGACTACAATATGCCGAACGTGAGCTGGAACTCTTCGCTTCAGCCACGTAGTACCGACCTCTGTGCCTCTACCCTCCTTAGTTGCCTTTCGTACTCCAACTTAAAACAGTATAATTCAATTTCTAATACTCATGGACGAATTCTCGATCTTGTGCTCTGTAACACAACAGTCATTGTTTCCGCTGCCGACTCTCCACTAGTAATCGAAGATGCACACCATAAATCTATTATAGTTGAACTCAATATTCCCGTCCCTGCTGCCATCCTAAAACCTCAGGTAGTCAAATCGTTTAATAAAGTTAACTATGAAGTAGTCAATGACGCTCTCAGAAATAGTGATTGGTCTTCTGTCGTTAATGCACAAGACGTTGACATTGCGGTACACCATTTTTATGAAATCATTGATGCCCTAATAAATGATCTGGTTCCTACGAAAGTAATTAGATCAACTAAATTTCCAACATAGTATTCGGCGGCTTTAATAAATATAACAAAAGAAAAATTAAAGTTTTTTCGTGCCTGGAAACGCTTTAAGAATCCATTGGATTATCAATCATTTGCATTACTTCGCAAAAGACAAAAGAGGATTTCTAGTCTCACTCATAAATCCTATATTACTCAATTGGAATCCGACATACAAAATAATGTTAAAAAAATATGGGGTTACGTTAAGACGCAAAGAAAATCTCCCACTATACCGGAACACATGACCTATCAGTCCGCAACAGCGCACGATAGTAAAGAAGTTACAAACCTGTTTGCTGATTACTTCTCATCTGTCTTTACAAATGAAATTCCAACTCTTGATGCCAATAATAAGGAGGATCCTTTTAACAACACGTTAATATCTTCTATCAGAATAAACGAAGAAATCACCTTAAAATACCTCTCAAGCATAGACATTAAAAAAGGGCCAGGAATCGACAGACTACCCGGAATTTTTATACGCAACTGCAGTAAATATATCTGTGTTCCAGTTTGTGCAATCTATAAAAAATCACTAACAGAAGGATCGTTTCCTCTCAAATGGAAATGAGCCTTCATTACACCAATCTTCAAGACTGGTGATAAACATGATGTTAAAAACTACCGTCCAATTTCCCAACTTCCTATTCTAAGCAAAGTTCTTGAAAAAATCGTCTTTGATCAATTATACTCGGTTATTTCCACATCGATTACACCGAATCAGCACGGATTTATGAAAGGTAGGTCTTCAACATCCAACCTCACCCTTTTCATGAACTTCTTGCATAGCAAGATGGACGATAAGGAGCAGGTTGATGTTATGTACACAGACTTCTCTAAGGCTTTTGACCGCGTGATACACTCAATTCTTTTGAAAAAACTCATTCTACTTGGTATACATGGCGACCTGTTTAGATGGATTAAGTCCTACATTAGTAATCGCAATCAGGTAATCTTAATCAACGGCGTCTTCTCAAAGTCTTTAGAGGTAATATCTGGTGTCCCGCAAGGTTCCCACCTAGGTCCGTTCTTGTTCAACATTTATATAAACGACATTGGTTCATGCTTTCAATATTCCGAATATAAGCTGTACGCTGACGACATGAAAATATTCAAAGTTGTGCATTCTCTCTCTGACTGTGAAGCTTTACAAAGTGACCTAGAAAAGCTTTGCAAATATTTTAAAGTTAACTGTTTAGACATCAATGTTTCTAAATGTCACATTATGACTTTCACCAGAAACAAACATATAATTAAGTACTCTTATTCACTTCACAACGAACCTGTCGTCTCTAAAACGGATTGTAAAGATCTTGGCGTTTATCTTGATAGCAAACTTATATTTAATAAGCATATAGACTCAATCGTTCATAGATCATATAAAATGCTTGGCTTTGTTCTTCGTATAAGTAAAGTTTTCAGTAACCCGCGGACAATAATAATGCTGTATTTTGCATTAGTCAGAAGTACACTGGAATACGCATCGCCAATATGGAACCCACAGTATAAAATATACATAGATAGCATAGAACATATTCTAATAATAACTTTGAATTTACATTTCAAACTTTGCAACAAAGGCGGGCACTAGCTGATTTAACATTTATACACAGAATTTTAAATAACAAAATCGACTGTACTGAACTTCTATCCTTAATTAATTTTAATATACCTGTAAGACGTACACGCCATACAGCACTATTCCACACTCTAAATTACAAAACAAATGCAGCAACTAATTC
The DNA here is from genome assembly GCA_951813805.1 of Limnephilus auricula. Lineage (NCBI taxonomy): Eukaryota > Metazoa > Arthropoda > Insecta > Trichoptera > Limnephilidae > Limnephilus > Limnephilus auricula. The sequence continues at coordinate 32,314,236 of OX638398.1, read as the reverse complement.
GCCGATTAACCGTGCTCTTCATACATTCAATAATGTTTGCCTAAACTCTAATATTGACATTTTCTCAGATTCGCTGCCCAAATTTAAAAGGAGCATCATGTCAATGATATAACTGTTTAATGCGCATACATATCCCTTCACAGATCACCACTTCTCACACATACACACACACTCACACACTACGCACATCACCCGGTAGTTACTAATTATACATTCCACTCAAGACATTACAAAGAAACTTATCAAAGGTACCCACCATGAAATATTACTTAATATCTGTAAACTCTGTCATCACACTGTAATCAATGTACTGTTTGTTTCTATAAAATAAATAAATAAATAAATAAATAAATAACTCTTTGAGCATTAAATATAAAAAAAACGAAAGCAACGAAAATTTTATTTCTCAAATCCGGAAACTCTTTCACATTATTTTGGAATGAAATCATTACTCAGACAAGACATTATTCAATTCAGATCAATTAACTTTTCAGAAACCATTAAACGTGTAATATAAAATCATCAAATCGTCCTTGTTGGTACTCCGGTACGTTTATGAATTGTATTATTTCAGTTTGTTTGTTAAAATAACAGCCCAGTAATATTTATGAAGTGTAAATATTATACTCGCGCAATTATTAAGCTGATATTAAACAAATAACAATAATTTGAAATGCGTAACAACATTTTTATTGCTATTTTCCACGAAACATAATAAAATAATTGTTCCGGCTGGCTTTATGCGTAGGTATCTACATATTATTCGCAATATATTGGTTTAAAAAAGGATGAAACCCTAATATAAACCAGTGTATATAAAAAACTTAATATTCATTTCATTCGATTCATCCAATATCCGGTGTAATGTGTAATGAAAAGGCTACGTTTATTTTTCGTTTCAGCTAAGATTCTCAGCATTCCTTTCCAAGGTTGTGACCAGTGGCGCATCCACGGGACCTGGTTTCCGGAGATCCTTGCCGTGTACAGAATGGCTCGTGATAACTTCACCTGAAAATGAAAAAGATTTTTTTTCTCTTAGCAGGTTAGTATAAGCCTGTGCTTGAACGAAGGATTAAAAAAAAAAAAAAAAAAATTTTACAAAGCTGAAAAGTACTGAAAATTGTTCCAAAAATTTTACATTTTTGCATAAATTGCTAAATTTTTTGACAAACAAAGTTTGGAATCTGCCAAAAAATCGAAGTTTTTTTTAAAATCCTTCGTTCAACCACGAACTATTCACCATCAACTACTAAAAAAAAAAAATCACTTATCTATTTAAATAAGTATCCTGTCCACCGAAAGGACATTTTTAAGGGCTCTCCGGAAACCAGGTCCTACCAACTGAATTTACGGAAACTTTATGAATATTGTTTTAATGTTGCACTTTTATATGTTTAAAATTTTAAATTATGTTATCTACTTATTACTTTTATGAAAATGAGAGAAAATATGCTTTTTTCTAATCTTCGAAACCTGTGTAAAACCCTTAGATGCGATAAAAAATAACGTAATTATTCATCGTATCCTAACTTTTTGGCTTGTTCACACATACATCAGGCCCCCTAGCACACTGGATCGAAAACGATTGATAGGGTAACTTTCGGTAATTCTAATCGTTCCCTAGCATGACTGCAGATCGCCAACAAATAGTAACAGTGTACTATGATTAAGTTACCTTAATTAATTAAATTCGACATCTAGTGTTGTTTGAACGTTAGCGATCTGCAGTTGTCCTAGGGAACGATGAGAAGTTACCGAAAGTTATCCCATTAATCCTTATCGATCGAGTGTGCTAGGGGCCCAGGAAAACTGTGAAACACTGTGACTTTTAAGAAATCATTATGCAAATCATATTTACATTATTTTAACGCGCCCACCTTAAGGCCCGGTAGTAAGTGTACAAAAATAAGAAGAAGGTAGTTTGAAGGGGAGATGTGTAAATACGAATGATGTGTAAGTACGAGGAAGTGGTATAATATTTTAAAAAATTGTGACAATATTTAATAAAACACGACTCGTTTAAAGTACAGCAAAACATCCTGGCAAATGCTTATGTTGCATTTAACGATATACTGTGAATTTTGTTTAATTTCGATATACAGAAAAAAATTGTTTTTAATAATTATTTAACGATAATTACTGTTTCGGCTCTACAAAGGCATAGATATTTTCTTATTAATAATTTTTTTTTTTTCAGCAACATAAAAACTCAAAGTGTTCACGAGAAATATGTTATAAATAGGTTGAAATTCGGAATGCGAAAATTCTTGTTGCGCCCCTGGTTGTGCTTAACAATTTTTCTCCTTGGAATGTGAAATTATCTCTTTATTTTTCATCCTACCTGTTGCCATCTGAACTCTGAACAAACATACCTCACATGGTAGATACCTAAAGGACAAAACTCTAAGGAAATATCCTGGTAATTTTGTAAAGAGGCGAAGCAAAACACCGTACGAATGTTCACATTCGAATTTTCAACAATATTTTTGTATCAAAATATAGCAATTTCCTTGTTCGCAGTCGTTTTGCTTGTTTCGGATTTGTGTCACAGATTTCAATGCTTCTGTCGCAGGTAATCATGATGTTTTCACAGCGTGAAATGAGATTATTTTGTTTTGCCTCTGATTTTACATTGTGAACAATTTTAATTATGTGGATGAAGGGAACCTTGACTTGCATGAAAAAGAGATTTATATTTATTATACCAAAAATTATGGTATCAAAATTCTTAGAAAAATAACATGAAAAATATTGTTTATATAAATAAGGAAGTGCGAATCCACGAAACAAAATTGTTGGCAAAATGCAATATTAGTTTCATTTAATATTTTAATATTATAATATGAAACCCTTGAACAAAGCATTTTTTTAGAGACGAGATCAATATGTTAATTATTCTTATTTTTATTTTTAACTTTTTAACTTTGAAATGATTCTTCTTTTATCAAATACTTTTATTTTCCAATTTTCTTTCACATACACGTTGTTTTCAGGCTTTCCACCCTCTCTTAAACCCTTAGAGTTTTACCTCTATAAAAGTCGAACATACGTGAATTTTCCCTCCCCGTGATCCAAGATGTTACTCATGTTCACGCAACTAATTGGAAAATGTCATACCTTTGACCCCTAAACTTCCTTCCTCATTTAGTCGTGATTTACATCCCCCTTTCCTTCAAGGCTTTGTTCTATGTAACTAAGAGATGAAGAAAATTCTCCCTCTCAAATCACAGAACTCTCTGAAAACCCTTTTTTTCCCCAATTTAAATACTCATTAGAGTATTTTGATGCATTATTTTTATCAAATATATATGCATCTAATTTGTCTACGTTTTTTACGACTTTGAACGCAAATCTACGTGACTATTTATTACGTAAAGAGACTTCGGATCATACGTTGTGCATATTTTTTTTTCATGATATTAAAGTCTAATTACATTTCGTTTGTGGTATCCCTGATTCTTTTGGATGGCGTTGCCGTTGATAATTGAATCTCAAACAGAATGTGTAATTACTTTTAGTTATATAAATTTATTTAATGTGCTTTTAAATTCCCTCCTATACTGTGAATCAACCTCATCCTAATCTATTTTATTTTTAATATAAACATGTTGATTGCTATCCTTTTTTGTTAGTTAATTAGTGTATAAAATGTGCAATTATGAAGTCATTTGTTCTGCTCCCGTTCGCCTGTCCTAGGTTGAGGGTTTACATACATATATAATTTTGTTTATTTGGTTAGTACATTTTATAGATCGAATAGAAAACGAAGGCGGATATACTTGTTTGCAATGGCTTGGCACCTGCCTCCTGCGTAACATTCGACTTATCGAATTCGAACTAAACCTTTCCGATATCACTGAGCGCGAATTAATTGGCTGGTGCTAAATCTCTTCAATGATTTTTCCGAGTTCCAAATCAACCCTTCCATGCTCTCCAACGGATTAGAAAAGCCTTCCTCCGAGGTCAAACGTACCCAAGCCCTTACTCCTCCATAAATTACGACTACTGAAAGCGAACCGGTTTCGTTTTCCAAACAATCATATACTCACGAGGTTTGTGACAGCCGGGTTTCCTACGTCCTTCAGCCACATCCAAGAGAAAATGTAAAAACGTCTAGTGGCGACGGGATTACATTCTCCAATGAATAGTACATTTAAAAATATATATTTATAGATAATTTTTTTATAACCTGCAATGTCCACCTTTTCAAATGGCATTACGAGGCCGAGAATTCTCAGTATCAGGGGCTCACACCACCCGGATCCAAGTATCCCGATATATAATTAATAATATAAAAATAAATAACACTGTACACATAAAATATATACTCCGCTCGTCTGTTTGGTTTTGGTTGATATTTTTTTTTTGATAGAGTTTATCCACTCTATATTTTGCAATTACTTACAATTGCACACCCCCTCTTCTCTCTCTAATATTTGTATAGAACATATCTGTGACATTCTATAACATGGTCCTCAAACCATTTTAACTCAGTGTAGTCATAACACTTTATTTTGTTGTTTTCTCTCATTCCCTTGAATTTGTCTATTTACTAACATAGTAAATATTTAATTTCCCACATTAATTTCTTTTGTTTATTTTTATTTAAGTGAATTTTCCTTTCGTATCCATGGTTAGTCATCCCCATTATTTGAAATAGTTTTGTCTCCGATTGCTTGTTTGATATAAAACTTCCCTCCTCCGAGTGCAACCTCAGTAGTATTTTCCTACTATCCCGTGATTTTCCCAATGTTAAATGTAGATGTTGCTTGTAAAATAATTTTTCCTTTTTCACCTCCACTATTTGAAATAACTATCGTTTCCGATTGCTTGCTTGATATTAATCTCCTATGAAATGACATCCCCCATCTAAATTGATAAGTACCTACATTTAAATTTAATGGTAACCTAAGTAGTCCTTAAGTACTTTATCCCCCTGACCTACTCAACGTCAAATAATTTAAAGATGAGTCTATTACTGTACATTAGATTCATAATGTCCTCGACCTTGTAAATCATGGTATATATAATCCACCAAAGAACAAAATTATGAAATTAAAACCCATTGCTCTACTTGTGTGAAATTTAATAATCACTATAACTCTTATCTGATTGAATGATAATATTATAATAATATTTCATATTGTTTGATTTTTTTTTAAATTTGATAACGTTCCTTAACCTTGGCTTTGAAGCTTAAATTAAATATCGTAGTCCATGAATGTCAATATTTATTTAAAGGAAGGTCGTTGTTACACGCCGAAGATCGCTTGAATTGACCTAGGGTATGGTAATAATAAACATAAACAAACTCAGAATGTTTATGCATTCCGATCTCTTGACCTACTAACACATATATCACAATGAATGGGTACTTTCCTCGGAACGCATTCAATGTCAAACGCGTAGTTTTGATCTACCTCAACCATCTGGATTAAATATCTAATATTTACTGTTTCCTTTGGTTCTGAAAATGAACATATGATACATACAATTTTTCCAAATATAATATGTAAGTTATAATAAATAATAAATATATATATTTCTATTCAAAATATCATTTAATTATAATAATAATTGGAATTCGAATCCAACTCAATCAATTTAGGGATGATTTGATTTATTTTTTTTTTCCTTTTGAATTGTTAATAATCATATACATATATATTTATATATATATTTTCAATATATAATTCTTTTTTTTTTTATAAAAACATAAAGTATATAGATATCACACAGTCACCCGAGTTTTCAGCTACCTCCCATCTGTAATCTGGAAATGATTAATTATGAAAATAATTGACTTACCGATTTAAGACTTTTCCGTCGGGTGTACACGACAATCTTAATTAATTTTTTTCTCTACCTAAAATGTATACATTTCAAATATTTCAAGTGAGACCCTTTTTCCTTATTTTAATTAAATTTGAAATTTGCAAAATTTTTATTATTAACTCTCCAAAATTGATTTTAATTATTTAAACAAACACACAATTTTAATTTTAATTTATTTTAAAAATGATGATTATAACTATTATTTTTATTTTCTAAAACGTAATATAATTCCTACTAATTTTTATTTGATTTATTTTGCAATGAAAATTTGCTAAGTGTTTTAAATAAATTATAACCGTTAAAGATTTTATCAATTTTAATGAACTCTTAATTTCGAATAAAGACGATGAATGATCACTTTAATTAAAATTTTAAAGGTTTATTTCTTTATTTAATTTTATAATAACTTTTATTTGATTTATACACTTTGATATTAAATTTTATCACTATTTTTATTATTTGGTTTTAAACTTTTTTTTTATTTGATTCATTTAAATTTTCACTAAACTGGATATAACAATTTCTCACTATTATATAACTATTATTGAATTTATTTTATTTTATAACGTGAAATACTCTAAGTCCATTTCTTTTTTAAATTAACACTTGGCACTTTGGACCTAAATTTTCTAAGTCCTCGAATATCAGAATTATTTTTAAACTCCAAACACTTATTTTACCACTTTAACGACGGCGTGACGTAAGGTATATTATTGAGATCTCCCGACCGACAAACGACGACTGCCAAACGACGACTGCCTGAATTTTCCCAAGTACCCGTATAAATACCACACTGAGATCTAGAAGAGCCTAAACGAATTTTCTTTGATATAAAATAATGTTCACTATCAACTCGTATATTCATTTTTTTTTTTCCATTCTTGCATCCAAGATCTTAGTACAGCCCATCATGATATGTGTCTCGCTCTCTCGTTCTATCAGTACCGAACCTACAACTCTCCATCAAATTGCCCAGATTCCTTTGTTCATCTGCACTTAGAAATTTATGTAAAATTACATAATTTTCTTGTTTTCTTTTTAATAATTCGAGATAGGTCCATACTTTGCTTAAACCGTTTATGCCCCCAAAAACATTTACGCTTGTAAAACACGATTAATCTCATACCGAAATGTTTTCTATAAAATTTTCATGTATATTACACATCGATTTTTCCGAAGTTTAATGCCATTTCTATGAATAATTCCATTTGAAACCGTATTCACTCTATTTACGTTGTAAATTTGAACTTTATTTATAATGTCGTAATTTTCTATGAAGTCCTGTCTCCAACCCATTGATATGTTATATTATCATATAAATAATTATCATCCAAGACTGTGTTTATTCAATCACTTTAATTTGGGACTTTCACAAATAACCCTTCCCGTATCTTATTTTCTCTCTCGTTAAATTTCCAATTATCCTATGCATTTATAGAATATCATTTTCCATGTCTATTTAAACACATGTTTTCAAATAACTATACCTCTATATTTTGTATTGTCGGATAAATTTTTCCGTTTTTTTCAAATTTTTCTACTAATTTCACCAATTCAACCCTCGAATTCCTATCAAACCGAAGACCCTCCCCTCGTTTGATCAGTTTTCTCTCCTCCTTGCTCATGTAAAGCGATTAACTTTTTGTGTTGATGTTAATTTTTGTACGTACTCGGTGAGAACTCTGAACTAATCGCTTCCCCATTAAATTTAATATTTTTTGTATAATATAAACACTGCCATAAGGCCCATGTAAATTTTACGACAATATTCCAGCTAAATTGGTCTATTATAATGTTGAAGTCATGTAACGAATATTCTTTGAGAAGAACAATACCCTCGTTGTATTTAATGTCAGCGGTCAATAACAATTCGCTATTCTACCCGTTATTCTGGACCATTTCACAGACTAAAATTACTGTTTTTTTTTGTGTTTCATTCCACGCTTTTTTTTGACAGATATACATTTACTATGTAATTCTCAGTTCAACAATTTTCTTCCCAAATTCATCTAAAGTTTCTTCTTTGATGTACGTCACTTTGTAATAATTTTCTGCTATTTGATGATATTTGTTAATCTTATGAACCTTTTTTGAAGTGCACGTAGTTAGATGAAAAGTGTACCCGTCTTCCCAAGCACTTTTAACTCCTTTTTTTGTAATTTTTTATAATAAAATGTGAAAAATTTTCTCCACCAAATCGTTGGTTCTTGATCGCTTAATTCTTTCGTGAGAACCAGACTATTAAGCAATCAATGACCCCCTCGGACACGTGTGCTTTTTCCAACCACAAATCAAACGTATAATTGATAGGCGTAAAGTTCAATTCCTTTGTCTGACTTCCAACACACTCACGTCAGCATTTTCATTGGCTCACTTGCATTTTTATTGCTTTATGACACAAAAACAAGACCTGTCATTGGTAGAAATCCCTCTCTTAAATGATTTGGCGTATTGTCTCACTCTTATGCATGTCACCCCTCTCTCTCCTTCTATCCGTAAAACAGTTTCCGCTCTAACCCGCAGCTTATTCAAGAGATGTCACCCTCGTGATGGTTTTCTCAACTAAGTGAAAATCTCCAAACTCATTTTTATTCATTGTCATATAAAATCATTAATTAATTTCTTTGTGGAAAAACCTATCTCATCACAATTTAAAGAGTTAAACCTCAAATTATAATATTTTAATTAATGAAGATAATATTAGCGAAAGTCAATCAAAAATCCGAAACAGAAAAATCAGAAAAAGATACGGATACATCTGGGACTCGAACCCAGGTCCTCCGGCAATCCGGGCCGACGCGCTATCCACTGCGCCAACGTATCCCTATCCGATTCGGTCATTTTTAACTGTATGATACTTCGACTGAGAACCACCAACATTATTTTCATTTCTCTTATCGCATATTTTTATTGGCTGCTACCTTTATGTGTGATTGCAAGATTCAACTCGAACTAAATGCCCTCTAGATAGTGTCAGGATAAATTTTATCACTTTTTATTAATATGCGACATCTATTGACTTTATCTGCAAGTCTAGGATGAAATATTTTTATTTTTATTTTTAACTTTTTAACTTAAAGAGTTAAACCTCAAATCCTGGGTTCGGAATCAGAAAAAGATACTGGGTTCGAGTCCCAGATGTATCCGTATCTTTTACTGATTTTTCTGTTTCGGATTTTTGATTGACTTTCGCTAATATTATCTTCATTAATGTTAATTATTCGTTCGTATAAAGCAGTTGCTTTGTGATGTGACATTATAATTTTAATAAAACAATAAGTTTGTAAACACCACTTTTATTGTTTATATACTTTGTACCGACCGGATTTCGCTACTAACGTAGCTTCTTCGAGGCAGTATAAACTCTACTAATGTCTAACATTTTAGTAAGACGTGATATAATTTATTTTTTTCACAGTGATTCGTAAAAAATGGGATGGACTCGGTCAATGTAGGAAGTAATTTGAGTTACAGATTGGGAATTGGAGGTAGTGGAGAAAACAAAATACTATAAGACATGTTATTAAAATGTTAGACATTATTAGTAGAGTTTATACTGCCCTGAAGAAGCTACGTTAGGAGCGAAACCCGGTCGGCACAAAGTATATAAATAATAAAAGTATTTTTTTGACATAATTTTTTTTAAGCTTTCCACTGTCCTGAAGCACTAATACAAAATAAATTATATTATTATAAAAAACTTATCTAGTAAAATAAATAAATATTAGAATCGTTTTAAAATTGTGTTGTATGGAAATATACAGCACAACAGTCCCAGCTACCCCCAACCATCTGTAACCAGTGAGACTATGGCGTTCCCAATTGGGGAATGTTATGGAGCTGAAGGTAGAGGGGAGAGGAGGGAGATGGGAAGGAGAAAGGTGGGGAAATACCTGGCTATTAAAGTCTGGGGACGCGTGGGACAGGACATGCAGGGGTGAAGTGAGGAACGAGGGATACGCATTGCAAGGGAGACAAAGTAGTAGTAGGGGATAGCAGAGGGTATATTTTGAAAATCCATGCTTCTCACCCGCACAGCTGTATGTGGCCTACTCATGCGTCTGAAAACCTTCTGATTTATTCAAGTACGCACAGGCAGAAAAAAAAGTTAATAAACAGAATTAAAGCACAAATACCTCATTCATTTGAGTGGCCTGGAACTCGTTAGTTGCTAAATATAAATGAACACTATAGTTTTTTTTAATCTTTTATTTGACATTGAAGCTCCCTACTTCATGGCGGAATCGATCCTGGAGTAATATAAAATATTTTTACGTTCCTGGAATAATATAAAATAATTTTACGTTCCTGAAATAATACATACAATACTTTTCGTTCCTGGAATAATATAGAATACTTTTACCGGCTTACTACTGGATAAAATTAGTTTACCAAAACTATCCTATTTTAATGTAACATAGGAAAAATCAAACCATTTATCAGATTTATTGCTTTGTTAACATTGTAAACAATATAATGTTACTACTCGTCTATCAAAAACGAAAAACATATACAATTAGCTTCGGGTATTCTCCTGGAAAATCGAAATTAATTCTCTAACCATTAAAATAATTTCAATAATTAGAGTTCGGAATCAGTTTCCTTACGTGGTTAGTTGATTATCGAGTAGGTTGGTAGTCCGGGTTTAATCAATGTTTCTCAAATCCCATAATCCGAGCCCCATTATAGGTGGGGCGCTCGCCGCACTTGTAATAAAGGACTAAACTACCTTCCATTGCCCCCCAAGCCTTCCAGTGTCCTGTTACGCTTCATTAACCGCTTATGTCAGATAACTTAGTTACCCTTAGAAATCGTATGGGACAGAGGTCGGCATTCAGGACCAAATTAACGTAAGAATAAAATAGTGGTTATGTTTTTTGTTTGTTTAGTTTTTACTCTTCCGCTCAGCGTTTTCACCTTCCGATAGCTGATGACGCTGCTAACCTGAGACGCTGTTGACTGTCGAGAAATGGAATTTTCTGGAGTACACATTTCCCATAGGTAAGCCATCCCGTTAAGAGACTTAAATACCATCCAGCATAGAACTGGATTCTTTCAGAACATTTGAGCAAGTATTTTTCGGATTTTCGGCGTTCATAAGGGATTTTAATTTGCTGATTTGATAGTTTGGGAGCCGGCGTAGTCCAGTCGCAACGCTCTAGACTCCCATTCCGAAGGTCGCGGGTTCGAACCCGGCATGCGCAAATAAATTTTATTTGATTAATTTGTGTTATTTCACAATTAATTAATTAAAAATAATATATATTGTATTTGCGGCACGTTCCAGAGTGGAAGGTACTCTCAGTATCGCCCTGGTGTAAAACCACCATTCAGAATTGAAACGTTGCTTGAAATGGCTTTAGCCGTGTTTAGTGACTAGATCTGAATAGCCAGGTACTTCCCCACCTTCCTCTTCTCCATCTCCTTCCCTTCCCCACTTACCTTCAGCCTCACAGCCCAATTGGAAATGCCATAGTCTCACCGGCTCCAGACGGGAGCGGTTGGGACTCTTGTGAGGTATTCACAATAAAAGAGAGAAAAAAGTCTTGCATATATTTCGTTGCAATAATCTAGACGTGAAACAACATACGAATTGACTAGTAATTTAGTCGTCTCTGTTGGCAGGTATCTTCGCACCGTTTTAATTTGCCTTAATTAAAAGAACCCCGTGCTTACAGTTCTGTTCACTTGAGTTTTCAGGGAAAAGTTTAATAATATATTTAACATGTATTCGGAGTGATTTCACTTCTTGAAAAGGTTATTAGGGAGTTATCTATGTTATGCTCATATCTGCTGGTCACGGTCCAGAAAAACCCAGTCTTTGACGAATTCAGCTTCAATCTTTTTGAGGTCAGTCAATGTTATTATTCGCCTTGTAATTTACGCACTTGTATTTTTCTATCCGTGAAATTTCATTACAAAACCGAATATTTTATCTAAGTCTTCTTCAGTTCTGAAAACCAAATAAGTTTATGGTATTAGAGGCAATTATTAAGATGAAAAATAAATAACATGTAAAAAAACTACTAAAAGGTTAAACACACCTGTTTTACCAAAACACGAGAGAAGGTCCAATCTTCTAGCGAAAGTTCACATTAGCCCCACTGTCCGCAAGATGGCCTTAGCAAATGTAGGTACATTTAAAATGGCTTCAAGGAGCCTAATGCGAGTGGTGTCCTTATAAGCAATTCATTATTCTTAATTGTTACATCTACAAATCGAATCAATCTCTTTTATTTTACCTTTACATAATTTTTTTTCTCCATCATTCGCTTGAATCAACATAATATATAACAGGTGAGTTGATTAGTTACTTGCTTATCAATTTAATAAAAAGCTTTCTAAATGTTGTTCTGTGTGGAGGACGGTAATTTGGTGAATCACAAGTTTATTTATATATTGTTATTAAGTTTATTTTGGAGAACTCCATTTTAATTTTTATTTATTTTATGTATTCAATAATATAATTATTTAATGTATAAAACCAGTTTATTATAAACAAGTTCTGCTTCGTAATTATTATTATGCGTTACAGCTGTTTCGCCCTCTGAAGGCATTGTCAAACTCAAACACTGTAAAAAAAAAAGATTATTATAAAATTTCTCTAATTTTATTGGTTTGCTGTCGAATATTTAAAACAATAAGTTTCGTGTGGGTACAGAAAATTCATTTTTCGTAACCAATCTTTTTATTGTTTCACAAATACGTATAAAAATATTTTCACACGAAACCTGTTCAAAACTCAAATAAGGGAGTTACTGTGTTAATCTCAGATAATGTGTGTTTTAACACCACCTGGCTTCTTCGTGGAAATTTTAATACAAAAAGCCTTGGTGAAAACACCGTTTTTATATTCATTAACGTGATAGCACACAAGAGATTTGCTCGGCTTGCCAAAGTACACTGGATAAAAGTACACAAGTTACGGAGACTGTTGTTTAGGAAATTATTATGGAATAAGTCGAACAAAGAAAATTCTACGATAATTATACGTATATATATATATAAAATTATACGTATTGGACTAGTCCCGTGGTTGAATTATTCCTATTCCAGACATACGATATGAGCTTTTACACTATCGAACTATGGACAAGGTACAGAAAAAAGGCGTCATGAATACACTGCGAGTACGGTGTAACCACGAATATGGAGGGCTGTTTGGCCTCCTTTGGCGATGCAGCGCTTCGCAAATGTTCGCAGAGGGAAGGGTGCATGGGTTTGCTGTTTTGATGCGCCACGGAGTAGCCGAGACGGGTCAGCGCTACCAGAGATCGGAAAGCACTCTTGTCCAGGCCGTTGCCCAGTGGCAGGGAGCGCCCCTATATATGGAGAATTTTCACCGTAGTTCAAATCCTAAAGGGCTTTCCTTTTTATTTTATTTATTTCATAATGATTTTCATATTATTTATTTTATTTATTTATGACGTGGCTTTAACTTGGAATTGCATAAGGAAAATGTAATTAGAACCCTACGCAATGAATTATTATGCCCCAGCTGGAGACATTCGGTTCCATCTACAAGTTTAGGAATGTTCTTAAATATTTTTCTTTAAAATATGATCAATTAAAATACTTGACTCAAGATTCTAATTCAAAATCAGAAATTGGTAAATAGATGTTGAGAAATCGTCATTGCAAACTTAGACACATCATATCCCAGAACAAGGTAAGGCGTAGGTTACACGTTCCATATTTATCACGATCCATATCACGATCCATATCATGATCCACATTGATGGATCGTGATAATTCAATATGGATCGGAGTGCTACACACGTACAACATTTACTGTGAACCTTCAATATTTATCAAATATCGTTATATTGATTGAAGGCGTAGGCTTTGTATTCAAATATCGATTGATTTGAATTTGGTCGTATCCTACGCATCAATATTTATCACGATCCGTGGGTTAACAATACGCAATTCGGGAATCTAGACATCTGCGATAATTATTGTGATCCGTCAGTACTCTAGCCTACACGTTCAATAAATATCACGATATTTGATCATTATTGACGGTTGACAATAAATATTGAACGTGTAGGGTTCGCCTGGAGTGAAGTTAGAACTCTGTCCAATTAAGGAGGCGAAGTTTTGATTGGTGAAAGGGGACCAAATAAATCTGTTTATTCTCGGTGGTCATTTAGCGAGATGTTGCACTGTCGCAACGCGGACCGTCGATCAATCAGATGTTTTTTATAAAACCGCGTAACTACTGAAAAACCCTTATGTGTAGATTACCAAAATACTTTTGGATATAAATCATTATTTCTTACGAGAAATGTAAGGCAGGTTTCTTGTGTATTATTTTATCAGCTGTCCAACCTTCATCCATAAAGGAAGGAAGGGAAAAAGGATATCTCCACGTTTATATTATTACTTTGTAAGTTGCGTCACTATACGCCACTATACAGTGTCTGGAATAGGAAACATATTACGTTTTACGAGAACCAAAGGTTTTACTTACTTTTGACCATTTGTAAAGTTTGTTTTATGGTTCATGTCTTTACCATAAATATGACGTTCACACTAGGAATAAATTTCACTGTGGAAACCTATATAAAAAGTTAGGAATATAAGGAGTATGCGGTGCCTGACAAATACTTTATTTATTTTTCCGAGGAAAATAACTTCCCTCGGGGCCTTTGGAGATACTGTATGGAGGGTATTTTTAAGTAAAGGAAGGAGAGAAAGTTCTGGGAAGGAAAGAGGTATGAGGGGTGGATTGCAATTAAATTAATATAATTTTATATTTATTTAACCATTACATGAATGATTTTTTTTTAATTCTTTTGTATGGCAGAAGTGTGGCAATATATAAAGAAAGCACTTCCTTCCTGAATAGAGAGATATTTTTTCAATATTAATTTCCCTATCGAATTATAATAAAACTAAAAAATTAACTAGTGTTTGGGGATCTATTATTTACTCTTTTTAAATGTATCTCCGCCCAGTTTGTAAGCTGTAAATAGCAAGTAGGTCTGTTCATTTCATAGACTCCACCCCATAATAGCATTGTGGTCTCGAGTCACTCTTAGACACCGATATTTAATTTGAGGCATGTTGCAATGGAGGTCAGCTCACCCTTTCTCTGTCCGTTTTGTAAAAGTTCTGCTAACAATATTATCTCTAAGAGCTCTTCCAAAAGGAATTATTCTGACCACTGGCTGTTGTCTGTTCTAAGGGATGACTCACCGTAACCATATTAAACATATCGTGTCCTGCTTCCATTCTGGAAAACTAAATGCTATGTTCTTTTATATATTTTTATTTATTTTTTATTTTTACGCCCAGTTGCGATTTTAAATCAAAACAAAATGAAAAACAAAATCGAAAACAAAAATAAAATAAAAAACATAAATAAAATCAAAAACAAAATCAAAAATGGATTAAGATAAAAACAAGATACTCCACCTATGCAAGATAGAAAAACAGAGTGGGAAAAGTAAAATACATGGATGAAATAAGTCGAAGCAGAGCTATGTAGTTAAGTATCTTCCGGAGTGGAAGAAACTCTAAGTATGTATAGAATTGAAGTGTTGCTTGAAATGACTTAAGCCGTGTTTGGTGACCAGATCTGAAAAGCCAGGAACTTCCCCACCTTCCTCTTCTCCATCTCCTTGCCCTCCCCATTGCCTTCAGCCTCACAACATACCCCACTTGGGGATGCCAAAGTCTCACTGACGGGAGCAGTTGGGACACTCGTGCGGTATTCGAGTAACAAAAAATGTTTTTCTTCTTCTTTCAGACGGCCGAAGTAGTCCAGGGGCAAGGCTTTGGACTCCCATTCCAAAGGTCACGGGTTTGAACCCGACGTACGCAAATAAATTTTACTTGATTAATTCGTGTTACTCAGCAAGTAATTAAAAAAAATAATATATACTATATTTGCGGCACGTTCCAGAGTGGAAGATACTACTCTCAGTATCATCCTGGTGTAAGACCACCATTCAGAATTGAAACGTTGCTTGAAATGGCTTTAGCCGTGTTTGGTGACTAGATCCGAATAATAGCCAGATACTTTCCCACCTTCCTCTTCCCCATCTTCTTCCCCTCCCCATTTCCTTCAGCCTCACAACATACCTCACATGGGGATGCATAGTCTCACTGGCTCCAGACGGGAGCAGTTGGGACTCTATGACTTGCTTTTATTCAGTATTATAATGTTAAATATGTCAAAAACATTAAAAATTTATAAAAAGGAATAAAAACAATTTACTAAGTAAACAGTTAGATTTGACAAACAGCCCCATTTTTAACATAATTCTCTTCTTACCGCCTACTTTTACCCATCCTTCTTGGCACCTCCCCTCGTCCCCACCTAGGTTGATGTTCTCTCTCCCCCTTCTACTTTTCATTTAAATACTCTGTATCTCTGTATTTTGTTGAATATATTTTACACACCCCTGGTGAAGGTTCAGGACAAACCGGTTGGTTAAAGATATACAGGGTGTTAAGGTACGTACTTGAGTTACTTTAACCAGTGATTCCTGACATTATTTGGAGTAAAAAATGTAAATGAAATTTTGGTCTCCGGTGACTTTTTTCATGTCAAATTTTTTTTTTTCAAAATATTTTTCCTTCAAAATCAAACAAAAAAAAAATTCTTTCACATGACCTTATTGGTCACTCAGCCGAGTTACCGCCCCACCACTTACCCCGCCCCCAACTACCCAACACCTACTATTATTTACGTTTTTGTAGAAAAAAAAAAAAAAAAAAACATCAAAAATGTCACCGGAGACCAAAATTTCATTTACATTTTTTACTTCAAATAATGTCAGGAATCACTGGTTAAAGTAACTCAAGTACGTACCTTAACAGCCTGTATAATAAAGTGGAATTAAATCAAAGTTATTTTATTGTAATTATTATATTTTTTCATTGTTTATGTAAATGGTTTTGTACCAAAGTTCTTGCACATTCTCGTGTTACTAAATGCGAATGTAAATCAATGAAAGTTATTAGGAGTTTTGGTGAATAAGCAAATGAATATCCCAACTTAATCCTCGGCTAGTAGTTATTGTGCTCTGGCCGGACTTGGTAATGGGAAAGTTAGGATGAGAACGGATTCTATTCATTTGAAATGCACGCCAGTGGCTCCGTGTACCGGTACCGAGAGAATCATTAGACAAAATGTGCGGTAAGGCGGCGTAAGGGCAGTGAGCAGTGAGCAGTGAGCGCCGAGCTTAATCCGGACCCCAAACTAAATCTCTCTAATGGGCCACGCACACCGATAGGGATTCAAGTGTGTCGGCGTCATTCTGGCTTGTAATTGCTATAACCAAAATATTTAAAATTTCAGAACAAAACATACGAATTTAAGGAGTAGTGAAAAGATAAATTTGTTGTTATTACGGAAAATATTAAAACCTTAACATACTAATTGACCGTTGAATTTGTTTGCGTGATCCGCGTCAGGTCAGCACATGAGCTCTGGCAGAATCCCCAATTATTTTACAACCATACCCGATATTATTGGATAACCAGCACCTCCGCCATAGATCACCGAAAGTGGTTCGCTACGTTTGGTGACTTAGCATGGGGTGCTTGGGTTCATGACATTTGGTAAGGTTTGTCTAGGTCTTGACGGCACATGCTTTTGCCTGCTTACTATATGAGTGAGATAACTGGTTGAGGGAAACCTTTTGACCTCTCCAGCAACACTTAGCTCCTGGAAACACTTAGCCCCAGATTCCTTCCCATCCCTCGTACTATTTTTCTTCCTATAACTTCCATAAAAAAAACCGCAAATGACATTGGACTCGACGGAAATTGTTTTCCTGATACTCAAATTTTTTCTGGGCCTCCTGTATCAAGTTGTAAAAAAAATGAAAATGAAATGTAAGAATAATGATGTGATTTAAGATTTTCACGACCAAAAGTTTTTATTTTAGGGCTGTTATGCCGTGTTACGCTACCTCCTTCTTTGGCTAACGATTCGGACAACGTTGCAGTGTCCATCATCAGGGCAAATGTGTAAGCATAATGTTTTATATATTAATTGTTAATCTTTAATCAATTATGTTTATATTTTTATACAAATAAATTTCTTCATAATAATATGATAGACAAAAGCAAAATACGTTTTTTTAAAACTACCTACATATTTTATTAGGTAGATATTAGTAATAAATTTTGAAAATATATGTTTTAAAGATATTATTTGTGGTTACCTTATTAGTTTTTATTCTCCCTCTGAAGTTACCTGCCACTATTGCTGGCAGCAACAAATTCATAAATAATGTATGTATAATTAAGGTTTGAGGTTGAGGGGTACAGCTCTCGACTAGCGATCCGGAGGTCACTGGTTTAAAACCTGGCGTACCCAAGTAAGTTTTATGTGATTGATGTGTGTTATATCACAATTTAATCATTTAAATATAATTTAAGGTGAATTTGCGACACGTTCCAGAGTGGAAGATACTAAGATACAAGCCTTAGTGTAAGACCACCATTCAGTATTGAAACGTTGCTTGAAATGGCTTTAACCGATTTGGTGACTAGATCTGAACAGTCAGATACTTCCCCAACTTCCTCTTCGACATCTTCTTTCCTTCCACACTACCTTCAGCATCACAACATAAGCCAATTGGGGATGCCATAGTCTCACTGGCTCCAGGTGGTCGGGAACAATTGAGACTCTTGAGCGGTGTTCAAACAAAAAAGTAATTTATTAAAATACTGCTTACTTCTAAACCACTTCTTTAAAAATTAGAAATCTTTTAACAGGTATTTTATTCAAGAGCCCTTTCGGAATTTGCAACATCTGACAATGGAATATCGTCATCATCGATCATCGAAATATTTCACAAACACTTCATTTTGTAACTGGGGCCCCGGTAAATTTTCAATTCCTACCTCATTTCATCACAATAATCTCGATCAGTGAGGTCGGATTGGCCTGTACTGGTAGTTTAATTTTGCTGTGCAACAAATTTAGCTTATTTGGTAGCATTCTACCAGAAAAGTCAGTTATTGCGGCACTGACAAGCAACTGAATTTTTTTTAAAGAAAACACGTTGGACGCCCATAACCCTACCGTACCAAAATTGGAACACCTTCTCTCCCCCAAAAAAGGGAAATAAGTATTTTTTAAATATTTTTATTATACTTTATGATATTCTTATGATGAAACCAATTTTTTGTATTAAAAAACATTAAATCATGTTTGGTCTATCTGGGTTAAGTGGCCAAAAAATTACTTAAAGATTATAGCTAAAGACCGATAATAATCCTCATAAGTCCAAGAAATGTCTTTAACCGAATTCTAGTAAGAATTTCACAAAGAAAACGGCTCCGCTCCACTAACCAATAATATATCTCCCAAAAGGAGATAGATTAGCGAGAGAAAAAATATAAATACCTTTTAACCTTTGGCTGCCAGTCGGTGTTCGGCATTCGGCGCTCGGCGTGCGGTGAACACAGAGCCGAATGATCAATTTACGAGGCCAAAAATATTTTTACTTGAGATTCTCTTCAGAAATGCATACGAGAAGATTACCTGAGAAAATCTTTCGAAATGTACCTTTTAAGGTTAGTTGGAGTCAGATGGTTGTAGTATTCTTATTAATAAATATAATTTTTTTCGTATTGATTTATTTCTGTATTTTTAATTAGTGAAACCAGTAGATAAAGCAAATCAATATGATAAAACTGTAAAAGGAGGTTCTTTTGTAACATTGTTCATTTTATGACATTATAAATATGTAGTTCTTTTCTCTTAATCCTCATTTCCTTAGGAGCTGTATTTCAACTACTTGACTACTTGAATATAAAAGCACTCGATTTAAGAAAGGGGGAAAGAGGAGGATATACATTTTAAGTTTTCACATAATTTATAAGATTTATTTATAATCTAGTAAAATAATGTCATAATAATTAATCCTCATTTCCTTAGGAGCTGTATTTCAACTACTTGACTACTTGAATATAAAAGCACTCGATTTAAGAAAGGGGGAAAGAGGAGGATATACATTTTAAGTTTTCACATAATTTATAAGATTTATTTATAATCTAGTAAAATAATGTCATGGAACTCAGTGGAACTTTTTCTAAACTCCATTGGAAGTAAACATCCGAATGTTTTTTTTTTAGCAAAAATTGTATTTTATTCAACGTAATATATCCGTATTATGTTGAATCTGTTATTTAAAAAAAAATTGCTGATTAAAGTGCTTACCTAAAGCTTTAATATCCAAGTTGAAAACTTTCTGTTTTTATAAATAGGGAAAACAGGACAAGCGTAACTAACCCCGTCAATGAATTAGGCGCAAATAAGAAACATTAGCAGCGCGATACATAGCTCAACATTGGGTTAGGCGATCCGCCCACTGAGGCAACTGAAAACTCTCAACTGCCAACTGTCTTTGTATGACAATGTGATGGCCCACACACTACACAATCACTCAAAAACCCGTTGTCAATGGTAACGTAAGCAGTGACTCGCGACTTGCACTGCTGATTGCCGTGGTCGGCCGTTGCTAGTTGCCAGCTGTCAGCTGATTGTTCTTCGTCTATGGTTAAACAAGCTTTTTGACCAATCAAGACATAGAAACCAGCCAGTTTTAGTTTGGTTTAAGTTGCCTCGTCAGCGGAGCGCCTTACGTTCACAAAATAAATTATTTCGATTTATTTTGAAATGGTTTATGGAGAACGTTTTAAAATATTTATGATTTATTAGTTTAAAGACAATGCTTTTTTATATTTTTGGCGCTGTAATTCCCATTGGCTTCCTTGTGTGCGGCGTTCGGCAGTCGGCAAGCAGCCACCTTGTCATTGGAGCCGGGTGGCGGGTAGCGGGTGGCTGGGGGCAACTTTACTACTCACAAACTAATTGCGGCAAAAAGATCTGGAGCCGGCCATTAGCCGCTCCTCCGCTCTGAGCATTGGGTGTAATGAGGCCACTACTTCGCCGCGGTCACATCGTCCTGGAGATGGTCATTATATAAAATACTTACCACACCTAGCATAGCTCATGTAATACGTGCACCGCGGATTTACTATTGACGCACGTGAAGATTGTCATTTATCTGGTATAATTGGATGGGGTGGCCCCCCACACTCTCTCTCTACATTGCATAATTAGCAGTCCACTGAAGACTGCTGGTACCTACCCTGATGTATGATAGAGAAGCGTGGAACTTGCGGAGAAAGGATGAAAGTAGACTATAAGTAGAATAAAAATGAGATCCTTGTATATGCGGTAAAACTATGTATGATTGTGTAGAAATGTGTATGGATATACATAAAAATAGGAAGATATAATGTTTTTTGAAATACATGTAATTATTGTGTTTATATTTTATGCAAATAAATTTCTTTAAAAATAAATAAATAAGTCTATCCATCTATAAGCACAGAATAAATAAAAATGTTTTGTGAATTTGTTTTGTAATCCAAATAATTGCTTAAATGGGGCTTAATTTCAATTCAAAACTGTTTCACGAAATTTTTTTATTGTTTTTTTATCTGAAAAAAAGGCATAATCAAGAACGTAAAAGGGCACCTTTTTTTAAAACAAAATAGCAAAAAAATTAATGTTGGTTTGTACCATGACCATATTTTAATGTTGGTTTTTACTATATCCATACTCTTGGCGGATACAGACCAAACCAACAGTAATTTCAACCTATGGCACATCAAACAAAAACTATCTAAAATTCTCATACAAAAGGTTTTAATAAATAATAATAAAATTTTACATATTAAAAATTCTTCATTAGAAATTTGAAAATTTTGTATTGTCATATGAATAAATAAAATATATGGGATAATCAAACATTAGTAATGTTTACATATGCGTACGTCAATGTATCAAAGACCCAATCATGTCTGATTACGTCTAAAAGGGATCAAAATTATTATCTAGTCTCTTTTAACGGTAGCATTCTTCCAAACAGGTCTTCCATTGATATGCCCGGTGTAACTCTAAGTGACCAGCTCAGATATGGGGGCTCCATCGTGGCCAGGGTTAAGTTAGCCTCTCAGAAACTGGGCGTACTGTACAGGGCCCGCAGATACTTTAATAGTACACAACTGCTAACCCTGTACAAATCGCAAGTGCGCCCCACGGTTGAATTTGGCAGCCACCTCTGGTCTGGAGCCCCAAAGTACCTGAAAAACACCCTCGACTCTGTGCAGAAACGGGCGGTCCGTTTGATAGATTATCCCGTCTTAACAAACGGATTGCAATCTTTAGAGCACAGGCGTCGGGTAGGAATGCTATCCTTGTTCTACCGGTATTTCAATGGAAGATGCTCCGAGAAACTAGCCTCATTGATCTCCTCGGCACCGGTGCATAGTCGGGAAACACGCCAAACGCTCTCCCAACATATGTACACGGTTGACATTTGTCACATGAGAACGGGACGCTTCTACGACTCGTTCTTGTGTTCAACAGCTCGGCTGTGGAACGATTTGCCAGCCTCTGTGTTTCCTCCATATAACACCCACGTTCACTCCTTCCTCTCCTCAAAAAGACCCTTCTCACAGCATCTTCAAGATGACATAGGCCCTGAGGGAAATTATTTTCCTCAGGGCCTCCTGTGTGGAGTTAATGTAAAAAAAAAATAATAAGGATTGAACAAATAATATTAAAAAATTTGCATTGGCGAATGGACATAGTACAAACCCTCCAATCCTCATTTTTTTGTAATTACTAGTAGGCGGCTAGGCGGTGGCAAAACGAAGAATTCCAAGTTGAAAATTCGCAAAAACATCATTCGGAGATATCGAGGCATGAAGTTTAGAATCGATTCGTTATTACAAAAACATATCATTTCAAAAATTCAAATTTCAATATCTCCGAATGATGTTTTTGCGGATTCGTGACTTAGAATTCTTCGTTTTGCCACCGCTTTGCCGCCTCCTAGTAATTACTACGGAGATAGAACAAAAAGTGATGCT
This sequence comes from Limnephilus auricula, assembly GCA_951813805.1. NCBI lineage: Eukaryota > Metazoa > Arthropoda > Insecta > Trichoptera > Limnephilidae > Limnephilus > Limnephilus auricula. The sequence continues at coordinate 32,291,487 of OX638398.1, read as the reverse complement.
CAAAATGTAATTTTTTTTTTGTGTGTGGATATAGTAGATAAAAATATGATTAATATTATTACATTCACAGTTTAAAAAAAAACCATACGTGGACAGTGGACATAGTACAAACCAACCCTCAGCAAGCGGACATGTGAGGTAAACGCGCTGGTGGCAACATCTTCACGGGGTTAGAGTGGGAACGTGACGGCCACTCTATGTTATGGATATAAAACGAATTCGTCCGCACAAACCAAATAGCAAGGTGCTTCACAACAAGGTACTTACGGATAAGTTGTCTTCCTTGTTGGATGCTGTTATCACTTGGTCGGCAGGTGAAAAGCTTGTAACAAAACACAGGCACTCGTATTCATGAGTTTTTAATACCGAATTGTTAATAAATTATTAAATTTAATTAAATTTTAGCGGAAAATTATTATTTTACTCCACCTAAACACCAACATAATATTATATCTAGATAATTATTTCGACATTTACTACAATATACTACTGTAGGTAATATATATATTTATAATGAAATCATATGACAAAATGGTACCCGTATTTCGCACTTCAGTATGTATTTAAATAAAATGTTAATCATTGTACGATATAATATTAATCATTCACTTTTATTACGAAATTTCTAATTTCAACATTCTTAACGTTTGCAAAGATAAATACAATTATTTTTTAGAGTTTTTTTAAAGACTGTTTTACTATTTTATAAATATGTAACACCTCTTTCTTCTCTTGTAATGCTGTGCTGTGCTAGAAAATCCGTTTTTCCGTGTAGTACGAGTATCTAGCACAAGTATCTAGAACAAGACGAGGTGTAAGTCTCCTAAGGTACCGTTCATCTTGTCAAACTATGCTGTGCTAGAATATCCGTTCTTCTGTGTGGTATCTAGAACAAGTCGCCGTTACGTCTAAGCTGAAGTTTTTTAGACACATAAAGTATTTATCTCCTAAGGTACCTACCCCTCCTCTTATCATACTGTGCAGTGCTAGAACATTCGTTCTTCCTAATCTAGAACAAGTCGTCGTGACACTTATAAGGTATACGTCTCCTAAGATACCCACCTTTCCTCACATCATACTGTGCAGTGCTAGAACATCCGCTCTTACTAATCTAGAACAAGTCGTCGAAATGACTGCGCTGAAGTTTTCAGACATGTCTCCTAAGGTACACACCTTTTCTCTTATCATACTGTACAGTGCTAGAACATCCGTTCTTCCTAATATAGAACAAAAGTGACGACGACGCTAAAGTTTTTAGACACGCATAAGATGTACGCCGCACAGAGTCGTATTTACACGATCTACGCGGCCAAAAATATGTTTTTACTGAATTGGTATCTAAACAATGTAAATAAATTAAAAAACAATTTTTCATAATAAATGTATATATATTCAAGATTATATACACTATATATTTACAAAAAATCAAAATACTACAATTTTCGATCTGTACAAAGGGAAATAACAATAAAAATGCTAGTTTATTGGCATTCTTCATCACTCTCCGACGAATTTTCCGATATATTGGGGTCTGCAGGTGCAAACATGGCCAAAGTTTCAGGTAAAAATGTTCCAGATTTGCTTTTTTTACAGTCCGCATGCTACTTAGCGGCGGAAGTAAGTAGAAAGCGATTAAAAATATCCTGATTACAGCTTTCCCTTGAAAATTTCCTTGCATAATCTTGGCGGTAACATCAAAAATGTTGGTTGCGAGCCTCAGCTGCTTCCTCGGAAAGCTGTCCGATTGGTAATAATGCCTTTTCGATGATGACTGCGCCATGGACTAAAAGCTTGTGCACTGTTGGCGTCATAGGGTGCCAATCGATTCTTGAGGTGGGTAAATTGTCTGCTTGGCTTTTAGTAAGCGGCTATAGCATGGAAAAACTTTTTATTGGTCTTTCTTATAATTTCGTACTGTCCAACTGTCAAATCGGCATCTCCTAACATTTGCAAAGCTTGCATTGGTGTTAAGGAGGAGGCTTGCTTTTTACTTGATTTTGTACAGTAAAATGCCTTTTTATATTTAGTTGCTCGTGTCGGAGTACTGGTGATATCTTTTAAGACATTTGATGCATCTTTTTTACCAGATTTTCCCAGTTCCACTGTCGCAGCATGGATGATGATATCCTTTTCAAAATTAGAACGAAGTTCTTCAGTCTTTCGCCTTTTGCTCCTCTCACTTAAGTCTTCGAACGACTTGGATGGCCGACCTGGCCGTTTTTGTGTCTCAACTACAGGTATTTCGAAAGTACCTTCTACCCAAGATTGATTGTATTTTAGAAAATTAGCTTCTTTGTAATGAGCTTTGACCCACCTTTGTTTCAGTTCTGATTTGAAAAGGGCAAATCCATGCTTCAATTTAATAATTTGGTCTTCATTATAATTTTCACATGACAAAAGTTGATCTTTTAGATAGTTTAGTTTTGCATCTAAACTAGGCAAATTTTCGTTCTTCATGCGGTCATGTCGAGTCACAATCTTTACTCCTGATGTACCTTCTGAACCTAAAACAAACATACATTAAGTTAAAAGACACTCACAAACATTTCCAATTTTATACGAAATTTCGCTACATATCTTTAACGCCTCAAAACTGTATTTATCCGGAAGTTTCCGGACACGATTTTGATACTAGTTATAAGGAAAAGGATCATATAACAACCTGTAATAATAACCATAGCCCGATCTACCCCGATACATGAACAAAAACACTAGTAAAGAAAAATATTGAAGGAAATCAGGGTACGAAAAATACATTTTTTATAAGTTGAAATAATAATCTTATTTTGTAGTTTACCATGACTTTTATAATGTAATTTGTAAGTTTCTCACCTTCTTCATTAGAATCCATCACTTTCAATTTGTAACAAGAACTTGTTAATATAAAAAATAACTTGGGAAGTTCGTATAATAAAGCGCGTCGTCGAGAACTGATACGTACACTCGGTGAAACGGTTCAATTCCGACTGACGCCACGGGTGCGAGGTGCGCATTAGCAGGTAGAAAAGGGACGGGTTCTCTTCACGGGTTAGTCCTTTGTTCGGGGAACTGGTTTTTATGAATAGTATTGTTATTTTGAGATTGGAACTTTTGGCCGCGTAGATCGTGCAAATACGACTCTGTGCGCCGCCTAAGGTAGGTACTCACCTTTCCTCTTAGCATAATGTGCAGTGCTAGAACATCCGCTCTTCCTAATCTAGAACAAGTCGTCGAAAAGACTACGCTGAAGTTTTCAGACACGTCTCCTAAGGTACCCACCTTTCCTCTTATCATACTGTGCAGCGCTAGAACATCCGCTCTTCATTATCTAGAACAAGTCGTCGTGACGACTACGCTGAAGTTTTCAGATACTTATAAGATATACTTCTCCTAAGGTAGGTACTCACCTTTCCTCTTAGCGTACTGTGCAGTGCTAGAACTTCCGTTCTTCCTAATCTAGAACAAGACGCCGGGAAGACTACGCCGAAGTCTTCAGTATAAGTTATAAGCCATGACAATCCAAGAGGTTTGGGCTAAAGAGTTATTCACTATATTAAAACTAAGTTATTATTAAGACATGAAAATATTAGATGATATTCTATTATTATCCCACAGACAGCATTACATAATACTTTATATATTATGTCATTATGATATGTACCTTAAATATTACCCCATTATTATTATTTTGACACGTTGAGATGGAAATATTAATTACTTAATATTATTATGTTATGCGTCCTGTACATGACGAATGAAGTCAGTTCAAATGATGATGTTTATTTATTTATTTATTTAGAATTTACGGCACTAGTGCCATTTACATACATAAGTTTTTTTATTTTTTTATACACCGACATAGATAGTACAGTATAAAATTTTGATGAGTGAAAATTATATATAATTATATTGAAACATAACAAATAAAATGATAACAACTTTAAGAAAGATGGAAGCAAAAACAAACCTGTTATACAGTGACCTCATTAAAATGTTTAATTAGTTTAGCTTTATACTTCACAAGGGGTATATTAAGAATATCGGCGATTTTAGCATAAAAGTTACCAAGTGTTTGCAACCTATTTATAACTGAGTTATATCCTGAGACTGTGGTATAATTGTCACAATAATACATACTAGAGGACCTCGATCTAATAGTAGCTACATGAAATTGAATCAACATTAATATATCAGGGCTATCCAAATGATAATTTACAATTTTATATAAAAATATAAGATTTTTCATCTATCACTTAACTTAAGCAATTTCAATGAATGTAATAAAAAATCATAATCTATTGTTTCTAAAGGAATTCCAAGTCTAAAATTAATACACCTCAAAAATTTGCGTTGGACTCTTTCAATGTATTAATGTGATTATTAAAGACAGGTGACCAAATTGAAGAGTTGTATTCTAGAATACTTCTAACGAGAGATGTGAACAGAAGTTTTAATGTATTGATATTTTTAAAATCCTTGGAAATTCTTACTATAAAACCTAACATTTTCATAGCCCTGTTAGCGATAGAAGTTATGTGAGATACAAAGCAGAGTTTCTGATCGAACATGATGCCTAGGTCGAGTATTTCGATTTCAGAGATTAAGTCAACATTACACAATGAATAATTATACATTATTGGATGTTTAATTTTGTGGAACCTCATAACTTGGCATTTGTTAATATTTAGTTGCAGTTTATTACTAAAACACCATTTGAAAAAGTTGTTAAGATTCTCTTGCAAGGTTATACAGTCGTACGCATCATTAATGACCTTAAACAACTTCATATCGTCGGCAAAAAGTAAAACTTCGACATTGTAGAAAATGTTGGTAACGTCATTGATGAATGGGCGTTTTCCAAAAAAGATGTCGGTGACGTAATAGGAATTCCACTTAAGTGAGATGCTGCATTTCGATTAAAAATATACGTAAATTTATTAAAGAAAGTATGAACTTCATGACAAAAAGTATTTAAATAGAAAATGTCAATAAACTTCGAAAATAATTGCAATTTAAGTTTAATACTATTGGTAAGAAATTCTTTTACGTCACTTTTATCATAAAGTTTATAAAGAAAATTAAAAGAAATTCATTATTTCAGATTTTTATTTACGAATTGAAAACACAATCAGTCTCCTATAAAATATGAATAATCAAGCTTATTGAATTAAATATTAAGTTTTTCAATAAAAATATTCTTTTACGCTACTTTTGGACACTTTGTACTGTATATTTTGCGTTCTAGAAAGACGAATATAAGTTTTTGTTTTACGAATGTTTAATTATAACAAATTTAAAATTAATCATGAACTATATCAATAAAAAAAAGAACAAATTTCTTTGAGATATAATAATTGATTTAGAAAATAAATCACAGCAATAACAGGACAGTGGCGTAAGGGGAAAAATTTGGTAACGTTTAGGAATTCTAAGGCCTCGGCCAGACTGAGAGGCTTGCCCGGTAGCGACAGCGGGCGCGAAATATCAGTCGCATGTGTACGCACGTTGTGGCTACACTGCTGAAGGCGCGACAAGCGACTGGTATGGGAAGAGTGGAAGATACTCTCAGTATCACCCTGGTGTAAGACCACCATTCAGAATTGAAACGTTGCTTAATAATGACTTAGTGACTAGATCTGAATAGCCAGGTACTTCCCCACCTTCCTCTTCCCCACCTTCCTCTTCCCCACCTTCCTCTTCCCCATCTCCTTCCTGTCCCCACTTACCTTCAGTCTCAAACGTACCCCAATTGGGGATGCCATAGTCTCACTGGCTCCAGACGGGAGCAGTTAAGACTCATGTGAGGTATTCTCTATAAAAAAGGGCGATTTTACGTACTACCGCCACCGTGGAAGGCCCCCCGCGCAAGTACTTTTTCTTCCACTTGTTCTTTTTTCTTTTCTTTTTATTTTCGTTTCTGTTCTCTCCAACGTCTTCTTTTTTCTATTCTTCTTTGGTTAGCTCTCTGATTATATTTTGATGTTATTTTTGTCTTTGTAACTCTTTTTTCATAAAGGCTTCATATTTTTCAGGGTCGTTTTTAATTTTGTCTCTGTACCTTTTTGATTTTTCTGCAGCTTTCAACGGCATATTTGAACATAAAATTAAAATAAATTATTTATAAAAATGCACAAATAATTAGATAAGTAATAATGGGCTACACGTGCATACCGTGTATAGCCTGAAATAGGTAACTAAGCTGAAAGGGTATTAAGGTACTTGTTAATGTACACAACTTTAATTAGGTACAGGATTAACTAAAACACACAGGAACATAAATCATGCTACATTTTATACTTACTTAATCAAAATTGTATGAACCAGCTGATTTTATACTGAATTTCAGAGTTGCCTCTACAGTAATAGTTGCTCATATTGCTGTTTATATTAGTACTTCGACACCATTTCGACTCTTTCAGAATTAATCTTTAATAATCTTAATTAATAAAAAAAAGAAAAAAAATTATACACATAAAAATCAAATAATTTTTTCTTTTTAGCTATGCTGTTCTTTTTTTTCAATGCTACATATATCACTCAACCCACATATCTACATGTAATAGTTACATTTTGAAGATACATTCAAAATATAAATTTAATTAGAAAATTGTAACACACCCAAATACACTAAAAGACGGACAGAGTGAACCGACCTTTAGAATTCCATTACGTCACTTTTAAGTTCCATTCACGAGACCGTTGCGTAAGAGAAGTAGCGTAATCGCGTCAATATTTTTTCGAAATGTATTTATCAATAAATTATGATACTTCTGTTTTAGATATGAAATTAAACAATTTTTTTCACTTTGTTCCACTTGTTTATTTACACCAGGACCGGTTTCGTCCTACTACGGACATTTTCAGACTGGTAGTTGAAATTCTAAGCAACAAGGAGGGAATATCCCAACATTACCAAAATAAAATATCAGTGATCACAGACCTTTTCAATTATATAAATTCATATAGATTCATGTCAATTAAAAATAACCTTTTACTATGTATCATCATTCATAATTTTAATAATAAACTTTATAATTATCTATATGTATCTTAACTTAACAAAATAACTGATAATACCTTAAATTAACAAAATAGAAACATTTATCATATAGAGACAATGTTGTGTGCCCCTGCCTAAGTTTGTATAAATTCCGTAGCATAAGAATTTCAACTACCAGTCTGAAAATGTCCGTAGTAGGACGAAACCGGTCCTGGTGTAAATAAACAAGTGGAACAAAGTGAAAAAAATTGTTTAATTTCATATCTAATACAATGGAATTCCACCATGAATTAACAGTTAAAAAACTAGACTCATACTTCTGTTTGTTCTAACTAAACATTTCATAAAACAATAAATGAATCAATTTAATACAAAGTAGAGTCTAATACATTCTGGTAAATTACCTGGAGAAATACGGAAGCGTTGGTGGAACACTTTTTTAGTACAGCCGAGAACGACCACTTTTGTTACGATTTCTTGGCAAACTGGCTGTAAAAAACCAAGCATGGCCGCCCTTCATAGACTAAATAGGGTTGCTATTTTCGAAAATATTCATCAATTTGGTAATATTTTTATTGGAAGACGTCAATAATGTGGTAGCGTAGGCGGAAATTCCACCATACGCTATTTCGTAGGACAACTCAATATCTGGTATTTAAATTATTTTGCACGATAATTAATCTATATTATGGTTGCAAATCGAAAATATTATCATATACTATTAGTAGAATTAGAAATAAATACTGGGATAACATTAAATAACATTAATTTTTGAACTCTTACTGGTAGTGGTAGGTGTAGGACATACCAGAAACAGTGACCTGTAGTCTTACTTATTTTAAAATAATATCGAAATTTAATAGATTTATTCATTATTTTTAGTCCATAAAGGTATTTATTTGTTATTATATTGGTAAAATATATGGTTGGTCATTAAAACCGACACAACAAAAGTTACTGATCCTGAAAGTGATGGGACACTGACTTTTATCTATGTACACTTTTTTTGAAAAACGCCCGAATACGATAAATAATAAAGGTCCCAGGTGTGAGGTCCCAGGTGGTTATGTATTAATTAATTGACCAAAGATTTAATTAACGTTTTATAAGATAATAAATAGATCCCACTTAATATTTTTTCTGTGGTTGTGTTTTTTTACATTTGCTTCTGAGGAAAAACAATTCATCTGGGTCTATGTCATCTTCTATGTTTTTTTTTATTGAAAGGAAGTTCTGAGAAAGAATAGGGTGTTAAGGTAGGTGTCAGGGGGTTAATTTGTCCGGGATTGACGGAATGAATTCACCCTCCCAATGCGATGGAAGGCGATGGATCGAGAGATTCCGGCTGGAGAGGTAAAACTTTTTTTATTTTTTAATTTTCTTTAAATTAAATTTAATAATGTTTATTATTAAGTTCAGCAAATGTTTTAGTTTTTTTTATTATCGAGATGTTTGTCTTACAATGCCATTTTCAAACTGTCTGACAGATTTCAAATACTGCCCACCACGAAGAAGGTGGTACCAAAATCATCAGCCGCAAAGACCTAGACAAATCTCACTCCATGAACCCGGAGCCGGAGAACCCTGCTGAGTCACCAAATGCAAGTCCTGAGTCACTTGGGGCGACCTATGGCAGGAGTGCCGGTTAACCAATGGTTCTTCTCCTAAATTAAAAATTGGTTACATTGTTTCAATTTAACCTTTCTTATAATACTAATATAATTCATACAAAAAAAGTTATAAAACGGTATATAGTGTTGACAGATAAAAAGTATGTTAGAAATATCTTTGGCGTTCTGTAGAAATCACTTTGCGATGTGAAAATAGTTGCCTCAAACCAAAAATAACAGACAGAAAAAATATGGCACGTTTTTTAGATTTTCACGGCCAAAAGCATTTTCGTTGTTTGTTTTTGGGGTGTTATGCCGTGTTGCGCTACCTCCTTCTTTGGCCGACGTTTCGGACAGCGTTGCAGTGTCCATCATCAGGACAGATCCGGCAGATCCGACGATGTGTCGGATCCGACATGTGACGACATCGTCGGGTCTACCGGATCTGCCCTGATGATGGACACTGCAACGCTGTCCGAAGCGTCAGCTAAAGAAGGAGGTAGCGCAACATGGCATAACACCCCAAAAACAAACAACGAAAATGAAAAAATATGTATCTAATGGGCACACGGTATACTTCAAATTAGGCCAATAATTTCGCATATTTTAAATGTGTGTATTTCAATCTTAAATTTATATATCTTAAAATTATATTTGATTTTTCTTGAGTTTAGGCAAGCTGAAAATAATTTTCATAATAGTATATTAAAAGCTGATATGTCTTCGATGTCCATTAGTATCTAATATCGAAACAAACCAAAGACTTTTCCTGGAAAAGGCGTTCCTTTATCTTGTTATACTTTTGTGTTTTACTAAAAGCAGCGGTCAGACGAAAAGGATATTATATTTTCAGATAAAATATTAAATTCTTCTTCCCATGACCATTCTGCTGACAAGAATGTAGAATGTTTTTCCTTTATTGCTTTTTTAGTATTTGAGGTTTAAAGGAAAGTGCGGTTTTGCTTTTATGATAATATTGAAGAGGATCATTCTAGGAAGTTATTTTATTAAATTCTTCATAGCTTATTTGTTGGCAAAGAACATCGAAGGGATATTAATATTGGGATATATTCAAGATTAGGCTCTGGTGAAGTAAATATGTACATCAGCAAGTTGTAAGTAATATAATTGGTAGAATATTTGTTCGTTTATTTATAATTCAAAGATGTTACAATAAAATATAACTGCCTGATTACGTGTAGTCCCGAAAAAGCTTTTGTATCAGCGAAATTTGTAGGCTAAAATTTACATAATAGGTTTGGTTACCAACAGCATATTTCTGTATTTGAAATGTTTATTTTATTGTAAATAATTTACACAATTGTCGTAAGTTTACCGAAATATAATATATTCGAAAGATAAATTTCTGCTCTAAAATTGACGATGTTTGTTTTTTAAAGCTGTTCGTAAACCTTATATAAGACCTTAAATTATTTAACATTTATCAGACCGTGATTGAAACAGAGTTATAAAACCTACTCATAAAAATATAATTTTTTGTTTTTTTAATCCTAAGAACAACATTATGATAAGTCTTATCGTCTAAAAGGGATCGAAATGACAATCTAGTCTCCTTCAACGGTAGCATTCTTCCAAACAGGTCCTCCATTGATATGCTCGGTGTAACTCTAAGTGACCAGCTCAGGTACGGGGGCTCCATCGAGGCCAGAGTTAAGTTGGCCTCTCAGAAACTGGGCGTACTGTACAGGGCCCGCAGATACTTTAATTGTACACAACTGCTAACCCTGTACAAATCGCAAGTGCGCCCCACGGTTGAATTTGGCAGCCATCTCTGGTCTGGAGCCCCGATGTACCTGAAAAACACCCTCGACTCTGTGCAGAAACGGGCGGTCCGCTTGATAGATTCTCCTGTCTTAACAAACGGATTGCAATCTTTAGAGCACAGGCGTCGGGTGGGAATGCTATCCTTGTTCTACCGGTATTTCAATGGAAGATGCTCCGAGGAGCTAGCGTCATTGATCCCCTCGGCACCGGTGCACAGTCGGGAAACACGCCAAACGCGAGCCCAACATATGTACACAGTTGACATTTGTCACATGAGAACGGGACGCTTCTACGACTCGTTCTTGTGTTCAACAGCTCGGCTGTGGAACGATTTGCCGGCCACTGTGTTTTCTCCTTCCTATAACATGGGTCTCTTCAAGACCCACGTTCACTCCTTCCTCTCCTCAAAAAGACCCTCCTCACAACATCTTCAAAGATGACATAGGCCCTGAGGGAAATTATTTTCCTCAGGGCCTCCTGTGTGGAGTTAATGTAAAAAAAAAAAAACATTGTAACACCAATATTCCACCATTAAACAGATCTAAAATTAAACTTAAAAAAAATACAAATTGTGAAAAACGAAATTATTTGCTTCGTTAATTTTCAAATTTATTTTAAAACTTTAAAAAATATAAGTACAATTAGTTTGACTGAGGTTTGAACCTCCCTACCCAGTGATCGGAATCAACCGCGCTATCATCCATCCATCCATGCCAAACAGCAAGTTGGTAAGTCCGTCATTATATGTATTATATTATAATAAGTGCTTTAATTGCACCAAAGCCGAAATAATGCATTTTCATCGACACTAGTCTGTCTACTGAGTTTCAGCTCATTTCACTTCCACATTAAAAATATTTATTCAATAGAGAAAACAAAAGTGAAATTCAAAAATATGTATTTAAAAATCTATATCTACTAAGACAGAAAATAATTTCCCTGACGAAGCTTGGTCGCTAAATTAATAATGCACCTAAAAACTTATACCTAACTTATAATTATTTTTGTTACAAAAAACCTCCGTATAGGAGCGCAACCGCAACGCAGTTCAACAGTGTTAAGGTCGGGTTTTGCAAAAGGTTTAAGTTTCTACTAATGTTTGTCTCCTTGCGGACCTCTTAAATGAAAGTTTAGTGGTCTCGCACTAGACTCGGCTCACCGCGTCTTCGGTTCCGTTCCGTTTGGGGACTTTAGATCTTGAGAAGTAATATCGTTTCTGAGGATGTAATCCTCGGAATGCCGCGTACAATTTTCCGGGATCAATATGTAACTGCTCAGCTGTTTTCAATCATTCATATTCACAAATCCGGAAAGTTCCGCCAGCTTCAAAGCTTTCATAATATTTGAAGCAAAGAGATGGATATTAATTTATTTAGATTTACATTTATGACTATGTTTGCAAAAGGAAATTCATTTTATTATGTGGATTATAAAATTGGCTTAAGAAACATGATATAAATATCAAATTTAAGTTTAAAAATTTCAGATCAATTAAATTAACAAATAAATTTTATTAGATTAATTTGTGGTATTTTACAATTAATTAATAAAAATAATATATATTATATTTGCAGCACGTTCCAAAGTGGAAGATACTCGCCCTGGTGTAAGACCACCATTCAGAATTGAAACGTTGCTTAATAATGGCTTTAGCCGTGTTTAATGACTAGATCTGAATAGCCAGGTACTCCGCCACCTTCCTCTTTCCCATCTCCTTCCCTTCCCCACTCACCTTCAGCCTCACAACATACCATAATTAGGAATGCCATAGTCTCACTGGCTGTAGTTAAGACTCTTGTGAGTTATTCTCTATAAAAAATATATATAATTAATCTATATTTTAATAATATTTATTTTATTTCATTACCTCCGCACAGGAGGACCCGTGGGAAATAATTTATCTCAGAGCTTACATCATCTTTGGAAAGGCTATATGAAGTGACTTTTATAGGAAAGGGTTAAGAGGATATTCTGGTGAGGACAAAGATAGGAGGGAAGGTTAGGAATTTGGGTTTCAACAGATTCAGAAATCATCGCAAAGGAAGAGTTTAAGGTCCGAAAAGTGGCATGCCTCCCCGCCCATGCTTTTATCTGTCGCACCAATATGTTTAAGCATCTTCTATTTCACTTCCAGTCGTTGTAAAGCCTGTAAAGTGACTGTCATGATGCTACATTATCTGCATTCAAAAGAGGACGATTTTTACAATAAACAATATACATTAATTAGAGAGTCCAGGTCATCCTGTAGCTCTATTAAATCCATCTCAGAGGCCCTAGCACGCTTGCTTTATAACGATCGGTAGGATAACTATCGGTAACTTCTCATCGTTTCCTAGGACAACTGCACATCGCTAAATTACAAACAGCAGTTGATGTCGAATATGTTAAGGACACTTAGTCATTGTGAACTGTCACTTATTCGTTGGCGATCTGTAGTCATGCTAGGGAACGATGAGAAGTTACCGATAGTTATCCTACCGATCGTTATAAAGCAAGCGTGCTAAGGCTACAGACTAAATCATTTTGACAATCATTTTGTCATCCGCATATAGGTACAGCGGAGAGTTACGAATAGTTTGGTTAACATCATAAAAATAATGTACGATAATGTACGATGTAAGGTAAGAGAGACAGAGCGCGTGCTAAGTAGACTAGAACTAAAAGATTCAAACTTATTGGCGGGATTGGTTTTCGTTCAAATCAATAATTATGAAAAGTATGTCTCCGGTTTTTCTTTATTCGGTAAATAAAATCAAAATATATACAAGCCATTCATCTCCCTGGGGTAGTCTCATATCGAGATGAGCAGCTTTTTAAGATATAGAAAAATATATCGATTGCTTTTGACGTTAAAAACAGAAGGTAAAATTATTTCTGCTTTGCAATATAATCCAAATAAATGGGATATCTGTAAAACGTATCCGAAAACTTAAAACTGTCTTCGAGAGGTGATGAAATACGCTTTTAAATTTGATTATTAGAAATAACAATGTACATTTTTAAAAATAACGATGTACAGTTTTAAAATGGCTCACCTTACAATTTTTCTAATTAAATTACTGATAATGAAAAAAACTAAAAACACTCACATATTTTAATTAGACAAATGAATTATAAACGTTATTATCACCTCGCTTTTTGTCGTTTCATATAAAAATATGTTTTTTTTTTAATTACAAAATTTCATTTTTTTACATTTTACATTACATTTTAATTATTTTGTGGTTAACTTTTAGATTTGCGTATACAGCTTGTTGTATTATCTTTCTAATACTGTTTTTAGATCGTACTTCTCACTACAATAGTAAGGGAGACACTACGATTTCTATGTGACCTATGTGAGCTGGGACAAATATGGTCTTCTGTGATTAATCGAGGATAAAAAAATAAGTTTTTTAAAAAAGTATATATTTTAAATTTATCTTTTCAAAGATAAGTTTACCCTGACATACCATAGCAATCATCGTTAAGTACTATCCTACAAACGAAGTTTTCAAGGCAATATCCCCAAAGAGAGGTATTTATTCAATGACTATCCACTAACCCTGTTTAATATGATCATATAAAATAATATATAACGTGCTACAAAGTTAAAGTCGTAATACTCATTTCATATCCGACCCTCATTCCAAAAATCTCCAGATTTCGCCGGAAAAACTTCACGTTTGTGCAAAAAAGCTTAAGAGATTTCGGCAAACGGCATAAAAAGAACACAACATTCCACGCAATAAATTATAACATGAAAGCAAGAGTAACAGTTTTCAGAAATTGAGGAATATGTTGCGTGGCGTAAAAGAATTATATTAAATTTTTATAGATGAGTTGGTTTGCGTAGATTTATTTTCTTCGTGTACTTGTAAATCATTTGAAAATTTAAACATTTAACTACATATTCTAGTAACTAGACAATTTTTTATTAACTAGAATCTAGTTACTACAAAATTTTCCGCCTTTATGACACGTTTCTAGGTAAAATAAGTTTTTTCTATGGTGAGTTTTTATTTTTTGTATTCGCTCCACATAGGAGGCTTTAAGAGAAATAAATTCCCTCAGGGTCTATGTCATCTTTAGGTATAATGTACGGAGAGTAAAATAAATAAATAATAAGTAAATAAATGTTTTATTCCAGGATGTGGGGAGGATAGTCCAATTTTAGGTAAAGGAAGTACTAGGAAGGAAAAAGGTATGAGGGGTGGGTAGGAATCTGGGGGTAAAATTGTCTAGGAGTGACAGACGTATGAATCCATCCCTCCTACTGCGGTGCAAGCCGATGGGTCGCGAGAGTCCAGCTGGAAAGTTCTGGGTTAGGTATCACAGTAGGTGGGCAAAAGCAATCGACGCCGAAACCTAGACAAACCTCACCCATGACCCGGGCGACCCTGCTAAGTTACCAAATGTATCGAAACACCTTGGGTGACATATGGCAGGAGTAATGGTTATCCAATAAATGCTACCCGGGGCGGCGGTACCCAAAAACCCTGGGGGTGCAAAAGATTACATGATATGAGATCGATTAAATTAGATTTTTCTTTGGAAACACTCTGTGATGACATAAAGGCCGGTCTCTTGCGACCAATTTCACAAACAATACCTCAAACATTACCATAACCATGGGGCAGGGCCACAACATTTGAGGTTTTCCGTGGACCACGGAAAGTAAAAACCATTGTGGCCCCGATTTAACTATCCACATAGTATGTAAACATTTTCGTCGGAGGAGACGCCGCTTAAGAAATTTGCAAAAATGATAGCCTCTTCCGATAAGGGATGATTTTAGCTTCTCCTAGAAAAAAAATCGTAAGTTCAAGTCTTGTAATGTCCAGAGAAATGTGTCGTATAGTTCCTATCTACGATATTGGGTGAAATGTTGGCAAACCACTTTTTTTTCTATTATAACTTTTAAGTATAAAAATTTCTGCTTTCTTATAGGACTACTATCTTTAGCACACTAAATGAAGAGTTTCCTATTTTTTTTATTTTTAAAAGTTATAATAGAAAAACAAACATGTCATGGTTTGACGACATTTCATTCGAGTCAACTTGTCGTACATATATGACCTATACGACTCAAATGATCTATGTAAATGGTGTATTCCCATGTAAAACAGGTGTACTTTTGTAAATATGTGTTATGTTAAATGAGGCTCTTTCTCGTAATATATCCACCAAAATCTGAATATACTGCCCGGATATGGGTCGAGAGAGTGACCGAATATCGGCATGTATGTTCTCTTAAATATTCCTTATGTACCCCATGGTTTAAAGGGGGAGAACTGGAAAATATTACTTAGAAAGTGACTGTGAGACTTTATTGATGTTCTCTTGAGAAAGGTTCTGTAGCGAATCGTCAAAACGCAGGGTAAGATAAAAAATATCTTTGATAGGTGCAGAGTTGCAGGACTCACATTTTTTTATTTATTTAAAAATACTTTTAAATAATATCAATTTTATTTAATCACATAAAATATTTAATGATAACTAAACTGTTAATTTTTAAACCTATTTTATCAAGTGACATAATTTATTTAACCACTGTTTTTAGTAAACATCAATGCAAAACCCGTAATTCTTCAAAGGAACGGCTGCGCGGCCGCTTTTATAGAAAACGTAGTTTTGGATTTGAGGCCACAATACCAAACTGAAAAATTATTTTTGTTATAAAAAGGTAGGTCAAATGTCGATCTCTGACAGGAGGTATTTTTTTTTTGCTTTTAAATGATTCAAAAATCAGTTTTGTTTCATTATTGATGCAAGTTTGGAATTTTTTGTTAGTTATTTATAATAATTAAAAAAATATATATACCTAATCCTTGGTTTTAATATAGTGAAAAATAAAATTCAAAATTCAAAAATGTTAAAAATGCGTTTCTTTGGGTAGTAATTTTAATATATAAGCCCATCAAAATTGTTTCTAAAAAAAACAATATTTAAAATTTTATATTTCATCATATTAAAAAAAAATATGTAGTAAAATTACTTTTTTTAATGTTTACCACATTTACTCACAAATAATTGTCCAAGTTGCCTCTAAAATTATAAAACATTAAAATCTTTAATATCCTATATTTTATAAATTAAAGCAAAAATAAATTACGAAATTTGATATACCTTTTGATTGAAAAAATAATTTTTCAGTTTGGTTGGGTATTTTGGCCTAAATCCAAAACTACGTTTTGTATGAAACCGGCCGCGCACCCAATAGCCTTAACCCGTTTAGTTCCTACATTACTATGATAGTTATCTATGAGCTCTTCAGATAACATGATCTCGTTGCCTAGTTGTGGCGAAGGTGACCGAAGATCTGGATGCGGAGTCATTATAGTTCAAGGGATTTGCTTTAAAAATTGGCTTTCAGCCTAGAAGGACATTTGTCCTCAGAAATATTATTTTAAATTGCGATTCGCCAATAAACACTCACTGTGTTATAGAACCCAAGTCGTTCAATAATCATCCTATATTACTGGAAAATACCTCCCAGAATTAATATAAATTACGGATGTGTCTGGAGAGAATATAGGAGACGTTACAATATGTATAATATTTCGGAGTATTGAATAGCTAACTGATTACCGCAACACTCAGAAAATATTCGTGATTGTTTTTAATTATTCGAGGATTATAAACTTTTCATTTTCAGAAAGCTTTCAGAACAAACGATTATGCACTCCTTTGACTTTTTCTTTCTGTCTTTACTGACCTCGTTATATTCTAACATTTGAATGTTTCATACTTCTGGCCATAATTATCTCTAGGGATTTATGAATGCCAAAAGTTTTGTTATTAAATTGCGGTCTAATGTATTAGTTGGAGTTTGTTTCGCTGAATTCAAAAGTGGTTCATAATGAAAATTACACTTTTTACATTACAACGAACAATATAAAATTACGTTTTCTTTATTTTGATCAGCATTATTATTGTAAAATTGAAGAGAACTTAAAGAATTCTTTTTACATCATTTATTGTTGGATGAGTCAACTAAAATGCTCTAGTACTCATTTGAGTGTATTTTGAACAACCAAACACGTAATAAGATAGTACGGTTATAAAGCTTCTTTTTCATTATCTTCGGTAAAGTTAGTTATCTTTGTATTGTAAATGTTGATGACGAATGGGAATAGCCCTTTATTACCCTAGTTTACGAGTGATCTGAAGTTGGCAGGCGTAAAACTAGACAACTTTATGACACCTCCAACTCCTTTGTATTGCCTTGACTCAATAATCCGATACTACCGACCATAAATACTTCAACTTATACATCGACACAATAATGAATGTTAGAGAATGAGAGAAGTTGTTTAGTATTGTAATATATCCTCCGGAAATATTATATCAGCTTTAGAAATACCGAAATTAAAATGCATTCTTTAGTAGTACCTATGCGCTTATTGTTGCATCTAATTATTATGTACTAGAATATTGTGGTAGATCTTCTATTAGCCCAGTCAATGAAGGGAAAAAACACAAAATGTCTGAATTAATTCCCCGGAAGCTGATTTTTTTACAGATAGAAAACCTTTAAAAATGCTTATTTACAAAAATCCCCGGATTTCGCCCTTGTGCTTTCCTCCCCATCCCCTCTTGAATATATTTTTCAAAGCCTTTCGGAATACGCTAATATCTCCTTAACCGCTGTATGAAATCAGACCATTTATTTTTGCTTCAATTTAATTCCTAATTTTGATATGAAGAAACTGATTTTATAACAAGCTGATTTTGTAAAAAAACTATGCATTACGTTCTAGTAACAAACATTAAAAAGGGAATATTTTTGTATACTATAAACTAAACTTAAGAATTAACGTGACTCGCAGTTACTGCCCGTATTCCAACTCTCTCAACAGTACCGATTGCTCCCGTCTGAGTCAGTGAGACTATGGCTTCCCCAATTGTGAGGCTGAAGGTAGTAGGGAAGGGAAAGAAATGGGGAGGAGGAAGGTGTGGATATGGTCACCAAAAACGGCTAAAGCCATTTCAAGCAACGTTTCAATTCTGAATGGTAGTCTTACACCAGTCCGACATTGAGAGTAATTTACTCTGTATGTTAATCAATCGGAATGTACCACAGATACACTGTATATTATTTTTATTTAGTAAAATTGTAAAATAACACCAATTAATCCAATAAACTTATTTGCGCTTGCCGGGGTTTGAACCCGCGACCTTCAGATTGCTAGTCGAGTTCCTTACTCCTCGACCACGGAAGCCACCTATTTAAATGTCTTCACAAACGGTATGACATGTTAGTTTTTCAACATTTCAAAGCTCCATGGTGCAATGAAAAGATGTTACAAATTGAAAATTTAAAAAACAATAATTTTTTAAGTAGGAGCAGAAGTGCAAATTTCATAATTTCAGAGCGAACTATTGGAAAGTTTTTACTAAGACTATCAAAACAGATCCTTCGCAATTAAGTAAAGATTTATTTATTTATTTGGATGTTCTAGTTAGTGGTTTAGTATGGTTTTCTTAATGGAAAGCGTTCCCGTGCCGAATGTTTATATTTATTTTAGTTCTTTAAAATATTTTGTTAGCTAATTTCAAATTGTTACATATTAGTTATTACGTTTATACCTATGTATACATACAACCACAGTAAAAAACGTTATTGGATTTAGTCAGAAATGAACAAAATACTTCTCCCAAAATAATTGCGGCTTTAATTTAATATTATAATGCTCCGCTTCGCAATTGTCATCGCAACGTAATTCATTTGTAATGAATATATTTTTCAAGTTAACCGGGAACAGTCAAGGTAACTTTACACCCCAGACTTTTTACATAACTTATCCCCCTTTAGAGATATTTATGTAACCACTTGATAGCCTTTTCATTCTGAAAATATAACCAATTTCCCCAGCAAGTTAACCACGGGGTAGGAAATTCCCACAGACATCATTACAAGGTCTTGTAACCTGTCTGCACCTTTCGGGACCATTATTCTATTTTTATTATGCCATCTTAAACGGTAGAAACGGCTCTAAAATTCGAATTGTAAGTGGAAATGTGATATTTGTAAATGAAAAATGATAACTCTTTATTAAACCCAAAGGAAGAAATAACTTTTGGTGGCGGAAAAATTCTAAGATATCATGATTTTTTTATAACCCACCTTTAAAGTTATTTCCGGAAGAATTTTTTCAGTTTCGTAAGACATTACGAAGAGGAAATTGATGCTGCTCTCGACGAAAGAAACGGATAAAAACCTCTTATTTTATACATTTATAAAGAAGTTCTGAAACAACTGAATAATTTGAACAGTTATGAAGTTAAATGAAACAAATAACAATAGAACGTAAAAAAGCACGAAGATCAGATATCATAATATTTTTTATTTTTAATGGTCATCTCGTTAGGGAAAGATATAATACATTGCTGGAATCATTTTCATCTTTGTTCATTGTGGCGATATCACGTTTTACGATGGTTTTTTCGGAATGAAAAATATGAAAACTCTTGAACGAAAAAATGTTTTCTTTTCACTCCTATCAGATAATCTCTCAACCTTAAGGACCTCTTTCTGGCCGCCTTTCATTATTAAAGGCTGTAGAATTTTTTCAACTTGAATATTGTCCTTTTTCGATAAGGATAACGAAATCTTAGGTGCAGTTTATTTATTAATAACTTCAAATAAAACCAGCCTTCTGTCGGAGTAGTAAGGTTGGTTCTTGATCTGGGTTAGGAATATTAAATTTGGGCTTGACACCTAAAAATTACTTGAATTGGGTTAGACTATTTTATGTATAGATGGTAATCTACTAACTAGGCCTGAAGAGTGTGATCTATACTGATCTTCTTTTAGTCCATTCTTAATCCTCTTCCAACATTATTATAAATAAAAAAAATCCGAAATAGGGGTGACAAGCGCCAGGGGTTTCAAGTTTTGAGACTTCTGAATACTTCATTTCAAATATGCTTTCAATATTTTCAACAATTTCTTGTAGTCAGTCAAAATTAACTATATTTTACGTGAATCCCTTACATTTAAAAAAAAGAAGCTTGTAGTGTATTGATATCCATGTAATTTCAGCTACTTTCAATAAATGTTGATAGTGTAGTTTTAATTTTCGATGTACCATCGTTACTTAAATTTTAATTTGTCTGCTACCGGTTTCGACACATCCGTGCCATTCACTAGCAAACTTAAAACTAAAATTAATAATTAAAATTTCAGTAACGATAGTACATTGAAAATTAAAACTCTTCAAAACAAAATGTCTAGAAATTGTTACATAGTTAATGCCTAAGAAATACAAACGATTAGTTTTTAATTCAAAGTTCTGCTATATCCCAACAATGCAGGCAGCTGAGATAAATATCAAAAGAGTAAATAAATATCTATAGCCTTTCGCGTCTTAGGTTCGAATGGTTACGGTGATGACTGAAGGCTCCAGTGAGATTGGGTGAGTTTCTTCAGAGAGCCCGCCGACGCGAGCAACAGGACTACTCAGTTCTAGCCTAGCAAGCAATTATCATGAACTTTTACTATTCATGATAACCTTGGTTATCCAAAAATTATTATAACCTAATAAATAAACTAGTAATCATCCGAACCTTAAAATTATTAGAAGATATCCAACACATCTCAAGTTGTTTTATATATTATTGGAAGTTAAGGGACATAACAAAGAGAAACATGAGCCTACCAATTAGAGCGCAAAGAGTATACAATTTCTCATAAATAAAAATTTGCATTGCAGAAAGCAATTTTATTACGAATATTATACCTACGTTATATAATATTCATTGCGCGTCCATGAAACAGGGACGTGAGTAGCATTTGTTATTAATGAAAGCTGCATTTTAAAATTCATATTTTTCACCCGACACCATTTTTATATTTCTTTCCGCTAGATGCTCATAGTCCTCGTCTTAATTTTCAAAAAAAGGCATCATAAAATTTGGCAAAAAAATTGTAAGGTCGCCTGCAATATTATATTTTGCCCGAGGGCGTGAACGTGTTCTGAGAAAAGATATTCCTGAATAACGTTTCCATGGATGAGTTCAAATTTGATATCACTTACGGAGGTGTCCTAGGTCACCATAATTTTAATGAAAATTTCGGCATTTTATGAACAAGTTCATGTTTTTTACTTTAATATTTGGGAGGCAAATATGGGGACTTAGCAGGGGGTGCCCGGTTTCAGGGGTTTATCTGACGGTTTGCCCACCTACTGCGTGGCAGAGCGTGCTGGGGGAGAATGATTGAAGGAGACCTAACCCCGACCTCTGACCAGACTCTCTCGATCCATCGCCTTGCCGTCACTCCTAGACACATTGACCAGATTTCTACCCACCTCACATATCTTTTTTCTTCCCAGAACTTACTCTGCTTCATTTGTCTGAAAAGACCCCCTTCATAGCATCCCCAAAGATGGCAGAAGATTTCCCTAAGTTAATTTGCATGGCCTATGTGGAGCTACTGTAAAGAAAAAAGAAATAACGTTCCTTTTTAGCTTTTTATTCCACACCTCAAATAATCGGTGTTAAAGTGGGGGAGGCACGAATACAACAAGCCAGCCCGGAAGCTGGATGGGTCATTCGATCATGTAGCTGTGACAGGTTTCCCTCGGCGCTGGGGAGAAACTAATCCCACAATTCCCTGAGACAATGCACTAAATGAAAACGCTTAACCGTTCTTCTTCATGGCGAATTGAGCTTGTCATTAGCCGTGGACAAGTTTTCTTCAGGCAATCACAATGAATGAATCCGTATCAAGGATTTTGTTGTAAGATGTGATGCATTATTTTCGAAAGTATGTTTCCTCGAAAGGGCTTTGTGAGAGAATAATTTACCATTTGTATTAATAATGAACCAAAGTTCATAATTATTGATAATGCAATTTCATTGACAACATTTTTATAAAGACTTAAGCCTGCCGTGTCAAATTTTCTGTTTAATAAAAATTTATACGCACAGAAGTTTCGGAAGATGTTGAGAGAAAACATGTCGCCGAGAAATTTGTATAATTCATTATATAATTTTTATATTCACAACATTCATAAAAAAATGATTTTCCATCGAATGCCATATGTTTAACCAAAAACTTAATTACATTGATTTCTTTTTTTTAATTAGTTCCTCACATTTTCTCTTTTACTTTTAGTAGTTTGTATTTTAATGAAATCTTTTCCTCAAATATATTATTGATATCCATTTAAATTTAAGTGTAAACCTTAGAAATATGTATATCATAAAACACTTTGTAAATTGAAGATGCACTTAATCAGAATTGTTTGTATTAGGTATATTAATGCATTTTTTTTTTATTATGGTCCTGTACCTAAATGTCGTTATTTTATTGGTCAATGACATAAACATACTTATTCACTGTCATATATAAATGTATAGACTGTTTATAACGCAAATAAATAAAATAAAATAATACGTATTTTAATAAACTGTCGCTGACACTGTAAGCCCCGAATACTGAGCGAAATGGACAACCGAACCAAAGGGCTGATATACCTAAGTAAAATCGTCAAAATCGGGGTTTTGTATTTTCCACTTTTCTCCTTCAACAAAATCAATTGTATTAGAAGAAAATATTCTATTTCTATAAGCTTTCCTTTTTTAAAAAAAAAAATGTATAGTTTGTTTTGTATACTGAACGTCTGTTGATGGAGTTGAAACCAGGCAATTTTAACGATTTTTGGATGGTCTTGTGAAGCAAAGAGTACCGACACGATAGTGATATCTATATTGTATTTAAAAAATATTTGCCCTAGTGTCAAAATCCAGAGAACAATACGTCTATGTGGACAGAACGCCGTCTGGTTTCCTATTAACACTAAATTACACTAAGGAAACGACATAATGAAAAAAAAGGTTTTCGTACCTTTAACAATAAGAACTATTTCACGAGAGGGTATTTTCTACAAAATTAATACAATTCTGATTCCGATCATCGTAATAAAAATGTTAACAATCAATGTTATACAAAAAAATATTCGTCAACATATTAATAAAAAAGGCGTTCAAAAACACAGTGTTGATACCCTATTACTAAGTTCTCTAAGTTGATACCGAAAACATAGTTCTATAAATCTTTTTTATAATAAGAACTATGTCTCAATAGCTAAATTGGCATTTGGAAACGTAAAGAGATACATTATTTACAGTATATAAGTTACTAGCTGACCCGGCAAACTTCGTACTGCCCCAGAATCAATAAATGTTGTGTTTAATTTATTATCTGAAATAAAATTAAGTTTTTATTACGTTAAAATTAATAGGTACCCACTCTAAGTTCAAAAAATTATATATACGCACATTATTTGAAAAGCCGTGCCATACAAAATATATGAAAAAATTCATTTTCTTCATAATTATTTTTCCCGTGATTTTTTCCAATGTTTTAATAGTTATTCTGTTAATCGGGACGGAGACAAATCCAACAAATCAAAGAACATAAAAATCGATTCAGCCGTTCTTGAGTTATAAATGGTGTAACTAACCCGACTTTGTTATATATATATATATATTAATGCTCGTAACCACCAGATTTTAAGTCAATCGCAGTCTTGCGAAAAACGACCACTCTCCCCCTTAAGTTTAACCGACCCGAAAGCTGATTTTCGCGAGACATCGACCGTGGATAAAAATACATACGATTTTTTCAGACCTGATTTGTATGGGAAAAATTCAGCCAGAATTTTACCAATTGCAAATTTTCATATAAAAAAACTGATGCAAAAAAAATAAACTGCTAAAAAAACTGATGTATTAAAACCTAGCGGCGAAAACTAGAAGCGCTCATTATTCGACGAAGAAATTCAAAGTTGTATTTCCAGCCGCCAGGTTCGCCCATCAAAAAAGGAAAAATTTATCGTCAGACCTTCACGAAAAATTTGTGAAAGAGCCTCAGTACTAAAATCGTAAAGTGTATATTTTTTTAAATATAAGGCGTCTCACCTCAAAACTTTACATTCCGACGAGCCTCGAGGTAAATCAAAATTGCGACTTAAAAAAGATACCTGGCTTAGATGTTTTTGTATTATTTCGACTACGACAGGTTTTGGAACATAAATAATATATTATATTTATGACTTTTCATGGAAATTTTGTCAGGATTCGTTTTCAAACGTCGGTAATTTCTGACGTTTACGAAAAAAATTCCGAGTTAAAAACTGTTAAAATGTTCGTAGCCAGTAAAAAAATGCTTTATTAAGGAAAAAATTATCGTCAGACCTTCAAAGTACTGAAATGTTGGGGCATTTTTGAAAATTATTCTATGGCGTCTCGCATGTTAATTTGACATTTCGACGAGTCTCATGTGTATCAATATTACGTCAAAAATAGCATATGTGGATAAGATGTTTTTCTATAATTTTGAAAACCATAGATTTCCGAACTCCAATAATACATTACATTTACCACATTTCATGTAAATTATTTCAGGATACATCTTCAAAAGTTGAAAAAATTCTGACGTTTATGAAGAAATGCAAAATAAAAACAGGTTAAACGTTACCGGCCAGCTACATAACGTTGATTTTAATTGCTGGGTTGGTACTTTTGTAAAGACAAATAAAATTCGAACGGTTCAGGCTGCCGAGATCATAGAAAATAATTTACCAGTGGGTAGGTACCTACTTGGGTTCATGGAAATTTTGTCAGGATTCGTTTTCAAACGTCGGTAATTTCTGACGTTTACGAAAAAAATTCCGAGTTAAAAACTGTTAAAATGTTCGTAGCCAGTAAAAAAATGCTTTATTAAGGAAAAAATTATCGTCAGACCTTCAAAGTACTGAAATGTTGGGGCATTTTTGAAAATTATTCTATGGCGTCTCGCATGTTAATTTGACATTTCGACGAGTCTCATGTGTATCAATATTACGTCAAAAATAGCATATGTGGATAAGATGTTTTTCTATAATTTTGAAAACCATAGATTTCCGAACTCCAATAATACATTACATTTACCACATTTCATGTAAATTATTTCAGGATACATCTTCAAAAGTTGAAAAAATTCTGACGTTTATGAAGAAATGCAAAATAAAAACAGGTTAAACGTTACCGGCCAGCTACATAACGTTGATTTTAATTGCTGGGTTGGTACTTTTGTAAAGACAAATAAAATTCGAACGGTTCAGGCTGCCGAGATCATAGAAAATAATTTACCAGTGGGTAGGTACCTACTTGGGTGGGAACGTTATTTTTCAAATATTGAGAATTTAACATGATGAATAAAACTGTTTAAATAACTCAGGATAATCCATTTTTTTTGCCTAATGGTGTAGGTACTTCTTTAAATAGTGCACAATAGTGTTATTATAATATCATTCGGCGTGGGTGGTGTGCATTGGTACTGCCACCCCGTGAATCATTTGTTGGATGACCAAACCCTTTATAACCGGTTAATCTGAGTCGATTTAAGAATATCTAAATATATTCAGGTTGGCAAAAAGATGTATCTCAGTGACGTTTTGCATCGTTATATGCACCAATACACACAATCCTAAGGGCGGGCTTTTTCGTGTGAATGTTTATGCATAAACTATGGATCTTACTCGACTAATTTAAAACAAAATTAGGAAAATCTACCGGGAAAAGAGAAGTTTATTTAATTTTTATAATAGCTCTACACAGGAGGCCTTGAAGAAAATAATTCCTCTCAGGGCCTATGTCATCTTTGGGGATGCTGTGTGAAGGGTTATTTTTAGGAAAGTAAGGAGATGATGTTCTGGTAAGGAAAAAGTTATGAGGGGTGGGTAGGAATCTGGGGATCAGTGTGTGGAGTGACGGACGAAAATAATTCCTCTCAGGGCCTATGTCATCTTTGGGGATGCTGTGTGAAGGGTTCTTTTTAGGAAGGTAAGGAGATGATGTTCTGGTAAGGAAAAAGTTATGAGGGGTGGGTAGGAATCTGGGGATCAGTGTGTGGAGTGACGGACGAATGATTTTATCCCTCCCACTGCGGTGCAAGGTGATGTTCCGAGAGAGCTTTGCTGAAGAACCCAAAAAGTCTCCCTAAACCAGTCTCTTCCGATCTGGTCTGCCACGAAATTGGTGGGCAGACGAATCCACCGCCAAGACCAGAACAAACCTCATGAACCCAGGCACCACTTCTAAATCAACAAACATAGCGAACCACTTGAAATGACCTATTGCAGAGGCGTTGGCCTACCCACCAAGCGAATTTTTTTAGCGTAAGATCCTCACGGCTTTTGCGGTAGGTCAGAGGCCCTAGCACGCTCGCTCTATAACGATCGATAGGATAACTATCGGTAACTTCTCATCGTTCCCTAGCATGACTACAGATCGCCAACGAATAAGTGACAGTTCACAATGACTAAGTGTCCTTAACATATTCGACATCAACTGTTGTTTGTTCGTTAGCGATGTGCAGTTGTCCTAGGGAACGATGAGAAGTTACCGATAGTTATCCTACCGATCGTTATAGAGCAAGCGTGCTAGGGCCTGAACAAAAAATTAGACTTTAGCCTTTAAAAAAATTGAGCTTTGGCGTATTTGAGAATCCTTCATTTGCAAACGAAATTGCGTCAAAATGACGGCCTCTGGCGTAAATGTTTTTTGATATATTCAATGGCAAAAGGTTTCGAAAACTTATTCAACCGTTTTTTTAGTGGCATTCCATTGAAAATATTCCACAATATCGAGCTAAAAATTTGACATTTTACAAAAAAATCCATGAAAAATCCGCTAACAAATTATACAAGATTTAAAAATATTACTGGTTAGGTGGATTGGTATAATAATAATCACTGGGTAGGTACCTACTTTGCTCCATCGAATTACAAATAAATGGTTTGAAATTAAGAGAAATCACCAAAGATGGTAGGTACTAAATGCGTTTCTTCTGGAAAAATGCCGATTGCAGTTTGTCGGTCTTTTAATTCAAATTCAGAAACAGGGTGGTAAAAAAAATTCCGCTCGAAATATACTGATTAATTTTTTTATTAAAACTCATGATTTTTTCCTTAATTTTTTTTGTTTAGAAAATATTGTCTTGCGTTTGCGACCAACGTTTTTGCGGCGCATTAAAATTTATCTAAATAAGATGCAAAGTTTTTTTTCTAATTTTCTATACATTTATCGTTATTAATAATTATTGATTACGAAAAGAGTTATGGCGTCCGTGACATCAAAAGGTGGATACTTGAAAGACGTCATTTCCATAAAAAAATATTAAAGAGTCGATTTAAAAAAAAAATCATTTTTTTAATCGATTGGTTTTTGTAATAATGAGTGAGGAAATTTTGCCGGACCCTGTCGTTCATTTCGACTGTCCAATCAGGGAGTTCAGTAGGCATGCGGATTGCATTGAATTCAAATATCGATATTTACTCTAAGTAAGAACTTCTTTCCTTTAAATCACAAAAAAAATATGATATAAAATAAAAAAAAGTAACCAAAGATGGATATTTCCAAAAAAATGTAGGTGTACACGGGGGTAGGTAGATATGCAGGTAGGTAGGAACTAAGTACTGAACAGGTACTCTGGGTAGGTAGGTATGTATGAAGGTACTTTTTATAAATTAGGTGGGTTCGATGCAGTGCTACAGATTTTTTATATGCATATAAATCGAAAAATAGATCGGTCAGGATTCGTTCGTTTACTTTGGACATTATTCAATTTTAAAATAAAAATAATTATACGTGTGCACGGGTAGCCGGATATTGTTAAAGAATTTCTTTGTGTAATTTTTTTGCTGCAGTATAATTGAGTTTGATAAGATGGTTTTTTGTTGAACAAATATTTTTTGTTTGAGGGTTAGGTAGGTTTTTTTTCCAATACTATTCATCTGATGGCGACAAAACTTTTGGGATTTGATGTGTGCATGCCCGGGTTGGTTTCTACGCATAATAGTAAGCTCTGGCTTTATGAAATTATTTTATATACTATTCACCCGATCGAGATGAAACTTTGGAAATTTGATGTGTGCATGCCTGGGATGGTTTTTATGCATAAAAGTAAGCTCTGGCGTTATGAAAATATTTCCTTTAATTTTCATCCGATTGAGATGAAACTTTGGGAATTCGATGTTGACATGCTCGGGATGGTTTCTATGTAAAAGAGTAAGCTCTGGCGTTATGAAATTTTTTCCAATACTATTCATTTGATTGCGACAAAACTTTTGAGCTTTGATGTGTGCATGCCCGGGTTGGTTTCTACGCATAATAGTAAGCTCTGGAATTATGAAATTATTTACGCATAATGGTAAGATCTGGCGTTATGAAATTATTTCCTATACTTTCCATCCGATTGAGATGAAACTTTGGGAATTTGATGTTGGATACTCGGGATGGTTTGAACATAAAAGAGTAAGCTCTGGCGTTATGATTTTTTTTCCAATACTTTTCATCTGATTGCGACAAAACTTTTGGTATTTGATGTGTGCATGCCCGGGTTGGTTTCTACGCATAATAGTAAGCTCTGGCTCTATGAAATTATTTCCTATACTATTCATCTGATTGCGATGAAACTTTGGGGATTTGATGTGTTCATGTCCGGGATGGTTTCTATGCGTAATAATAAGCTCTGGCGTTATCAAATTATTTCATATACTATTCACCCGATTGAGATGAAACTTTGGAGATTTGATGTGTGCATGCCTGGGATGGTTTTTATGCATAAAAGTAAGCTCTGGCGTAATGAAATTATTTCCTTTACTTTTCATCCGATTGAGATGAAACTTTGGGAATTCGATGTTGGCATGCTAGGGATGGTTTCTATATATAAGAATAAGCTCTGGCATTATGAAATTATTTCCAATACTATTCATCCGATTGCGATGAAACTTTGGGGATATGATGTGTGCATGCTCGAAATGGTTTTAAAATATAATAATGAGCTCTAGCGTAATGAAATTATCTACAATAATATTCATCCGATTGCGATGAAACTTTGGTGAGTTATTGTGCGCAAGCCCGCGAAGTTTTCTTTATATAATGCAGAGATTTGGCGTTATCAAATTCATACAAAAAATTTAAATAGGTGTAACGGGAGTTATTAGAAAAGTGAGTGCATATCATATAATTTAGAAACAATTTATTAGTGAAAAAATTGAGCCGTAAACTTCTAGGCCCCTTTTTGCGAGAAAAGGCCCATACTGAACGCCTTAACCAGGGCGACCAAAGTGGCTAAGTAGCGGGTGTACAAAATTGAGCGATTAACTCACAGGACCCTTTGAGTAGTTCTCACAATCCTTGCTTCATCCACATTCAAACATCGATTTTTTTTTTCAAATATTTAATTTTTAAAAAATGTAGACACACACACTTCTTGCTTCATCCACATTCAAACGTCAAATCGCTTAGTGCTTTAACCAATTAGTTGCCTTGCAACGGGCAAAAGCTAGTATATACTAATGCTCGTAACCACCAGATTTTAAGTCAATCGCAGTCTCGCGAAAAACGACCACTCTGCCCCTCAAGTTTAACCGACCTCAAAGCTGATTTTCGCGAGACATCGACCGTGGATAAAAATACATACGATTTTTTCAGACCTGATTTGTATGGGAAAAATTCAGCCAGAATTTTACCAATTGCAAATTTTCATATAAAAAAACTGATGCAAAAAAAATAAACTGCTAATAAAACTGATGTATGAAAACCTAGCGGCGAAAACTAGAAGCGCTCATTATTCGACGAAGAAATTCAAAGTTGTATTTCCAGCCGCCAGGTTCGCCCATCAAAAAAGGAAAAATTTATCGTCAGACCTTCACGAAAAATTTGTGAAAGAGCCTCAGTACTAAAATCGTAAAGTGTATATTTTTTTAAATATAAGGCGTCTCACCTCAAAACTTTACATTCCGACGAGCCTCGAGGTAAATCAAAATTGCGACTTAAAAAAGATACCTGGCTTAGATGTTTTTGTATTATTTCGACTACGACAGGTTTTGGAACATAAATAATATATTATATTTATGACTTTTCATGGAAATTTTGTCAGGATTCGTTTTCAAACGTCGGTAATTTCTGACGTTTACAAAAAAAATTCCGAGTTAAAAACTGTTAAAATGTTCGTAGCCAGTAAAAAAATGCTTTATTAAGGAAAAAATTATCGTCAGACCTTCAAAGTACTGAAATGTTGGGGCATTTTTGAAAATTATTCTATGGCGTCTCGCATATAAATTTGACATTTCGACGAGTCTCATGTATATCAATATTACGTCAAATATAGGATATGTGGATAAGATGTTTTTCTATAATTTTGAAAACCATACATTTCCGAACTCCAATAATACATTACATTTACCACATTTCATGTAAATTATTTCAGGATACATCTTCAAAAGTTGAAAAAATTCTGACGTTTATAAATGCGAACGATTATAAGCTTCAGGCTGCCGAGATCATAGAAAATATTTTACCAGTGGGTAGGTACCTACTTGCGTGGGAACGTTATTCTTCAAATATTGAGAATAAAACTGTTTAAATAACTAAGGATGATCAATTTTTTTTGCCAAATAGCGTAGGTACTTCTTTAAATAGTGTACATTAGTGATATTATAATATCATTCGGCGTGGGTGGTGTGCATTGGTACCGCCACCCCGTGAATCATTTATTGGATGACCAAATCATTTATAACCGGTTAATCTAAGTCGCCTCAGGGCCTATGTCATCTTTGGAGATGCTGTGTGAAGGGTTCTTTTTAGGAAAGTAAGGAGATGATGTTCTGGGAAGTAAAAATGTATGAGGGATGGGTAGGAATCTGGGAATCAGTGTTTGGAGTGAGGGACGAATGATTTTATCCCTCCCACTGCGGTGCAAGGTGATGTTCCGAGAGAGCTCTGCTGAAGAAGCCAAAAAGTCTCCCTAAACCAGTCTCTTCCGATCTGGTCTGTCACGAAATTGGTGGGCAGACTAATCCACCGCCAAGACCAGGACAAACCTCATGAACCCAGGCACCACTTCTAAATCACCAAACATAGCGAACCACTTGAAATGACCTATTGCAGAGGCGTTAGCCTACCCGCCCAGCGAATGTTTTTAGCGTAAGATCCTCACGGCCTTTGCGGTAGGTCAGCAGAGGCCGTAGCACGCTCGCTCTATAACGATCGATAGGATAACTATCAGTAACTTCTCATCGTTCCCTAGCATGACTACAGATCGCCAACGAATAAGTGACAGGTCACAATGACTAAGTGTCCTTCGTAACATATTCGACATCAACTATTGTTTGTACGTTAGCGATGTGCAGTTGTCCTAGGGAACGATGAGAAGTTACCGATAGTTATCCTACCGATCGTTATAGAGCAAGCGTGCTAGGGCCTGAATAAAAAAATTAGACTTTAGCCTTTAAAAAATTGAGCTTTGGCGTATTTGAGAATCCTTCATTTGCAAACGAAATTGCCTGAAAATGACGGCCTCTGGCGTAGATGTTTTTTGATATATTCAATGGCAAAAGGTTTCTAAAACTTATTCAACCGTTTTTTTAGTGGCATTCCATTGAAAATATTCCACAATATCGTGCTAAATATTTGACATTTTACAAAAAAATCCATGAAAAATCCGCTAACAAATTTTACAACATTTAAAAAGATTACTTGCCAGTGGATTCGTATAATATTATCACTGGGTAGGTACCTACTTTGCTCCATCGAATTACAAATAAATGGTTTGAAATTAAGAGAAATCACCAAAGATGGTACGTACTAAATGCGTTTCTTCTGAAAAATGCCGATTGCAGTTTGTCGGTCTTTTAATTCAAATTCAGAAACAGGGTGGTAAAAAAAATTCCGCTCGAAATATACTGATTAATTTTTTTATTAAAACTCATGATTTTTTCCTTATTTTTTTTTTGTTTAGAAAATATTGTCGGGCGTTTGCGACCAACGTTTTTGCGGCGCATTAAAATTTATCTAAATAAGATGCAAAGTTTTTTTTCTAATTTTCTATACATTTATCGTTATTAATAATTATTTATTACGAAAAGAGTTATGGCGTCCGTGAAATCAAAAGGTGGACACTTGAAAGATGTCATTTCCATAAAAAAATATTAAAGATTCGATTAAAAAAAAAAAGTCAATTTTTTAATTGATTGGTTTTTGTAATAATGAGTGAGGAAATTTTGCCGGACCCTGTCGTTCATTTCGACTGTCCAATCAGGAGTTCACTAGGCATGCGGATTGCATTGAATTCAAATATCGATATTTACTCTAAGTAAGAACTCCTTTCCTTTAAATCACAAAAAAATTATGATATAAAATAAAATAAAAAGTAACCAAAGATGGATATTTCCAAAAAAATGTAGGTGTACACGGAGGTAGGTAGATATGCAGGTAGGTAGGAACTAAGTACTGAACAGGTACTCTGGGTAGGTAGGTATGTATGAAGGTACTTTTTATAAATTAGGTGGGTTCGATGCAGTGCTACACATTTTTTATATGCATATAAATCGAAAAATAGATCGGTCAGGATTCGTTCGTTTTCTTTGGACATTATTAAATTTTAAAATAAAAATAATTATACGTGTGCACGGGTACCCGGATATTGTTAAAGAATTTATTTGTGTAATTTTTTTGCTGCAGTAAAATTGAGTTTGATAAGATGGTTTTTTTGATAAGTAATAAAATTGCAATGTTTTTTTTTTTTAGAAATTACGTAGGTAAATGAACAAATATTTTTAGTTTGAGGGTTAGGTAGGTTTTTTTCCAATACTATTCATCTGATGGCGACAAAACTTTTGGGATTTGATGTGTGCATGCCCGGGTTGGTTTCTACGCATAATAGTAAGCTCTGGCTTTATGAAATTATTTTATATACTATTCACCCGATCGAGATGAAACTTTGGAGATTTGATGTGTGCATGCCTGGGATGGTTTTTATGCATAAAAGTAAGCTCTGGCGTTATGAAAATATTTCCTTTAATTTTCATCCGATTGAGATGAAACTTTGGGAATTCGATGTTGGCATGCTCGGGATGGTTTCTATGTAAAAGAGTAAGCTCTGGCGTTATGAAATTTTTTCCAATACTATTCATTTGATTGCGACAAAACTTTTGGGATTTGATGTGTGCATGCCCGGGTTGGTTTCTACGCATAATAGTAAGCTCTGGAATTATGAAATTATTTACGCATAATGGTAAGATCTGGCGTTATGAAATTATTTCCTATACTTTCCATCCGATTGAGATGAAACTTTGGGAATTCGATGTTGGCATGCTCGGGATGGTTTCTATGTAAAAGAGTAAGCTCTGGCGTTATGAAATTTTTTCCAATACTATTCATCTGATTGCGACAAAACTTTTGGGATTTGATGTGTGCATGCCCGGGTTGGTTTCTACGCATAATAGTAAGCTCTGGCTTTATGAAATTATTTCCTATACTATTCATCCGATTGCGATGAAACTTTGGGGATTTGATGTGTGCATGTCCGGGATGGTTTCAATGCGTAATAGTAAGCTCTGGCGTTATCAAATTATTTCATATACTATTCACCCGATTGAGATGAAACTTTGGAGATTTGGTGTGTACATGCCTGGGATGGTTTTTATGCATAAAAGTAAGCTCTGGCGTAATGAAATTATTTCCTTTACTTTTCATCCGATTGAGATAAAACTTTGGGAATTCGATGTTGGCATGCTAGGGATGGTTTCTATATATAAGAATAAGCTCTGGCATTATGAAATTATTTCCAATACTATTCATCCGATTGCGATGAAACTTTGGGGATATGATGTGTGCATGCTCGAAATGGTTTTAAAATATAATAATGAGCTCTAGCGTAATGAAATTATCTACAATAATATTCATTCGATTGCGATGAAACTTTGGTGAGTTATTGTGCGCAAGCCCGCGAAGTTTTCTTTATATAATGCAGAGCTTTGGCGTTATCAAATTTGTACAAAAAATTTAAATAGGTGTAACGGGAGTTATGATAAAAGTGAGTGCATATCATATAATTTAGAAACAATTTATTAGTGAAAAAATCGAGCCGTAAACTTCTAGGCCCCTTTTTGCGAGAA
The DNA here is from genome assembly GCA_951813805.1 of Limnephilus auricula. Taxonomy (NCBI): domain Eukaryota; kingdom Metazoa; phylum Arthropoda; class Insecta; order Trichoptera; family Limnephilidae; genus Limnephilus; species Limnephilus auricula. The sequence goes on along the minus strand of OX638398.1, from coordinate 32,257,177 downwards.
AAGGCCCATACTGAACGCCTTAAGCAGGGCGACCAAAGTGGCTAAGTAGCGGGTGTACAAAATTGAGCGATTAACTCACAGGACCCGAGTAGTTCTCACAATCCTTGCTTCATCCACATTCAAACATCGATTTTTTTTTTTTTAAATATTTAATTTTTAAAAAATGTAGACACTAACACTTCTTGCTTCATCCACATTCAAACGTCAAATCGCTTAGTGCTTTACCCAATTAGTTGCCTTGCAACGGGCAAAAGCTAGTTATATATTAATGCTCGTAACCACCAGATTTTAAGACAATCGCAGTCTTGCGAAAAACGACCACTCTGCCCCTCAAGTTTAACCGACCTCAAAGCTGATTTTCGCGAGAAAGCGACCGTGGATAAAAATACATACGATTTTTTCAGACCTGATTTGTATGGGAAAAATTCAGCCAGAATTTTACCAATTGCAAATTTTCATATAAAAAAACTGATGCAAAAAAAATAAACTGCTAAAAAAACTGATGTATTAAAACCTAGCGGCGAAAACTAGAAGCGCTCATTATTCGACGATGAAATTCAAAGTTATATTGCCAGCCGCCAGGTTCGCCCCTCAAAAAAGGAATAATTTATCGTCAGACCTTCACGAAAAATTTCTGAAAGAGCCTCAGTACTAAAATCGTAAAGTGTATATTTTTTAAATATATGGCGTCTCACCTCAAAATTTTACATTTCGACGAGCCTCGAGGTAAATCAAAATTGCGACTTAAAAAAGATACCTGGCTTAGATGTTTTTGTATTATTTCGACTACGACAGGTTTCGGAACATTAAAAATATATTATATTTATGACTTTTCATGGAAATTTTGTCAGGATTCGTTTTCAAACGTCGGTAATTTCTGACGTTTACGAAAAAAATTCCGAGTTAAAAACTGTTAAAATGTTCGTAGCCAGTAAAAAAAATGCTTTATTACGTATAAAATAAGTTTCACTTGCCAAATAATTCGAGTTCATTTGTTTTTTCTAGGTTGTGTAATGTCATTTATTGATTTTGTCGACACCCAGCTCGAAAATACGAAATGGCTTTAAAAATATCGATCTGGGCTTTCAAAATTTAGTAAAACCTTTTCGACAAGAGTTTTACGAATGTAAATCGACGGTCATATTGACAACATTTCTTGAAAAAACGTCTGTTATTTTGATATCCAATCTGACATTTGAAAAAAAAAACATCTCAAAGGCGCATTCGGAAACCGGTATAAAATAATGGTTGACACGATTTACCTGCTCCACTGGCGGCAAGATTTAGTACCACTCTAATTTGCTAAGAAACATTTCAACATCGGTCGAAATTCAAATTATTCCCAAAGAAACTGGAGTGTTGAAAATGTTACTACATTTTAATCATAGCTTCAAATATCGAATGTCGAATGCATTGCGGTGAAAAATTTCCTTTCTGATAAATATGAATTATTTTTTTAATTATGTAATGGTTCTAATCCCTTTTAATCCTTTTGATCCCCCTCTCCTTAAATCAACCCTATTTAAGGGTGATCATTTTTTTTTTCGTATAACTTTAAGTTTTGAAAACCTTAAGTTACTGCTGGAGCTGCCAGTACGTAGGCAAGTACGTACTGATAAATTGTTGTTTAATTACTTTTGAATTAACTAGACACGTTGTGATTATTTTTGTTTCGCCTTTATAGCGCTAATTCAGGTAGATTAAACGGATTTGTGGTAACTTTTGGTTCTTAGCTGTGGTGTGTTGCAATTTGTCAGATTTTCAACAATGACGATATTCTATCTAACTGGCTAATCATTTAACTTCCCAGTATATCTTACTATTTACTGATCTAATACCCTTCCCCATGCTATTGACGAATAGTCTAATTACGATATACCTAACTCTCTGTGCCGTTCTACCTAAACTCGGAGTTATAAACCCTTTTGTTAGAGTATATCAAAACATCATTCATACAATAATTCAATTAGTTATTCTAAGTTCCTATTGGTTGTTAGTTGTATGCAATCTACTTACAGGTAGGTATAATGGGTAGGAATAGGGACAAACATGTGCTTGCTACGATTGGTCTCCTCCAATTCCCAATTAGCTCGATGAAGGAAAACCTGTCGAGCTAACCCCAATCCCAACGCCTCCAGGAAGATTTATTTGTTGCCTCGCAACTGATGAAAATTGACATGTTTCGTCCCTGTCGGGAGGGGAATGTGTGTGATTTTTGTAGTTGATGATATATGTTGTAATCTCCATAGTACAATGCGGCAATGGGAGAATATCTCTACCAAATCTTCGCAAGGTAAGATGGTATGATGATTAAGATGATAGGTTGAAGATTCATGATGAAAGGTCATTCCATGTCGCTAGACATAAAAATGACGCTCCGTTCCGCCGAGTGTGATTGAAGTATGTCTAAGAGCTCTCAGAAGGTGCTCAGATGACTTCCGGTTCAGGTCGTGCCCTTCGGCCCGAGCCTGATGATGATGATGATATGTTGATGATGGCCAGCATGCTGAAGGTTAAGGGTCCGCCCAGCTAACCGCAGCCATGAACATTATACCGAAGTGAATACTTGCGGATAAGTCAGGGGTCGGGAATCCCCGCGTGCATCCCACTGGTTTCGAAGAAGTAAAATTAGTAGGCTCAGGAGCCGAATTCTTCGCCGCCTCCTCAGCATCCTTTACAGCAAACTGTCAGCTCCCAGACTTTCGTCAATCACACCTGCCAAATCCGTTAAGTAAAAGGGTACGAACTGTAGAGTGCGTGTTTAGTATATCCAAATGTGTACGCCACTAATTTATGTCGGTAGTTAATTTGAGTGAAGACTGGGCCCTGCACGACTCAAGCAAGCGCGACGAGAACAGTGCTCCTTGTGTAAATTCGCGGGCCTGAGCCTTACAGCACCCGCCTTCATCTCGCGTCAACAACCTCACACTGTCAATCCAGAATGTAATCCTGGTTCCCGGGTCAAGAACTCGCGAGCTGAACCTTCCAAGTCGTGAATTTGGTCAGCTCCGCCCTACGAACTTCGACACTTCGCCCGTCGGAAATCATCGAAACAATACAAGCCATTGTTCCCTTCGTCCAAACGAATACAAGGGTCATCTCTCACGTGTCAACATAAGATAACGGAGCCCATCACGATCTTGTCCCCTTCGTCTGGAGACTAGCGGAAATAGAAAAGCTGTCAATGACCTCAGACTCCTCTTAAAGATGTTCTGCCTGACCGCTCTCTCACCGCCAATACTGTCGAAACGGAAGCCGTACCAGTGACATAGTGGGATCAAGTCCTTTGTTCTCCGGACAATGTCTAGTGCCTGGGTTAGGTGGGACTCGTGGTCAACCACCGACACAGCTGATACAGGGCCATTTCTAGGTTCAGGGTTCAAGTCCATCCGCGCAAGGTCACCGATATTCAGAATCGAGTCAATGATCCGTTTCCATCGTTTCCGCCGATCAAGAGATAGGGAAGCTCGCGTGAGTTTCGTCCATTTCGCCTAATGAGCGACGTACGTGGAAACAACCCATATCGCCGGATAGGGAAGCCCAGCGAAGTTATTCTCTCGACAATCACCTGACACTGCTGGTTTTTTTTGAAGTAAAGTTTGTTTAGACGGTATTCAAATAAGTCGAATATCAATGCAAAACCGACGCTCGCTGCGTAAAATATACCGATATTGAATGAAATGTTTTGAATCTAACGTCAACGGTAGAGATGTAAAACGAGAAGATAATGTCCTTAACTTAGATTGCGCTGGCAAGAAGGGAAATTTGTTTTTTCAAAATTGTTCCACTGTGATTAAACTTGAACACTATACCGCGTAGTAAAGGTCTTTATATTTATGTGCAGGAATATATATATATAAATATTTGGGATAATTATCATTCACATGCAACTGTAATTATGTTTAAATTAATACATTGAAGAAGCAGATAACAATAATAGTCTAATTTTTTTCTTAAATATGAAAAGGAACAAGACACAGAAAATAATAAAAGATAACGGTCGCAACCGGGACTCGTTCCCAGAACCTTACGTCTCACTGAAATAATATACAATCAATTTTTCAATTTGAATGTGAAAATTTAAATCTTTGCAAAGTTACAATTATTTTATAAATATTATTTGGGATAACTAAATATTGCTTATTGCCTCCTCAATAGGTCAACTTACGAAGAAAATAGTTTGCTTCAAGATGCACAAAATCCATTTCAATTTTCAAATTTCAAGGCCCAAATTGCAAGGTGTTGATTAATAATTAGTGATTTTATTGTCAGTCCATTTGCATTCACTTACCTAACCATCTCAGTGTTATCCGATCACATTTTTTTTCACATTCTCAAGCGGTATATATTTCATGCAGTTTGGTGCATGCTTCTAAATAAAACTATCTGTGTTAGTAATTAAAAATGCACTTCGCTATTTTTTTACTTATTTGCGCGACCTTACCGTCTTCCCTCGAAAACCGACCGTTTGCTATATCTCCCCGAACCGACTGTTTCTATAATAATTAAATTTCACTTCCCTATTTAAACTTATTTGGGCGACCTCTCCATAACTAGCTCTAAGATTCTTTTCTATAACTCCTTTCTATAACCTTCCGAAACCGACCGTTTTCTATAACTCCCCGAAACTGACTGTCTCGTGATAGTCTTTCAAAATTCCTTCCTCGATCATCCCACCACTACCCCCTGAAACCGCCTGTCCTGGCTCCACCCCTCCTCTACTTGACCCGGTGGTCTTCTAGGCGCATTCCCCTTCGTGGAACCAATTCATCCCCCTCGACACACTGGCAGTTCTAGGCAATACTTTATCACTAATCGCCCTCCTTGTCATGAATTCGATGCTTCCAAAAGATGCATTCATCACTGCTTAATTGCCCTCGCTGAAATTCGAGTTAAGATTTCAAATTTTTCTCCAGTGGCGTGTCACCCCCGCTAGTCTAGCCCATTTTGGCCGCTTCCATAATCTGTACCTGTTTTGTTAATTAATTATATTTTTTTCCACTGTCCGTGTGTGCTATTTACGCGATACCGAATTGACAACTGCTATTCTCACACTTACCTCTAAATATTTACCGGCCGTTGGTCTTTACTGGGATTAAATATCCGTTTTGCCCTCCTTAATTCCAACCAAACGTAACCTCGGCGACGCCACTGGGAATCTGTTTCAGGAATTCGTCCACACGTGGTAACCACTGGCTACTAACTCACGGGCGATCTATCGTACGGTGCGTGTTTCGTATTTTTTTCTTGCGCCCGGTCATTAATGCCTGATTCATTGTCATCTCAAGTAAACATTTCTCTCTGACACGTAGGTACATGTTTGTGATGTGAATTTCCGTGAATCAATATTCTAAAAGGAGATAAATTGCACAAACAGGGAGGTGCCTAACCAGCGCAATTTTTTATGTCGTCTCCGGATTCGTCTTCACAGCAAGCAGAGACAGAAGATCTACCCTGTCTTCCTTTAGTTAAGATATGTGCTTTCCTTTTTTAGGTATACTGAAAATACTAATGCTTTGGCTGAAAGGCGAGATCATCACAATTATTATTAACGATTTTTTTTCTTATTTTTTTTTTAAAGAAAAAAGAGTCGTTCGGTCGCGACTAACGCTGGTGTGTCATAGAAATATTTCTCCAATTAAGGTTCTTAGATTTTTTTATTTTTCAGTACAATTATCGTTATGAATAATTATTTATTACTAAAATAGTATGTTTGTTGATGAATTCAAAAACTGGACACTCGACCGATGTCATTTCCAGAAAAATATTTTTAGAAAAACAAAAACAAAAAAATTCTTCTGAAAATGCACAATTTTTAAATCAATTTATTTGGATTGAAAATCGGGAAAGAAATTATTCTGGATCATGTACTATCAGGGAATTCAGTAGAGATGGCCTATTTTGTTGTGTTCAAATAGTGATGTTAAACTGCATAAGTACTTACCCGCTAACTTGAAATATTTTCTATGCAATTTTTAGGCGATAACGAGTAGGTACCTATCCGGACAATAAATTATTGGTTTGATGTGATTATTTTTGATTTAAAAATTTCAAATAAATAATATTGGGCCATTTCTGTGCAAAAACTTAAGTAAAAAAATTATCAAAGATGGTGGCAAATATTTGCCAAAATTCGTATTGTTAGTTTGTTTTTCAATAAATAATTTTTTTTTAACAGGTTTGTGAAAGATTTTTTCTGAAATTTTTTTATTGCAATTAAGTTTAGTTTCATATAATATTTTTTTACCAAGTAGTAAAAATTTGTAAAGCGCCGTTTTTGTATTTTGCGTGTTTATAGTAACTTTCAAGGTGAGTTGTGTGCATTGGTACCGCCGCCCCGGGAATAATTTAATGGATGACTTAATTAATGGGGTACTTAACTCGAGTATTTTTATTAAATGTTCGGAAAATCTATTGGAAGCCGTTTTTACAATAGCTCCATACAGGAGGACCTAAAGAAAATAATTCCGCTCGGGGCCTATGTGGTCTTTCGGAATGCTGTGTGGAGGGTAATTTTTAGGAAGGGATGGAGAAGATGTTCTGAGAAGGAAAAGGGTATGAGGGGTGGGTAGGAATCTGGGGATCAGGGCGTCCCCTCAACCAGTCTCTCCCGATCTGGCCTGCCACGCAATTGGTGGGCAGACGCATCCACCGCCAAGACTCGGACAAACCTCACCCTGTGAACCCGGGCACCACTGCTAAATCACCAAACATAGTGAACCACTTGGAGTGACCTATTGCCAAGGTGTTGGTTATCCAATAAATGGTTCCCGGGCGGCTGCACTTCTTGCTTCATCCACATTCAAACACATCCACATTCAAACATCATATTTGCATTTAAGAATTGTTTTTGAAGACTTTTCTTAGGTTAGTCATGCGACATATCGATTCTGACCGAACCGACCTGAAAGCTGATTTTCGCAAGACAGTACGAAATTTTCAGACCAAATTTGTATGGGAAAAATTCAGTGAGGATAATTTTACCAATTGCAAATTTTCATATAAAAAAACTGATGCAAAAAAAAAACTGATACACCTTCACCCAAGCGGCGAAATCTAGAAGCACTCATTATTCGACGAACAAATTCACTAAAAGTTATATTTCCAGCCGACAGATTCGCCCGTCAAAAAGAAAATATTTAGCGTAAAACCTTCACGACAAATTTCACTACAAAACAGTAGCAGTACTGAAATCGTAAGGTGTATATTTTTTTTAATATAAGGCATCTCACTTCAAAATTTTGCATTTCGACGAGCCTCATGTAAATCGAAATTGCGGCTTAAAAAAGATTGTTGGCTTACATGTTTTTGTATTATTTCGACTACGACAGGTTTCGGAACATTGATAATATATTATATTTTTGACTTTCCATGGAAATTATCTCAGGATACGTTATTAAACTTCGGTAAATTTTGACGTTTATGAAAAATTGCCAAAAATAAAACGTTTAAAATATTGGCAGCCAGCTAGCTACCTAACGGTGATTTTAAATACTGGGTAGGTACTTTATAACTTGCGGCTAACTTCACGGCTAAACACAGCGAGCATAGTAACACGGCCGATATCAACAACCCGTAGCATTTTCCTTATAGGTTTTGTATGAAAATGTTTTTTAAAAAGATGGCGGATTTCGATTTTCGGGCTTTAAGGGGTTTGTGCTAATGTTTGTGTTCAGTCTTGCCATTATAAAAAAATATGGAGAAGCTTATCACTGGGTAGGTATTGTATGTATGTACTGTAGGTAAAACTTTTTTTCACGTATTTCAAATTAATGATATGAAATAAAAAAGGCACCAAAGATGGTAGGTACTTTCTTCCATCGTATTACAAATTAATGATATGAAATTTTCAAAAATTACCAAAGATGGTAGCATATTTTGCCAATACATAATTGTTGGTTTTTTTATAGACATTTATTTTTTTAACCGGTTTTTAAAAGTTTTTTTTCGGTAATTTTTTATTGCAAGTAAATTTATTTTCATATAATATTTTTTGTTCAGTAATAAAAATTTGTAGAGTGCCGTTTCTGTGTAAAATCATCGATGCCAGGGATGGTTTCTACATATGATATTGAGATTTGGAATTATTTGATATACTATTCATCCGATTGAGATGAAACTTTGGTAATTTGCACGTATAATGGTAAGCTCTGGCGTCATGAAATTATTTCCAATGCTATTCATCTGATTGCGACAAAACTTTTGGGATTTGATGTGTCCATGCCCGGGATAATTGTTATGCATAATAGTAAGCTTAGGCATTATGAAATTATTTCCTATACTTTTCATCCGATTGAGATGAAACTTTGGGAATTCGATGTTGGCATGCTCGGGATGGTTTCTATATAAAAGAGTAAGCTCTGGCATTATGAAATTATTTACAATACTATTCATCCGATTGTGATGAATTTTGGGGATATGATGTGTGCATGTTCGAAATGGTTTTTAAATATAATAATAAGCTCTAGCGTAATGAAATTATTTACAATAATATTCATCCGATTGCGATGAAACTTTGGTGAGTTATTGTGCGCACGCCCGTGAATTTTTCTTTATATAATGGAGAGCTTTGGCGTTATCAAATTTTTACAAAAATTTTCAATAGGTTTAACGGGCGTTATTAGAAAAGTGAGTGTATATCATATAATTTAGAAACAATTTATTAGTGAAAAAATTGAGCGGTAAAATTCTAGGCTCCTTTTTGCGAGAAAAGGCCCATACTGAACGCCTTAACCAGGGCGACCAAAGTGGCTAAGTAGCGGGTGTACAAAATAGAGCGATTAACTTACAGTACTCTTGCTTCATCCACATTCAAACATCGATTATTTATCTTCAAGTAAAAATATTTAAATTTATCAAATGAAATGTTACATTGTGCTTATTAGTTTATATTCATGTAGTATAAACTAACTCAATAATAATAAAAAAAAAAAAAATATATATATATTTAATTTTTCAAAAAATGTAGACACACACTTCTTGCTTCATCCACATTCAAACGTCAAATCGCTTAGTGCTTTAACCAATTAGTTGCCTTGCAACGGGCAAAAGCTAGTATATATATTAATGCTCTAAACGACCATATTTTAAGACAAGCCCTGCAGGCGAAAAACAACCACTCTCCCCCTTAAGTTTAACCGACCCGAAAGCTGATTATCGCGAGACAGGGACCGTGGATGAAATCACATACGATTTTTTCAGACCTGATTTGTATGGGAAAAATTCAGCTAGAAGTTTTACCAATTGCAAATTTTCATATAAAAAAACGGATACAAAAAAAAAACTGCTAATAAAACTGATGTATGAAAACCTAGCGGCGAAAACTAGAAGCGCTCAGTATTCGACGAAGAAATTCAAAGTTATATTGCCAGCCGCCAGGTTCGCCCCTCAAAAAAGGAAAAATTTATCGTCAGACCTTCACGACAAATTTGTGAAACAGCGTCAGTACTGAAATCGTAAAGTGTATATTTTTTTAAATATAAGGCGTCTCACTTCAAAATTTTACATTTCGACGTGCCTCTAGGTAAATCAAAATTGCGACTTAAAAAAGATACCTGGCCTAGATGTTTTTGTATTATTTCGACTACGACAGGTTTCGGAACATTAAGAATATATTATATTTATGACTTTTCATGGAAATTTTGTCAGGATTCGTTTTCAAACGTCGGTAATTTCTGACGTTTACCAAAAAATGTCCGAGTTCAAAACTGTTAAAATGTTTGCAGCCAGTAAAATAAAATGCTTTATTACGTATAAAATAAGTTTCACTTGCCAAATAATTCGAGTTCATTTGTTTTTTCTCGGTTGTGTAATGTCATTTATTGTTTTTGTCGACACCCAGCTCGAAAATACGAAATGGCTTTGAAAATATCGATCTGGGCTTTCAAAATTTAGTAAAACCTTTTCGACAAGAGTTTTACGAACGTAAATCGACGGTCATGTTGACAACATTTCTTGAAAAAACGTCTGTTATTTAGATTTCCAATCTGACATTTGAAAAAAAACCACCTCAAAGACGCATTCGGAAACCTTTATAAAATAATGGTTGACATGATTTACCTGCTCCACTGGCGGCAAGATTTAGTACCACTCTAATTTGCTAAGAAACATTTCAACATCGGTCGAAATTCAAATTATTCCCAAAGAAACTGGAGTGTTGAAAATGTTACTACATTTTAATCATAGCTTCAAATTTCAGATGTCAAGTGCACGGTGGTAAAAAAAGACCGCTGAAAAAAATATTAATAAATTTTTTAATTGTTATTAACGATTTTTTTTCTTATTTTTTTTTTCGAAAATAGAGTCCGCCGGTTGTGAGTGACTTCGGCGCGTCACAAAAATATTTCTCAAATTAAGATGTTTAGAATTTTTTTATTTTTCCATACATTTATTGTTTTGAATAATTATTTATTGCTTAATTAGCATGCGTGTTCATGAATCCAAAGAGTGGACCCTTGACCGGTGTCATTTCCAGAAAAATATTTTAATAAAAACACAACTTTTGTTTTTTTTCTGAAAATTCACATTTTTTAAATCAATTTATTTTTATTATAAATTGGTAAGAAAGATTTGGTGCATCCTGTTCTTTCAGCGAAGTTGAATAGGGATGTTCTATTTTGTTAGTGATGAGAACTGCGTAGGTACCTACCGGCTTACTTGAAATTAATGTTGATGCAATTTTAGCCATAATGAGTAGGTACCTATCAATATTATCGGGCTGATGTAATGATTTTTAATTAGAAAATTTGAAATAAATTGGTATGATAATTAATTAAATTATTAAAGATGGTGGCATATTTTTGCCAACATGCGTGGATAATTATTGGTTTTTCTAAAGACATTTTTTTATTAACAGGTTTTTGAAACATTTTTTTCGGTAATCTTTTTATTGCAATGAAATTTAATTTGATATACTATTTTTTGATCAGTAATACGAAAGGATGAAATTATTTCCTATACTATTCATCCGATTGTAATGAAACTTTGGGGATTTGATGTGTGCATGCGCGGGATAGTTTTTACGCATAATAGTAAGCTCTGGCGTTATGAAATTATTTCCTATACTTTTCACCCGATTGAGATGAAACTTTGGGAATTCGATGTTGGCATGCTCGGGATGGTTTCTATATATAAGAGTAAGCTCTGGCGTTATAAAATTATTTCCAATACTACTCATCTGATTGCGACAAAATTTTTGGAATTTGATGTGTGCATGCCCAGGATGGTTTCTATGCGTAATAGTAAGCTCTGGCGTTATAAAATTATTTCATATACTATTCACCCGATTGAGATGAAACTTTAAAGATTTGATGTGTGCATGCCCTGGATTGTTTTTATGCATAAAAGTAAGCTCTGGCGTTATGAAATTATTTTCTTTACTTTTCATCCGATTGAGATGAAACTTTGGGAATTCGATGTTGGCATGCTCTCGGGATGGTTTCTAAATCTAAGAGTAAACTCTGGCGTTACGAAATTATTTCCAATACTATTCATCTGATTGCGACAAAACTTTTGGGATTTGATGTGTGCATGCCCGGGTTGGTTTCTACGCATAATAGTAAGCTTTGGCGTTATGAAATTATTTCCTATACTTTTCATCCGACTGCGATGAAACTTTGGGGATTTGATGTGTGCATGCCCGGGATGGTGTCTATGCGTAATAGTAAGCTCTGGAGTTATCAAATTATTTCATATACTATTCACCCGATGGAGATGAAACTTTGGCGATTTGATGTGTGCATGCCTGGGATGGTTTTTATGCATGAAATTATTTTCTTTACTTTTCATCCGATTGAGATGAAACTTTGGGAATTCGATGTTGGCATGCTCGGGATGGTTTCTATATATAAGAATAAGCTCTGGTATTATGAAATTATTTCCAATACTATTTATCCGATTGCGATGAAACTTTGGGGATATGATGTGTGCATGCTCGAAATGGTTTTTAAATATAATAATGCGCTGTAGCGAATGAATTTATTGTAAATAATATTCATCCGATTGCGATGAAACTTTGGTGAGTTATTGTGCGCACGCCCGCAAAGTTTTCTTTATATAATGGAGAGCTTTGGCGTTATCAAATTTGTACAAAAATTTTAAATAGGTGTAACGGGAGTTATTAGAAAAGTGAGTGCATATCATATAATTTAGAAACAATTTATTAGTGAAAAAATTGAGCAGTAAACTTCTAGGCCCCTTTTTGCGAGAAAAGGCCCATACTGAACGCCTTAACCAGGGCGACCAAAGTGGCTAAGTACCAACTTACAGTACTCTTTGTGTAGATCTCACAATCTTTGCTTCATCCACATTCAAACATCGGTTTTTTTTCTTCAAATATTTCATTTTTAACAAATGTAGCCACACACTTCTTGCTTCATCCACCTTCAAACGTCAAATCGCTTAGTGCTTTAACCAATTAGTTGCCTTGCAACGGGCAAAAGCTAGTATATATTAAGATTTAATAACAATATTGCCTGTTTTAATCCAATGTCTCGAGGTGTAGATTATATGATGTATAATGATATAATAAAGACATTTAAAAAAATAACCTCATTTTATTAGCCATAAGGTAATATGACGTCACGGCAGTAAGTATTTAAAAAAAATATAATTACTTGGTTATTCTTTATCATTTTGTATTTTCTATCTTTCTTTCTTCTCTTTCTCTGTAGGACTTACTATGTTTTATTTTTCTGTTATTTCACTATTAGCATTTCCATCGAGTAACAATACGTTTACACATGATGTGAAAATTTTTAACTGGAGTATTAATATCTATACACACCTCTAAATCGTAATTTCATTGATGTAATAATTGTTAACCTTCTACAAAAGTTTCTAAAAATAAATAAATAAACTTCTTCAATAATTGTAATTAAAATTCCCTCTGTGATGTTAAAGAAAATAACCATGTAAACTTTTTTTCATGTGTTAGCAAATTTTTTTATTTTCATTAAATAATATCATATTATTATTATTTTTTTTTTATTCAGTGTTTTGTTTATTATATTTGCTGCGAATGTTTCGACCACCATGCTAGGTATTGTGGTAGTCGGTAAAACTGGAGAGGAAGACGAGATATAATTATATCTTGCAACGAGAGAGAAAAACCTTATGTAATTATATTTTTTTCAATGAATGAAATAATTTTCCCTGGTGAAGGCATGGACGAGATAAACACTGTAACCGCAATTTTACAAATAATATGATTAATACAAAGGTACAGTATGTAATCGTTGCACAAAAATACTACCATATTATAAAATACTAGTGAGTAGGTATCCGGCATGCTTTGCAACGCCATTCAAAGAAAAACTATTTTTTTGTTCTTAATCTCGTTATTGCAGTGCTTTTCATATGATTTAAAAAATATATATATTTTTCCGTCTGGTGCATACACGAAGAAATCAAAGGATCAGGCCACAAACAGCATGGATTTTAGAAATTTACATCCTGCTATCCCCTACCACTACTATGTCTCCTTAGCAATATCATGCGTCCCCGTTCCCGCCCCCGTTCCCCTTCCACTCCCCTTCCCTTCCCCCCGTTCCCCCTCTCACGTTCCCTTCCCCCGTGAACTCCGTCCTTCGTTCTCTTCCCCCCTCCCGGATTCTCGTCCCGCTCCCGCCTTGTCTCTCTGCAGCTAAATTATATATGGAATACACACATTTTCGAACAACTCACGCGCTATGTATTGTATTTTTTTAGACAAAATTCATAAAGCCAGATCTCACCAATATATGTAGAAACCTTCGCGGTCATGCACAGAACAAAAAAACAAAGTTTCTTCGCAATCGTAAGAATGGCATAGGAAATAACTTCATAATGCCAGAGCTCACTATTAGGCGTGTGCACAACAAATCACAAAATTCGATATAATATTCATATAACATTAATCATATATATATAGAAAATTGTGAATTTTTCAAGAACGAAGTTACTTCTAAGTAACTCAAAGTTACTTCTACTTCAGAACTTCATTCAAGCTTCAGAAATATTATGGGCACCGTCAAATTAATAAAAAATATGCAATCCACTGTCAAAAATTAACATTCAAGTTCATAGGCCATCGCCAGATCAAAGAGTCTGTAAAATTATTTAACTGTATGTATATTTATGTCAGAAGACACAAATAAACATTAATTTAGGCGAATCATGTTATTTTCCCGTGCTTGCGGGAAGATGGACTAGGGGGGTTATTTTGCCACAATAAATAATGCAAGTCTGGCCGCCAGACTCGATGAGTACAAGTGATTTCCCCGAGGAACGCAACTTCATAATGCTAAAGCAATTTGCTCCTGATGATGGAGTAAATAAAAATTAAACGAGCGCTTAGTGCCGAAGTAAAAAATGGCCAGACATTCATTTCAAAATTGCTTCGCTACAGTATTTACTAAATTTGACATTGATTAATGTGTAGGCTCGATATGGATACATTTTTATTTCGTAATTGATATTTATTTAATTTTTCAATAGAAATATATGAATTATTAATGAAAATAAAGTACAAAAACCATTAATTAATTAAGACAATATTAGTAATTACCAATAGAAAATTTGAAACAGAAAAATCAGAAAAGGACACGGTCACATCTAGGAATCGAACCAATGACCTTAGCCGAGCGGTGCTCTACTGAGCTGTGTCCATTGAGCTATCCCCTTTGATCATATTTAACTATATCATACTTCGACTAAGAACTATATTATCTTAATTTTCTTAACGCATGTTTTTATTGGCTGCTATCTTTATGTATGATTGTGTAGTGTCCTTGAATGGCACGTAGTTTAAATCATTTTTGATAGACATCGGTAGGCTTAGAGCTTATGTCAAGTTCAAATAGATGTCAAGTAGATTCACCCGGTCGACGATAGCTCAAGCTCTCAGATTCAATTCCTAGACAGTTATAGTCGATCGTGAGACCCAGAAGTATAATAATGTAAGAACGTAAATTTTAGTAATAAACCAGTTTGTAACAAGAACATATTGTTCTTGAAGAGCCCCAACACAATTGGTAATGTCTCTCTGTGGATGAGGCAAACATAACAGATTGCAAGATTCATCTCGAACTAAATGCTACCTAGATTGTGTCCGGGAAAAATGTATCTTTTTTTATTTAAAATGCGACATCTATTGACTTTATAGCGACCTACCTTCGCACTGTATTCGCTACATACTTGCGAAGCCCTACCTGCTTACGTTTTACCATTATTATCACCGGCCCCGTATTATTTGCCACCTTCTCGAAAAGTCTGGAATCTGCGACTGCAATACACAGCGCTGCGCCGAAATATCGAAAAGTTTCCAGCGTGTGCGCGCTTTGGCCTACTTCGAGATGCTTGCCAAGCCGGGCTATATTAGCGGACTGCAGCTAGCCAGCACGGACTTTCAATCGCGACCAGCATTCATCGGCAACGGGCACCGGCCGCGTAATGGCACGGATTGCCAGAGGTCCTGGGTTCGAGTCCCAGATGTATCCGTATCTTTTTCTGTTTCGGATTTTCGATTGACTTTCGCTAATATTATATTGGTTAACTAAAATATTATAATTTATTTTTATTTTAACTTTTCGATTGGGAATCGCTAATATTGTCTTCATTAATTAAATATTCCAATTTGAGGCTTTACTCATTAAGTTAAAATAAAAATGAAAAAAAGCTTTTTGAAATCCGACAAATTCACTTTAAAACCAATAATACCTTTTACCCCCAAATTTGATGTCCTAAGATATTTTTAATTGAAATTAAACTTCAGATCAGTTGATGACGACGACGCTAACGACCAGTCAAAGCGAAAATAATTTTTAATCAATCAATTTTTCAGTGATAAAATAAAAAGTCTCTCGATGTGGCCTTTGGATATCTATCACAATTTTTTTTTAAATTATGAAATGAAAACCCTTAAGGACTCTTTCCTAGAAATTTTCTTTAAGATATTCGTTTCATTACATTTTTGCTTGCGGACGACCTACTATCAATTTGTAGTGTTTTTGATCAATATCATATTTTTTTTTATTTTTGGATTAGCTGTACGAGTTGAAAAATCAATTACGTTTAAATTATCTCATTGAATATTTTAGAATTTTTGGATTATTTTACTCATGTGTTATTTATTCTATCATTAATTATTTAAACATGCTAATTAAAATTGTCGGTGCATCTATGATTCGAAATTAACGCATGTGTTATTTTAAGTTCAATTATTTTTTTATTTTCAAAACTGGAACTGATAAATCATAACAGACGAGCGATAAAGAAGATGGTGCAGTAATTTTGTATTAGTAATCCTCCCTTTGAAAAGAGCATTTATTTTGTCCGAATATTTAGCAGATCTAAAACTGTCAACAAAATACAGATCTTAACCTGGCCCCCTATCACACTCAATCGATACGGATTGATAGGCTAACTATCGGTAACTTCTCATCGTTCCCTAGCATGACTGCAAATCGCTAACAAATAAAAGGATCAATCACAGTTCGCAATGACTAAATGCTCTTAATATATTCGATGCCAACAGTTGTTTGTACGATAGCGATCTGCAGTTGTCCTGGGGAACGATGAGAAGTTACCCAAAATTGTCGATACAATCCTTATCGATCGACTGTGTTAGGGGTCCGGAATCACTAATGATTTTTTAATTTAACGTGTTCATCCGAAGTTAGTCAAATGGATTTCAACAAAAAAATAATTAATAAAGTTGACATTTACGTTTTTAGATATTCACGGCCAAAAGCTTAATTGTTTTTGGATTGTTATGCCGTGTTGCGCTACCTGCTTCTTTAGCCGACATCGTCGGGTCTGCCGGATCTGCCCTGATGATGGACACTGCAACGCTGTCCGAAACGTCGGCTAAAGAAGGAGGTAGCGCAACACGGCGTAACACCCCAAAAACTAACAACGAAAAAAAAAAAGTTGACATTATTTGTTTTTGATTGGTCATGATCCTGAGGCATTTATTTATTTTGGAAATACTTTCAGCTTCTCGAATATTACAATTAAGCAACTTAATTCTATTTTACCATTATACAAAGTTTATCGAAATGTAAAAATGGATCAATTTATTCATTAAAATTCCGAGAAGTTTTTAATTAAAATTAGATTGATTGCGAAGTTATGAATTTATTTCACCAATAATTTTGACAACCATTTCCACTGATGGTGATATTACCACGTATTCACCAGATTATCGTTAATCGAATTTATATTGTCACGTTAACAAACGCGACCCATATATCAGGTCTCGAGGTCACAACAGAATAAACAAACCATTTAAGCAAAGTATTTTCTATTTCAATAAATTCTCGCAGGATAAAGAAAACCAATTCTAAAAGTTAAAAAATCCTTCCCTTGGCTAAACGATCTGAATGCCGGCGAAATTAATGGCGCCATCGTTCCTCGGACATTACTCGACAATACGTCGACTTTATTGGGAATTTAAATTTGAATTTCTCGTTTCTTGGCCACAAGTTTTATCCCACCTGACGGCTAGCGACTCTACATATCCTACAGGGGATAGGGGTGTACATTATTGTAATGGGACCATGGGGGTTAATTTACGGTGCGATTCACAAAGGCTAAGGATTTTGCCGACTTGAGGTGAAAATTGAATTGCTAAATAAACTCTTGCACGATTTGCATAATTCCGATGCAGAAACGGCGAGACGTTTTTACGAAGGGAATAAAATTTGAGATCTTGGATTATAGCGGACATTTATAAAACCACCAAGGATATTTATATTCATATTTAGATGTAATCTCACTGCTGATTTCCTGAAATTGTTTTATTTTTCAGTAACAAAATTTAGACCCGTAGGTACGCATATATTTTCATATACAAATAAGCATACCTTTTTTATATTAGCTCCACACAGGAGGCAAAAACACAGACTCCACAGAGGCAGGAGAAAATAAAATCCCCCAGGGCCTATGTCATCTTTGAGATGCTGTGTGGAAGGTCTTTTTAGGGAAAGAAAGGAGAGGAAGTTAAGGGAAGGAAAAAATAAAAATATGTAAGGGGGGTGTAGGAATCTAGGCGTGACATACATAAGAATCCTTTCCTTCCACTGCGGTGAGATCAAGAGTGTCCGTCTAGAGAGCTCTAGGTTAAGTCTCCCTTAACCAATTTATCCCGATTGAGCCCACCACGCAGTAGGTGAGTAAACGCGTTGGCCACCAAAACCTAGACAAATCTCACCACATGAACCCGGGTACCCCCTGCTAAGTCACCAAAGGTAGTAAACCACTTGGGGTGACCTATGATAGGGATGTTTGATATCAAATAAATCGTTTACGGGGCAGCCGTAGCCATACCCGCCACCCAAATTGACACATACCTTACTGTACCACGTACATTTTGTATGTTTTTTGAAAAAAATTATATTGTTTATCTTTTTTACCTGAAATCATTCCCTGTAAAAGTACACACCACATATTTGATACCTAGTTGTGACACCATAGTCTGTTGCTAACGCGATGTGGGCACGTTAAACATGAGGTTTCTCAAATTTGTTGCAACCCAAATCACGTCAAACGTATGGGGGTGAATTTAAAACACATCATTTATTCAAATACTATCCCTTTTATTCGCTCCTGTGGTTTCTGTCGAATCAGGCTGTTTTTAAAATAGGAGTTGTCATATAAAACCTAGGCCTGGCTCATTTTACTTATTCTAACGGTGTACCTCACACCCGTCTAATACTAAAACACGCTCAAGCATTATTACAAAATCCCACAATTATGAGGTTCAACAAACTGTACGAAGGTATTTTTTACGGAATTATTTGATGGTATCATATATCAGGAATTCGAAGCAAGATTTTTATAATCAAAAAAATATATCACAGTGTATGTATGAGAAAAAAATTTCTTTAGAATGTGACTGTCAAATAATTATGTAACAGGCAAGTACGTGAAAAGTTTCCAGGAAAAAATCTACTTGAATATGTTTTTACATTATAAAGAACCTTATGACAGTCATAAATTAAACCTCTCAGGCCTCGGGCACATGTCCAATCGAAAATCAAAATATTTCCGCTTTGCAATAAAATCCAAATAAACGGAATATTTCTGAACTTAACCGAAAAATACAAACTATTTTTGAAAGGCGATGAAATACGTTTTCAAATTTTATAACTCAAATAAACATACAGATATTAAAATATAATTTTAAAACAAACATAAAAATGTTTTAAAAATGGTTCACCTTAATTTAACTGAAATTACTGATTAATTACGAAAAAAACGAGCATATTCTATTACACAAATATATTTTAACTTTATCGTCACTTAGTTTTTTGTCATTTCAAGTGGAATTAATTAATAAAAAATTCTCAAATTTTCATAATTATTTTCAAATTGCGGTCGGAAACTTTGGTTATAAAAAGTTTATTTTTAATTTTTGTTTTTATTATTTTAATTATTTTGTGGTTAACTTTTAGATCTGAATATAAATCTGGTGTTTTCTACTTCTTATACCGTTTAGATCATATTTCTCATCATGATAATAAGGGAGACACAACTATGAGGGGTTGATCGAGGCTTACAAAAGATAATCTTATATTTATGTCAGTTTTGTAGGTGGCAAAAAAATTATTTTCACCGTGAAGTGTTTTGATCATTTGGCTAACGTCGATATGACATTCGTAAGGGGAAATTGTTTCGAAGGGTTAAATCGTGTAACTTGCCCTGTTTTAGCGTTTTTGCACTGGAGGTGGTTTTGAATATATTTGAATTGATGGCTCTACATTTCCATTCAAAGAATTCTAACGGTGTGCAATTCTTTGACGCAAAGTGTAAGATACCTAATGTGTCTATTGATGTTTCCCTCTTACCTCCTCCACCTCCCACCAATTATAGAATGGAAGAAGAATAGTATAGCTAACACTAAGAAAATGTTTTGCTTACAAACCGTTGGTTTGAAAATGTTTTTTTTGCAAAAAAACATTTTTATGAAGAAAATGAACTCCTTCAAACTAAGAAGTCCTTATTACTTAATGCTTATCTTTAATTCTGCCCGATCCTTAGTTAAGAATTTACCTTCGTGTCTGACTGGGAATTTACTACCCGAAAATCTCAAGATGTTAAGAAAATTCCATTCTAACAGTGTTCAAATGTCTAACACCAAAAGTTTATTCATCTATAAATATTGCTAATGTTCCTGTCATAAAATATAATTCCGAAATAAGCCTTATCTGTACTAATATTCTGTTTGAAATTGCAGATTTCAAATCCCCAAAGAATAGCAAATAATATGATTAAAACTGCGCTAATATACGTATAATGAAATTTGTGTAAATGGTCCTCAATATAATCAAAACAATAATTGCTTAATGGACTGTTGATTTGGAATACGAAAATGATAGAGTGAAAATGCGATTTAAAGAACAGTAAATAATTTTAATTCCTTTGTTCTACGACAGGTAATAATAAGACTGCCGAGAATCGTTATAGATAACAAAGATTTATCTCTGAAAGATAACATCGCTAATTTGCTCTCAGGGGAAAGAGTTTAGCTCCATTTAAAGTCTACCGTATTTTGTTTAGGAAATGAGAGATATGACAATGAAGTAGAATTCTATAATGAGGATTAATAAGAGCTCTGCGCCTATATAATGTTACAAGGGTCAGTCAAAAACTCATGCCTCGTACTTTTTTGTACTGAAATAAAGTTAGAACCACTGGAGCGACCACGCGAAATAAATAAATTTGCCTCGATTGCTCGAGATTTCCAGACGATATTTTTTTAATTTTTCGCCAACATTAAATAAAGACATAAAAACTTATTAAAATGCTATATAGCCAATGAATTAACCTCTATTATACCGTTTATCTCATATTTGTAGGATGTATTAAAAAAATATTAAAAAATCGTAAAGTTTATAACCGCGCGGTTCCTGCGTGTTTGATACTTTGAATCTGCCGTCAGAGGTATTTATTCAAGTCAATATAGAATATTTTCGATTTCTGTATGTTCTCTGTGGTATACTTGATAATGAAAGGTACATATCTTGGAAAAAGGGACTTAATTTTAACCGTAAACAACTGATCATAAATTTTGCGCCAAAAAAATATTAAAAAAAACTATTTTTAACATCGTTCTAAAATTATCTAGGAAATTCGAATTTGCAACATCTGCAGCTATAATAGATAAAGCATTTCAATAGCTTCGTTTTAAGACCGAAATAACAAACGTGGGAGCTACAAATATTTTTAAAATATTTTTTTGCCGAATCAAGAGATAATTGGCTTTTTAAAGCGGTAAAGCAATCATAGCCATTTAAAAAGGCGCATAAATAAGCCAAAAATCGCTCCAGTGGTTTGTGAAAACTTTGAATTTAGCGCTATGCCTTAAACCTTCTTCTACAATCTACTGCAGTAGTAACTTTCTACGTCAACAGACGGCAGCACTGCAGTCACTTACAAAATGGCCGAAATCGATGTTCGTATCAGACAGGTTTCTGTGATTGAATTCTTGAATGCTGAAGGTGAAACGCTCATTCGCAATCATTGAAATCTGAAAAATGTGTACGATGATGCAACATTGGATGTCAGCACTGTTAGATGTTGGGTTCATCGCTGTAACGAAGCTGAAGGACAAACGCCGTTGGCTGACAAGAAGCGGAGCGGTAGGCAGTCTCAGAGCAGACTCCACGCAACATTCAGCGAGTCGTTGACATCATTCGTCGTGACCGCCGGATAACTACAGATGAATTGTGACGCATTCTCTCCCTCAGTAAAGGCAGTGTGATGTGCAGCTAATTCACTTTTAAAATGCGATGGCTGTGAAGCTGAATTGTGCTTTTACCACACTGGAATACATGCCCTTGTTAAAAGATGGACCAAAACTGTGGAAATGGTCGGAGATTATATTATATAAGTGTCAAATTAATTGTCAATAGTGTGGTTATCAACCTGTCTAATTTCATTTTAATTTTTTGACAATTTAAAGGAGAAAATGATTAGGAATAATTACTTTTTGACCGACTATCGTGTATAATAATAAGCGCTTGAGCCAGTACTAGTAGGTACATCACGTTATGACCAATATTGTGTCTGCGGTTGGGTGTGAGAATGTTTAAGGAGACAGACGACCGATATGTGTAGATCAGGAACAATGTATTATTCAACGATATTTTATTTTGTCCTTTTTCATTCACTCCGGAAGCAACTATCTGTTGGCGTTTTATTACACAAATATTTCAATCACATTTATATCTTGGACGGAAAAGATGATTTCTCTCTTGTGTTTGGTACGGAAGGGAGGACAGTACGCATAGTTCCTGCTGGATGAAATTTATCCAGTGCCTACCACTCCCTAACCATCACCTTGCTGGAAAAATATTTGAAATTTGGAATATTGCCAAGAAAAATAGCAAATTCAAATGCATTTGTTTTTTAAAAACAGAAGAAAAGTTGGGACTACCTTAAAAGCCAGCCCTTGATGTTTTTTTCGTGTACATAATCCTGTTATTGAAATAAAAATAAGGAATTTGACAGATAATAAACAATTTCGTTTTGTACTTATTCGTTTTGTTGTGGCAATAATTACCTCAAGGTATCGCGGTGGAACTATACAACTATATATTATGATTGTGTTGTGTGCTCCTTCGTAGAGGTGCAGTGGTAAGGGATCGGTTACCCTTGCATCCCTGGTTTTTCCTATACATGTTATCACCCAATTCCAGCAAACACCATTTTGTCAAGTTTCATTTTTGGTATTTACACTTTACAGTCCATTTCCAAGAGCATCTGAAGCTATAATTCGTAAGTAGTTTCTAAGTAATCTAGCTACATTACAAATATGTTTCATAATAAACTTTTAATGCAGTTACGAAAGATTTTTTATTACTTTTTAACTTGCTATAAATATATATATAAAAAAAACAGCAATAAACAACGCTCCTATTCTGTTCATGAGAGAAAAACGTGCCTATGTAATTATTACCTACAAAAACAAAATTATTATTATTTACATTCAAAATTTCAAAGTAGGTGCACAGTGCACACATCGAACATCCCATAGAAAAAACCTGAGATAAAAAGTCAAAATTTTCTATTTTCATTTTTATCTCTGAAAAGTAAAGTGACCATTAAAACCCTATTTAAGTTAGATCACTTCGTCTCCGCAAGATGTTGCCAGTGTCTCTTTTTGACGGGACCGCTTGTTCATAATTATTTCATTTGTATTGGATTTTCTGTGAATTTAAGATTTTTACTTACGGCACTTTTCTATGGGATACGCAATATAATATTTTTGTCAAACATCTTAAATAAAAACTTCACCTTCAATGGTCTGAACTGACATTATAACCATAAATAAATGTAATTTAACATAATTTCCATCCGTGATCATCGAAAATTTGGAACAAATAGTAGACAAGATCAATTAAATTTCATAATGAATCGTCTGCATATACTGCATCACATACATATATATGTTTTAGATGATGCTATAAATATTGAATGAATATCAACATTCAAGAATTATTCCATTAAAGTTGTTAGTCAGCGGTTCTCAGTTCAATTATAATCAAACAAACTTTAACGGCCTTATAAAAAAACTTTCTGAAAAATGTTAACAATTGTTAAACGATCATGCGTAAAAAAACCTTACTAATTAAAAACTGACAAAAAATTGTTCATGGAAAGATATGTACATTGCTTACACGACCAAGGGGGTACTTTATCTGCTGTACATATTTATTTTATTTGTAATTTTTCAACGAATTTTTAAATTTTTCCTAGGTATTTTAAATGCCCTATATATTTCTTATTTTTTTAAATCTCGTAAAATCAAATGCCATTTTGAAAAATAGATAAAATTATTTTCGTTGTTTGTTTTTGGGGTGTTATGCCGTGTTGCGCTACCTCCTTCTTTCGTCGGCTAAAGAAGGAGGTAGCACAGCACGGCATAACATCCCAAAAACAAACAACGAAAATGCTTTTGGCCGTGAAAATCTAAAAACGTATCTACTTCATAAGTATTTTCGCTGTTTGTTTTTGGGGTGTTATGTCGTGTTGCACTACCTCCTTCTTTAGCCGACGTTTCGGACAGCGTTGCAGTGTCCATCATCAGGGCAGATCCGGCAAATCTGACGACGTCATACATCATCGGATCTGCCCTGATGATGGACACTGCAACGCTGTCCGAAACGTCGGCTAAAGAAAGAGGTAGCGCAACACGGCATAACACCCCAAAAACAAACAACGAAAATGCTTTTGGCCGTGAAAATCTAAAAACGTATCTACTTCATAAGTAATTTTCAAAATATCTTGTATACATGTACCCGTGGTGTATTTTTATTTTTTGTTTCATCATACTTCTATTTATAACAGCTTACTGTACTTACTTACTTACTGCTTTTATGTTATTACTACAATATTTACTTTTTTTAATTTTTTGTCATAAGAACATCTCATCTAACTCTCATGCAAAAACCCGCTTTTATTTTTCTCATGTATATTTATCTTATTGTAATTCCTATGTAAAAGCCGTTAATCGTCGTTAATTAATAATAAAATAATGCTTGTTTATCACGTATCTAATTCTTCGATGATATAAAAATGTTTCAAAATGAATATTAAAAACTGCTTAGAGACAAAATTAATGCCTAGAAAGCTAAAACATAATTTTTTTCAATTTCAAAATTATCAATTTTTTGCACAACACCACTTAATGTTTGCACAATTTATTAAAATGAACCCTTTTAAAACTTCTAAGGGAGTTTACCCGTCAGAAAAACCCGGCAGCATTGTCGGCAGAACATTTTTGCATTATCATCTGTTTGCCTGCTGGCCTGTCCGACCATCCATTGCACATTAGACGTATGCTATCTTCTGAAACATAAAACGGTATGCACGTAATCATTTCAGTCAACAGTTTTCAATCCAATTACCATGCACGCTCTTGAATTTGGTGAAAGAGCCGCTAGCTCACAGCCGAGTGTCGAGTGGCTTGGAAACTGCAACAGCCGAGGTTAGGTCGACCTCTCTCAGCCCGCAGTCCGCAACCAGCTGCCAAGATATCTGTAGAAATACCTGAGGTTATGTAAATACTGCACATAATTAGATCATAATGATTTTTTTGCGTCATTCAACAAAAAAAAAGAAGTGTTAAGTTATGAAGTGAAATTTAAAAATGTTTTCTTGGAAATTTCATTTGGTCTTTTTACATTAGCTCTACGCAGGAAAAAAATCCCTCAGGCCCTAATCCATCTTTGGGGATGCTGTGAGGAGTGTCTTTTTATGGAAAGGAATGAAAGAAAGTTCCGGGAAAGAAAAAGTAGGAGGGGGTTGGAATCCTGGGGTCAGGGTGTCTAGATGTATTAATTTATCCCTTCCATTACGGTGCAATATTTCGAGAGAGTCCGGCTAGAGAGATCGGAAGATCTCCCTCAACCAGTCTCTTCCGATCCGACCCGCCATGCAACGCGTGTACTGGCGCCCCTGCTATGTCAACAAACGTAGCAAACCACTTGAGTTGACCTATGGCAGAGGTGTTGGTTATCCGATGAATGGTTCCCGGGGTGGCGATACCTATACTGGCCGCCCAAATTGTTTTTAGCCAGTAATATTTTCTAATAATATTCAATAAAATTTGTTGAGTGAGTTATTATATCAAAATAAATTAATTTTCGAAAAAGTTGAAAAGTTTCTGCTGTATTGAGAGAACTTTTGCTTTTTCAAATGTTGCTACTTCGCGACATTTATTACTAGAAAATCAATAAGATAGTTCGTTAAAAGATAAAAGACCGATCACTGGCTGAGTTGGAATCGCGTTTGGTTCCCGCCCAGGAGTCGTGAGTTCAATTCCTCAGCTGGCTATTCCTCCATCACGGCAAAGCCACAATTTCGGCTTATAATGTGGTGGTAGTAGTAGATT
Source organism: Limnephilus auricula (assembly GCA_951813805.1). Lineage (NCBI taxonomy): Eukaryota > Metazoa > Arthropoda > Insecta > Trichoptera > Limnephilidae > Limnephilus > Limnephilus auricula. The sequence continues at coordinate 32,231,301 of OX638398.1, read as the reverse complement.
TCAATTATAATCAGTTATTCGTAAACCAGCAATGATTGTAAATCTTAGAATAAGTCAAGAACGCCTGAGAAAGACACGGCATGATCAAGCGAAACTAATACTTGAGTCGGGCCATGTCAAGAGTTAGAAGAAGTCAGGAACGCCTGAGAAAGACACGGCATGATCAAGCGAAACTAATACTTGAGTCGGGCCATGTCAAGAGTTAGAAGAAGTCAGGAACGCCTGAGAAAGACACGGCATGATCAAGCGAAACTAATACTTGAGTCGGGCCATGTCAAGAGTTAGAAGAAGTCAGGAACGCCTGAGAAAGACACGGCATGATCAAGCGAAACTAATACTTGAGTCGGGCCATGTCAAGAGTTAGAAGAAGTCAGGAACGCCTGAGAAAGACACGGCATGATCAAGCGAAACTAATACTTGAGTCGGGCCATGTCAAGAGTTAGAAGAAGTCAGGAACGCCTGAGAAAGACACGGCATGATCAAGCGAAACTAATACTTGAGTCGGGCCATGTCAAGAGTTAGAAGAAGTCAGGAACGCCTGAGAAAGACACGGCATGATCAAGCGAAACTAATACTTGAGTCGAGCCATGTCAAGAGTTAGAATAACATAAACGGTATGTATGTATGGAACGATCCAAAAATGTGAATTAAGCAAGTAAGAGTACGTCCAAAGACAGAGATGTTAGGTGGTCCGTCCCATCAGCCTGCCCACGCGGGGAAACGGCGTGATGGTTAGTTAGTTAAGTACATAGAAATATTTTACTGAATCGTAAAATTATTTTTTAAGCTTTTTTCGCAAACTCTGCGACTACTGCCATGATATTGATTTTCAAGAAAATTAGCTCAAAGGGTGGGGGCATAGCGGAAATCAGATATTTATCAAAATCACGTCCTCGTGTCGTCCTCTGCAGGAGATTACTTTTCAGGGTGGTTAAGCTGGCATTGGGAATTTTTCATCCGCTTTATAGATAATAATGGCTTTATGTTTTAAGAAGAAAGATTTTCTTAATTAACTATAAGGCTAATGTATCATTGAAGAAGAAGATAATACTAATAATCTAAACAAAAATATGAAAATGAACTGACACATAAAATTAAAAGTTAACGTTCGCAACTGGGACTCGAACAAAGGGGTCAATAAGTTGTTTTTTTTTTTTATAGAGAAACCTCACAAGAGTCCCAACTGCTCCCTTCTGGAGCCAGTGAGACTATGGCATCCCCAATTGGAGTATGTTGTGGGGCTGAAGGTAAGTGGGGAAGGGAAGGAGATGGGGAAGAGGAAGGTGGGAAAGTTCCTGGCTATTCAGATCTAGTCACTAAACACGGCTAGAGCCATTATTAAGCAACGTTTCAATTCTGAATGGTGGTCTTACACCAGGGCGATACTGAGAGTATCTTCCAATAAGTGTTCCATAAAAACAAAATCGGATATTACATAATTATAAAAACGCATTAATTTTCTTGCTAGCCATAATTTAGTTACAAGTTTAATTAGTAGAAGATAATATTGTTGATTCTGAAATTGTAAATATGACAAATATGACGTTTAAACAAGAGGAGGCAGAGCCTAAATGGTAAAGCGTTTGTCGCGGTTCAACGAGAGGTTCTGGATTCGAGTCCAGTTGACTTGTTCTTTCTCATATTTTCGTTTAGTTTATTAGTGTTATCCTCTTCTTTAATGATATATTACATTGATTAATCTAAAAAATTATAAAAAGAGAGTTGTTACAATAAAAAAATTAATAAAGATAATGATAATGATAATAAGTAAACTAAATTCATTAGAAATTAGATCCGTCACTCTGATGTGTTTAAATGAATAATATAATATTAATAACATTAAATATAAGATAGTAAAAATATATAAAATCGAAGTCTTTGCGTGAATATAAAACAGTGGTGGTTAAATAAATAAATAAAACATTACAGATTACAGACATTAATGTGGCTCATTTTGAAGTAGATCTGCGTATTTGAAAAAAAATCTTATGATTATTCTGTTAATATTTAAATTCATAAATTGTTAAATAACTCATTTATTGGAAAATGTTTAATACCTAGTGAGGTCTACATAACAAAAATGAATAATTCGTTTTTCTTTTTTAAAATAAAAAATTTAAAGAACCATTTTTTTCTAAAATAATCAAATAAAATTTACTTGCACGATTGTACTTTGTTGAAATGTGTGGAAATAGTCAACAAACTACAGGCCTACGTGGCAAGATCAAGTGAATCAAAATGACTTGAAAGTGTCATCACAGAGTCGGGAAACAATTGCTTATGTACGAAAAGATGTTTGAATGGGGAAGATAGAATGGCCACTACACACGGTACTGCGAACAGCCGGCTTTTTGCAGATGGCTAGAAATCGCATCGTTAGTAGGCAAAACCGGCTGCCGAATTGTTATTATTCGTCTGCCGTATTATTATTTCTTTACTGCCGGAGCGATTGTTTCCACTTTCTGCCGCATTTGCGCGCAGAGTATTATTATTTTACTACTGCGGCGTCCGAATTGGTGCTGCCGCAGACGGATTCTGGCTGTTTGCAGCCAGAACGACATGGTCCGTACACGTGATCACAGCGCCCGAGAAATCAACTTACTCAGTGGCGTTTCTTCACAAGGGGACCATGGGGACAGTCCCTACTTATAAACGTTTAATGTTAATGGTATATTTATACCGTAGAAATGAAATAAATAAACTACTATTACATATACTCTACACTATTCCTGAAACCTAACAAGAAAAAAATTGACAATTCTTTGTGTTCACAAAAATAATGAATGCGTTCTGAACATAAAAGTAATTGCAGAAATATAATCTAAAAAATTACTTCGGTTAAGTAATTTTTAATTTCTCTCCTTCCTTCCTTGTAGCATAATAATAATTTATTGCATATGACGTTTTAGTAAAATAATAATATTGATATCGATTGATCGGATTATTTCTATAGCGCCGTTCTCGTGGTTAAAACACCTCAAACCGAAGTACAATTTGTCTTGTGCTATTTTTATTAAACTTCATATTTACATAATTGTAGAAAGCAATCACTTTGTGGTTTGACATATATAAATAAAACACTTGTTTTGTTTAAACCACGAGTTTTTGGTTGTGAACAAGTGTTTATTTTTATTTAAACTTAATATTTATTTACGCACCCTATTTGATGGTTCTGGTTAGGTGCGTGACTTATCTTCGTACCTCATAAAATTTTCTGTAAGAAATTATATTATTACTATTTGGGTATACCTATATTTGTATTGAGTCTCGTATCGTTACTTTCTGGCAGTGAGACGTCAGTATCTACACATAAAAATGACGGTCCCCGCCATCGAAAATGTGCTCGACCCGCCACTGATCTTACTGCAAATAGCATGGTCTAGTGGCAACCACCAATCTGCAGAACTTCTGTAGCACATTAAGCCGGGTCTTTTGCTTCAACAAAGGTTAATAAAGTAATAACAAAGCGTGATAAAGGTTTGTAATTTATAATTTATAAACAAACTTTACAAAAACTATTCGTGTTTATCGTTGAAATATTTTAACGACGTATATACTGTTATTCATATTTTAATTTGATTATAATTAGATGCTCTGTTATGTTATATTATCGAACTCGTATGTTCTTTCCGTAATAGTATGTACCTTATCTGACATTATTTTTTTAAACCTGAAATGTCCCATGGTAGCAGTATCAAGTATTTTGTCTTCTGAAATTGACTTCTTTTAGCAGAAATTCTGACGATAGTGTAATTGGTCAAAATGGAATCTCTTTTAATATTAATTTTAGTGCGTATTATACCTAACCGAACCCACATATTATATCGACCCATAATCGGCAGAACAGCGTAAGCGACAAACAGCAAAGTGTTCAGGAGAAGGTTTTTTTTTAAATAACTTTCTTAGTTGATTCAAAAAATGATTTTGGTTAATTACGATTATTGATATTTGGTTACTGCCTGTATAGAACTGATAATGCAATTATCTGAATGCCTTCAGTTGTGGAGATAGTGGCGGTTACGCTGTTTTGCCTATCACCCTGACAGATATTTTCCCTTAGAAATGTCGCTTACGCTCTTTGGAGTACATGGTTTTTTTTATATTTATTTATTTACACATATACTGCACAACATGTGCCATTAACATAATTGACATACAATATAAATAGTACAACAACATGAAGAATGACTAACAGTATATTTGTAAGTTAAATATAAGGAAAAAAAAATGTAAAAAGTAAGTAGTAAGATTATAAGTAGTAGGTTAAGGGTAAAATATAAATGTAAAGTGAAAAATATGGTATAAAGTATAAGTATAAGTATAAAGTACAAGCTTTAAATTATTAAGCAAAAATAAAAAAAGTTAAAAGTGAGAATAAAATAATAATAATAAAAAAAGTAGAAATATAAGATATCTTTAAAAGGTACAATGATTTAAATATAAAATATAAAGTAAAAAGTCCTCATAGGAGCAATGAAAAATAAAAATAAAATAGAATAGTTAAGAGGTCGATATTATGGATTATAAATATTAACCGATATGATGAATTTTACAAGTACCTATGATTTCTAATGAATTAATGTTTTGCAAGTACTGGTAAGCATATTATGTTTACATGATCATTATGTTTACATGGTACTAGAAGACAAATTTTGTTTAATTCATCTTTTGTATGATGCCAGATTACCGGCGTGATCGATATTAGCATATTTATTGCCAAAAGTGTGTAAGCGATTTATTGTTGCATTTTGTTCTGCGGTGGTCCCAGAGTTATTACAATAAAAAGGTGTTTGGAGTCGAGTAGGTCTAAAAGGAAAATGAGCGGTGGCAAATATTTTTCTCAATGGATTAAAGAATGAATATTGTTTAATTATTTTTGCTGTTATGAATTTATTCCCATAATTAATTAGGTATGTGTGGTCGATTAACGATTAACCATTGTCGATTTCGATTAACAATTAGTTTTATTTTCACTGAAATAAAAACTTATTTAAAAAAAGTCGCAGGAGGCGACAATGTTGAAGCAAGAGACCCGGCTTAAGCATTTCGCAAATTCATTTCGAAAGTGACCGAGTTCGGGAGCGCTGTGAATACGTGTTCACAGAGCAAAAGAAACCAACTTACTGCAAAAAGCATCGTCTGGAGGCAACCTCCAACCTGCGATTTTTAGCCAGCTGCTAAAAGCTGCTAAATGTCGGGCTGTTCGCAGTATAGTGTGTAGACCACTTATGAATGGAGTGGAAGGACGTTTCCCCCTCTTCTTGGTACTGTGGTAAAACTGTGGTTCTGTGGTTCATTACTCTTACTCTCTTCATCGGTTTATACCTATTTAATGATATATTATGTTGGCTGGCTAAGTCCTCCATCACAACACAAGCAACATTTTCCGCTTACTGTGGTGGTAGTAGGAAATTTTCAAACATCGTCATGTTATTCGTTACCAGGGAATATTTGTCTTTCTTTTAAAGTTTTTTTTTTAATTTTTTTTTTTCAATTATGACAATCATGTTAAATATTTAGGTAATATTATCTGATTTCTTTAACATTAGCTCCATAGAAAATAATTCCCTACGGGGCCGATGTCATCTTTAGGGATGCTGAGTGGAGGATCTTTTGAGGAAAGGAAAGAGATGAAGTTCTCGGAAAAAAAGGTGCATGGGGGGGGGTAGGAATCTGAATGTCAGTGTCTCCAGCAGTGACGAACGTATCAATCCATCCCACTACAGTGCAAGGCGATGGGTCAAGAGAGTCCTGTTGGAGAGGTTAAAAGGTCTCCCTTAAAAGGTGGACAGATCGAAACCTCACCCCATAAACTCGGCCACCCCTGCTTAATCACTAAAAGTAGCTCACCACGTAGGTGACCTGGTGGTGAAAACAACAGAAACCTAGCTCATAAAACACGTGAGTTTGATCTAAAAAATAAAAAAGTCGATACAACGATTATTCTCACATATTCTATTATATTCATCGAACGACTAAAACACCAACAACTTAAATGTATTCAAATATATAAATATATAAAACCTGTTATTAAATTATACACATAACTAAGTGACAATTAGTTTGAATAAATTATTAATTTGAGTTTTTTTTGTTCTATGCAATGTGTTTCATTCGATCTATATCTATGCCAGTGGAATTCTTTTGTTAAATTGATACTAACAATCTTGCAGGTGCCTTCCGTAATAAAAAATGACCCAGTAATAGCTTACTCAACTTCTTGATAAAACGCTTTAGCTAACACGAAGCTTTAACAAAAAAATAAAAATGATTGAAGCACATGTCTCCGGGAATCCTCAATTTCTTAAGTGTAATCAATCAGTCGTGACATCCATAATCTAATAAAACGGTTGGAAATATCACTTTTGTGGTAAAAGGAACTGTGCGTGCCCCGACACAATTATAATTAATCTTCCACACTACTTGCCACATTACTGAACACAATGCTTGGAGCCGTAGGGATCAACCAACAATGCGATGATTTGCATTTCAAAGACCTCTTACTTATCTATTGTATACATACATTATTATAGTAATATGTTTCTACATTTTGCGGATGGTACTAATATTATTATGAGTGACACAAAATATAAGGTCACCGAAATAATAAACAAGAAAAAATTGATGGAAGTAAAGGCGCAGGCTTGGATTCTTGCGTGGTTCACTCGACTGACTCAACCGACTCGACCGACTCGACCGACTCGACCGACTCGACCGACTCGACCGACTCGACCGACTCGACCGACTCGACCGACTCGACCGACTCGACCGACTCGACCGACTCGACCGACTCGACCGACTCGACCGACTCGACCGACTCGACCGACTCGACCGACTCGACCGACTCGACCGACTCGACAGACTCGACAGACTCGACAGACTCGACTGACTCGACTGACTCGACTGACTCGACTGACTCGACTGACTCGACTGACTCGACTGACTCGACTGACTCGACTGACTCGACTGACTCGACTGACTCGACTGACTCGACTGACTCGACTGACTCGACTGACTCGACTGACTCGACTGACTCGACTGACTCGACTGACTCGACTGACTCGACTGACTCGACTGACTCGACTGACTCGACTGACTCGACTGACTCGACTGACTCGACTGACTCGACTGACTCGACTGACTCGACTGACTCGACTGACTCGACTGACTCGACTGACTCGACTGACTCGACTGACTCGACTGACTCGACTGACTCGACTGACTCGACTGACTCGACTGACTCGACTGACTCGACTGACTCGACTGACTCGACTGACTCGACTGACTCGACTGACTCGACTGACTCGACTGACTCGACTGACTCGACTGACTCGACTGACTCGACTGACTCGACTGACTCGACTTACCTGAATTGTTGGACTTGACTAGGATCAGTTCGGCGTGTTTTTCAACGCTGAAGTCTGCAAGGTGAATATTTCCATGAAGATCTCAATCTCCTAAAGGGATCCGCATCAGGGGAATAATTTGAAAGAAAAGATTAAATGTTCCCATTATATATCCTTGGAGAGAATTTTAATGCTTTATTCCACGGTTGATGGCTGAACAGAATAGATGAAAAAGCCGATGTGAATCAAATATATAACATTTTATTGCCCACGGTTGTATTTCTTTTGTGGTTATTAAGTGGTTCTTATCAGAAAACGCATTTCATCCTGTTTTAAATGGCACTCCCCATTGTGAGTGTTATGAGGCAAAAGAAAATAGGGGAGGATGCGAAAATGTAAAAGAACGTTGTTGTTTACATCTGATCACTAAAGATACAAAGCTTAAACCTGCTACGTGTATTAACGGAAACCGTCTGCTTATTTTGATGTTGATTGTTAAGTTTTACCAACCTGACGTGGATGGGTTAGCAGCAGGATAAGTAGTGAAGAATACTGATAAATACCTACTGGTTGAAATTATTTACCTCATAAATATTTGGTACATTGATAAGAAGCACCTGTTCGCAGTATCCTGGAATATAGCTCAATTATTTGGAACTCCCCTTTCTGAACAAAACCATATCGTAGAAATAGAAGAAGTACAAAAAAGGTTTCGTTACCTGTATTTGAGAGAATATACGTACTATCCATTAATGTATCTATCCTTGTTCTTAATAGGAATGTTCAAATATTTACCAAGAAAGGTTATTGAGCCTTTGTAAATGTGCAAATAGCGGGCATATCAGCATTATAAACAGAGATTCATTTATGTAAATCCTTTAAGCGCCTCATTTCTATCACACACAAGAGTGTTGCAGTATCAAATATGGGATATTGATTACTTGATGAAACATAGTCGGTGCATCTCCAAATATCCAGATAAGTAGAGAACTTATTTGCCGGTTACAATCGGATCTATGGTATGATATATTAAATTAACATTTTTATCTTTGTTTAAAACATTTTTTTAATTTGTGATTTCTAAAAAAATAGTGTTTTGGAAGCTATAATTTCATATTATTAGTGATACTAATTTAACTAAGTTAACAAATCGGCCAACGACCAACTGTATAACCTTAGTATATTAAAAATAAACTTAGTTTTTTTTTAATTTTAAAACTGAGTGTACCAGATAAAATAAAAATCTTTTAAAATCAATTTATGATTTTTCGTAAAAAAGAGTCAATACGTCTATAATTTGATTTAAAAAGGACTAATTTCCGGTATTTTTTGGTAATGCCCTCTTAATCATAAAAACATGTTTTGTTCTAGGTTTATGTTGTAAAGCAACTGTTCAAAAATCTTGTAAAGCAATACTCACTCTAACCCAACGTTCATCATTTTGATGTAAAGTCGATGAAATCTGAATTATCGGAGATGTTTATTTATAAGTGAATTCCCTCGACATTCTTCGGCAAACTCGTTTAAATTTGACTCTGTCAACGCGATCCTTATCTGTGCACCGAATGAATGAGTCAAGAGTTATCTTTCCGATACCGCGATGAATACTTATGAACATTTATCGGAAATTTGTGAAAGTTCGAAAAAATTTATCGATGTTTGTGAAATTCAAACATAACCATCGTGAACTAACTTTTCGGGTTTTTAAAAAATCTTGTCTATTAAAATGTTGTGGAGCAATACTTAATTTTTGTAATTTCTGCCTAAATCTTCACTGATAATGTGAGTGGTTCAATTTTTGGAAAACTTCTTTAAACTTCTCAAACATCTATACAAAAAAGCAAATGTTTTTATTGTGTTACAAAAACTCCCAAACGGCGAGCACTAGTGTCAAAATAGGCTATTTTCCTTCTGAAATCGAACTGTTCTCACCTTCAAAGTCATTTATATTGACATCAATTATGTTTTCAAAGGTTTTTTTTAAACTTGGTTATAAGCACCAGCAAAATTGAAAATTTCAGGCATTTTGTCAGCAACCAATATTATTTATAATACATTGCGCACATAGAATGGAAACCACGACACCGAAAATAGATATAGAAGAACAACATTTCAAGTGATTACAATACAAAGGCATAAAATACATTGACATTTAGATATAACACGGGCAACATATTCAAAGGCATACACACACTTAAAGGCACACAACATAGTTCTCCTTGACTCAATCTACGAATTGTACTTATCCCATTCTGTTGTTTCTCTACCTTGCATGGTAGGGTATCCTGCTTTTATCTAACTCGTATTTGATTTTGTTTTTGATTATGTTGTTGATTTTGTTTTTGATTTTGACTTTGATTTAGTTTGTGATTTTGTTTTGGATTTGGTTTTAGATTCAGTCTTATAATTTTTTTTTGCTTTTGTTTGAATTATTTTTAATGCTTATTTAGATGTAATTTGCTTTTTAATTTTATTTTTTGCTTTTGTGTGAATTTTATGTCATGTTGATTTAGATGTAAAGTACATCTAAATCAAAAAATAATTAATAGTTAATAAAAAAAATAACATGTAAAAGCCCAGCAGGGCGTGAAATACAAATAAATAAGTAAATAAACATAGTAAATAACACAAGGCTTATTTATAGATACAGTATCATTATAAAAAATCTTGATCTATCTATTAACCATTTTGTAGCATTTTTTGAATTCAGGTGTGCAATGTCATTCGCTTTTTATAAGCTTTGACATCTTATTAAATATAGTAGGTTCAAGGTAAGTGAATGTTCATTGTTATGTATTTGTAATTTTTGGAATGAATCTTGAAATGGCGAACCGTTTTTCCATATTTTGAACTGTCCTACAAGTGAAAATGTCGTAGGAACACGAGCGCTGTTGGGTAGCAACAGGTACGTACTAGTATTTGTTTAAATCACAAATTATACAGTTGTCTTTTAGAGAATTGAGATATTAATGCTTTTCTGAACAACTATTTCAATAATATTAAATACAAATATTTTAACAACAAAGAATTTGAGGAAATATCTCGCATTTTGCATAATGTTCTTTTATAATATTAAATAACAAACAAATATCATTCTGAAACGTCATTTTCAATCAGATTCCCGGTTCACGGCACCGCTCGACTTAAAGTACCGAAAGTATTTTTCAATTTTCAACGATAAGCAAAGTACTCCGGGGCGGCTTGTGTGATCTAAAGTCGGTGGGTTTACAGGGGGAGTGGGAGGGAAAGGGAGAGGACTGGGAGTCTGTGGGTATCCTGTTCGCCCTGTGGAAAGATGTACAGGAAGGGAGGAGAGGGGAGGGAAGAGCTCGGCGAAGACTGCATGAGATCTAGAGGGATATATTCACGCTGAGAAAGCGCATTGAGAGCCGACGAAAAATTTGAATATTTTTATTTACTTTCAGAGTCAGGAGATAAAGGTAAATGAAGACGTTGACTGAGATAATAATATATAAACACCTGAAAATACATTTATTGGGAATGTCTTTTGAATGTCTTCTGAAGGATTGTGTAATTGGTCTTATGAGTTGTTGACTTTTTAATGTATAAAATGTATTTTTCCTTTAAAACAATCCGTTTAAATAATGTTTTCACTTAGGTACTTTTTTTCAGGTGATGGCTGTTTTTGTGAAAAATTACCTCAAGGACGCTGTACAAGTAATATGACTCCCAAGGCTCCATCAAATTATTTGCAAATAGACAAATGAAAAAAGAGGGTATTACCAGAGAATACCGGAAATGAATCCTTTTTAAATCAAATTCTAGACGTAATGATTCTTAAAAAAAAAAAACATAAATGGATTTTGAAAGATTGTTATTTTATCTGGTAAAGGCATTTTTTATATTTTGAAAAACTAAGTTTATTTTTAATATACTAAGGTTATACAGTTGTTCAATTTTCAAACGACATATTGTATTGTACAACACAAATTTCAAATCATATAATCATGCAATAAAATAAATCAAAAGATAATCAAGTAAACACATTTTTCAGAATTTTAATTTTAGTTAAATTAACATCATTATAAAACAAATCCGAGAGCGTGTTTTTTGACAAAAATACCTTAGTTTTTCTATTTATTTAAGGTCTTACAAACTAAAATATTTCAGATTTTTTTACACACTTATTTTTTTAGGAATTATTGAAAAATCATAAATACTTATCATCAAAAAGTACTTACGAGAAGTACACGATATTTAATCATTTATCATCGTGCGTTTTGTGCATTTTTATTGCTTATTTAAATGTTTATTTTATTAAAGCCAGTTTTTAATGAAATAAATCGATATAAATTTTTTAATTAAAAAATTTGATACGGGGATTAATCGATCTTCTTCGTCGGAACCTCCCTGTAAAGTTGCAAGCATTTTTAAACTTTTATTCTTATCCGCTGGTCAATGGCTCTTTGATTTATACACGTCGACCGGTTTGCGTTGATCTCAATTGATCTCAAATGACCTTCATCAGGACAATAAACATATAAACTAAGTTACAGTACAGAGAAACATTTTGAAGTTAACAAAAGGGAAATAGATGGCTTATAAATTAGGGAGAAATCATCAGACAGGCTCAGCAATATATGTAGGTAAACCCGCGCGTAAAGCAAATATTAGAGTAAAAGAACACGTCAGGTGTTTAACAAGTACAGATTTATCAGAATTTGCCGAATATTTATCGACCCTAATCATACATTTAAGGAGTTGGAGTTCATACAGGAGTCCAAATAAAATATAGAAATTGAATAGGAACACGCATTAATAATTTAGAAACCTAAGAAATATCAAAATCAACTAAAAATAATTGCCAAATTTTAAACAATCAGTTAGAATTAACCGACATTCCGATTTTGAGTTCTTTCGCTTCTCTTTCTGTAACCCCCACCCTTCCCCTACCCCTTTACCAACCTGTCTCTGATGGTCTCTCTCTCTTTTACGTATTTCCTTTTTCTCTTTTGTTTACCTTATAATCTTCCTCTGTACTGTGATTTAGTTTATGTCTTTATTATCCTGATGGAGTTTGAGATCAAACGAAACCGGTCGACGATTATAAATCAAAAAAAGTGGTTTAAACAAAGTTTATCTTCATATCTTTAATATCAAGCCACAAAGTGTAAGCTTTTTTTGATAATAATTTACAAATAGATTCAGAAATCATACTTACCTTACAGATCACTCCAGAGGCCCTAGCACGCTTGCTCTATAACGATCGGTAGGATAACTATCGGTAACTTCTCATCGTTCCCTACGACAACTGCAGATCGCAAACGAATAGGTGACAGTTCACAATGACTAAGTGTCCTTAATATAATCGATATCAACTGTCGTTTGTACGTTTGAGATCTGCAGTTGTCCTAGGGAACGATGAGAAGTTACCGACAATCGGTCGGTAACTTCTCATATTGAGCGACCGTGCTAGATACGTATAGTATATTACTACAGATAAGTACAGACTGTATATCTACATTAAATTTTTACCACACTGATTAACTGATTTAATTGATTGTGGTGACTCTGAAACTAAGCCTTGGGAAATAAGTACCAAGGTATGCCAATAATATACTTGACCATTCACACTATTTATTTAACCTAGGAACCCACACCTTGAAGTAATTGAAGGAAGACAAAGACCAGTTGAAATCTTTGAGAGTTATCTACATTTATCCTCTCAGCAAACAGTTGACGTGTCTGTTTGGTGACTGGACCCAAAGCCAACACATTAATGAACTGTGGAGAAGGAGAGAAAAGGACAAAGGGATGTGTGCTAGAATAATTTTTACTCCTGTAAAGCAAACATCCTGCCAGTTTCTAACTAATTATCGGTGGGGCGGTTTGCGAGAGAGAATTTTATTAATTCACAGCAATATAAGCTTTATAAGTAAAATTTAGCTGATATCGCAAAATGGGATTTTTTATACGATTAAATATAATTTTTTTTTTTTAATTTTGGTGTATTTTATTTTAGTAGGACTGGGAGGATAGTGTAATCCCACTCTGCATATTACATGCGATGATATAACTATTAAACGGAGAAAAAAAAAATTTAAAATATGGAAATAAAATTAATAAAAAAAATAAGGTAGAAAACTAATAAAATTAAAAATAAAATAATAACAATCGGGTTATAAAAGAAAAAAAATTTACTTAAAAATAGACAATTATTAAAAACGCATTTCTTTATTTTGCAGTTGTTGTAGATCAATTTAGTGCAATTAAAGCAAGGTTAAATATTTTGTACATGGTTCCTGTATTGGTACTGAAAATTCTATTTGCTACTTACTACTTTTCTAAGAGGAATCAACAAGTATAAAAATTAAGAAGTAAAATAATAGTGCTCATGATAAATTTATTTACTAAATTTTTTATCGGACATTAGTACTTGTTGACACAGTAGTGTAATTTATTTAGAGAATATACTTGGAAGACTTTTATATCAATTCCTTCTCGTGTAAAAATCCAAAATAAAGAATTTTTTTAAATTTTAATTTTTAAACGGTATCATCGTCGGTTGATTAAATCAACATCCCATTCTAAGCGTAATTCCCATAATAAAATTAATCAAATTATCGTTTAGAGCATGGGTCGGCAACCTTTTGTTGTAAAAGGGCCAAATATTTTTCATGGGGATCAGTGCGGGCCGCACTTGCAGTAGGTATACATACAATATTTATGTACAAATATTTTAGTTTTAGGGGGAGGGGGGGGGGGGGGGCAATTATAGGAGGGACTAAATTCGGAGAGGCCAAATGTCGGAAGGACTAAATTTCGGCGGGACCAACTGTCGGGAGCCTATCGGGGATCAAATGTCAAGAGGTTAAGTGTCCGGTGATCAAGTGTTGGTGGATCAACTGTCGGGTCACCGGGAAGGAGATGGGAAAGGAGAGGGTTGGAAAGTGGCTTTGATTAATCACGCCGACGTGGGTGGGTAGTTAGCGCAGCGCGAGCGAACGAGTAGTGTTACTGGCGGTCGACAACGGAATGATGCGAGGTGCGTATGGCGTTCTTGCCTTCCTTCTCTTTCCCCCCGCTCCCCCTTCGCTCCAACTTCACTATCCCTTCGCTCCCTTTCTCGCTTCCTTTCACTCGATTGTGTATAATATCGTCCGTCATGTGCGTTGCGGCGAGAATCTCGCGGGCCGCACCAAGATGTCTCGCGGGCCGCACCAAGATGTCTCGCGGGCCGCACCAAGATGTCTCGCGGGCCGCATGCGGCCCGCGGGCCGCAGGTTGCCGACCCATGGTTTAGAGTGTGCGAAATCAGTGCATTGCAACGACTGATTTGTCTCGATGATTGGTAACAATCCAAACAAATTTTCAATATAGATTCTTATATATACATTGATGATTGGAATGGTTTTATTCGATGTCAGAAAGAAAATTAGATAAGATTACTAAAGAAGTATTTAAAGCACACTCGTATTTTATCTTGTAGGTACACTGTCCAACAGATAATCCGTTATTTTTGCTAAATCTAAACAAATAAATACATAAATTAAATCCACTTTCCGCGCGCCGCTTTCACTCTCCATTATCGGTTGTTCGGCTTTGAAAAAAGCCTTTTAAAAAAGAGATTTCTAAAGGCCTGCCCTTGCCTCGTGTACCGCGGCTGCTCCGCCCGACATAAAGCCCAGGGCGTAAGCCTCCGGCCTACCATACTTGGTAAGCCGCTGAAATCACTTGTTCTGGCAATATACCACGGACATTAATCACTTTGACCATTTTATGCAAATACCGAACGCCCATCGGACCAGCGCGCAGCGGAAGCCCTGCCCTTATCCAATTTTTCGCACGATGTCTGTACCGAAAATATTTTATTTCGCTTATTGAAATTCTTTAACCTGCTGAAAGTTATTGAATTTATTTATGTAATACCAATTGAAAACGCGATCCGTGTAGGCCTACATACGTTAAATGCGTGTATTTAGTACCCTGTTTCCCCAGATTTTCAACAAATCTCTTTAAAGTGTTTTTTTACAACACGTATGAAAAATATCGAACAAGAAAGGTGTTTTGCCATATTTGAGAGCTTCAAATAATTCAGTGAAAGTTGTATCACTATCATAGGCACTTTTCCCCTAGGAAAACGTTTTTATCCGATACTGATGTTGTGTATTCGCGTCTATTCTCTGTACGTCTCTACTAAAATTACGAGACCCGCGATTCTATCACCTCTCGAAACCATTTTCATAAGCTCATTCGCATCGGCGAATAGTCAGGAAACACGTCAAACGTGCATCCAACATATGTACACAGTTGACTTTTGTCACATCGGGTCGCTTCTACGACTCGTTCTTGAGTTCAATATTAGAACGATTTGCTGGACTCTGTGTTTCCTCCTTCCTACAACATGGATCTCCTCAAGACCCATGTTCACTCCTTCCTCTCCTCAAATAGGCTCTCCACCCAGCATCTTCAAAGATGACATAGGCCCCGAGCAAAATTATTTTCCTCAGGGTCTCCTGTGTGGAGTTTATATTAAAAAAAAATAATTAACAAAATTGTAATATTTTCGAAACTCAATCGATAATCTGAAACAAAAAAATCGGAAAAAGATACGGATACATCTGTTTAGTTTCGGTTGAGTTTCGCTAATATTATCTTCGTTAATTAAAATATTATTTATTTATTTATTAAAAGAATTTTATACATATTGTAGATATTGTGTTATTTCGCCCGCCATGCTAGGGATGTCCCTGTGTTATGATTATAATTTGAGGTTGTCTAGTATTTATGGTGTCTTTATCCAAAGCTTATGTTTACCGTCGTTATATTTTCTTTGTACGCTTGTCTAACTAGTCTGTTGAAATTAGTTTTTTTTTGTTGTTCAATAATGTAGTTAATAGTATTTTTTTTTACATTATTTAACATTTCTGCACATCTCTGTACAAGTCGGAACTGTGGGTGGACTATACAACATCGCAATGGCAAAATTTAAAAGTCACCTACAATAATTCTTATCGCCAACTTTTCCGCCTACCGAGATACTGCAGTGCTACGAAAATGTCCTGGTGGGACGAGTGAACACTTTCACAGCAATTCTCCGCCACCGCGTGGGAAGCATATGGCACAGACTGCGCCAATCTAAGAATAAGATCATCAGTGATATGATTGCCTGGATGGAGTCCCCCCTGATGACCCTCTGGAGACGAGAGACGGTGAAATATTTCCCATTAACGAATGCTTCTATTCATTTTTAGTGTTAAATATTTTTCAGTTTCATTTCTCGTAGTTTTCATGCTTGTTTGATTTATTTTATTATTTTACTTTTTACTTATGTATTGTTATTTACTTTCTACCTAATCTTAATATTTGTGTAATTTCTTTTGTTATTTTTAATATAGAATATATTGCATTGCACTACCCCTGCATACATTCTGGAATTATTTTTTAATAGTTTATTTAATTTTTGTTATAATCCATTAATTTAAAAAAAAAACCATTGACAAATTACTTAAAAGTAGTTTATTGGGACTTTTTTTCTGTTTTTTGTATTATGTTTTATTTGATATATATGTATTATTATATGTTTTGAATGTTTCTTTAAATGTATTTATGTATTTTTAGTGGGGACAGTTTATGCATAGGAATCGAAGTTTTTTTTAATACATAAACCCCGATAATTTATTCTACAAGTGCCCAGTTCGTAACTGGTTAACAAGGTTTTATTTTAAATCCTTCTCTACATCAGATGTCACAATAGTACGACGAAGAGAGCAGTTGTGTATGGGAATGGCGGAATTATTCCATCGATTTTGAGCCATAAACGTTTAAATGCGCCCATTTAATCCCTTTAGTATACGACTTTGCATGGAATTAAATAATATTATCTCAAGTACTATTGTTATAGAGTTAAATTATACTGCGGATTGTTCTTTCAAAATAATGCTCGCTAGCACTGGGAGAATTTAAAGATCAATTTCGTGTAAATAGGACTGTTTTCGAGTGGAACTGAAATGAATGTAAGGTTCAAAGAATATTTTAATTACTTGTTTAACATACTACATATTAAGTAGGCTGGTGAATAAATATTGGAAGTTCATACTCACCGACTTCAAATAACCCTTTTCAAATGGAACCAAATATAGACTGGTATTTATCGTCGTTCATGAAATTAGTTTTCAGCTTGTCTTTCGAATTCCTCTTCCATTGGCGTCAGTTTAAAACTAAGCTGCGGTAAATAATAATTGTGTACATAATTATGTACACAAATGCATTTTTTTGGTATCAAAAGCGAACATAAGCATTGATAAAATAATTATTAAACCTGATTAAATAATGTACACAAGTGATTAAATAAATAATAAAAGTATTAATTGATATTAATCTAATGTGTTATTTACAAACAGTATTTTGTTTAAAAAACATTTCGGATATTGTTTTGGCCTATTTTGATACTAAGCACCTCAAATAATATTAGAACACAGTTTTAGGTTAGTCAAGGTAAGGTTACTCGATAATTATTATTAATTACTTGTCTCATTTTATATAACTTTAAAAAAAACTATATATTCAACACATTTGCATTTTTTTTTTATATCTTTATTCAGATTTTTCTTTTTACAGTATTTTAACAAATCTTACAAAACTGATCAATCAGTTTGATTGTAAGAAATCTCATACCTCGGTCGGACCTGTGCAGACAAAAGGAGCCAAGGCGAAGATAATGCCTAACATGCCCTTGAGGTTTTTACTAGCGGCTTTTGTTTCAGGGCCGGCCCTGTAAATGATATAGCCACTAATTAAATAACAGGGCTAATTATTTGCTACTAGAATAATAATTTTTGATAGCATTATATTGGACGATCAAGTTCATATTCAGAAAACTATTTTCTTGTAAAATGATTAACTTTAATGCTGTACACCTTTTGGTGCTTACATATATTATAGTTGGGGTTATCAAATCATTGCTTGGTTAGAACAGGCCATAAGAACAACTTAAGAAGGTATTATCAGAGAATACCGGAAATTAGTCCTTTTTAAATGAAATTCCAGAAGTATTGACTCTTTTACACAAAAAAAAAACATAATTTGATTTTGAAAGATTGTTATTTTATCTGGTACACGCAGTTTTAAAATTTTGAAAAACTAAATAAATTTTTAATATACTAAGGTTATACCGTTGGTCGTTGGCAGATTTTTTCAATTTTCAAACGATAGATTCTATGAAACAACACAAATTTCAAATCATATAATCAGATATACTTGGTCGAAGCATATAATCTTACAACAAAAGATATCAATACATAATTTAGTCATAACAGTTTTAATTTTTTAAATTTTAGTTAAATTAAAATCATTAAAAAATAAATCCGAGAACGTGTTTTGTGACAAAAATACCTCACTTTTTGTACTTATTTAAGGTCTTACAAACTAAAATATTTAAAAAAAATTTTACACACTTGTTTTCTTTAGACATTATTGAAAAATTATAAATACTTATGATAAAAAAATACTTACAAGAAGTACACGATATTTAATAATTTATCATCGTTCGTTTTGAATATTTTTATTGCTTACTTGAATATATATTAAAGCAAGTTTTGAATGAAATTAATCAATATTAAATGTTTAATTTAAAAAATTTTATGCGGGAAATAATCGATCTTTCTCATTGGAACTTCCCTGTACAGTTGCAAGCATTTTAAACTTTTATTCTCAGCTGCTGGTCAATGAAAGCCTTTAAAAATACCCAAGAGATCCACTGTACTTAATTTATCTAAGTATTTTAAATTTTTCTTGCCCTTTCTAACTTATATTACCTAACTTCTTAAATCTTTCGCAACCGATCTGACTGAAATGCTGGGTGCTTACTCAGAATAGTGGTATGAACTGAAATAAATAATTAATAAAAAAATTAGTTAAGCTATTTTTTTTTTTTAAAGAAAGACAAACATTCCCGGGTTACGAATAACCCAACAACATTTTAAAATCACCTACTACCACCACAATAAGCGGAATAATAGCTGGCTAAGTCTTAGAAATCTTAGAAGTCTTAAAAGACCTAGCCAGCTATTATTCCGCTTATTGTGGTGGTAGTAGGTGATTTTCAAATGTTGTTGGGTTATTCGTAACCCGGGAATGTTTGTCTTTCTTTAAAAAAATAAAAATATCCCAACGTAATATACATTAGTTATTTATAATAATATATGGTTTACAACTTATTTATATTTATTAACTTAATAACGTGTCACGAAATAAATAAAAAAAAAATTCATTTGGAAATATTTTAAAAATAACATTCATAGATAATCAAGAGGAATTGGTCAGACCTATAATTCAAAAAGGGTAAAAGAAATTTTTGGATCTTCATTTCATACATGTAATAATTGTAATTAACTCATTACAGTACATCCGCGTTTTATGTGCAATACAACGCATTATTAAGTAACCTAAAACTTCCAGTAACAAACAAAAAAAAGGAAAAAGTTCTTATATTTACATAGCTCAAATATTTTCACATCAGTTTTATTAACCAGTGACAGAAACCTTCATTTGTAACTCTCTTACCTTCGTATATCTTTCTAAAATGTATTCAAGAAATATTATTCAATTGTGTCAATTGTGTCAAGTTTGTCTTGTCTGTTTTAAAATCTGTGCACGTTCCTCATTGAACTCCCTTTAAGACCCATCAACCAGCGGCTGGGAATTCAAATTTCAACTTGCGATCCTTCCCTCGCATCTGTACAGAGCGGTTCCGATGAGAAAGATTGATTATTCTCCGTAAGTATATTTTTAACTAATACCTAAATATCCACTTTATTTCATTCAAAATTTGATATACCCGCATTCAAGTAAGCAATAAAAATGCTAAAACGCGTGATAATTAGTTTCTTAATATCGTGTTCTTCTTGTAAGTATTTTTTTATGATAAGTATTTATAGTTTTTCAATAATGTCTAACAAAATAAGTGTGTAAAAAAAGAAATATTTTAGTTTGTAAGACCGTAAATAAATAGACAAACTAAGGTATTTTCATCACAAAACACATACTCTGATTTTTATTTAATGATTTTATTTGACCTAAAATTAAAATCCTGAAAAGTGACTTTGCTTGATAATTTATTGATTTATTTTGCTGTATGATTATATGATTTTAAATGTGTGTATATTATAATATTTCGTTTGAAAAATTAACAAATCTGCTAACGACCAACGGTATAACCTTACTGTATTAAAAATAAACTCGTTTTTTTTTTAATTTAAAAATGACTTTACCAGATAAAATAACAATTTTTCGAAAACATATTATGTTTTTTTGATAAAAAAGAGTCTAGAATTTGATTAAAAAATATTATGGATATTATTTTGTTATATTGTTATTAAACTTCTTTTTTTTTAAACATAAATTTTTCTACGAAGAAATGTGTAAATAACTCTTATTGCATATCACGGTAACGCTGGCTTGTTATCTAGGAATTGCTAGTGACTTGTTGAACTTTGTACCAGGAAGGGATAAAATTACATTTAGTAATAATATTAGTTATAATGAGATTTGCTGACCGCGGCCGGGTTGGGTGAGAGGACAGTGAGGGTTGACAACAAGGCACTAGGTACCAAGGCCGGTCAGTGTTCGGTTCGGCTGTGTCAGCATACGCGTGTTCGCCGCCAGCAACCGTTATCGGAGAATCTGGGATTTGCGATTATAATTATTATCATGGCCAACGCACATATTGTAAAACCATTGGATTAACCCCGCCGAATTCTACTTCTACTGCGAATGTCCGGACTTTTAATGAAAACGGGCGAGCCATTGTATTGTAATTAAACAGTTTGAACGAACTGGATTCGTGCCATGTGATCTTTAAATTGGACGAGTACGTACTCGGGCCTACAGCGTTTCAATATAAATCAATGCTGACAAAATGAAAATTTGTTCAGTTGAGTTTTGATTAAATGGCTCTCAATACGCTGTAAATAAAACTTTATTTTTAAAATTAATCAAATGCTGGTTTCGACCACTTTTATTGTTTAAAAACAAAAAACTAACATGTTGACGTAACTATGTATATTTATCTATCTTCTTACATCCAATCTATCCTATCTAAAAGTATGTTCCAATATTAGATTCATATTATGACATATTGGAAAACATATATTTCGATTTTTTTTCAAACCAATGACGTGTTGAGTAACAAAACCGTTTTTTTTTTAATTTTCGTAAAATACTTTGCGATTTTTTTCTATCGAGGGAATATTATGTAATAACTAATTACCATTCCAGCTTTACCGGCTTAGTATCCAGAGATTGCTTCAAAAATAACATATATTTTATTTAGAACTTAGAAACTTGGTGCTTAAGGGACATATGTTATAAATCGGTATAGAATCGTAATTCCAGGCCTTAAAAACCAATTATGGTTTGTCTCCAATAAATGATTAGCAAACTCCGAGAAACTATTAGGTACTATTTAAACACTTCACATGCTCCTTCAACTTAATTCAATTCAACCAAATTCAATTTTAAGTTAACTCTGATGATGAAAGTATTGCTTACTAAACTTTGTTATGATACAAAATAAGGAGGATGATTTATTTTGTAGTAAGAACCGTAATAAATTAAATAATTAAACAATTAATTGTCTATGGTGATTTGCAAACCTGGCAACTTTTAATTCAAAATGCACTTCCGTTGGAGACTTAGCACCTCCGCCCACTGAGGCAACTGAAAACCAACTAAAACCGGCTGTTTTCTATGTCTTGATTGGTCAAAAAGCTTGTTTAACCATAGACGAAGAACAATCAGCTGACAGCTGGCAACTAGCAACGGCCGCCCAGGGTAATCAGCAGTGACAGTCGCAAGTAACCGCTTGCATTACCATTGACAACGGTGTTTTGTGTGATTGTGAAGTGTGCGGGTCATCACATTGTCATACAAAGACAGTTGGCAGTTGAGAGTTTTCAGTTGCCTCAGTGGGCGGAAGTGCTAAGACTGGGCGGCTGTTTTTCTTGTGAAAGTGGTCAAAAATAAGTATTTTATCAATATTGAATTAAAATGGTGCCAAAAAATAAGTTTTGTGAGTTTTAAAAAAAATGTATAAGTTTTCGCCACTAATATATCCAGAGCATTTTAACAATGTTGGGTAGTTACCGTTTTGTTGCTGAAAAATAGCAACTAATAATAAAATACAGAATATCCTACTCCATTCAATTAATAAAGTGTAAGATTGGTAAGACCTGGAAGAAATACACTGCTACACTAGACTTCTAAATCTCGAGCCCATTTTTTAGGCTATAACATGCATAACTGAGTGTTTTCCCGATGATGGATAACCTCCGAAAATATCGCACTTGAATAAGATTCAGTTTTTACAGTTTTTGATGACTGTGACTTAAAAATAAATTGTCTCTTTGCAAATTTTAAGTCAAGTCAGTTTTAGTCCGGAACTAACCATCCATCTCTTGGATTTTCCGCATATGAAGCAGAATAGTCTGAGAATATTCAAAAGATCCCCGTTTACTTAAATGCCCTCGTTTTCACCTTATAGTACCGAGAGCACTTTTAAAATATTGCAGAAAGTAGATTGAAAGAACGTGGTGATAAAACATCCTTGCACTTTCTGGGATGTCATCAATGTAGTTATAATCTTCAATTGATAACAACGAAAAAATGTCTTCTTAACAACAAAACAGTGTCTTCATTAATAACTAAACTATTTCATAACTAACCTAAAGTAATCCTTTAATTTAAAAGATCTCGATATTTTGATTGCATATTTGACATGCAGAAAAGGCGTCAGATGGGCTTCAGTTATATCTTTTTTAATAATGTCGTTCATTATGCAAAATAACTGGCGTATTAATGAACCGAGGTAAACTAAAGAAGCTGTTAGAATTGAAAAATTTCGTGATCAGTCGAATCCATCCGGGCATGGAGAAAAGAAAGTTGTTCAAATGTGGCTAAAGATTTTATAGTGCCAAAAAGTATGTGCGAACTGCCGATGCATATTTTAGTTAGTATTTCAATTCGACAATCTCAAATTATTCGTGTTTTTAAGTAGTCGTTTGATGTTTGAAGTTTAGGAATGTTGATCCGTAGACAGTACAAGTCAGTGATGCCACCGTAAAACGATTTATTTTTATTTATTTAATTGTCTCAATATTACATATAAATAAAGTAATGACGTATTGCCCATCTCACTAGGTGTGAAACGCCTTGATGGGATATGAGATTTATTTTTTATTTATTTATAAAATACATGGAATACATTAAAACATTTACTTATAAATGACATATTAAATCACCATACTAGGCTGCTGCCTGTTTTATGGTGACCAATTATATATAAGTTTAATTGGTTAGTTTTTTTTTAGAGATGCATTGGAATGGAAATTTACAGAACGGTTGTTAACTATAGTACCACCAAAATTACATAAAACTAATACAGATTTATTTTTTTAATTATACAATCAAAGTATGAGAAGATTTTATTTCGTGTCAATATCAGTTTGGCTACCGACAGCGCTACCATGCTCGGGATATCGACATAAAATCGTCTGACGTTAAGCCTATCTATCCGGTATTGTCAAGAATGATCGTGGTCCGCCATTTTTGTTGTTGTTAACCACTTGAGCGATCGCTACCCAAATTTAGGTAAGTGATTAAAAAATATATGAAAATAATAAAATTTAAAAATATAATAATTTAAAAATATTAGATTAACGGTGAAATCCAGGTGGATTCATTGGCTTTAAACCGCAGTGAGCAGTTCATATTATGTTCCGATATTCTTATTTAAAGGTATAGATATTTATTAAAAATGGATTGGCTTAAACTAAAACGGAATACACAAAAATCCCTATCGCCCGAGTGGCTTGATCATCCCTACCTGGTTATAAATCATTTATTCTTTGCAAGTACCTTCATAAACCTAACGTATACGATACCTATTGCATAAATAGTTAACGAATTTTGTTCCGAAAATATCGTAGATTTTCTGGTAATAGTGCTTTATTTTACAACAGGCGCATTCTCAACAATATATTAATTATTTAGCCGGCACTAAAATCGACAATGAAACATGTTTACCAGTTTTCGTGTAGGTTCAAACATATTACAAATTTGTATGACGTGCAAATCAGCTTTCACCATAAATAGTATTTGCATGGGTGAAAAATATTAAAGGGAAGCTTATAAACAAATTTTTAATATATTTTTTTCCAAAAATGCTTTCTTATCACAAATATTGCAAAAAAAGGTTTTAAAAGTATTGATGGTTCTCTGCGTATATGGAATCTATTTACACAACGCTCTAACCTGGGTATACATTAAAAATAAATCCGGCCGTGTTAAGGATTTTAAAATCTACACGACCACAACACTTTTTCGGGGTATACATTCAAGTTGGGAACTTTATATTGTTATGCTCTAATGTATACCCGTTAATTGTCTCTCATATTTTAATTTCGCGTAGAGAGTAGAGAGACAGGGCCGTTGTAATATGTTAGGGTTCAGATAAATTATATAACCTAACCTTACCTAACATGTGTAATAGCTAGCGGATGAAAGGAGAAGAGCACCAAAGATTGCTTTGTTGCGATCGGGTATATCTTAAAATGCTTACGCGCGAAATCCTAATCTGAAAGTATACCAGGTGCCAACTCGCCCAGCAATGTCAAAAAAGTTATGTGTGGTGTAATTTAATGAGTTAATTTCCGATTTTTGTATTTGAAAATATACCCGAGGGCATCGCGGTCGCTGACGTCATCAGCGCTGTGTAGAGGGATAGATTCCATACAAGAGTAACATCGGAGTAAAACGATTCAAACGACTTTCAAACTCAAATTAATACAGTTTTGGTGCGTAGTGTACGTCTGTTAACTCGACCCTACATCTTACTCACTTCGGACTCACTAAACATCGGACAAGGTAATTTTACTTTCAGATACGTATACATACTACCAAAATATATAGGTACTGATGGACATAGACTACATCTGACTGATACGCGGACGAATAAGCAACGAGAAGTTGGTGTCTCTAGGTATATGGGTGCATCCCGACATCCCATTCCATTACATTTATTTTTATATTATCTGTATAATATTTTTAGTATGTATGTATATATATGTTTATTTTTATATTCCCATAGGTATAAATTTACATACATACACACACACAGACACACACACACACACACACACACACACACACACACACACACACACACACACACACACACACACACACACACACACACACACACAAACACAGTGCAGGACATCATGTACCGATGTCACTGAATACCGACTCTGTTTCACGTTGGTAGACACAGAAGGCGGCACTGAGTAAAATAAGCCACGGAGCTGGAAGGCTAATGAATACACCGCCAAGACCCGGACAAACCTCTCCCTCGTAGCGAACCACTTAAGATGACCTATGGCAGAAGTGTTGGTTATCCAATAAATGGCTCCCGGGGCGGCGATACCTATACTCGCCTCCCACTTCTTCCCGAATAAAGTTTTTTCATGGGTTTCCTTATTTCCGAAGGCGAATGCGGAAGAATTCCACACAAAAGAACATGACATTTTCTCCTTCCCACTCTCAATACAACACAAACAGACACGTATAAATGGCCGCTACAGGCTGTCGCTGCTTGTTGATTGCTGGTGATGATGATGATACATTCAATTTTAGTAAGGTTTTTAGGCAAAAAAAAAATTCCCTATCGAGAAAATACAAGGCCTCTAAGTCTATAATAGCCAGGTGACATTTAAAACACCCACATGAGAAAAAAAATTGCCAGCCTATATTTTTAAAAAGAGCACTGCTTGAAATTTAGCAATTTAAATGATTCCATTTTAGTGGCCACTAAGAATCTAGAAAATAAAAAATAAAATAAAAGAAGGACGGAACACAATAACACGTAAAGATTTTTTTCTTTTCTCAGATTGTGGATTTCTAAAAATATATGATATCTTTATTTCAAATCAAATATACACTACGGTCACCCCACATGTTTACATTATAATGTACTAGGCGCCTTCAGCTTAGTGCATTAGTAGGTACCCATTATCTGTAAGAAATGTTAATATAACAATATTGTTCTTTCAAATATTATTTTGTGTTATTTTATTGTTGTAGAATTGTAAGCCTCATCACAGGGTGGTCCTAGTGAGGTTAAAAAATTGAATTGTAAACAGTAATAATACCTAGCATGTAAAGAAACAATATCGTTATCACAATAACTTTATTAAACTTTATATTATTACTTGAATGCTCCGGAATTGTGAAAGATCCAGTTATTATTAATAATTGTATAGTCCTAATACCCTTAAATTGAATAGCCATGGGTACTCGGAACAAACTATGTTACGAGTAGGTTGTGTTTGTAGTTTACCTAGGGTGTATATTATAATAGATTAACGAAATCCCAATACACAGCATGTTAGTTGTATGATGTTCAAAGCGAGATCATCCTGGTATTGTTTCCGCCCTGGGAAGGTATGTAAAACATCTCCGCCTGAGCCTACAAGGGGGTGCTCCTCCCTATGTGGAGAGAATCCTATTAAGTATATGGATAATAACAACAACAACTATGTTATGCGAATTAATTTTCAAATGTGAACACACTAGTTTTTGCGGTCGTGTTTGGTGTGTTAATTATTTAAAAAAAACAAGTTCTTTGCGTATTCTACAAACATAAGCGGCTGAAAACTTATGTTAGTATTGTAAATGTGTATTTCATTAAGTCAGCAAGTAATAAGTCTTAGTCATAAGTCATTAGCTATAAGTCTTAGATGTAAGTCACAAGTTATAATAATAAAACTTGGTTGTAAGCCAGTTATATAAATTCTAATATCTACAAGTAGGTATTTATTTGCACAGCACCCTGCGACGGTCGGCGAAGTCCAGGGGTAAGGCTTTGGACTCCCATTCTGAAGGTGGCGGGTTCGAACCCGGCGTGGGCAAATAAATTTTATTTAATTAATTTGTGTTTTATTTATTTATTTATACTGGGTTTTTACAGATGTTCGCACTTACGTGAGAACATCCAATTATAAAAACTCAGTTATTGTACAAATAGAGACATACAATTACAAACAATCTACAATTACATACAATTAAATACAGATACATACAATTAAATACAGATACATACAATTAGAAAAACAGAAAAGTCACAAATAAAAAAATAAATAATAATAAAAAAAAATAAAAAAAAATACAAAATTTTATACAAGCTCCTCAAGTAACATATATTACAATGAGAGACAAGAGACATTGGAATCACGAGAGGCATGCAAAGAGAGACAATTGACACAATATAATTAGTTAAACATATTTTTTTAACAGCGCCAGAACTTTTTTTCTGAATCCGTACACATTATCGACAAAAATATCTACTTCGGCACATCTGGGTCAGAGGGCTAAAGTAGGCTATATTATTTTTTAAATGTATTCAGGTGAAAAGTGTTATGGCGTCTTAAACAATGGGAATTGGGGACATTTATTTCAATATTGCTAAGATATAGTGTAGTATCAAGATGGTCGTGAATGGTTTATATAAACATATTAGAGCTGTCAATTGCCTTCTAGTTTTAAGTGCATCAATCTTGAAGTAATCACGACGTACGTCGTATGATCTAAGATGGTCATGTAGTCCACATTTAAAGGATAACATTCTTAGCATTTTTTTTGGACTGACTCTACAATGTTTTCATATTTGCAGTAATGTGGATTCCAAATAGTGCTTCCACATTCAAGTTTACTTCTAATTAAGGCATTGTAAAGGGTCAGAATTGATTGGGGATCTTTGAAAGGTTTTCATATTCTGTGAATAAATCCCATCATTTTTAATGATTTGCACTTAATGTCGTTGATGTGTACATCAAATATGAATTTAGAATCAAGAAGTGTTATTTCACAATTAATTATAATAAATAAAAAAAAATATATATATATATATTATATTTGCGGCACGTTCCATAGTGGAAGACATTCTTAGTGTCGCCCTGGTGTAAGACCACCATTCAGAATCGAAACGTGGCTCTAAATGGCTTTAGGCGTACTTAGTGACTAGATCTGAATAGCCAGGTTCTTCCCCACCTTCCTCTTCCCTAACTTCTCCCTTCTCCACTTACCTTCAGCCCCCCAACATACCTCACACGTAGACGGGAGCAGATGGGATTCTTGTGTCTATAATATTTTTTTTTTAAACCCTTCGGGTAATTTTTCAGAAAAGCGCAAATTTTCAAAAAAATTAAGTAAATCAGCCAAATCAGAAATATTGGAAATACGTAGCGAAGTACCTACCTACGTAGCGAATACGTAGCCTATTACAAACTCAATGCTTCTACTGTATAAATATTACAAGTACTTAAAGTTGTCACGATTAGAGGCCCTAGCAAGCTTGCTCTATAGGGCATGTTCCCTAGGACAACTGCACATCGCTAACGTACAAACAACAGTTGATGTCGAATATGTTAAGGACACTTAGTCATTGTGAACTGTCACCTAATCGTTTGCGATCTGCAGTTGTCCTGGGGAACGATGAGAAGTTACCGACCGATTGTCGGTAACTTCTCATCGTTCCCTAGGACAACTGCCGATCTCAAACGTACAAACGACAGCTGATATCGAATATATTAAGGACACTTAGTCATTGTGAACTGTCACCTATTCTTTTTTTTGTTTGTTTTTGTGGTGTTATGCCGTGTTGTGCTACCTCCTTCTATAGCCGACGATGGACATGGACCTGATGATGGACACTGCAACGCTGTCCGAAGCGTAGGCTAAAGAAGGAGGTAGCACAACACGGCATAACACCCCAAAAACAAACAACAAAAATGCTTTTGGCCGTGAAAATCTAAAAACGTATCTGTCACCTATTCGTTTGCGATCTTCAGTTGTCATAGGGAAAGATGAGAAGTTACCGATAGTTATCCTATCGATCGTTATAGAGCAAGTGTGCTAGGGCCTCAGTTCCTACAGTAGTAACTAATGAACTATTTAAAAAAATATATTACACTTATTGTAGTAACGTAAAATTCCTTCTAACAATAAAAAATGTAAACGTACCTAAATGCCAATTTTAATGTTTTTGAGGGATGTGTTGATAACTAATGTGTTTTCACTTCATAATATTTTTTGTATTTATATCTATATTCAATTCCTTATTATTTTTGTATTTAATTTATGATTCATTTTCATCATTCTTTTGTAAATTTAATGGAAAATAATGTGAAAACGGTGCTTCATCGTTATGCTGCATTCAAAGTTTATTGTTATTCAATCTAGAAAACGCTTTTAATAACGTGAATCTGAACTCAGTGGAGTGAAAGTGTTAAAGTTCTCGCTTCAATAAATTCTTTAGAGAAACTCCCTTTAATTAAGTACAGTTAGTTTTTTATTTATTTTATTTTGTCTTTAACTTTTTTTCTACTCCCTCGTACCGGAGAATATCACGGAAGTTTTTCTCACTGGTTCACTTGTATATACATTTATATTATAACACTGCAGCCAGTTTGATTCAAACATTTTCTCTTCTTTGTTTTTGTTTTTATTTGGAAGAAAACACAGATAAAGATACTAATTGTATCTATCAACAACTAGAGAATATATAATAATATTTTTATGTCATCGGCATACAAGAGAAACATACAGTGCGTGAAACATTAATATCGTTTTTTTTTGTTTATTTAATTAAAATTAAATTTAATAATGTTATTATTAAGTTTTGCAATAATTTTTTGTATTTTTTTATTATTGTGACAGCTGTTTCGGCGTACAATGCTATTTTCAAACTGTGGGTGTTTCACAATTAAACGATGTATTTCTACGATTTTAAATGTCTTTTAAGCTCCCGTACGAGCTAGATATTATTTGACGTACCTTTTAAATACAAAAATAATTTTTCAGTTTGGTTCGATATTTTGGCCTCAAATCCAAAATTACGTTTTTTGTGAAACCGGCCGCGCTGCCGTTCCCAAAAACCCGTTAGTTCCCGTTAACCAAAACTATATTTGAATTCAGATGCAGCAGCGCATCGACAATGTATACGGAACAAGGATTGGCGGCCTGGAGATCACTGGAGCCAAGATGCTGCTAATGGCCTCCGACAACATAGTGGTGACTGCAGCCTACCAGCACCTAATTGTTTATTTTAGTTAATATTTTGGATTCTTTTTAATATTACCCATTTATTTTTTACCAATCGCATGCCATCACCAATGAAATATTGTAAAAATTGGCTTAATAAATGTAAAGGAATGTATATTACAGTTAAAGGTTGAATAAAATTTCGTGCTTTACGTCGTAGGACACGTGGAAAACATTCACAAAACAAGCAAGGCAGTTAATAAGTCATCCTACGTGCGTCACCATTGGTGAGTTAGTTCTGCACCTGGGAAGAATCTAAAGCCTGTATTAGCGGCCTCGCGCAAAATTATCCGGGGCCTAAAATCCTGATTTAGCCAAAATATCTAGTATTGATAATAAATCATTCAGAAGCTAATATGCCATCGGCAGTATTGCGACATTCCTCCTAGTAGGCAGGACTAGCACAGTAAATTCAAATAAACGCTGGCAAAATAAAAAAAGACCTTAAATTGCAACAAATTGGAATCCGAATCAGATTCACTTCACAAAAACAGTTTTCGGTACTTTCTGACAGGTGACACTCTTGAGCGCATGGCTCAGTGATTATTTGGCGCAAATTTTCTACCAAAAAACACAGCCGCTTCCGCTCTCCTACCCACCCCACTCCCCACCACTTCTGTCGTCACACCCTCTAGGACTAGGCCATCGAAAGCGATGAAAAAACCTTTTTACTGAAAATTTAAATCGTTTAGACTAAATTGGCAGTTTCAGCAGTTGTACAACGCTATAAAGAATAAACAATAATAAAAACTGATTAAACTTGTTTTATTTTTCCTTTATAAATTTATGATTTACCAGCTGAAGTTCCCAACTGATTTTTTAAATCAGATGAAGATAGTAATTTTCCTCTTTTTTGAACGTCAAGTGTGCAAAAATTCATCAAGAAGTATCAAAATTATACTTTAAGGGTGAGATAAGGGGTGGGGTGGTATATAGAAATCTCACGAAAACAGTAGTATTTCTCTTGTTTAAAGGTTAAGAATCCAAAATTCATCAGTACCAGAATAAAACTGTAGATTTGTATAATAAATAAATCCGTCACAAACATTGTCCGTACATCCGTATTGAAATATATTTATATCGATCGTTCAGATAATTAGTAGGACGTCTCCGAAGTGTCTAAATTTGAGTTGAGTATGCAGTTATATGCAAAAATTCTCTGTTAGTACAATACTCGGATTACTCGTAAGCATTACCAAAACGATTAAAAAGCATAAAAACTTATAGTGAATTAAACAAAATATTGGTATTTCTGGGTTACTGGTAAGTTATTTCAAAGTGTGTTACTAATGTACTGGACCGTTATGCCTTCCAGTGTTGTTTTATGGCATATTCATATGTAAATCACAGACACATGTTTCTTTTTTTTTATTCGTAACATATTTATTATACAGTATTTTCACATGCTTTTCGACTACCACACTAGACACTTGTCGGTATTATGGTAGTCAATGTCCTATGAATAATATTTGATTTATGGTGAGCATTCGAATATTGCTTTCCTCATGAACTGGGCGATCGGTAAAGATTCTCCATATTTCGACTACAGACGAGAAAACATTCCTATGAGAGGCTTGTAATGAGAACCTACAGATGTAACTACAAAGATGACCGAAATATTTGTAATACGTAACAAGGAACTATTTCTTTATTTTACAAATCATCTAATAATCTTATTGCAAATCTGAAAATAAAACAATCCTAGACACATAATGTTATGTGATTTATGATATTTTGTGTCATATTAATGAGTTAAATAAAATAAAGAAAAAACAATTTTTCAAAAATATATTTCTACACGTCCAATACCAGATTTGAAATAATTCTTGCGACCTTGTAAAGGGTCCGCCAAATAACTTTTTTTTTTTGAAAATGCTATAAAAAAAAAACTACTGAATATTTTCTCAAATTTCTTTTTTTATTTATAAGTACAATCCTTCCGGTTAATAATGGAAAATAATTTCATTCAAATGGCTGCCTCGGCTGGCCATGCAGTAGCCTACACGATCGGTCCAATTTTTAAGCACATTATCGATTGTGTGCAGCTGTATTTCACCAATGGCTTCACGAATATTGTCCTTTAAAGCGTCAATTGTCTCTGGCTTGTCGGCGTAACATTTATCTTTGAGGGCACCCCACAAATAATAGTCCAACGGTGTCAAATCGCAGCTCCGAGGTGGCCAAACGACATCAGCTCTGCGGCTGATAATGCGATCTTCAAAAACAGGGCGCAAAACATCGAGTGTAGCTTCGGCTGTGTGGCACGTAGCGCCGTCCTGTTGAAACCAAATGTTGCCAATATCCTCCTCTTCAATTTTTGTGAACAAAAATTCGTTCAACATGGCCCGATAACGATCGCCATTGACTGTAACGGCCACTCCTTGCTCATTTTCAAAGAAAAATGGCCCAATTATGCCTCTGGACCAAAATCCGCACCAAACATTATTTGTGGGGTGCCCTCAAAGATAAATGTTACGCCGACAAGCCAGAGACAATTGACGCTTTAAAGGACAATATTCGTGAAGCCATTGGTGAAATACAGCTGCACACAATCGATAATGTGCTTAAAAATTGGACCGATCGTGTAGGCTACTGCATGGCCAGCCGAGGCAGCCATTTGAATGAAATTATTTTCCATTATTAACCGGAAGGATTGTACTTATAAATAAAAAAAGAAATTTGAGAAAATATTCAGTAGTTTTTTTTTTATAGCATTTTCAAAAAAAAAAAGTTATTTGGCGGACCCTTTATATATAAAATATGAGCATATTGTGTTTGAATACTTAACTGCTCCTATTACATATACTAGCTCGTTCACTCGCAGTTCGTAATGGGATATAGGATTTACTTTGGTTCATGTCTCTCCTGTCCTTGGTCTGTGGAAATATCAAATTATGTAAAACACAAAGTTCAGCCATTGTCGGGGAGTAGCATCACGTAGTTTCATCTTTGTGCTGCATTCCAGTTATATAAGCTAAGGTTACCACGTTGCTCTGGCACCTATCCTTCCCGACAACCACTCACCATCTCCCTCACCCACCCTCAGAACACCACCTCCTCAACCTCAACCTCAACCCCTGCCACTAACCGTTTGAGTCGGCACGGTATTTTTAGTACTGAAATGGTGCTTGTCTCATTGCTTTCTCTTCTACATGCAAATGATAAAAATATCTGTTTTAAGCGTTTAAAATTTACTTCCATTTTGCCTAGTTAAATACTTCAGAAAGCGGTAGGATTCACCATGATGAAATGTATTGGAAAATGTGGTGAAATTTTTGTTTGGTGCGGGCAACATGCTGTTGAACTATGGTCCATTACACTGTAATGTGGAGGCATTTATTCAAAAGGTACAATAGATTTGAACAGTGTCATAAAATGTCAATGCATCTGTAAGTACGACCCCACACTTCCCACAAGTAAATACGTAAAAGCAAAAAATGTGGGGAATTTAGTACGATCCTACACTTCCCATAAGTAAATATATATAAAACGAAAAAAATGGGGAGTTTAGTACGATCCCAGACTTCCCATAAGTAAATACATACAAGCAAAATGCAACAACAATCTATATATTTAAAAATGGAACGAAACGAAGATGGTCTGTAGCATTGTATTAGGTCTATTAGGAGATTGGTTGGGCCAATTATTTTCTCTAGTTTTTGACGACGAAATGCAAGGAAACTAGAATCTAATGGGATTCCATAATCTCATCTCACCTCACCATTTGACAGATAAAAAAGATAACATGCTTTTTAATTTAGACATGCCTGATGATCTCCATACACTGAACCCCAGATTCCTACCCAACATTCATACCTTTTTCCTTCCAAGAACTTCCTCTCCTTCCTTTCCTTAAAAACACCCACCCCACAGCATTCCCAAAGATGACATAGGCTCTGAGGGAAATTATTTTCCTCGGGGCCTCTTGTGTGGAAATAATGTCAAAAATTTAAAATAAAAATAATCCTACATTCCTTATAATTTAATAATAATAATAATAATAATAAGCCCTTTATTCTGGACTTCGGTTAGGTACATGAATTTAGACATTTTTTGTTTTTTATAATATGTTTGTTATAATATGTCCCGAAGCTCAGTTTGCCTCTTGGCATAGGCCTCCTCTAACATTTTCCATTGGGACCTGTCACGCGCTACTCTTCTCCATTGATGTCCAGCCGTGAGTTTTAGGTCGTCTTCCCATCTTATGTGTTGACGTCCTCTACTTCTCTTGCCATCTCTGGAATACCAGTCAGTGACATTTTTGCACCATTTCTCTTGTGGATCGCGGATCATGTGACCTGTCCATCTCCACTTTTGTTGGTCTATTCGGGTAACTATATCGGCAACTTTAGTTTTCTCCCTTATTATGTTACATCTCACCCTGTCCTGTTTCCTTATTCCTGTCAAACTTCTCTCCATGGCTCTCTATAATTTAACTTTTTTTCTCTATAATTTTTCTCCTTATAATTTAACGCTCATTAAATATGATTTATGTGAAGAAATTATACGGGGTAAAGTTGTAAGATTTTTTTTTAGTCAAAGGGAAAAAGAGTTCTTCTTGTACTATTGTTGCCATGTTTATGATCGGGATAAACTTTCCGCCGGTCGGACTTTTAGGACGTCGAGATAAATTTACTTAGGCCTCTTTAATGAAACTTTTTTGGTTTACCAACTTAAAATTGTGGGAGTCATCCAGAAAAAAACTGTCGTGGTTAGTAATTTATTCTTTGGAAATTTTTTTATACTTTAGTAGTCGGTTTTCTATCAAAAATAAACTTTCCGAAGTGTTAAAGTTTCAACTAACTTACGAATGTGGTTTTAGGCAAATCATTTTGATCTTTGATATAAATTTTAAATATAAATTGAAATTATTATAATTTTATTTTGCTGTCCATGAAAATTTTGAAGAACATAAAAGTAAATTCTCTCATTGAAAAGTGTCTTAAGTCAGTTTTGAATATGCGATGTAATATAATATCTGAACAAGCATTAATTCTGTAATTTAAACTTCGTAATAACTGTTCAAGCCAAATTTAATAACTATTTAGGAAATTCATTTTATTTTTTAACACTTCTGCAAATAATATTAAATCAGTGGTATCATATTTCTTATCCATCTTGATAAAATAATAAAGATTTAAAGACAATAACCAAAAATCACACTTTCAGGAAGACGCTTGGAGACTTTTTGATGAGTGAATGTGATAGAATTAGAAGCCTGTTTATATAATCTAATGCTAATGTACTTTTTTTCTCCTTTCTATTTTCTACATTTTATTATAATTTTTCCAATATTTAACATGATTTATACTAATTCCATGTTTACACTAGACTTCATATTTCATACAATGTAACTATACTATATTGGTCACCATGATACAGGCAGCCGCCTAGTATGGTGATTTAATATATCAACTTTATGTAAATGTCACAATTATGTAACATGTATTATATAAATAAAAATAAATAAAAATAAAATATTCTAACGCCGTTCTTCCACGTAGCTATTCACAAGCGACGCTACCGCTACCTGTCAAACAAATTTGCTAGTGTAGCACCTAGCGGCGTTTTCAAACACTAATACTAGTATGGAAAACACAGACGAGCGGCAATCGCGTCGCTTGAAGGTATCTCCATGGAAGAACGGCGTAAGAAGAATATTCCAAGTTTCCTTCGCTCATTATCGCTCATCATCGCTCGAGCGCTTTTTGCCTCATTATGGCACTATTTCCAAAACCACGGATTGCTTTGTTGCCAAAATGTGGCAAATTTTGAAAAAAAAAATGTATTAAAACGACTATATAATAAATTGTACATTCAAAATATAACATAATAATTATTCTCTAGATTATTTAAAATGTTTTAAGGTTAAAGATTTAATTATATATATTTTTATAAATCCTACAAATATATGATAATACACAAAAGATAGGAGAACTCATTGGCTACATAGAACTATAATCAGTTTGTATGTCCCCATAATAAAATTGAGAGGTATGATTTTTTTAATGTGGGCGGAACATATTTAAATTGCTCTGTCGCTCCAGTGATTATGGAATGGCTGTTGCGAGCAGAAAGATCTAATCACGAAACACGGCTAAAGCCATTCAATCAATGTTTCAAATCTGAATTATGGTCTTACACCAGGGTGATATTGAGAGTATCTTTTACTGTGGAACTAAATAAATTATTTGTGAAGTAACCCAAATAAAACCAGGATTTGAACCCTCGACCTTCAAAATGCTAATTGAGAGCCTTACCCTTGACCACGGAGGCCGACAGAAATTATTTACATATTTCTAAAATTTGTAAATAACAAAAAAATGGTACAAATTTCAAGATGCAGTTTCTTACCGTTTGGTATATCTTTTGTTGGAAACCTAAAAGCTTTCTGATTTATATAAATTCATTAAGGTTTTCTTTCAGAGGGGTTGAAATATTTTTTGATCGTTACATCACAATAATATCAATACAATATCACAGAGCGATCAAATAATAATACGTTGTTCATGACTGTTAAATTCTATGGGAATCTGAACCACCGCTAGACTGTGTTTCAAACGAACTGTAAATCTTCAAGAGGCAGAGATATCTACAGCCTCCCTCTTCCCGTCAAGGGGAATCGTTCCCCCCTCTCTACGGTACACATATAAATCACCCAACAAATTGAATTTCAATAACTCGTCGCGGCTCCATCGTTTAATAATAGCAATACAATGAATTCATATTCGAGGCAAATCCAATATAATTTATTCGGCGTTCTTGACATTCTCAATCAATTCTAATAACTTTATTAAATATTTTTATTTTGATGATTTTTTAAAATTAATTCTCTAACATGGGAGCTTTCATTAAAGAAAAAACATTTAGGTCTGTAAAAACATTAATGTACCTGTACGTACATAAAATTGGTAGACATTTTTAGTAACCTACTACTAATAACATAATAAACTATTAATACGATACGTTAAAAGTAAGAATAACAAACAATGGTAAATTAATCTTATATATATATATATAAAGAGAGTCCCGAGAAATAGGATCTTTCATTTTCTGAACGACTGCTCTAACCACTGATATTTTGAGGTAACCTTCAGACCAGCCGAATTTGTTTGCTTAGTAGGAATATACACATTACAAGTCAAAAATGTGTCTATTCTTAGCCTCTCTTATATCACCACCAATACATTATGTAACAGGCATTAAAATATATTATTCAACAGGCA
Organism: Limnephilus auricula; assembly: GCA_951813805.1. NCBI lineage: Eukaryota > Metazoa > Arthropoda > Insecta > Trichoptera > Limnephilidae > Limnephilus > Limnephilus auricula. Next base: position 32,193,614 of record OX638398.1, on the reverse strand, counting down.
TTAAAATATATTATATAATAAGCATTAAAATATATTATGTAACAGGCATTAAAATATATTATGTAACAGGTATTAAAATATATTAAAATGCTATTATGTAACAGGCATTAAAATATATTACGTAACAGGCATTAAAATATATTATGTAACCGGTATTATCATATATTTTGTAGCAGACATTAAAATATATTATATAATAAGCATTAAAATATATTATGTAACAGGCATTAAAATATATTATGTAACAGGCATTAAAATATATTATGTAACAGGCATTAAAATATATTACGTAACAAGCATTAAAATATATTATGTAACAGGCATTAAAATATATTATGTAACAGGCATTAAAATATATTACGTAACAGGCATTAAAATATATTATGTAACAGGCATTAAAATATATTATGTAACAGGCATTAAAATATATTACGTAACAGGCATTAAAATATATTATGTAACCGGTATTATCATATATTTTGTAGCAGACATTAAAATATATTATATAATAAGCATTAAAATATATTATGTAACAGGCATTAAAATATATTATGTAATAGGCATTAAAATCGTAAATGGCTGCGGAAACGGATTTTAGTATTAAAGATTAATTAAAAATAGTGATTTCATCTCAAACTTCGCCTTAATAAGTTACTATTATAATGAACATTATTAAAAAAATATTTGCAAGAAAAACACGAACATGTTTTCAGGAGTCCGATCTGTAAAGTAATTGCGAAGAGACGTTGCAGGTTTATATAGAAACTTGAGAATACTGTTAAAAGTATTCATGTAGCCATCCGAATGATTTGAATATTTGCTTCAATCTTACTGAGCAAACTTCTGAAAAATTTCCGCGAGGGAAAAAATGTTTACAACTGGAAGTCTGAAAGTCAAATATTGCTTCAACAATTCAAGAATTCTAACTTCTAGTTTCCTTTATTATCAAGAACATTGTTGAAAATATTTAAGTTTTCTTCGTGAAAGTGTGAAGAGTTTTGTACAAACAAGTGGGAACTTAGCGTGTAAAATGTAATTTCATAACTTTAATATCAAACGTACTAATTTCGGAAGTCTGTTAGCCGCTGTTTGTTCCATTAAAACATTTCTGCTTGAAATTTGGTTCAATGAACTCAAATGTGCTTTGAATTTAAGGGTCATCTTCAAAATTGGAACTGATTGTGTGAAGGTTTTTTGACATTAGCTCCACAAAAATCCCTATGGGCCTACGTCATCTTTGGGGATTCTGTGTTTAGGGTATTTTTAATGAAATTAAGGAGAGGAAGTTCTGGGAAGGAAAACGGTATGAGAGGTAGAAAGGGTAGAAGGGGGATGCTGTGTAGAGGGTATTTTAAGGGAACGAGAGGAAGTTCTGGGAAGGAAAAGTGTGTGAGAGGTATGATGGGTAGAAGGGTAGGAATCTGGGATCAATGTATCCAGGAGTGGCAGACGTATTCATCCCTCTCACTGCGGTGTATGGCTATGGATCGAGAGTATCCGGGAGGTCAAGCATCAAAAAGGAGAGGTGAAGCATTATCAAACCCGCCACGAAGAAAGTACCGCTGCCAAGACCTATCATACCTGACCCCGTGAACCCCCTGGGCAACCCTGCGAAATCACCAAACGAAGCAAACCAATTGAATAATGCAGACAACCGATAAATTACATAGGTACATATGGTATAGGTTATCTAAAAACATAACATTTTAACAGAAAATTATTATTATAAATGTTAACATTGGAATTGTAATATCTCATGAATTTTCACATGATTGAATATTATTTTTCATGGTTGGATATAATATCTACAAATAATGTTACATTTCACACAGCAATTTCACATTATATCATTTTAAGCTTCAACAAAACTGCTTTCAAATAATTTTGTAGTTTCCTCGTTACTGAAATATTCCATTTCCAATTATTTCTGAAAATAGATATAACTTTGTCCCATTATAACATAAATCTGCATAGGATCGCATTTCGAAAACTTAACAATGGTTAAACAATGCACTTTTGATTAAATTTCTAACAGTTCTACGGTAATGGCTGAGAAGCGATGCAGATGATATTGCGATATTTTACCTTGAAAAAAACAAAAAAATTATTTTGAAAAATACGACTAGCTTTCTTAAAGACTCGTAAACAAACAAGTAGTTTTCCCGATCACAGGGACTCCTGAGAACATTACATTATGTAAAATAATTATTGTTATATTAATATTATGTGTCTTTGATTTGTGTAGGATTGTGAATGTATATTTCTTTAACTATATTGAAAAATAACAAAACATCTAGATAACAGATCAAATAAAATATCTAGGAATCATAATTGAGCATAACCACAAAATACACATTTTCCTAAACATAAGAAACATATACAAATTAAAAAAAATGAAAGCAATACATTTTGCACTTTGTCAATCCATAATAGATTATGGAATCACTGTTTGGGGAGGAGCAAAAAACTCAGATATCGACAATATGGAAATCGCACAGAAAACCATCCTTAGAAAAGATAGACTGTCTGATACAGACCAAATATTCAACATGTTTGACGTACTAGATATACCTAGGCCAAGTGTACGTTAAAAGACTATTAAACTACATTTTTTAACAAAAAACAAATTTCAACAAACACAGACTATCACTAATAGAATTATTATTTATTCACAATTGGAACTCATAATAAATGCCTCAGAATGAGATACGTTTTAGATTTTCACCGCCAAAAGCATTTTCGTTGTTTGTTTTTAAGGTGTTATGCCGTGTTGCGCTACCTCCTTATTTAGCTGACTTTTCGGACAGCGTTGCATTGTCCATCGTCAGGGCAGATCCGGCAGATCCGACGATGTGTGTTCTTCTGACTTTTATGTCCAGGATAAATCTTCCCCACAGGAAAAACTTAACCCTTCCACACACTTTTCCACAAATGATCATCTAGTCAATCCATGCTAAGCAATTCTACTATTTAAGTATAATAGTTGCAAAACAATACAAGAACAACACGTCAACCCACCAGAGACCAAATGGGAAAATAATTCACCTACTCCAGATATTTTCATATCAGAGGGTTCAGCTCGGTAGAATTCCTAACTGGACCGATAAATCATACAGATCCCTCAATATAAATATTTACAGGTATTTAAAATGACTGATTTTTTCATTTTTATGTATAAATTCTTTGACAAATCTAATTAGCCTAAATTTTGAATGAGAGAGCTAGGTATAATGCCAGAGTAGCCGAAATAATAAATGGTAATATTTGTATAGTCTGAGAATGCCAAATTCTATTATTGTATGTGGTTAATTCATTGTAATCCTTGACTTGCTGTAGGTGTCAAGTGGACTCCCAACGAGATTTGAACAACAATGAAAATATTTTCTCACATTTTCAGCGAAATTCTTCGGCTTGGAAAAAACCCAGCGCGATTCGGTAAAGCGTGAAACCGTCTAACTTCTATATTCTACTTTTGTCTGGTAATTGCTGTAAAAGCCCACAAACGAAGCTAATAACTGGTTCAGTGCTTTGCATTTCCTTTCAATGTGATGTGTTGGATGTGATTTTACGTATTGTTAACGATAATGATTTTCCGAATTGTAAAGCCCGCAAAGGAATTCTCGGAATTATTTTACCACAGAAATTTCGTTTATTTCTGCCACCGATTCGTTTATTTCCATAAAAATTTTGTTCATAATATTGTAAGATGAATTGGAATAACAACGACAAAAACAGACTAGTTTAAATTTAGGTATTTGAGATAAGTGAACCATTAATTTTCTTCCTAAAATATAGAACAACATATAAAAGTATAAGGACAAGTTTTTTAAAATTAATATAACAAAAGTTACATGGGCATTTTATAAAAAAGTTTGTATATTGTATTTTGGTCACACCCCACGATTTTTCAGTGTTTTTTTTTATTACACACAAGCCCTGCTTATTTATGGGGGTAATAATTAATAATAATTGGACAATTAAAAAAAAATTAAAAAATTATTTCGTACAAAATAAAATTGTAAAGTCATAGATTTTTTATTGAAAAATTATTAATTTTCATTATTTACTGAGTTAAAAACAGCTGTCGAACCTGTATATTTATTTTATCAAATATTTAGATTTTAAAAAATGGTGTGATTTTACCATATCCCCACTCTATACACATTTATTTTTATACAATCTGATTTCGTAACTAATTTTAGGTGTGTAAGATTAAAATTTTGGTGTTTACACCAGCTTATAAATTATACATTTTGGAAAATACACAGTTTTTATGTAAATAAATATGTTTAACATTTCTGGTACAGAATCCGTTACTTCCATTCTGTGACTATATTTATTTATTTATTAACGGCATTCTTAAGGGATGATACATAGGAATATTTTATAAAAAAATATACAATTCTATTTATTTAAGCTGTTTTTTTGTACATAACTGGACTCTCTTAGCAACAATCTTTTGTATTTATTAGGTAAAAATTACAAAATGTCCACTGACTCGGTATAATTATTACCTTACCTTTGAGGATTATTGTCCAGAATACTAAGTTTTTTCAGTGCACACACTCTGGAACAAGTCCCGAATGTGTGCATTAAAAAATCCCGATTTCTAGTTACCTGGTATTGGTAGAAATTTATAAGGAAGCCTCAGGCAAACCCTAAACGTTCAATATTATTCCTCGGAAATTTATCAAATATTGTGATATTTATTGAGCGTTTAGACTAGCGTATTGACGGATCATAAAATGTATCACAGGATGTCTAGACTCCTGAATTGTGATAAATATTGAAGCTCAGGCTAAACTTCAATATTTATCACGATCCATATCACGATCTTGAATTCAGGAATCGAGAAATCCTGTGATCCACTTTGTGTTCCGCCAATACGCTAGTTTAAACGTCCACAATAAATATCAAAAGTCTAGCAACGGTAGCACTCCGATCCATCAATATGGATCGTGATAAATATTTAACGTGGAGCCTACGTCTAAAAGTATCTCAAATGGAATACGTAAAAATGTTTATTTTTATTTATTTTATTTATTTATTAAATGAATTTTGAACATTGTATAGATATTGTGTTATTTCATCCGCCATGCTAGAGATGTCCCTGTGTTATGGAGGGTGAAGTGTACAGATAATATAATTTATGGTGAAGAAGTATACTGATAATATAATAATTGATGATATTGAAGTTTACAGTTAACGCAACAATGAATTTATGATAATTAATTTTACATATAATATAATAATTGATGATAATGAAGTTTACAGATAATATAGCTATGTATTTATGATAATTAAGTTTTAATTTAGTTTAAAATGAAACGTTAAAAAAAATATATATTTATTATTTATTTTATTAAATTTCTTCCTCATTTATATTTTGATCTTACTTCTGTGGCGGTGAAAATCCATCAATTTTTCTTAATCGTTGATATTTATCGCTTTAAGTGCGCTTTATTTTGTAAATATCGGAGTCTAGTAGATGTTGTACGGATTTATTCAATCACACGCACCACGCACACTTGAGCGGGAGAGAAAGTTATTCCGGCGGCACGTACGGCACACAATACTCGTACTACAGATCTCACACTACCTCCTACCTCCTACTTCCTACTCTCAGCACCTACAATACACCCTTACACCTACACCTCCACCCTGCAATTTGCACCCTACAAGGTGTAAGGAAGTCACTCTATTTGAAAGTCGTTTTAAGATAATCCATTTCATTGTTTGTTTTTCTTTTAAACATTAGCTTCACACGGACTCCGTGGTCAGAGGTTTTAGACTCACAATCCGAAGGTCGCAGGTTCGAACCCGGCGTGCGCAAATACATTTTATTTTATTGATTCGTGTTATTTCACAATTAGTTACAAAATGGAAGATACTCTCAGTATCTCCCTGGTGTAAGATTACCATTCAGAATTGAAACGTTGCTTAAAATGGCGTTAGCCGTGTTCGGTGACCAGATCTGAATACCCAGGTTCACCCCACATTCCTCTTCCCCATCTCCTCCCCTCCCTTCTATCTTCAGTCTCACAACGTACCCTATAGTCTCTAGTAGGTATAGTCTCACCGGCTTCAGACGGGAACATTTGGAACTGCTGTATTCTTATCCAAAAAATACCGGATACCCTGAAGAAAATAATTGTAAGGGATGCAGTGGGGCGGGTATTATGAGAAAAAAAGGAGAATAAAGTTCTTTGAATAGAAACGGTGGGTTGGAATCTTGGAGTCAGTGTCTCCAGGAGTAGAGATTCCTCCTTCGGACTGCGGTGCAACGCGACGATAGAGTCCTGATGGAGAGTTAAGAAGGTCTCCCTAAACCGGTCTCTCCCGATCCGACATGCTACGCAACTGGTGATGAATCTTATGCATTCACCGTCAAGACTCGGACACACCCCATGAACCCGAACCCCCTGTTAAGTCACCAAATGTAGCGAACACTTGGGTGGCCTACAGCAGAGGTGTTGGTCATCCCATAAATGGTTTCCGGGTTACCATACCCACCTCCCAAATTAGTTATGGTCAGTCTCCATTTCCTGGTTTAATTACATTTTGTAGCTAAATCAAGAAAGAACAAAAGTAAAATTAATGTTTTCGAAATAAGTACAAATCAGAATAGATTTTTTTTTGAATACATGTATTTTTTTTAATTTATAAATAAAATAACAGTATTAAATGTGTCAAAACATTTATATTATGGTGAATCACTTGACAATGTATGCTGTTTGCAGTAATTTCATCCGCCTCTCTTCACTACAGTATTCATGCTGACAATGAATAACCGCCTTGTTATCTCCTATTGTCTTTATCATTGTATTCTAATGGTAGGTACCTACCCGTAGCCGGTATATACATATTCCAAATAATTTAAATACATACATTCAATTTAGACTGTCGTAGAAAATTCTGACATTATTTCTTCACCGCATAAGATATGTTAAAAACACATGTTATATTATTTTACTTTGATTCAAATCATTTTTAAAGATGTCTCATTTTCAAAGCTCAACTATTAATTAAATGACACATTAAAAGGAACGGTTGGGAGGCTTTTTACACAAGTAATTTTATTTTGCATTTGAGGCCAAAATAGAAAACCAAGCTAAAAAGAAAAATTTGAATAAAAAGGTGTAGCAAATGTCCAGTACGGATATGCCCTACTTAATTTATTTGTGTTTTAAAATATAAAATATACGCCACTAAAGGGTTTAATTCTTTTATGATTTAATAGGCAGCTTTGACAATTTTTTATGAGAAATAGTAAATATTTAATTATTAATCTTGCCCAAAATGCCACGTATATAAAATACAAAATGAAACCTTTGTAATGCTTTTCTTAACTAATTTATATATTTTTTTTATTTTACATTTTATTGTATTTACGTAATAGTTTTTTTAAAGAAATTCAAATCATCTCACATATAATTGCCAAATTTGTCTCAAATCATGAAAAATAAATTCATCATTGGTCTATATATTATAATATGCATCTTAAATAAACAAAATAGCATATATCCATTCTAAATATTCGCTATACCTTTTGATTAAAAAAAATATTATTCAGTTTGGTCAAGTATTTTGTGTTTAAATTCAAATTTTAGTTAGGTAAGAAAAAGGCCGCATAGCCGTTCCTCTTAACCGTGAGTAATTGTTATGAAAATAACAGTAGTTTATAATGATAAGTTCGTCTGATATAATGTTTTACATTTTATTTATTTGTGTTTAATGTTATTTGATTTATCATGAACAAACGTATGAATGTTATTTTCGTTCCCTTCCCTTTACCTTGAGAGCGAGTGATAAGGCCCACTGGTAGATTTTTTAGATTGCATCAAGTGTAGAGGTACCCTCACAATATACAAAGGTAAGTTTTTTCCACAGTGTTATTCAAAGTAAAACCATTAATCCTATGCTCGCTAGGAACATATGTTACCTCATTGTGTAAACACGAACTTTCATATTTATTATTGAATTGGATACAGGAATTAATAAATAATTCACCTGCTGTAAAATAATTAGTTTTGTATGGATTTAATATACACTATATTTACCAGATGATTATGATTATATATTATTATATTATATATTTATGATTGAGAGGTTATTGCACTTACCGTTTTGAATATTACAAAAATATTTATTCGTTTTCAATTACTCATTTTCAGATCCATCTATTTAATGTATGTAGTATTTGTTTTTATATCACCCATACTCAGGCAGTGCCTTAGTGGGTTTTCATTTCTTGTTTATACCATTTGTTATTATATTATGTTATATGTATAAAGAAATGAGAATAAATAAAGTTAAAAAAATAAAAATAAAAAAAAGATTCCTTATTTTAACGAATTAGTAGTTATTGCTTTTTCATAAAAATAATTGATGACCTCCGTGGTTGAGGGGTAAGGCTCTCGACTCCCAATCTGAAGGTCACGGGATCCAATCCCGGCGTGAGCAAATAAATTTTATTTGATTAATTTGTGTTATTTCACAATTAATTAATTAAAAATAATATACATTATATTTGTGGCACGTTTCAGAGTGATTGATACTCTAAGTATCATTCTGGTTTGAGACCGCCATTTGAAATAGAAAATTTGCTTGAAATGGCTTTAGCCGTGTTTGGCGACCAGATCTGAAACAGCCAGGTACTTCCCCTCCCCAATTAAGCCTCACAACATACCCATATTGGGGTAACCATAGTATCACTGGCTCCGTATGGCAACAGTTAAGCGCCTCCGCCCACTGAGGCAACTGAAAACTCTCAACTGCCAACTGTCTTTGTATGACAATGTGATGGCCCGCACACTTCACAATCACACAAAACCCCGTTGTCAATGGTAACGCAAGCGGTGACTTGCGACCATCTTGCGACTGTCACGGCTGATTGCCCTGCTAGTTGCGAGCTGTCAGCTGATTGTTCTTCATCTATGGTTAAACAAGCTTTTTGACCAATCAAGACAGAGAAAACAGCCGGTTTTAGTTGGTTTTCAGTTGCCTCAGTGGGCGGAGCGCCTAAGACTCTCGCGCGTTATTCACATTTAAAAAATAATTAAATCGAATGTCCGAATCGAAAACACAACACTCGCTCGAGTGGATATTGAAAATTTCCCTACACATGTTTTTCCAATTTCAATTCCTTTATTTAATTACATGATCCAACGTCAAGTATTCGATTTATTTGATGACACCATATCTTACGAGGCGTAATCGAGTTATCCCTTCCCTTCTGATACCTGCTCTACATGTCCAAAACATTAAAAATAATATGCTAATACTACTTTTTTTATTCCGAGAAGTGCTCCTTACTACTTGAAACAACCTTGAAAATAACTATGTTCGACAAAACCAAATCAATTAGATAAAATCTTTAACGAAGGTTGAATTTCATAATGAATTTAGAATGGCCAGAGAAAAACTGGGATGCACTCTGAAGATAATGGGCAGAAAGTAGGTCACGATGCAAGAAGATAATCAGCGAGAATAAAGGGATACTGCGCGTAGATAAGGTCATAACAGAGGCGAGGCCAGTGAAGTATACGAGGTGTGGCTATTAAATGACGAGACAGACGCTGTAATATATTTATTTCGATTTCATACATACTTACTTCTTGTCATTTTCAATATACACCGCTCATCTATACCTACAATGCTCCATGTGAATCTTCCATTGTTCGAAACAGTGCTGGAAGTCTTTTTCTGTCAGCTCCTTCGAGATGCGCGCCGCTTTCTCTTTCACAACATCTTCAACGGGCTCAAATCGTGTTCCTTTTAATGCAGATTTCACCTTAGGGACTAGATAAAAATGGCACGGCGCAGGATCATACATAAGGGTTAAAACACGTAGTTTCGGACTACCTGCCCCAGCGCACCGGCAGTAGTTTGTAGCGAGCTGCGGACATCTGAACCTGGCTTCACTGTGTGCGGTTTAGTTTAATTTATATATAAACATTCTTGTCGGCGGGCCTGCGCCAGTCGGCCGCCCATGCGCCGACTGCTTTACCCGCATTCTACGTGTTTCAACCCTAAGGCAGTATAAAGTGTCGATACAAATATTTTTAACGTCAGAATTTTAGTCACCGTTTAGGCATACACCTTTTGCATGGTAAAATTTGCCGAACGCATTCTTTGTCAATTCCTACAGTTTCAGCAATCGCACAAATACTTTTTTCGATATTGTCTTCCGTTTTTGAAGTGTGAAACGTCTTCTTTGCTACCTTGAAAACCATTAAAAAACACACGCATGCAATGAAAATTCATTGTCATAGGTACACTATTTTCAATAAATGATAAGGTTCAGTAGCGGTTTTTCCAAGTTTCGTGTGAAATTTCACAATTCGTTGCTCTATTATTATACCACAAAGCTGAGCAACAAAGTCTAGTTAAAATTAACTAAATAATAATATAATATAATATTAACGTTTATTAATAAAACATTATTGTGAATGCTACTATTACTAATATTTTAATTTAGATTATTATTGTTGTCTTCTTCTTCAATGATGAATTACATTTATAAGAATAACCTTCAAAAGTTAAAAAGAGAGTTTTTCTTATAAAAAAATAGAAATACTATTATTAAACTTATTCATTTTCCTCCATAACAAAAAACTACTCTAATGCAAACGAAGGCTACGGCTATACGGATTTGTGTTCAGAAGCGAAGGTACTGCATTCGAAAGAGAAGACTTCACGCTTAACAGCTGTCGGTTGTCCACATTTGGCGTACTTCTTCTGCAGCAGCGTCAGCCTTGTTATTTAATAGCCACACCTCGTATCTTCATTCACACAAATAAAACCATGGACGGGGATTGATGTCACTTATAAGTTTACGCCACTACAAAACTTTACAGCTTTTAGCTGATGGCGAAATGTAATTTATTACATGTGGTTAATGGAGGCGTACTAATAACTTAATCGTCTATTAAACTTGTAAGTATTCTAAAATAACCTCATTAAGTATGCAATCGCAATTAAAATAATCATTTTGGGTACATTTATTTTACTGCTTGGTGGCTTGAGTAAAGTGGTTTATTGTTTTTCAGACGGAGTCTAAAAATTATACATTTTACAATCCATGGTCTGTTTTCTTCGACACTTCTGTATAACTTTTCTGTTGTTTATATTTATAACTCTACTACCTGGAGTACCTGGCTTCTCTCAGGACAACATTCAAGAGTGTTCTGGAATTTTCCCAATGATAAATACCCCTCCCTAACATCACGAAAGGAGAGTTTGCGGCCCTAAAAGAATTACATGCCAATGAGGAAATCTTGGTTCTGCCAGCCGATAAAGGAAATGCCACTGTTGTGATTAATACGGTAGAACTACGTATAAAAGATGAAAGACCTCTTGTGCGATGCCGGCACCTATCAGAAGATCAAAAACAATCCCACCAACAAAATTGACCTAAAGATAAGGGAACTAGTCAAACCTTCCAGCATTAGGAAAGAGGTTTGTTCTAAACTTTTTGTAAAAGCCTCCAGAACTTTTGCTCTGTACGGTCTCTCAAAAATACATATAAGAAAATCCCAATGAGACCGATTATCAGCGCTATTGGTGCACCTATATAAACACCTATTGAGATTACTGCAGATGCAAACTGGTAAAACTGAATCGTGAATTAAGGATTCAACAGATCTGATCAGTAAGCTTAAGAAGGTTTAATACTGAGTAAGGAGATATTCTGGTCAATTTTGACATAGTGTCTCTGTTCACAAAAGTGCCTCTAGAAGACTCTATGACAATGCTCAGTGAGATATATGAGGAGGACATTTGCAAACTTTTTGTATACTGCGTCAAAACGGTATACTTTGCATTTCAGGGTGAACTTTTTGAGCGAGCGAAGAGAGTTGCGATGGGCACGATACGCACCACCACACTGCGCAGAGGCTGTGCTTTCCTGCCTTATGTTCACAATGTGACAGACAGAATTGCCAGGCTATTGATAAAATAAAGTATCAAGACTGTCTTCAAAACCACGACCAAAATGCAAGACTTACTGAGGTCTCCAAAGACTATCAATAGAGACAACGGAGCAAAGCTCAATAGTTCTTGGTATCCGGTGATTGACGGCCACACTTTGGTATCAATTTGTTAATTGTAATCTTATTTTTCCCATTAAGAGCTCTTCCCATCACATCATGGTTTCCTCGCAAGTCTTGTATGTTCTGTCTACGGCTTTGAGTATTTTTTTATGTGCCATTAAGCATCAGTCCCAGAAGATTATTTTAGCTTATTTTACATACCGGGAATTGTTCTTCGGACATATTCAACGGTAGTTGTAGGGTGGAATGGGCAGTTTGTCCTCTTTCCATAAGTGTGGCGACAACACTGAATGATGCCAGTGCAAGTGCGATGTGTTGTTTAGCATGTATTTCTGCCAGCAATAGATTTATTAGAAACGTTTTCCCGGTGCCGCCTGTAAATAAATAATAAATAATTAGTAAAGTTAATAATTCCGCCAGAAAATTGATCCAGTCGAATTGAGCCAGTAAGTTGATCCGGTCCATGATAACGTTGTAATTTTATTTTTTTGATTGTCATTGATGAGTGGTTTGTTGTGAGCATATTTTTACCAAACATTCACTCACTTTTTTTTATATTAGGTACTTGCGAACAACCGATTAATTGCCAATAAAAGAAAGAATTAGTATATATTTGGCAGTTTTTTAGGATAGATCTTATTATATACCAATGTAAATATGTAAATGGAATAGAAGAGTTTAGGTGGATGCCCACGTGAAAATATATTTACAGAGTTTTGCATCAAAATAGATCTCCATAGTGGGTTAAGGCCTTGTGACACCTGCTAAAAGGCTTTCGGCAGTTTACACTACATAAGTGACGTTTTGGGTTCCCTGCGTCTAGCAGACGGGCCATTAGTCGACATTCATAAATTGACTTACGCTGCTCAACTATAAATAAGCAAATTGCTTCAATAAAAAGTATTTTTATATTTAATTTTAATGAATGTGTGTTTGTATCTACGTATTTTTTTTCAATAATTCTAATTCCTTTTTAATAAAAATCCAGTATACAAGAGTATACGCTATTTTATTAGAGATATTGATGGGAATATATGTAGATAAAACAATACGTATTCATCATTGAAGACGATTTGACTAATAAATGTATACGAAATATGAAACAGAACACGTCACAGAAAAATAAAAAGTTAACGGTCGCAACTGGGAATCGAACCCAGGATCTTTTGGGATTACGGGGACAAACAACTTTACCAACTAGTTTGTCCCGGTAAGATTGCAACCGTTACCTTTTATTTATCTTGTTCCGTTTCATATATCGTTTAGATTTATTAGTATTGTCTTCTTCTTTGGAGAATCAAGAGATGAAAAAGATTCTTAAATTTAATTACATATTCAGTTTGCATCTGCCCCGATGGATGGCTAAAGAAGGAGGTAGCGTAACCCGGCATAACATCCCAAAAATAAAAATAAATAACTAAAATTATTTACTTAAATATTTTAATTAGGTTGATAAGGGATAAATATCTCCATATGCGATTAAAAATAAAAAAAAAATCTAATAGTCAGTGGGGTAACCGGACGCAATTGACGCATATGCAGGGTATGCATATGCATATCATAGTGCAAGTGTACGCACTCTGATATCAATTTCATATTGGCTGCAAAATGACCTATCCGGAAGTTTTTTACGTACTATACTCGCGGAGTATTTCACCGTAAAAATAAAACGGAGACTAAATATCAACGCCGGAAATTTACCAAAAATATGTTTTTTTTTCAGTTTTTTTGTCGTTTTGGATATGCACCTTCGAAACGTTTAAAATAAGCGCGTCTTTTATGACGCGCATTTTTAAGGGGAATTTTTCTGGAAAATTAAAAATTAATTAAAAACTGCTCTTAAAAAAGTTACAAAAATGTGAAGTATTGTGAAAGATTTTTTTTAAATGTTATTTTACAATAAAAAATTATAAATCAAAATTATAGGTCTAAAAAACAGGAAATGTGATTTTTGAAAAAAAAAACTTTCTTTACGCTCTGCTGAACAGGCAACATTTTGCAAAGCGTTCAAAAATTGAGGAATAAGCACAAAATTGCACGGAGTGCGTGAATTTGTTTCAAACATTTTTGCGTACCTACACTTACCCACCGCGTATGGTTACCCCACGTGACTCCACTCGTATTTCATAAAACAAATTCTCATCAGAATATATACCATACGTATCTAACTGGGTTAAGGTTATTATTGTCCCATTATCACTCGTGTGTCTATTTAACGTAGCAGAAACATCTGAGGGGAGAAACTTTGAAACGTAGGGAAATTAAACAGAAATTAATTAATAACTTTGATGTCGTCATGATAAAGTTCTATTATTAAGTTCTTGTTAATTCCTTACTTGAATTTTAAGATACGAGCAGTAAAATTCTCGTGAGAATAAGCGTATGAACAAACGTATTGTTTGCCGTAAACTTTCCTCCGGTAATATTTTGTTTATTTTTGACAGTTTAAATGTTTTAAATTGCATATTGAGGTAATCATTTTTTTATGTTTGGTCCAATAAAATTATATTAGTAAAAATAATTCTAGTAAAGAAAATGGTGGAAGGAAAATAAACTAAAGGAGAATGGTTTTTTCACTATGGTAAGTTAGTTAGTAACAGTTAAAGTACATCACAATAATATTACATAGACACAATTAAGTAACACCTTTGTGAAAAGAAAAGGATACAACATGAAGTGAACTTAATAATGAAGTCAAGTCGAAAAGAGAATGAACAAAACGAAATTGAAATGAACGCATATAATATGTCGATATCCGTATCTATTTATTATTTATTATTATTTTTATATCTATCTATCCGTATCGATTATGTTCAACAATAAGATTGCTCTCCCGACCGGCCGGCGGCATGACCATTGGCAAGTTAGTCCTGCAGGCCGGGAGATAGAACAATCGATACTACAGGTGACGGATATAACCATCGGGAACGTAGAAATGAATGCTCTTCATGATTTTCAAACCGTTTTCAAACCATCCGTGAATCAGTCTGAATAAATGTTTACCAATGTGTACACTGTTCACAAACTTTAATACCGACCTGACTTTGATAAAGAAATCGTTTCAATAGGCATGTTTAAGGTCCGAAAAGAGGCATGCTTCCCCGCCTACGCTTTTCTTCATCGCACGTATGGTTTTACGCGTGTTTTTCTTTCACTTACGGTCATTGTAAAGTCAGTAAAGTAACGGTACCTTCGGGAGAATGGATCGTATCAAGTTCAGGACGCCATTAAAGTTTGGCGCATTCTGCACATCCCTTCGGGACCGTAGATGGTTCATTCCGGGCATGCCCAAAAGAAAATCGGCAGGATAGAGCCACGGGTAGTAGCCACACGGAGAAAAATGTTATTCGAAAAAACGATCATTTTAATAGTAAAAACGGTTAAAAACAGGACTGAAGTTCTTACGAACAAATTTACTGTACTGTAAATGTACAAACGTAATTTCGTACGTATACCAACACATTATTCTTACATTTACATTTTTATTCTTACACTGTTAATTTGTTCGTAAGAACTTCAGTCCCGTTTCTAAGCGTTTAAACTGTTAAAATGATCGTTTTTTCGAATAACATTTTTCTCCGTGCATACTCCCTCATATAGAGAATTCTTAAAAATTATGATAATTTCATACACGAAACGATTTACCTAAGTCTGCTGTTTATTCAATATTTATGCTTACTCCAAATTAATAAATAAAACGAATAAAACGAAGGTGATAAATTCTTTAATTGAAGATCGCAAACCAAAAGAGTGCATTATCATCTGGCCAAGTGGATTTATAATACAGTTACTAAATTATAAATCTTACTTTTTAAAAGCACACGAAGTACAAAATATAGTAAATCTATGACGTGGTTGAGTTAATCGATAGATTGGAATATCCGAGTAAATGTACGTGCACATAATATTATGTAGAGTTGATTCAAAATCACCAGCGTTGTAAAGTGAAAGCGCTTTTATAACATTCCCGGTGTAGATTCACCACAGTGTTCATTTTTAATTAATTGCGAAAGTTTTAACGATAAATTATTAATACCAGAAAAGCTTTTGTGAAATATTAATTTATTTTAGCTTGTTGGCTAGCGTTGAAATTGTGACGAGTTTAAAAAGTTTCGTGTTTTTATTGGCCAACTTAAATGATTAGAAGTGAAAAGGTTGTTGTATGAACGTACATTTACCTTTTATTTTCATGAGAATGTATCGTTTGTCTCACTTATCATTTTGGGTAAGATGCAGATGGTTTTATTATGGAACGAGCTATCAATTATCTGTCTTTACTCCTTCATTTAATAGGGCCTCTTCAAGCCTTGATAACTTTTGTGATATTAGATTTTTTTTGCGAAAACAGAATTAGAACCGATTAATTTCAAAAGCTACTAAGAAAACTTTCAAAAACATTATTTGGCATAATAAATATATAAGGATTATACGTATAGGTGTACACACAGTTAAATAATAAATAATACTTCGTGTTTAAATTCGTTGTAGGACATGCGGAAAATATTCACATTACCTGCAAGACAGTTAATTAGCATAGTAAGTCTTCCCAAGGGTAATCTTTATTGGTTATGGTGGTGGGTTAGTTCTGCACCTGGGAAGAATCGATAGCCTGTGTTGGCAGCATCACGGCAGGGACATAAAATCCTAATTTAGCCAGAATGTCTGGAATTTATAATAAACCGTTCAGGAGTTTAAAATCCATCATCAGTAATGCGACATTTCTCTTAAAACCAAGGCTGCAGAAGTCAGCATAAACATCGCTCCCAATCCTACCTACCACGCAGCTGGTGGGCAGATGCATCCACTGGACAAACCTCACCCCCCATAAACACGGACACCCCCGCTAAATCACCAAACGTAGCGAGCCACTTGAATTGATCTGGTGTAAATTTAAAAGCAACTTCTCCAAAATTATTAATTTCACACATGAAAGCTTTTTATTTATGAGGGCAGTTTAAAAATCTACAATTTTCTTGTATTTTATTTTATATCTGCATATGTATATTTGTGTTTTTTTTAATACCTTCCTCTGTTTATCATCTGAATTATTCTATTTTTATCGAAGGAAGCAAATACTTTATGGTGTGACATTATATATTTAAATGAAAAAACACACTTTGTAAAGAACCACTTTAATTTTTGAATTCATATTCTACAGCCAACCAGGTTTCGCTTAGCTCAAGCTTCGTCAGGGCTTGTTATAGTTGTTATAATAAGCCCTGACGAAGCTTGAGCTAAGCGAAACCCGGTTGGCTGTAGAATATTAATTCAAAACGTGGTGTTTTTCAAAGTGTGTTTTTTAATTTAAATATGAATTATTCTACATTGAACTTATGTACGTTCAGTATATTCAACATTTTGTTGAAGATACAAATACCGCATATTTTATACGAGCTAAAACCTGAAAAATTCCGTAAAACAGCCACCATTCTGCGCACAAGAGAAGCTTACTTATTTGTTCCTACCCCGCGGTCATGATAAATTCTATCTAGGACTAGTACTCTGTACCCTGTACTCTGTACCCTGTATGACACGAGTATTAGCATGAGCCGCACGTATCGGAGTTTTCATAATTGACTTCGGGGGAAGCAAAGCAGCCGTAAATTACTTAGAGAATCTTTAACCCTCATAAAGTTTGTGACAAAGATGCCTCGGGCGCTGCAAGGAGATGTAGTGATAGCGTGAGGGTAGTTAGTAGCCTAATTCAATTTTAAGTCCTGCACCCCTTTTATAATTAGATGTGAACTTTGACGCATTGTGATCTCAACTTGGTGTTGTATCGCTGGATGGAAGTACCGAGAATAACTACTAACTTAGCCGTGATACTCGGAGTACTTTGAAGAATTTGTTTTAATACTTACTTTTTTGAGTAATACACTCAAGCGATTTTAGCATATTATGCAAGTTTGCAAAATGTCTTAGTTATAGTATTAGGTACTTCCTAGAGTACTTATAAGGTTAGAAATTTATGATAAACGGTGAAATCAGTGTCTATTATAAACAGTTCCATGCCAACTCAAAAATGTGGCATTTCAAGAGCCCTTTGAAAAGTCATTAAAAGTTATTAAAAAAAATGAAAACCTAACTCACATAACCTAACCTAACGTACCCTATTTAACAATTTTTTTTTTCATCAATTTTAATGACTTTCAAAGGAGGTGTTGAAGTTACATAATTCTGAGTTGTCCGGTCACTATTATAAACCATCTAGAATTTGGGTGCGGGTATGGGTACTGCCACCCCGGGAACTATTTATTGGATAACCAACACCTTTGCCATAGGTTACCCCAAGTGGTTTACTACGTTTGGTGACTTTGCAGTTGTACCCGGGTTCATGGGGTGAGGTTTTTCTAGGTCTTAGCAGCGGATGCGTCTACCCACACTCACTGCGTGGCAATCCGGTTTGGGAGGGTCTGGTGGAGGGAGACCATTTGGCCTCTGAGATGAGTTCATACGTCCGTCACTAATGGACTGACTTACCACTAGATTCCTACCCACATTCATACATTTTCCTTCCAGAACATCCTCTCATTCCTTTTCTTTAAAAGAACCTCCACACAGCATCCCTAAAGATGACATTGGTGAATTATTTTCCTCAGAGCCTCTGTCCGGTGCTAATGTAAAAAACTATTTTGTTTGGTGTTTTGTTCGTGTACAGATTAATAAAAATAAAAAATGTCCACGAATGAATGTTTTAATAATATTGTTTACACAAATTAAAAATAAAACGGTTTCTTATAATGTGTTAGATACTCTCAGTTTCGTCCTGGTGAAATACGATAATAATATTGAGACGTTGCTTGAAATGTGTTAAGCCGTGTATGTTGTCCAGAACTGAATAGCAGGTAATTCCCCCACCTCCCTCTTCCCACTCCCCATCTCCTCTCCGCTACTTTCAGCTTCGAACATCCTTCAATTTATTGGAGGTGCCATACTCTTACTGGATCGGTTGGGAGCAGTTGGAACATTAGTGAGATGTTCACATAAAAACAATTGTTAAAGAATGCTTGAGTAGTGACTAACTAACTAACCATCACGCCGTTTCCCCGCAGGGGTAGGCAGAGAGGACAGTCTATCCTCTCTGTGTATTAGAACTTCCCCTAAGAGTGCAAGGTTAGTCATTACTTTTGACACACGAGAAATGTTTCACAGAATTACAACTATTTTTAAGACAGGTCCAAAGCAAGGTCCAAAGCGGATTATTCGCATTAATTCAGACTTCTTCATTCGCATCCGCATCCGCATTAATTAACGCGGAACTTTTACGGATGCAGATTAATAGAAAAAGTAACGACATTTAAAGAAAGTGCGTGTTTTCTAGATGCTATCTTCGTTGAATGAATATAGCAACTAGCACGAAGTTCGCTCGCTAACTGACCAATAGAAAGGCACTGCTTGGTGACAAGGTCCTACAGGTTTTGTTTTTTTTTGTTGTTTTAGTTATTGTGTGATGTGATTCCCATTATGAATCAATAACAGTGAAGTTTTTTGCGCGGTTGATGAATATTTCGATTTAAATATTTAGTGAATGCCGCCGCCAACGAAAAAAATGCCGCCAGTAGTAAAAAGCAGAATCTGGACTTATTTTTTATTACTATTTATTAAATATAATTCACCAATTTTTAAATTTAATAATTTATTTTTTTCATTATAAAGCTTTAGACTTAAAAATCTAATAAGTAAGACTTAAAACTGTTTTAGTTTTGTTCTCAAAATATGATTAAAATTTAATAAATTTTCATTTATTTATGTACTTAAAATTGAAATATCTTTTTAAAATCCTGAAATTCGCATACGCATTCGCATGCGCGGATGTGAACTTCTAACTGAACTTAACTAAACTGAACTTCTAACCATAAAGTGTCACACAAAATACTTGTACACAAATTAAGATCCCTGGGAATAACGGGGCATATTTTGAGATGGTTTGAATCTATTCAAAAAAAAAAATGTTGTCAAACTCAACTCGCACTATTCATATCATTTCGAAATCTTCACCGGAGTTCCCCAGGAGTCACATCTAGGACCAGTGTTGTTTTCCTTGTTTGTCAATGACATAACTACAATCTTTGATGGAGTTATAATACTTTTATTCGCGATGATCTTAAAATTTACAAAACAATTACAAATCTAAATGACTGTTTCATACTACAAACAAATCTTGTGACGCTGCAAGAGTGGTGCATCCATAATGAACTGTTCCTCAATATTGAAAAATGTCAAACAATAACTTTCGCCCGAATTAAAAATCCTATTAAATATGAATACAACATCAACAACATTCTTCTAAAAAGAGTTGAACAAAACTCTTTTTAGAAGGTTGATGCTGTATTCAAAGTATTATATTTGGCAGTAAATTATCTTTTGTTTCTCATATAAACGAAATAACTAACAAGGTCATGAAAAACTTGGGGTTTATTTTGAGGGCGGTAAAAGATTTTAAAATGATTAATTATTTTTAATTGCTGTTCACTGGGTTGGTTGGTTAGTTTGCAATTCAACAATCTGGGCTCCTTTTTATAAGATTCACCAACAAAAAAATTAGATAAAAAGATTTATAAACTACAAATTAGGAATTCCAATCGAAAACCTTAACTACACACTTCTAATGGACTTACTAAAATTAAATGAATTAGCTTCGACACGAATAATGACTGATTTAATTTGTTTTTTCAATACAGCACATGGCAGACTGGACGCCCTTGATTTAACCTATATAATTAAGTTGCGAGTACCTACTCGTAATACAAGATTGGTTGCGCCTTATGTTGTCCATGCGTCCACTAATAATTATTTTGAAAACTCGCATATCGAAAGGCTCCACAGACTTGGAAATAAATATAACAGTCATCAGTCAGTGTCCAAACTTAAACTCAGCATATTAGAACATTTACAATAGAATTATAAATCTTCAGCCTCTCTCTCTCTGGTTTCAATCCTGGGATTGGTTTGCAACAATTTCCTATATTTTTCTCTTCCATTCTTCCCTGTCTTGTGCGGCTCTTTGATGTCTGCAGAAGTCTGATGAGCAGCGCATGTCCACCAGCAGGTCCTCCAGGTACTCTCGGCGTGGGCGTCCCCTAGAGTTTGTCCCCTTGGTCATGCCCTCCATTATGGCATGCATGGCATGCAAGAGGCCTTCTTGTCGTATTATATGGCCGATCCATCTTGCACGCCTTTCGGACAAGGTCCTGAGCAGGTGCCTTCCTCCTTCGATTCTTTGGAGAACCTCTTCATTTGTAATGTGGTCTCTCCAGGAAATCCCTAATAGTCTTCTATAAGACGACATCTCAAAAGCCTCTAGTCTCCGTTTATTTCTTTCGGATAGGCACCATGTTTCGCAGCCGTACATCAAGATACTCCATACATAGGTCTTGATGAGGAGTATTCTCAGTTTTAGGTATATATTATAATAGAATCGAATAATAATCTTCAGCATATGCACAGTTATCGTAAACCCACATAGTTTTCATCCGAAAAACATTAAGGTTAGTAATTTATGATTTATAAACAAACTTTAAAAAAACTATTCGTATATATCGTTGTAATAATAATAACAAAATACTTCAACGAATTATACTTTTACTTTTAATTTGATTATAATTAGATACCCTGTTATATTATATTATCGAACACATTTGTCCTTTCCGTGATGGTAGGTATACCCTATCTGACATTATTTGTTTAAACCCGAAATGTTCCATGGTAGCAGTATTAAGTATATTGTCTTCTGAAATTGAATTCTTTAAGAAGAAATTCTGATGAACAAAATGGAACCGCTTTGAATATTAATTTTAGTGCGGTGAAAGTCGGTAGTGTGTATGGTGCGGCGTTGGGCCAATGTTCAACCTATAAGTGAACACCGGCAGCAGACTGTAATGTGTTGCACCTTTATGTATAATTTTTACTTACCCGATAGACGTCAGGGCACCCACCAATTCACTGATTTTAACACCGGAAGGTTTTGTTAGTAATTGGACATGGTTGGGAAAGGGAATGGTGATATTATCGTATTTTTTTTGGTGCGATAGTCGCGGCGTAATTCAATTGCGGTATTTTTAAACGGTAGCGAATTCAAACTCAACTTATGCGGATAGCGGTGGAGCAACTGCTCATTGCGGCGGATTAAACTCAACTTATGCGATAGCGGATAGCGGTGGAGCAACTGCTCTTTGCGGTGACTTATACTCAACTGATTGATGTAAAGGCAGAAGGCACAATCGGTAGTTGACAAAACATAAAATTGCAACAATAACAATAATTTGCGCGAGCATGCCCCCCCGCCTTGACCAAGTGGTCAAAGTAATTAATACAACAAAAGGAAACACAATATGAAAGGATTCAATGAACAATACTGAACCTGCGGTAGATCTAAACTAACTAACTAAATCTAAGATAATGTTAAAGTTATTGTGAAGGCAGGGGACAGAGTTTAACGACTGCCCTGCGATACGTTCCGGAGTTAGTCTTAACGTCCGCAACGCGGATCACCCCATCTGCGCCAGGGTGGACGTTTACCACTACGCCAATAGGCCATTGAAGTGGTGCGATATTGTCACTATTAATTATTACCACTGTGCCTTTCGTTATAGGATTTGCATTGGTATTCCATTTCTGACGCGATTGCAACGTGTTCAGATACCCCATTCGCCATGGGTTCCAGAAAGTCTGGACGAGTTGATCGACAAGATGTTTTCTTTGTTGCAGAAAATTTACCGGCGCGTCTGACAAATCAGCAGCGGGTAAAGATTTTAACGACGTAAGTGTTAAAATGCGCAGGTGTTTGCGTTTGCGATAGTATTTGCGGTTGTGCTTGCGGTTGCGGTTGCGATTGCAGTTGCGGTTATGTTTGAGTTTGCGATTGCGATTGAGTTTGCGATTGCGTTTGCGATTGCGTTTGTGATTGCGTTTGAGTTTGCGATTGCGTTTGCGATTGCGTTTGCCATTGCGATTGTGTTTGCAATTGCATTTGCGTTTGAAGCGAAAAACGCAAATGACAATGCGAATCAATTTTGGCCAAGAATGAATGCGAGAAGCTAGTGTGCCTAATAAAGGTGATACGATGGTCTTGAGGCGGTTACCGGTTTTAGGTTTCATTTCGGGTGGATCAGCTACGCGAGAGCACAAGCCAAAAGTTATTGGCTGTTCATACTGATTGGGTTTCATTTCTGGTAACTGTTCTGAATTTGCGTGCTTAAATGGCGCAATAGGCCATTCGGAATGCGGCTGGCAAAGCCATTTTGGACCATTCCACCAAATTTCATTTGCCATCAATTGTGATGGTAGCATACCTCTTGACAGACAGTCACTAGGGTTATCAACACCTGCGACATGATAAAAATGACTACTGTCCAAATGTTCGTGTATTTTTGCTACACGATTGGCAACAAAGGATTGCCAGCGGTGAGGTGATGAATGAATCCAACTTAAAGTTACAGTAGAATCAGAAAAGGCAAATATTGAATGAATACTAAACCTAGCGGAGTAATTATCAATTACCTTTTTTAACAGTTGCGATAATAACAATGCTGCGCATAGTTCTAAGCGTGCTAAGGAGACGACCTTTAACGGTGCTACCTTTGATTTTGCGCAAACTAATTGAACCTTAATTTGGTTATCAGGAGTGGTCACGTGAGCGTATACCACTCCGCCATATGCTTTTTCGCTGGCATCCGCAAATCCAACAAGTATTAATGTGCATCCTTCAGTGACTCCTATATGACGTGGAATACGAATTGACGAAATTGACGGCAATTCTGCGTTGAACTGTTGCCACTGTCGTGATATACTTGTAGGTGGGATTTCATCCCAATCGATTTTTAACTTCCACAGCTCCTTTATTAGAAGCTTGGCTTGTACAATTATAGGCGCTACAAGACCCATCACGTCAAAGAGTCTAGCGACAGATGATAAAATATTGCGTTTTGTACAAGTTCGATTGTCTGGAGTGACTTCAAATGCGAAAATGTCATCCATAGGATGCCATCGTAGCCCAAGGATTTTTAGCGATGCATCACTATTGAAAGTTACACTTTGCGACAAGCGAAGTTCCAATGGAACGTTTTCTAATACCATGCTGGAATTGGATGCCCACTTAGCGAGTTGGAATCCTCCAGATTGAAAGAGCTCAATTAACTCTTCAGTCGCGTGGATAGCTTCTTGCTCATTTAAAGCAGAGCTAGCGATGTCGTCTACATAAACATCACGATTGATAATATCCCTTGCCAGAGGGAAGCGAGCGCCTTCATCTAACGTTAACTTTTTGATTGCTCGAAGGGCTAAAAACGGACTACACTTAAGACCGAATGCTACGCGATTGTATTGGTAAGCCTGAAGCGGCTTTTGCGGGTCGAATCTATATAAAATTCGTTGATAACGACGATCTTTTTCGCGAACATTTATACATAAATACATTTGACGAACGTCGGCGGAAATTGCGATAGGAAAAAGGCGTAAATTCAGAAGGATGCAAAATAAATCATTCTGTAGGCTTGGTCCCGTGTGTAAAATGTCATTCAAAGATAAACCATTTTTTGTTTTTGCGCTTGCGTCCAGAACCACTTTCACTTTCGTTGTAATTTTATCTTCACGCCTAACTGCGTGATGCGGAATGTAATACGCTTTTTCTGACGGTGAAGCTTCCACCTGGGACAAATAACCCTTGTGAATATGTTCTGTGATCACTTCATCGTAGAGTGGTTTTAATTCTGGCAGAAGCTTAAATTTTCTCTCTAGTGCATAAAACCGATTTTGCGCAGCTTGCAATGAATCACCTAAGTTACATGGGTTGCTTTTGAACGGCAGAACCACTTCATAAGAACCGTCCCCGAGGCGAGTTGTGGTGCTTTGAAAAATATTCTCAGCTTCTTTTTCTTCAAGGCTATGAACTGGTTCCGAACCGATATCTTCGATTTCCCAGAATTTTTGAATTAAATTCTCAATTTCGTGCGTAGCGCAGAAAGTTAAAGTTGTGTTTGATTGAGAATTTACTGGAGCGTCACCCATGAAGACATACCCTAATGTGGTTTGAATCGCGACTGGAAAACCGGGGGTGATAATCTTATGTGGTAGCAACAGTTGAGAGAACAGACTTACGCCAATTAGCAAATCGATTGGACCTGGCATTGCCCAGGTGTCGTCTGCCAGCGGAATATTTATGAATTTGTATGACGTCAAGTCCACTTTACACGTAGGTAAATGAGCGGTAATTTTATCTAAAACTAGAGCGGTTATGGAGTATTTGAAGTAGGGATCAATCCTAGATTGAATTGTCAAAGTGACACTTCCTCTTATTGATTGCGTTTTGCCACCTAAACCCTGGACTGCGAAGCGCGTTCCTGGACTGACTGCCAGGCCTAATTTTTCACAACATTGTGATGTTATATAATGCTTCTGTGAGCCTGGGTCTAAAAGACAGCGAACGGTATTTTCTCCACCGTATTGATCAACCGTGTGAACCTTGGCGGTAGCAAGGACTTCAGTAGTTGCCCCTTGTCGCGTGGTTGCTGACATGGTGCATACCGACGGTTCTGATTCGTTAGGTTGAGTTTCTGCACTGGATGTGGAGGCATTTGCGTGACTAGTTTTCTCAAAATGAAGAAACGTATGGTGTTTGCCATGACACTTATGACAAGTGCCTTTTGACTTACATCTTGTAGATGTATGTTGCGGGCTCAAGCAATTGAAACACAAAGATTTTTCCTTTGCGAAGGAAAACCTTTCCTTTGGTGATAATTTCAAAAATTGTGTACAAGTGTACAGTTGCGTATGGCTCTCATTTTGACAAAAAGGGCATTTTAGTTGCGTACTTGTGTAAGTATGATGTGTGCGGGTTTGAGTTGTGCGTATGGTTCCACCGGAACTGGTTGTATTTATGTTGGCAGTGTTAGGTCCACGAGTGGAAGTTCGTTGCAGAATTTTGACCTGATCTTGCACAAACGACACCAATTGCTTGCAGGTTGGAATCTCAATTTCTCGAACTGAGAGCTCAAATGCTTGTGCGGTTTGCGATTCTAGCTTTTGCAAGGCGCATTGCAGTAGTATAAAATCTGAAAGATCCTCAATTCCCAATTGTTTTAGCGCGGCGATAGATGCTGAATATTTTTCTATAAAAACTGTTAAATTGTTTGCGTTGTGCGCTACGGTTTTTGAATGAAATATGTTATTCAGGTAGTAAGTGGCAAGAGATCTTTTATCTTGATATTTATTTACAAGAGTATCCCAGATTATTTTGTATGTGTCTCCAGTTGGCACTAAACCTGATGTAACATTTTTTGCGGTTCCAGTTAATTTTCCAATTAAATATTGTACGCGTTGCGAATCAGATAGTTGTGGATTTAAATGAACATTTGTTTTAAATGTTTCATAAAATAGGTGCCAATTTTCCATACGCCCGTCAAATGTAGGTAATTCTATCGCGGGTAATTTAATAAAATTGTTGTTATTAACAGCACTCGTACTTGTAGACGCTTTCGATTCCGTAGCTAAATTTGCTTTTATATTGTTTCGTGTGCGTATTATGCGCGTGTAGAAATCTTCAAATTGTTCCCAGCTTGAATAATCTGGTTCAGAATTCGGGTTTGACGTAACAATATTCTCGTTAATTTGATCAATAATTAATTCAAATTTATTTTTAATTTCTACTATGCTTTCAGACTCCGTCATAAAAGCTTCAATCGAGCGCGATGATTCGTAGGTAATGGGTAAATTTTTTGCAAGCGAAACTAAATTTTGTACTCTTTTTAGAATAATGTCTCTTTTACTTTTTAGTAAAACTAATTGTCTTTTTAATTTGTCTTCCATTTTTACAAGTATTCGCCAACAAAGTTTTTAATTATTTATAAAATAATGCACAAGAATCAAAAGTGCACTAGACAATTTTATGTTCCGATAAATTACAGTGGACAAGTTATTTAATCATATAATTAAATTTCGCGCGATATGCGGCGATCTATGTTCAAGTACGTACCTACGTTGACATTGATTATATGTGTATTACACTGGTTGCGATTTGCACTGAATAAATTTGCTACAACAATAACTTCTATGAATAAATTTGATTACCCGAAATATCAAAGAGTAACTATGTATACCTAGGTAAGTATGTAATTTCAAATAGCGGATAGTATTGTTCACTAAATTTCTTTGCATATAAAATGTATGTGAATGAATATTGCTAAATGCTGGTTCATAGTCAAATAAAATGCGGCTTGAAATACCAAATGGATCCGGCTCGTAAATGACCAAATGTATCCGGCTCAAAAAGGACCAAATGGTGCGGCGTTGGGCCAATGTTCAACCTATAAGTGAACACCGGCAGCAGACTGTAATGTGTTGCACCTTTATGTATAATTTTTACTTACCCGATAGACGTCAGGGCACCCACCAATTCACTGATTTTAACACCGGAAGGTTTTGTTAGTAATTGGACATGGTTGGGAAAGGGAATGGTGATATTATCGTATTTTTTTTGGTGCGATAGTCGCGGCGTAATTCAATTGCGGTATTTTTAAACGGTAGCGAATTCAAACTCAACTTATGCGGATAGCGGTGGAGCAACTGCTCATTGCGGCGGATTAAACTCAACTTATGCGATAGCGGATAGCGGTGGAGCAACTGCTCTTTGCGGTGACTTATACTCAACTGATTGATGTAAAGGCAGAAGGCACAATCGGTAGTTGACAAAACATAAAATTGCAACAATAACAATAATTTGCGCGAGCAGTGTATTTTTGTTTTAAATCAACTTCGCTATGTATTCAACATATAGAAATTGTAAACATATTAAACCCACTCTTTATTATTCTTTGTTACATACATTATAACTTTTTACTAGCCGAAAGTTTAAATATTATTTTATATTGTTAGTATAAAATGTTTGACACCTCTGATATGTTCGAATTATTCGGTGCATCACTACTAAATGTAGCAATAACAATCTCGGCATTATTATTAGCCGGAGTTTCAATAAGAAGTCATTTGTACATAAATTTGTACTTACCATTAGACCTTTACGTGCACATATAAAATATAGTCATTGTAATAATCCGTTGCTATTTGCCCACTCTACAGTGCTAATTTTGCTTTTATATATAATTAATATTTCATCCTCTTTATATTTTTACATCTACTGTACTTTTTATACTCTTTCATCTCTGCTGTATTCTTCCAAACACTCTTTTATTATTATTTTTTTTTCATTTACATTCCTTCATATGCTTTGATTATGTTTCATTTTGTATTATAATATAGTTCTTCTTACTTTCCTTTACATTATTTTATGTTCTTTTATATTCTATATCCACTGTTTAAAAAATCGGCCACCATAACACGGGCATGTGCCTAGTATGGCGGCCATAAATTCCACAATTGTTATATATTTACTATTTAAAGAATAAAGAAACATAAAAAAAAAAAATTATATTATGCTATCTGCAGCTCTAAAATTGATTTTACCTACCATCTTTATTTCTGTGTACCATGTATATAACCTATATATATAGGTTTTCTTTGTCATCTAAACACACCCGTATGAACTAAAATATAACAATGTTGATATATGTAAAAGCCCACAAAGGCGTTAATGATTAATAAAATAAAACAATAATAACGCGGATGTCAAAATGTTTGCATCCTCAACAACCCTAGTCCAAAGCTATCGTCGAAATTTGAAAAATTGTTCCCGACATTCTCATTTTTCATTTCCCGGAGATGCCACTTTAGTAGACAGAACAAACTAAAAATTCTTCATAAATGGTTTCTTCAAATTCGAGGACTTTAAACTGTCGTGAAAAAATATTAATAATACTTCAGCTCGTGTCTCGCGAAACGCTCTCGGGTAAATATTTAGGATTGTCGTTTTAATTTTCCGGTTGGGTTTTTTTCCTCAGTTTTCTGCAATTTCTAAAGATTTGCTTTACGGATCGTTCGAGCAGTTTATTCGCCTCAACTTTATTTCCACTTGCAAGGAATTTTAATCGACTCACGCAACGTCAATATCAACAACAACAACAATTACAGGGTTTTAAGCAACGTAGGTACTTGACTTACTTTAATAAGTGATTCGTGATAGTATTTGGAGTAAAATATGTAAATAAACTTGAAATATTTTTAAAAATCAATAGATATTGGACAGGTAGGTTCCGGGTGAGGGGTTGGGCGGTTACCGCGCTTATGGAAGATTTTTTCTTTCGTTTGGTTTTGAAGAAAAAAACTAAAAAAAGTTACACAACTTACCAAAATTTTATTTGAATTTTTACTTACGTAGTTTTTCTTTCTTTATTTTGTTTATCTTTGAACGTTATATTACGATGTAAATATGTCTAATTTTTATGTGGTTAATGTAATTTTATTAATCTGTGTTTTTTTAGTTTTTCTTTTTCTGTCAAATCCTCTTTATATTTTTTTTTATATAATATTTATTTTATGCGGAAACTGCACTAGTATAATGATGCAACCTATTCTAACCTAACCAATTACTGTATTACGTTCTGTGTTGTTCCTTATCCGGTTACCGCCCATAAGAAACCATCAGTCAAGAAAAAACATTTCTACCAATGTATATTTAAAAATTGTTGACTTTGATATTTGAATTCTAATTTTACAAATGGCGCCTCGTTTCTAGGGTGCACTCTTCCATATTACTTTCGCATTTTTCCGTTTCAAACATCTTCAAAGGAATGTAAATGATGTGGTAGCTTAATCTACGGTAAAGGCTTAGCACCATTCTAGTGTAGCAACCACTAGTTTTCTGAACACGACAGAGTAATTAAAACACCGCCAGTCGTGGCCGAATGAACTTTTCTAAATACGTTGGTGTTCTTCATATCACCATACTTGTTTTTATTATCATTTCTTGCAGCATACGCGAGATACCATCACCTTGCGAGCAGCCGTGTTTTATGTGTATCTGTTTTCTTTTTTAATCATTTGGTCCTTGACTTGCTTTATATTATTCGCATTTTGTATATTATGTAAGCACTTGCATACTGCTTCCTAACACAGTATGCAGGGACACAAGGATCTAGATTCGTACCAACTTAAATGTAGCTTCGTTTATTTAAAAAAAATAGAGTCCTTGCGAGAGCCTTGAAGGAGTAACCATCTGTTACTTAAACCAGGGCTGGTAAGTGGTGGATAACCTCCAGTGTTCTAAATACAATCCATTATATTATTTTTATAAGAGTCATAAATATTTATATTCCACCTCAAAATATTTAACAACAATATTGCATACTTCAATCCACTGTCTCGAATATGTCGTCCGTACAATGCTGTTGATTGTGACCGTATAGATCTTCGCAAACAATCTCGCATACTTTAAATATCAAATCAACAATCTTCTACCATGATGTCATGGAGAACAGGTAATTGGATATGATTTAAGATTTTCATGGTAAAATTATTATTGTTATTTATTTTTGGGATGTTATGCCGTGTTACACTAAATCCTTATTTAGCCAACGTTTCGGACAACGTCACAGTGTCCATCATCAGGGCAGATGTGTTATTGTTAGTAATAAAGTGTATGCTTAAGTACGTCTAAGCGATACTGTGTTGCCGGCTCCACTCCTCTATGAGTTGGTGTTACAGTATAATTCAAAATGTTTCTTTGAATTATGCTTTGGTGTAGCCGTCATTTACCGGATACAAAGCTATTGAGCCTAGCTCTGTCAGAATGGGATTTTTGTGAATTTCAACTGCTTCCGTAATTAGGCGTGCTCTGTGAGTTTTGGGTCTTCCCAGGACATCAGGAACAAATAAAAAGTAATGGCCGGTCTCAATTGAATGCTCGGCGATTGCCGATTTGTCAGGGTGGCTAAGTTTACATGCTCGAAAGTGTTCCGATATCCTTTTGGAGATCGTCAGCTCTGTTTGGCCTAAATAGACCTTGTCACATCCGGAACAGCTTAGTTTATATACTCCGTCTGTCTTCAGAGGTGACTTAGTCTTCGCAGACCTCAGTAAGTCTTGTATTTTGGTCGTAATAATAATAATAATTTTTTTTTTTTTTTTTTTAACTTTTTAACTTAAAGAGTTAAACCTCAAATTATAATATTTTTAATTAATGAAGATAATATTAGCGAAAGTCAATCGAAAATCTGAAACAGAAAAATCAGAAAAAGATACGGATACATCTGGGACTCGAACCCAGGTCCTCCGGCAATCCGGGCCGACGCGCTAACCAACTGCGCCAACGTATCCCTATCCGATTCGGTCATTTTTAACTGTATCATACTTCGACTGAGAACCACCAACATTATTTTTCATTTTTCTTATCGCATATTTTTATTGGCTGCTACCTTTATGTGTGATTGCAAGATTCAACTCGAACTAAATGCCCTCTAGATAGTGTCAGGATAAATTTTATCACTTTTTATTAATATGCGACATCTATTGACTTTATCTGCAAGTCTAGGATGAAATATTTTTATTTTTATTTTTAACTTTTTAACTTAAAGAGTTAAACCTCAAATTATAATATTTTTAATTAATGAAGATAATATTAGCGAAAGTCAATCGAAAATCTGAAACAGAAAAATCAGAAAAAGATACGGATACATCTGGGACTCGAACCCAGGTCCTCCGGCAATCCGGGCCGACGCGCTAACCAACTGCGCCAACGTATCCCTATCCGATTCGGTCATTTTTAACTGTATCATACTTCGACTGAGAACCACCAACATTATTTTTCATTTTTCTTATCGCATATTTTTATTGGCTGCTACCTTTATGTGTGATTGCAAGATTCAACTCGAACTAAATGCCCTCTAGATAGTGTCAGGATAAATTTTATCACTTTTTATTAATATGCGACATCTATTGACTTTATCTGCAAGTCTAGGATGAAATATTTTTATTTTTATTTTTAACTTTTTAACTTAAAGAGTTAAACCTCAAATTATAATATTTTTAATTAATGAAGATAATATTAGCGAAAGTCAATCGAAAATCTGAAACAGAAAAATCAGAAAAAGATACGGATACATCTGGGACTCGAACCCAGGTCCTCCGGCAATCCGGGCCGACGCGCTAACCAACTGCGCCAACGTATCCCTATCCGATTCGGTCATTTTTAACTGTATCATACTTCGACTGAGAACCACCAACATTATTTTTCATTTTTCTTATCGCATATTTTTATTGGCTGCTACCTTTATGTGTGATTGCAAGATTCAACTCGAACTAAATGCCCTCTAGATAGTGTCAGGATAAATTTTATCACTTTTTATTAATATGCGACATCTATTGACTTTATCTGCAAGTCTAGGATGAAATATTTTTATTTTTATTTTTAACTTTTTAACTTAAAGAGTTAAACCTCAAATTATAATATTTTTAATTAATGAAGATAATATTAGCGAAAGTCAATCGAAAATCTGAAACAGAAAAATCAGAAAAAGATACGGATACATCTGGGACTCGAACCCAGGTCCTCCGGCAATCCGGGCCGACGCGCTAACCATTTCTAACTTTCTAACTTTCGCTAATATTATCTTCATTAATTAAAAATATTATAATTTGAGGTTTAACTCTTTAAGTTAAAAAGTTAAAAATAAAAATAAAAATATTTCATCCTAGACTTGCAGATAAAGTCAATAGATGTCGCATATTAATAAAAAGTGATAAAATTTATCCTGACACTATCTAGAGGGCATTTAGTTCGAGTTGAATCTTGCAATCACACATAAAGGTAGCAGCCAATAAAAATATGCGATAAGAAAAATGAAAAATAATGTTGGTGGTTCTCAGTCGAAGTATGATACAGTTAAAAATGACCGAATCGGATAGGGATACGTTGGCGCAGTTGGTTAGCGCGTCGGCCCGGATTGCCGGAGGACCTGGGTTCGAGTCCCAGATGTATCCGTATCTTTTTCTGATTTTTCTGTTTCAGATTTTCGATTGACTTTCGCTAATATTATCTTCATTAATTAAAAATATAATAATTATAATGTTTGGATGATTTTTATAGCGCCATTTTCGTGAGAAAATCACCTCAAGGGCGCGTGGTTCCGAAGACAGTCTTAATACTTTCTTTTCTCAATAGCCTGACAATTCTGTCCGTCACTTTGTGAATACAGGGCAGGAAAGCGCAGCCTTTTGGCTCTTGTTCAGTTCTGTCTTCGTTTGGTGCAGATTTAGCTCTTATGATTTTCCTTGTCTGCCTTGCTGCCTGGTAACCGTTACGCTCCAGTACATCGGTCAGCTTTGTGAGTTCCGCTTTGATTTTATTTGATTTTTATAAGCAATAATTATCTTCTTTTTTTTTCATAAGACGCATTTTTTAAATTTAAAATACAATAATTATTAGCCTGAAACACTCATCCATATTGAAAAAACCTTTCGAGAAAAGATACATGCTGCCGACGGGACTCGGACCCGTATCCCACTGATTGCCGGTCAGTAGCTCCAACCACTGAGCTACGGTATCTTTTCTCGGGAGATTTTTTCAATATGGAT
This sequence comes from Limnephilus auricula, assembly GCA_951813805.1. Lineage (NCBI taxonomy): Eukaryota > Metazoa > Arthropoda > Insecta > Trichoptera > Limnephilidae > Limnephilus > Limnephilus auricula. The sequence goes on along the minus strand of OX638398.1, from coordinate 32,160,102 downwards.
GAGTGTTTCAGGCTGATAATTATTGCTTATAATAATTGTTACCCTTTGTGCTATGAATCTGTTCTTAAACATTAGTTTATCAATTAAAAATAATAATGAATATTTGTAATTTATTGTCCGTAAAACTTAAACTTTTATTTGTTTTATAATTTTTTTCTGTAACCTTCATTCTTCTACAACAGAATATCACAATCATAAAGACATCAAATCTGGATCAAAAGATATTTGTTGGATTTTTCAAGCAGGAAGAATTTTGATGAATAGGTACTTTATGGAATTTGATTAGTGTTGTAATTCGTACAGTTACCGTCAATCTATCTGCGTCTTCATATACCATCTGACCAATAACTATGTGTTAGAGTTTGGATTGCACTATCCTCCAGTCGTGCTGGAATAAAAACTTAAATAAAAAAATAAACTTATCTACTAATGTGTAATGAGGTAATGACAATAAGGTTGTTTTTTTTTTAATTAAGATATATTATTGTACATTATATTATATTATTTTTAACTCCGGCACCAAACTCAAGAGCTAGTTCTCTTCGTATATAGCCCATCTACCTCTAGTACCAACATTTGGAACGAAAGGGCGATGTAAAACAAAGCACGTTGAGATAACAAAAGGATAACGTTTAAAATAATTGTTAATAAAGTTAAATTATATGCACTTAAATATAATTCAGTTAATCCCACAAATTTTATTAAGTTATTATAAAATTTCCCTGGAATTGATATATTTATATAAATAAAAAATGATTATGTGACGCTTACCCCTCCCTAATCAATTTCCATAAACATCAAGGGTTTTGAAGAAGACACAAGTTTGTAATTTTTTTCTTGCAAAATTGCGAATATCATAATCCACTTTAACGTATCACAGGCAAAGGAATTCAAGTTATAACTGCTAATATCAGCAAATCCCTCAATTTGAATAAGTATGTAGATTTTATGATTTGATTCATTGATCATAGAGAGTGAAATTTTCTACAGTAATGTTAGCAATTGGTTTTCTTTCTAAATCGGATTTCCCACATCCAATCCGTTCGCTTTCTAAGTAGGGGGCTGGTATCCTTTAGTATCCTGGATAAACCCATTAAGTCCGAAGGTTTTATTCCCCCGATAGGCAAATGACCGGATGGGCCCATCCGACAGATTTTATCTGGGCAACATTTTTCTCGGCCTCTATAAGATAGATGTAAATGGCGTGTTGGGACGTGTCGCTGGAATACATGAATTCAAAATGAGGAGTTTGAATTTTGTAAGTAAATACCTTGCTCCTGACTTAGTAACTACGTTGAAACGTTCAATTATGTAGCATTTTGTACCAACTCTTTTTACAAATTATGTACATTAATCAAATTATCAATTAATGTTATTATAACTCGCCAGGAAGTCTAGTGTGGTCTGCTAAAAAAATGACAGATGCGACGATTGATACATTTTGGCCCGGACTTAATAGTACCAGATAAGTTTCGATTAACTGTCAATAAAGGCCTTTATATGGATTATATCTATTTATCCACTTGAACGCCTTTTGCCACAATATGGCACTATTTCCAAAACCACGAATTGCTTTGCTGCCAAAATATGGCAAATATTGTCTAGATTCTTTAAAAAGTTTTAAAGTTAACGATTTTATAATATTTTTTTATAAATCCTACAAATATAATAGACAAAAGATAGGTGAATTCTTTGGCTATATAGAACTATAATCAGTTTGTATGTCTCCATATTAAAATTCGGAGGTATGATTTTTTTTTAATGTGGGCCGAAAAAAATTCCTTTAGAAATACGAGAACAAAGTTTTGAATTGCTCTGTGGTTATTTATTTTTTTTTTTTTACTTTTTAACTTAAAGAGTTAACCTCAAATTATAATATTTTAATTAATGAAAATAATATTAGCGAAAGTCAATCGAAAATCCGAAACAGGAAAAATCAGAAAAAGATATTGAACTCGACTCGAAAAAAACTCGAACCCAGGACCTCTGGCAATCCGGGCCAACGCGCTATCCACTGCGCCAACGTATCCCTATCCGATTCGGTCATTTTTAACTGTATCATACTTCGACTGAGAACCACCAACATTATTTTTCATTTTTTCTTTTTCCCAGTCCCAGGTGTATCCATATCGTTTTCTGATTTTTCTGTTTCGGATTTTTGATTGACTTTCGCTAATATTATCTTCATTAATTAAAATACTTACTTATTTATTTACACATATACGGCACAACATGTGCCATTAACATAATTGACATAACATATAAATAGTACAACAACATGAAGAATAACAGTATAAATTTAGATTTTCACGGCCAAAAGCATTTTCGTTGTTTGTTTTTGGGGTGTTATGCCGTGTTGTGCTACCTCCTTCTTTAGCCGACGTTTCGGACAGCGTTGCAGTGTCCATCATCAGGGCAGATCCGGCAGATCCGTCGAACGATCTGCCGGATAGTATGCAATATGTTGAATTTTGTTCTGCGGTGGTCCCAGAATTATTACAATGAAAAGGTGTTTGGAGTCGAGTTGATCTACAAGGTACATGATAATGTACTAAGGAGACCAATTCAGGGGAGTCAAACCAGTTATTGTTTATTTCAAATAAAAAAATAAGATCATTAAGTATTCTTCTATCTTTTAACGATAAGGCGCTCCGCTGACGAGGTAACTGAAAACAAACTAAAACCAGCTGGTTTCTATGTCTTGATTGGTCAAAAAGCTTGTTTAACCATAGACGAAGAACAATCAGCTGATAGCCGGCAACTAGCAACGGCTGCCCACAGCAATCAGCAGTGCCAGTCGCGAGCCACCGCTTGCTTTACCATTGACAACGGGATTTTGTGTGATTGTGAAGTGTGCGGGCCATCACGTTGTCATACAAAGACAGTTGGCAGTTGAGAGTTTTCAGTTGCCTCAGTGGGCGGAGGCGCTCAGAGTCGCATTTTTTGTAATAGAGAATAATAGTTTATGTCATCCGCGTGAATTCCTAATTTGAAATTAATTGACAATAAAATATATAAATTTGTTTTAGACCACTTTAAATTTTAATTACACTCTTCCGGTTTCGGAAGAACCCTTCCTTCTTCAGGAGAATATTAAAACTAACCTATGATACAAAATATTGATAGATATATACCAAACATTTAGGTGCTGGAGTAGGAGGTCAAAGGGGGAGGGGGGGGGGGGTAATTGCGGGAATTCCAGCAATAACAGAGCGGTTTATTGGAAACATATCTAGAATGGGACTAAACGATAAATTAATTTGGTTATTCAATATATTAGCGTTATTATTTAGGAATTTTTAAATTTCAAGTGCTTCCAAGTTATCTAATTTTTTGCTTTTATTATTACTGTGAAGAATTTTAACCCCTGTGCCCTTATTAAAAGTATGGTTGGTGGAAATTAGATGATTGGCAAACTCCGAAAAATTATGATTATTTAAATATCTTAAATGTTCCGTGATTCTAATATTTACGTTTCTGGTTGTCTTATCTATGTAGAATGATGGACAATCATTGCAACATAGTTGGTAAATGCCCGAGTGGCTTAATTTATGATCTCTATCTTTAGTGTTTTTTAATAATTTACTGATCTGAGAAATTAATTGATCTGAGAAATTTGTGTTGGATTCTTTCAATGGAATTTGCATGGCTTTTGTAGAAAGGGTTCCATGTGGGGGAATTATATTCCAAATGACAAATACCGTTCATTATGCAAAAAAACTTCAGCTAACGAGTTAAACTAACGAAGCTTTTAGAGTTGAGATAAGTCATACGCGATCCATAGACTTAAATAATTCAAAGAGACGCGACCAATTTATTCCGTTCGATCATTGAGAATCTAAAGTGGTTAAAATATGACTAAAGACCCAGACTATCTGACTAACTAATTATCTCCCGTTTAGTGCAACAAAGTAGATGGGAACTGCCAATGCATATTTAGGATGGTATTTAAATTCCACAGTGTCAATTTATTAACATTTTTACGTGATTGATTGGCGTTTGACGTTTCGGAATAGGAATTCGTAAACGGGTCCGCCAGTATTGTCAGCATACATCGATTTCTTATTTATTCCCTCTCTATAGCGGTTGGGCTGATAACGGTAAAACTCTAGGGACACCAAGTGAGACTATGGCATCCCCAATTGGAGTATGTTGTGAGGCTGAAGGTAAGTGGGGAAGGGAAGGAGATGGGGGAGAGGAAGGTGGGAAAGTATCTGGCTATTCAGATCTAGTCACTAAAGACGGCTAAAGCCATTTTTAAGCATCGTTTCAATTCTGAATGGTGGTCTTACACCAGGGCGATACTGAGAGTATCTTCCACTCTGGAACGTGCCGCAAATATAACATATATTATTTTTATTAATTAATTGTGAAATAACACAAATTAATCAAATAAAATTTATTTGCGCACGCCGGGTTCGAACCCGCGACCTTCCGAATGGGAGTCAAGTTTCTTACCACTCGACCACGGACGATCGATCGATATCGATTTCACCGTGCTAGAGCTCCAGACCGTTCTCTTAATTGTGCTTAAAAACCGATAAACCGACTTCATAATCGCACTTTGTCAAAAAATTTAGTCGTTTCCAGAGCTACTTCAAAAACGGCGCTTGTCAAAGTTAGTTAATTTGTCAGAAAATTGGAAGCGAAAAATCTCCCTTGAAAAATGATCAAATTTCAATACATAGTTTTGGATAACGAGAAAGTCGAGTCCACACATAGATTTCAAACAAATTTCAAATTTAAATAGTGGAAATTTGCTTGATAGAAACTATTTTTAGATCATTATACCTATACAGTTTGGGAGGCGGGATGGGTACCGCCACCCCGGGAACCATTTATTGGTTAACCAACACCCCTTCCATAGGTCACCCAAAGAGGTTCGCTTCGTTTGGTGACTTATCAAGGGTGCCCGGGTTCATAGGGTGAAGTTTGTCTAGATCTTGGCGGCGGATGTGTTTACCCACCTGCTGGGTGACAAGCAGGATCGGGAGAGACTGGCTGATGAAGACCTTACCTCTCCAACCTGGCCTTCTCGACCCTTCCATCGCCTTGCACCTTAGTGGGAGGAATGGATTCATACGTTCGTCACTACTGGACGCTGACTTAGGCCCTGATAGAAATTGTTTTCCTCAGGGTCTTCTGTGTGGAGCTAATGGAAAAAACCTCTTCTACTAATAGTACCTACCTGGTTACCGTAATAGCATTTTCATACTAGTCTCTCTGAACCAACCCACACCCCCTTCATCTGTCTCCGGCGTTACTTTGAGCATCTCGTTTCATAGAAAGTGCAGATTATTTTTCACAAAGCGCCTCAGTAACTTATTCAGATTTATCTTAGACCACCTTCCTTCGTCCATAAGACGCTAGTTGGTAATACTTCTGAAATGAGAAGAACAAACTGTACCACCGTAAATTATTCCCGCTCATATTGCTTCTAAAAGTTACCACGTATGAGACCTCAACAAGGAAGAGTTTATTTAATAAGCTCGAAGCATAAACAAATTCCGGCAGTTCTTTATCGCACTCTCTGAGGAGTCTTTCAAGAGTTTTACGCTTCCAGCAAACACGGAACAGCTTGGTGCGGGGGGAAGAGTTGGTTCGTTGGTTGAACAGACAACGCCGCACACTACTACTTCCCTCTCCGCCAATATCATGATGGTCTATTGGCGGGCAAATATTGCCCCAGTCAATACGACAGCAGAAAGTTTTTTAATTCCTGAAACAAACCGTATCGTGTAAACTTGGATTTTGCTGTCACAATATAAACATTGCTAAGCTATATGGATCTGTAATTCTTTTGTAAATAAATATTGGTGTTTTTATGAAATGTTCAAAAAAAAAACCTGCAACTTTTAAAGTATAGTTATCTATGAGTATGTAGGTTTGAGCTTTGAACTAAAATCATTGTGCTTTTAAAGGCGCGTGATTTAACTTTTTGTAATGAATGTAGCTATAATGTTATGGTCATCCATATAATTAATGAAATAATATAACTTTTTTTAAAGGCACTATACTCGTTTACATCAACGCCGACATACATAACGAAAAAGGAACGGTTGTTACGAAACCAGTCAGCGAGATAAAAAAATACATTGGCGTAAAGCAATTTATATATTTATAAATTTGTTTTTAATTAAACTCTACCGATTTCGGAAGAACCCTTCCTTCGTCAGGAGAATATTAAAACTAACCTACGATACAAAATATTGACAGATATATACAAAAAAAAATTTGGCGTTTGAGTGGGGGTTAAACAAAGGGGGATGGGTAATTGCGGGAATTCCGGCAATAACAGGGCGGTTTATTGGGAATATATCTAGAATGGGACTAAACGATAAATTAATTTCCAGACCACTTTAAAATGGTTTTTCAATATACTAGCGTTATTATTTAGGGATTTTTTTAATTTCAAGTGCTTCCAAGCTATCTAATTTTTTGCTTTTATTATAACGGTGAAGAATTTTAGCCCCTGTGTACTTAAAAGTATAATTGGTGGAAATAAGATGATTGGCTTACTCCGAAAAAATATTGTTATTGATTTTAATATTTACATTTCTGGTTGTCTTACCTGTGTAGAATGATGGACAATCTTTGTCACATAGTTGTAAATGCCTGAGTGGCTTAATTTATGATCTCTATCTTTAGTATTTTTTTTAAATTTACCTAAGTTGTTGTCAGTATAGAAAGCGGGTTTAAAGTAGGGAGGCAATTTTTGTACTATGTGAAGAAAAATTGTATATAATATATAAGATCCTACATCATTGAAAGGAATTGGTTATTTTATTATTAGTTACAGGTGAACCAAATAAAAATGTATTAGTTGAAATGAGCTTAAGTTTCTTATTTAGGATTTTATGAATGAAGTGCGTGGAATAACCATTATTTAGATTAAATTATGGCGAGACACAACTTTACTGCTTATTACGAATATGCAAAGTATATTTATTCATTTTAACTTTTTTTGTTTATTTTAAGAGAGTGGCTGAAATGTTCGTTTTAGGAAAAAAGTGTCTAAAATAGCGTGTGAATGTATTAAACATTTTTGTGCACAATGCACAGCAGAACTTGTTAATAAATAAAATAATTTTTGGTTGAAGCACTAAAGCCATTATCAAACTCGGATGCTAATACACCTCTTACGTGTATTAATTAATTAAGTAAATGAGTAATGTGTAATTATTATATTTACACAGCGGAAGTTACTTATGAATAAACTGTTTTTATAAATTGAATAATATTATTAAATGGCACATAAAGCGAAAACCTTATTAAAACCCAATTAAAAATGAGTTCCACAAATTAAACTTGACACCGATAAATCAAAATAGATTTCATATCATTTTGGTTCGGTTGTTGTTTCACAGAGATTAAACAATTCAGCAAATTTGCTTGTTAATATTCTGTTATTATTTAGGTTCTGTGAAATAGAATAATATCAAAACTTAAGTAGAACTTTCACAGAATTCGAACACAAACTGTTAAATGTGATGAATTAATCAAGTTTTGTGAAACATTCTCTTTCTTGTAAAGATCAACGACTAAACCCAAGTGTTTCATCAATTCTATAATATATACATTTATTAGTAATGAAGATAATATCACTGAAAAGTTATGGTTATAATATATCGCATATCTTATTGCATTCCCTCAAAATATGAGTTTTTTTTATCTTCGACTCTTTGACTCTTCAAAAAAACTGTTTACGTTTTGTGTGGCTTTTTCTGAATGCTCTTTATAACGGGTGAAAAGTGCGAAACTTATTATATTTGCATAGCAATAACTCATTTAGTACAAAATAATTTCTATGACAATAAAAACTTTAGAAATTTATAAGTCAACGTATTGAAGATTTATAAGGTTGACTTTCACTTCGGTTTTAATTTCGAAAGCGGTTTTAATTTACCTTTAAAAGTTAAAATTAAAGTACCTAGCTTATGAAATTTGAATACAGGGCAAATTCTTCATTTAAAGTTTCATAAAATATACAAAACCGTTGTAAATTATAAAGAAAGATTATCGGCGATTGAAATATTCCCGGCTGTTGGGGTTCTGTAGGTCATCATTACATCAAGAAGATTAAAACTTTAGCCAAGTCAATTTACAGCTGCCAGATTTCGGTCAGAATATTTTCCACCCTTTTCCTATTGTGCTGCAAAACTTTTGATTTCTTTTTACCGAAAAAGTTCTGATCGATAATATTTTTTTAATTATTATCGGATGGTAATCTATCCAATATCCCTTTATTTATGAAGCAACGATCAATAATTTCTGTCTAAGACTTTCATAGTTTTTTTTGCTCTGATAATAATTTGCAAACTTTTAATTTCATTGGTATCTACCCACCTATCTTTAAAGCATGCAACGAAGTGCTTCAGTTACAAATGGTATTATTAAAAACGTAAATATTAATATAAATAATTTATGCCGCCGTTCTTATAAAATTGGTGGTTTGAGGGGAACGGCTGCACAAATCTTAATTTTGGATTTGAGGCCAAAATAACCAATTAAACTGAATATAATTTTTTTAATGAGAAGGTAATAAATATATAAATAATAAAGCAAATATGTGCGGATATGAGCAACTTTATTTATTTGTGTTTTAAATTATAAAAATTACAAAAGTTATAAAGTTACAGATTAAAGATCTCAATATTTCATGAGTTTGAGGTAATTTGTGAGTAAATGATAAATATTTAAACGAAAATCTCTATTTTTTTGAAGTGATAATTCGGGGTGGAATTACATTATAATAATATAATAAAACTTATTTCCACTTTAATGTATTGACTGTAACCGATTTCAGTTAACTGACTGCTACAAATTATTCACATATGAGGGAGGGGGGAGAGGGGCGGTCTACAAGGATGTTATTCAATTATAAGGGTTTTCTTACATTTGTTGCTAAAAGTAAATAAATTAAAGTGGAAATAAGTTTTATATTTGTTTTATTATATTATACTACAAAATGATTATTCTTTATCTACTAAAGAAATATGATGAATTATAAAATATAAATAAAAAATATTAAAAAAACATGCTGGAACACAAACTTGTCGCATATAAATTTAAAATTATTTGACAAAAACATATTTTTAAAATGTTTAATTTTTCATTATATTAACACTGTAGAAAAGGCAAGATATTTTTTTTAATAATTAAAATTAACTCATAAAAAAATTCCATAATAGCCTCCAAAATCTAGAAACAATGATTTATTCAATTACTTATACATCATAATTTAAAACAAAAATAATAAAATAGTACTTTTTCTTACTAGATACTTATTACTAAAACGTTTGATTAAAACCTAATTATTTAGTTTGGTTTGCTATTTTGACCTCAAATTCAATATTAAGTTTAGTATGAAAAAGTTGCATCCCAAAAAATTTATTGGGGTTCGATTGTCGGCCGTAGTAATTTTTTTGGAAACAATTACATATTTTTAAAACCACATTTATTTTTCGTCGAGGTGATTTTTCACAAGTCTACCCTAGTAATAAAAATATACACAAAAGACAATCATTTAATATCGGTGGCAATTGAAGTTTCTAATCAAACCGATGAATTCTACAATTACACCCATAATCCTGTAAGGCTTAAGTTACTCATCCTAGGAACTACCTTCGCAAGAACATAATAATTACATCGTACCTTCCCCCATAAAACGAAACAATTAATTTCATCCGTAAAGTTTTCCGTCCGCCTCGGCTTGGTGTTGGAATCTCATCCGGCCTAACCTTGGCCGTAAGTCATTGTTGTAATAATAATATCATATGGTCGTACCGCGCCGTGGGATAGCCGCGCCGCTTATCCCGGCTCAATTTGATTATTCGCAATTCACCCCTCCTCCTGTGGCGCGATACAAGTGATACAGTATTGGGAACATGCAATCATGAAATTCTGGGACATTTACTTATCAACGCTTAAAACCCATTAACCAGCGGCCGAGAATTGAAATTTCAACTTGCTAGTGCCTTTACAGGGCGGTTCCGATGAGAGAGATTGATTATTATCCGTACCCAAAAGTTTAACTAATAACTCAAAATCGACTTTATTTCATTCAAAATTTGCTTTAATATATACCTACATTCAGGTAAGCAATAAAAATGCTCAAACGCGTGATGATACATTTTTTAATATCTTACTTCTTGTAAGTATTTTTTTGGTCATAAGTATTTATGACTTTTTAATAATGTCTATACAAAATAATTGTGTAAAAAAAATTGAAATATTTTAATCTGTAAACCCTTAAATAAATAGACAAACTGAGGTATTTTCGTGACAAAACACGTTCTCGGATTTATTTTTTAATGATTTCACTTGAAAAAAATTAAAGTTCCTAAAGTATCTTTACGTATTGATTTATTTTACTGTATGATTATATGACTTGAAATTTGTGTTGTGTAATACAATATGTCGTTTGAAAATTTACCAACGACTAACGGCATAAATTTGCTATATTAAAAATAAACATGGTTTTTCAAAATTTTTAAAATGACTTTACCATATAAATTAACAATCTTTCGAAATCAATTTATGTTTTTTTGTAAAAAAAAATTAATACGTCAGGAATTTGATTTAAAAGGGACAAATTTCAGGTATTCTCTGGTACACCCTCTTAAATAAAAACTTGATGTCAGAATACCATCAGATCGTATGGTTACTGGTTACCATACGGTCAGAATACCATTTATTCTAAATAATCAACAATGTTTTCAAAGGGGAAAAAATACATATATAAAATAAGTGTTAATGTAAAGAAAACAGTGAACTGAAAATATAATTACAGTAAAACATTTTGATTTATGGGATGGAAAGGAAAGGACTGCTGCATCATGGTAAGCACTGCACAAGAAAAAGCTTTATTAAACAGGTGTGTACTGTCAACTGAGATGCTTACCACAACTTACTTATCAAAATAATAGTAGGTTAAGGTTTATCTTAATAAAATAATATCTTAATAATTCTGCACAGTATCTTAAAATCTGTCATTTGAGTCTAGGCCTTTATTTGATTGATTTCAGTTTTCACAATTAAATCATTTAAATTAATATAAGGTATGTATATGGCTTACAGCTCGGTGTCTGTTTATCTTGACCCAGTAAAGCTATTTTCTTCTTGTCTTGCGAACACTATAGCTCCGTCAACCGAAATGATACTCCCTTACAACTTTCTTAAGTATTAGGCTTATCTATGCATTGGTCGATTGTGTTGTGTGACCGCACAAAATATTTAAATTAAATTTCGGGTAAAAATCAAGGTTGCTTTTAAAAATGTTTTTTAGAAATTAATTTGTAGATTTCATAATATTATGTGATAAAATAAGCTTGTTGAAAATTTGTACCACTTCATCCCTGGCGATAACTGTTAAGTGTCCGATGACACCGTGTGGACTGTAAAACTAAATTATGTGGCGAAATTACGAGTGTATAAGATTGTGTTTTTAAATCGACAAGGGAGGAAGGAAACGATAGGAATGGCCCTTACCTTGATGATGAGGTGACAGTTCCCAGCTCTTCTTTACGATCACTTTCCAATGATGATGACCCGATGGTCTTCACGACAATTATAATATATAATATATTGTTATTTGCGAGATTTGCGAAATGCTTGTACAAGCTTGGTCGAATTTTCAAGATAACAACTGAATGTTTTTATTCAAAAAAAGGAAGTGCAAAAGTGTTCTTTTTTCAAGTGTTTTAAATCATCTTCTTTGCTTCTTGGGTAAGGGCCTTGATGTGAAAGGAAGGGAATCACAAAGAAGGAATATTTGGTAAGGAACATGGGTATAATGGATTAATGTCCTAAAGTTATTTCAACACTAAACATTCCGCCGGCCTTGAGAAAATGTGATAATTTTCTCAATAATTGTGCATCAACGACACGAAAGAAAAAGAAAGCAAAAAAGAAAACGACAACAAACCAAATTAAATGATAGAATTAATAACGAAATTAAAATTATAAACTAAGCAAAACAGATATTTAATCGATAGGTAGTCGATACAGTTTTACCACGGGACGTTTAAAAACACCCTGGGGAGTACATACCGAAACGACACGGATAATTCCATCAGCGCCGGGATTAATTCAACGACTCGTCCGACGGGCCATCGCATGGGGGCTGATTGCGAATCATCAATCATAACTAGGTCGTCAACTTTCAAATTAGGGTTTGTCGTAGTCCACTTGTTTCGTTGTTGAAGAGTATGTAGATATTTCTTCCGCCAACGATTCCAAAAATGTTGAGACATTTGTTTCAATAGTTGCCAACGCGATAAACGATTCATTGGTACATCCACAAAATCTTCTTCAAGAACAGAAACGAGGGGAGCCCCAATCAAAAAATGGGCAGGAGTTAACGGGTCCATTTCAGATGGATCCGGCGATAGCGCTCCGATGGGTCGCGAATTTAAAATTGCTTCGACGCGAGTCAGAACTGTGGTTAGTTCTTCGAAGGTGAGGATTTGATCTCCCACAATCCGTTTCAAATGGTGTTTGGTTGACTTAATTCCAGCCTCCGACAATCCGTTGAAATGAGGTGCAGAGGGAGGATTAAAGTGCCAGGTAATTGAACGAGCGACAGTTGCATCCACAAGTTTGTCGTTGTTTTTGGGTCATTTATGAATTTAGGGTTATTTTTAAAACAAACAATGCATTTGCTCAGACGATGTCGAATAATAGGATGGCGAGCATTTTCCGAAATTTGTGCATAACGAATACGTCCACCGACTCTCAATATTCCATTTTCGTCGATAAATGGAGCGAGTTTTTGAAGTTGTGTCGAACAGACATGATGCGACTGTATACTGTCTATATCTTGTTGAAAATAAATAGTTTGAACAAGCTTAATGCAACATGTCAAAGATAAATTATTTTCTTTTAAAGAGAGTGGGGAAAATACGTTGAAAGTGCCAATTGATTTCGAACGTAATTTATTAATAAATCGACGACACCAAGATATAACACGTAATAATTTCGATAATGAAGAAAATTTCAGTAGAAACTCTTGGTCACAAGTTGACACATTCGTTACGAATGAGATCAAGTTTTTCGATTTGTATTCTGGTAGTTGTTCTGCGGGAATAGTTTGAGGTTTAACTAGTAACCATTCTTCCAAAGGTGATGATAGAAAGTTAGGTCCGTACCACCATAACGATGCGTCAGCGATTTCATTTGGAAAAACTACTCGTGATCCCAAGTCCGCGGGATTATCTTACGAGGAAATATGATACCAATGTTCATACGGTATATTTTCAATTATAGCTTCAACACGATTTGATATAAAAGTTTGCAAAAGAAACGAAGGTGTCAACCATGCCAATACAATGGTCGAATCCGTGAAAGCGATGATTCTTTCTATTTGAAGTCTATCTTTGTGTACTTCTTTACAATAAGTCAACAAATTTGCCAATAAAACTGCTCCAAGCAACTCCAATCGTGGGATAGATGTCACTTTGATGGGTGCAACCCTTGACTTAGCCAACAAAATATGGCTCGATATTTCTTTGATGTTAATTACAACTAAATATACAATTCCAATATATCCTCTTTCAGAGGCATCTGAAAATCCAACAAGTATACAACGACTTTGTGGACATGTTGTAACATAACGATCAATTCTTAGATTGGCGAGGGATGGAAGTTCTGTTATGTAAAATGTTAAAGGATGACTAGGCCATTCTCGCCACAAAATATTTTGGAAACGGCGAGAGTTATTATCCATTAATATTTGTCTATAAATTTGACGTATGTCAGCGGTAAATACGATTTTGTGTAATCGAAAATTACACATCAACTCGACGATGTCCTTTTGTAATTTGGGACCGACCAAAAGCATGTCGTTCAATGACATACCCGATGACGTTTTAGCACTTGCATCAAAAACAACCCTTAAGCGAGTGGTAGAACTCGTCTCCTTTATTATTCCATGATGAGGTATGAAGTAATTACCAACAATTGGCGATTGAGATGGTATTTCCATCATGTGTCCTAACGATAAGTATTCTCTCATGAACGAAATATATTGGGATTTTAAATCAGGATTTCGATCCAGTCTCCTTTCTAAATGCGTGAGACGTGACAATGCTGTGTCATATGATTTTCCCAACTTCTCCGGGGTTTCCTTAAATTGTAATGATACAACATATCTCCCATCTTTGTTACGGTAGGTATTTTCAACATATAATTGTTCACAACGAAGTTCATCAGGCGATTGAATTTTCTTCAAAAGAGGAACGTTTTCGATTTCCCAGAAACATTTAAGTTTTTCATCTATTGATTCCTCCATTGAAGTGAAAAATGAGTTAATAGAATGATTTGATGGTTTGACATTTCCCATCAAAACCCAACCTAATTTGGTTTCAATGGCTACAGGTTCATTTTGATTGCCAATTAATTTACCTGAGCACAATAGCGACGCAAAGATATCACTTCCGAATAGGATATCAATTTCTGAAGGTATGTAGAATGTAGGGTCTCCCAATTGGAGTCCTGCGATGTGTGACCACTCATGCTCGACGATACGAGATGACGGCATATTTGAACAAATGTTATTCAAAATAAGAAAATCTGTCGTAATACCAGATTCCTTCGAGGCGACGGGACGAAATTGTGTTTTTATTAATCCGTTGGAATTAATTGTAGGAATGTTGCCAATACCTAGCACTGCAAGTGACTGCTTCTTTTGACGAGGCAAACCTAAGCGTTTGACGCAATTCTCCGAAATGAAATTAGCCTGGCTGGCGCTATCGAGCAAAACTCTAGCCTTTTTGAAAACGCCATTTTTGTCCAATATTTCAACATAGGCTGTAGATAATAACACCGATGTGTTAGTTTTATTGTACACCGTTGTCAAAGCAATTGGTTCCGACGAATTTTCTTGAGGTTCTGGATTTTCCAACATTTTCTTTGGAAAATGCAACAGGGTATGATGTCTTGCTTGCAAGAAAAGCGAGATTGACAATTTTTCGCATTATGTATCCCTTGGACCAAACAATTAAGGCATAGATTATGTTCTTTTACGAATGAGTATCTATCCTTTGCAGAAAGGTTTAAAAATTTGTCACATTTATGAAGAGCATGTGGCGATTTGCAAGCAAGACACTTGATTTCAATATTCGATACAAACGAATTAACATTACTATTATTGCTCGAACGACTTTTAAAATTATAGGCCTTCGATGGAACTTTATTAACATTTTCCTTTTGTGTCATATGTTCCGGAATAATACCTGACGCCATTTCCTTAGCTAAGCATTGTCCCTCCAAAAACTGCAATAGTAGATCGAATGAAGGAATTTTTTCCGACTTGTGTTGTAACTCAAAATCAATACGCAATTCTTTTGGTAATTTGCGTAGAACAATATGTAACAATATGAAACTCCATTCACGTACCGGAAAATTTAAAACTTCCAAAGCGGCAATGTTTTCTTTCAGCATTGAAATAAATTGCCTCAAATTGTCATGAGCCTTTACGGGCTGGGATGACAAAATTACCTCCACGTGTATATCAGCCATTAGGTGTACATTATCATACCTCGTCTTTAGAATATGATAAGCAATAAAGTAATTTCCTTCCGAAATCGGCAAATGTTTCACGCATATTAATGCCTCACCAGTGAGACTAGTTAATAAATATTGCATTTTTTGAACGGAATTTAATGAATTATTTGAATGAATTAACGAGTCAAAAGTGTTAATAAAATTCATACATTCTGTTGAAATTCCAGAAAAGACTATCAAATTCAACTTAGGTAACGAAACATTAGTCAATGTTTTAATTATGTTTTGTCAATTCATTGTTTTATTGTCGATTGCAACTGTTGATTTTTCAGGAAACAGTTGGTTAAAATATGATTGTATTTCGTAAAACATATTTTGTATCTCCGAATATTTCGATTGTAATACCGTTACATCAGCCTCATCCTTTTTTGTAGCTTCCAGAGATATATGAGCCTGAATAAAGTTTTCTCGTACAGTTACGAGATCTGTGTAACGTATTTTAAAAGCGTCTTTGTCAAACAAATTCGTTGTTTGAATTGCTTTCAAAGCAGACGCACGAATACTCTCCATATCCAGCACTGATAATCTATATTTAATTGAATTGGATGCCATTTTTGAATATTTAAAACCAAAAAATATTCAAACCAAACAAAAAACAATAACAAAACTGCGTAAAAACTAAGGCGCTCCGCCCACTGAGGCAACTGAAAACCAACTAAAACCGGCTGTTTTCTCTGTCTTGATTGGTCAAAAAGCTTGTTTAACCATAGATGAAGAACAATCAGCTGACAGCTCGCAACCTAGCAACGGCCGCCCAGGGTAATCAGCCGTGACAGTCGCAAGATGGTCGCAAGATGGTCGCAAGTCACCGCTTGCGTTACCATTGACAACGGGGTTTTGTGTGATTGTGTAGTGTGCGGGCCATCACATTGTCATACAAAGACGGTTGCCAGTTGTCAGTTTCCAGTTGCCTCAGTGAGCGGATCGCCTAACAGATAGAAGTCTAAGAAGAAGCTAACTGTCACTTTTTACAGCACCTTGACAACGAAATCATAAACGAAATGTAAACATAAACTTTACTGCGTCTCTATGGAAGCAGAGCTCTACGTTACCATCAGTTACCATTAACAGGGCTCTACGTTACCGACGATTGGTTTATTTATGGTTACCATTAACAGGGCTCTACGTTACCGACGATTGGTTTATTTATAATTAACAGGGCTCTACGTTACCGACGCGACTTCAAACTGATGCCTACTTATCGAATGCTACCGAAATTACAAACAAATCATTTCAATATGATTACCTAATTAATTATTAATCTTTATGCGTAATAATGAATTATTGTTGAAATAGCTTTACGACAGGAATGGAATTAAAGGGATGCGAGTTTAAAAACACAATCATTTGAATTGAAACGATATTCAATTTGGCGAATTTTTTGCTAAAAAACAACAATATGTAATTTTAGCGGGAATGTGATTTATATCCGGCTACAAGGATCAAAATGTTAAGTGTCCGATGACACCGTGTGGACTGTAAAACTAAATTATGTGGCGAAATTACGAGTGTATAAGATTGTGTTTTTAAATCGACAAGGGAGGAAGGAAACGATAGGAATGACCCTTACCTTGATGATAAGGTGACAGTTCCCGGCTCTTCTTTACGATCACTTTCCAATGATGATGACCCGATGGTCTTCACGACAATTATAATATATTTATATTATTGTTATTTGTGAGATTTGCGAAATGCTTGTACAAGCTTGGTCGAATTTTCAAGATAACAACTGAATGTTTTTATTCAAAAAAAGGAAGTGCAAAAGTGTTCTTTTTTCAAGTGTTTTAAATCATCTTCTTTGCTTCTTGGGTAAGGGCCTTGATGTGAAAGGAAGGGAATCACAAGGAAGGAATATTTGGTAAGGAACATGGGTATAATGGATTAATGTCCTAAAGTTATTTCAACACTAAACAATAACAACCTTCCAAATTTAAATATATCTTTTCCAGCCATTCAAAAAATTATATGATGCTCCTTCAAATCTAATTAAAAACACCATGTGGGTAAATAAGTTTATTAAAATTTGTTAAAACATCATCAAATATGGCTAAGTAAATATAAAGATAAGAAAATCATGAAAAATATTAAGTAACAACAACCCACAGTCAACTGACCTAAAGATAGGGTCTACAAACACGAAGATGACGAAATCAACAAACCTGAAGATAAAGTCTAGAAACACGAAGATGACGAAATCAACAAACCTAAAGATGGGGACTACAAACTTGAAGATAAGGAAATCAATAAACTTGAAGACAAGGTTTTTAAATATAAGAATGACCTAATCTACAAACCTGAAGATGATGTCTACAAACAAGAAAATGGTGAATCAACAAACCTGAAGATGAGGTCAAACCTGAGGGTAGGGAAATCAACAAACTTGAAAATTAGGTCTACAAACATGAAGCTGAGGAAATTATAAAAATGTATGATTGATACATTTAAATCAAACGCTTATAAAACACAATCCCTCTTTCTAATAAATGTAATTTGAATTTTATATTTACTTTTACCCAAAGACTTTCATATTGATAGACTTGCCCTAACATAAAATATGGGATTCATTTCGACCAGCTAGAGGCAACGTGACAATATTTTTGGTTGGAAGGGTTGGAAAATGCTTTAAATAAACTACAATGTGGTATTCATATAAAAAAATATATATCTGTATAACAAAAAAAAATAACAAAAAATTAATCGTACGTTGACCGCCGAAGACTGTATATAGTCCAGACCAGTCCAGACATAATAATGGTCCAGACCAGACCAGATCAGTCCAGACCACTTTGGTCCATGCTGTTGTAGAAACCTCTTTAACAATTCAAAATTAAACATTGAATCCGGGGAGGGTCGCAAAAATATCACTTTCTTTCCCTGGAATATGAAAGCCTTTTGTAAATCGTTTGACTCTACCCTCAAAAGAGCAAGTTTTAAGCACTTTTCAACAATTTCTTACGAAAAAAAAAAAAAAAAAAAAAAAAAAATTCTAAAGTATTTAGTAACTTTTTAAAACAGGGATACTGTGTTCGTTTCCCAGTTGTCCCGATTCTGTTTCATGTTTCGTTTAGTACTATCTTCTTCTTCAAGGATTATTTTTTTTACCTATTCAGGAGGTATTGAAATATGTTACATAGGGCCGGTATATCAGTCTTTGCTAAGCAGCACATTCCTCGCTCAACTTAAACCGCTTAAGCCGTGGTAAGCCGCAGACTAGTTCCTTTGCTAGACGCTGTAGCGCTTTTGGCAAAAACACATCTGTCATCTGTTAGATTTCACATTGCTTCGGTTTCGATCTGCTACGTACATGCTACGCACGGACGCAATAAATTACATTGGAGGAATAAGTTTACCTACCAACATGGAATTCGAACTTTCTTCGAGTGATGACGATTTAAACATCGTTTGACGTTTGGTTGTTTGATAAAACCATAGAGTCCATAGATACTTACATAAATAGATTGGTTCGGCATAGAAATTACTAAAATTATCATAGACTAAACGTTTAAAATTGGTCAACTCTAGGATTACGACTGATATACGGATTGTGTGCTAAGCCATGCTGAGCTCCACATTCCTTCAAAGCCGAGCTTTAGACCAACTGATATACCGGCCCATACTGATGAGGGTTTTGAATGCTTTTCTAACTTCTCTTTTTTATTGCATTATTTTTTATTGCATAATATATCGATCGTCCTGTCGATTAGTCAGACATCTCCAAATACTAAGTTTTTAGATAATGGGGAAAGCAAAAATCGAATGCTCACCATAAATCAAATAGTATTTAAAAGTGTCTGTGTTTTACGTTACAACGGTCCGGTCCATTTTCAAACACCTTACTAGTGACTCAGAAAACATCAAAAGTTTGTTTAATTCACTACAAGTTTATCTGCATTATTAGTGGTATGGTGGTGTTTCTAACTAATTTAAAATATTGTACCACATAGAGAGTACACTTTTACATATAACTACATACTCAACTCAAATTTCGATTTTTCGGAAACTTCTAATTTATCAAGTGTATGATCGATTTGTCGAATTTAAAAAAAAAATAATTTAATATCCATCGATGTATGGTCCTCCTACCTCATCCAATGGTTCGGAAGCTAAATTTCTAACGCAAAAACATCCCCGTTACGCGGAAGACCCACAGTTCGGAGGACCAAATTAAACCATAATCCTCCCCCAGCAATGCTTCATCTGGTTTTTGCTCGACACACCTAAGCAGTGAGCACCTCCTCCAAAAGTAAAACCGTTTACTTGCTTAACCCTCCAGGAGCCATTACGCTTTTTAATCATTATCAAAATTTCCTCGCGGTGATACACGATTAAATATAAATAATTTATTAGGCCTCTTGATTTAGTAATAGTTCTACATTGCTAATAATATGGAAAGTTTTTTTACGGTCTCCGTAATCGAGGGGCAAGGCTCTCAGCTAGGAATCCGGAGGTGGCGGGTTCAAATCCCGGTGTCTGAAACTAGTGGTATCGCCCTGGTGTAAGACCATTGTGTAAAACGATTCGGAATTGTAACGTTGCTTGAAGCTTTAGCTGTGTTTGGCGACTAAGAAAAATTTATATACTGCAGAACAAACACACACATGAGACGAGGAAAAGAAATGAATTTAGACTCCCCTTCAGGAAAAAAACACAGAGTCAAAACTCGTTGATTTACGGAGTGTTGAAGATATTTGGAGAATTACCAGAAGGAATAAAATTAGAAGAAAACATAAAAACATTTAAAATGAAATTACGTAAATATGTGATTGATTTTTTGTAAATGTGTTACTTTAATTATGTGTATATATATAAGAATTGTATTAGGAAATAGATAACTATGTACTTACTCAAAATGTCTCAATGAACAATAAATAAACTAGCTTGGAATAGCCTTAAGTACTTCCCACCTTCCTCTTCACTATTTCATTTAGGTACCTCCATCCTAACAACATACCCCATTTGGGGATTCATGAAGGAATTTCTTGGCGGTAAATTATAACTAACCAGAAAACTATTTTTAAAAAGTTCCTAGCCAGGATGTGAAATAATCATTTAAGTCCCTCTATAACTCTACACATCCGCTAACAATAAGGGCATTTTTTGTTAAAGCTGTCAATTATACACAATGAAATTTTTTATTCATTTGGGCCAATTATACCCAATGAAATTTTTTATTCAATTTTATTATTTTACAGAAATCGAACGATTCAACAAATTTCAAAGTTAATTTTCAAGTTATGTAAATGTTCTATTATAGTTCTTGGAAAACAACGGACAAATAATGATATAATAACAGAACTGAAATAGATGCTTAGCAGAACTTGAAAATTTACTTCGATTTCTTTCTCAAATTTTGTAAAAGAACTGCCGCTGCTGAATCTTAATTGATTTGGAACGTATGTTGTGAAAAAAGTTTGGCAATAATTTTTCTTTTTTAAATAAAATACATGTTCACATTTTGGACATTCATAAAATGAATTAATTTATTAAATTAAGCCTAAAACGACAAACCGAAATGGTTTTTGTTTTTATTTATATAAACAAAACTAAATCATCCCCTCTATAAAAATATTATTCTGACTATCACTCTATCATATATTATATTAAATTCGTGAATTATTAAGGGAATTGTGTTCATCTTTCCTTTTTACTCATATCTTTCATTTATCAGTGCCCCCAAGCTTGTCTTTTATTTTGTTTCATAATTCGTTATTTAGCTTCAGGCCAAAAACAATATTCGCTGATGAGTGGAGCATTATTCAAGACGGTTACGCGTCATTCGGATTTAAATATGAACGAAACGCAAAGGATCCAAAAGAACATTTGGGGTTGAATACAAAAAGACTTTCCTGTGTTACTTTTAATACTTAAGGAAACATTTTCTTCCTTTCGTAAATACAAAAAAGGAAAATATGAATGGAAATTTATCCCCACTCATTTCAAGCCCCATATTATTTTCCCTGTTTGAGTTAAATGCCGTATAAAAGGGCATAAAAGCTTCGATGAAAACTTTTACTGTTAAGAAGACGGTACTTATAAATTTCATACGAAAATGTATTATTTTTTGTATCGTTTTCGTAAAACAAATATAAAATGTGAGTTACAGTCATACTCCGGTAACCATATTGTGTTGAAGAAATGCTCAACTTCGTGCTTACTTTTGCCAAACTTTTCTTTGTTTTCATCAAAAAGACAAATACGTGTTTTGGTGGAATTTCGTAATTGATTGAATTACTCGGAAACTTGGCGCTTTGAAACAATATTGTAATTCTAACTTAAATAATTTACCTTCATTTGTAAACTTTTACTCTAGGCAATGAAAAATATTCTTTAAAGACAACATTTAACATTAATAAAACAAACAAATATTTGATGAAATTTTTCCTTTTTGGAAGCGATGGCAGCTAAACAGTTTAAAAAAAATTGGCAATACGATTTTATTACAAAGCACTAACGTTGGCGCATCTTTTTCGTAATACGAATGAATATTTTATTTCATGGAAGAAGTTTAAAAATATTTTGAAACAAGTTTTCGTGGGTCATCTTTGTCATCTTTTGGTATGCTGTATGGAAGGTTCTTTTAATTAAAGGAAGGTCAGGATGTTCTGGGAAGGACAAGGGTATCAGGGGTGGGTGGGAATCTGGAGTTTCAGTGTGTCCAGGTGTGACGGATGAATAATTCCATCCCTCCCTCTACGGCGCAAGGTGATGTTTCAAGAGAGCTCTGCTGGAGAAGTCAAAAGGCCTCCCTCAACCAGTCTATCCCGATCTGGCCGTACACGCAATTGGTGGTCAGACGTAAGACCCGGAAAAACTCACCCCGTAATATACCCGAATACCCCTGTTAAGTCACCAAACGTAGCAAACTTGGGGTGGCCTATGGCAGAGGTATTAACTATCCAATAAATGGTTCCCGGGGCGGCGGTACCCATTCCCGTCTACCAAATTGAAGCCTGTGCTCTAAAGATTAAACCTTACATTTGAGAATTAGGCGATTACAAACGTTTTTTTATCTTTTTGATAAACAATTTGTAATGTTTTCCTGAGAATACAAATGTTGAAATTAAGATAGGCTTCTTATAGAAATATTTTAGAGAACTATTTCGGACTATTTCATATTACATTTAAAATTTGTATTTAAAAGTACCAAATAAAGCGCTAATTATATGTATTATATAATACAAGGAATATTATTTACATGGGGAACAGAGTCAGTCCGATGAATGTAATCAACAACTCGCACAAGTGAAGAGTTGGATCTCTCAGGCAGCAATATAATATTCAAAATATACCGAACTCTGAGGGAATGAATTCCAAATTAAGTTTCAGTTAACTTATAAGAATAAATACAGGCGGACAGCCTGTAGAATGCTCGAGAACAGCCTGCGCACTTCGAAGGTTCTAATTTAAGGGCAAAGGCAAGAGGTTATTTCAATTTAATGCGGTGAGTTCAAGTCGCTAAAAAGGTTTCCAACCGAGAAAGAAATTCAAATAAATGTTAATTGAAACTTTCAAACGGAATCGAAGAAATTCCAAATGAATTTTCAAAGCAACGTTTATGGGAACTATAGACATATTTATGAGAAAAAACATTTATGTTTGTGGTACCTACTTCAGAACAGTGGCGGCAGGTGATTTATTCGTTATAATAGCTAGCTTAACTACTAGATATACAATTTTAATAATAAGATATACACTAAAGAAGTCCGTTTTGTGTGAATTGTATAGGCAGGTGTTAAAAAACATTTGAATGAAATTGCTGATGATCAGTTATAGATTTTCTAATTTAGTATACATTAACACACAAGAAAATATTTCTGTTTACGGGCATCATTTTTAAAACAATGAAAAAGTTCCAAATTCATCAATAGATTGGCAAAACAGCATAAAACATTATATAAAAAAACAGGAAGATATTTGTACAATCATATTAAAAAATGGTTATAAAAGTGATAATTTATAATTTCAATTATACTCTTACTGTGTGTTTAGTATGTATAATCCGAATATTCATCGGTATATATCGAAGTGTTGACGATGTGATGGAACTCTTCCGGTTAGCTTAACAAAGGAAAAAAATTGGAACAATAATTAAAAGATAACAATATCTTATTTTTCTGCTAAATAAAAATCAAAAGAAATGAGTAAAATTACTAGATTTTAAAAATATTTAACCAAGAAGAAT
This sequence comes from Limnephilus auricula, assembly GCA_951813805.1. Taxonomy (NCBI): domain Eukaryota; kingdom Metazoa; phylum Arthropoda; class Insecta; order Trichoptera; family Limnephilidae; genus Limnephilus; species Limnephilus auricula. The sequence continues at coordinate 32,136,356 of OX638398.1, read as the reverse complement.
TCCAGTAAAAACAATAAATATATCACATGAAACAAGAAATGTGGATTCCAAATAATATAAAAAATATACTAATTCTCACTGTTCATGAATATTCATTCAATTAAGTCGATGAGGAAATAATTCCTATACTAGTGACGTCATCTGACGCAAATTCAATTATTTCCTTCGGAGGCTGAAACGTGCAGAAAAAAAACATAAAGCCCGTGCACAGATATTAGGAACTCAACTTGCGGTGCAAAAAAGGTTCTAACGTTCGCATGTGTGGACGCATTATAATAACATTAATAATAACATGGTTAATTCCAAAATTAATTATAATTATAATTAATGCAAATATTTCGAAATAACAAAAAAGAAAACATATATTTACCTAGTGTACTTGTTAGGCATAGGTTTATTTATTTATTATAGTACAATAACTTATATTTTACAAGATAATTTAATAATATCTGCCTCACTGATTGGCTCACGCTTGTTGGGGCTCCATTTTACAGTTCCATGTCAACTCAGAATCAACTCAACTCAACAACTCTTTAAAAAGTCGTTCAAAAAAATTATTTTAAAATAGTTTACCCTAACCTAACATAACCTACTTAACCAATTTTTTAAATATATTTTTTTCATAACTTTTGATGACTTTTCAAAGAAGGTGCTGAGTTGAATTCATTCTGAGTTATCCGGTCACCCATTTTACCATACAACATTCAATAAGACAAAGTAATAAATTTTAATAAAATACATTGAGGCGGTAATAAAAAATACAAAATATCGGCACACATTTTGAGGTACTATTGTGTATAATGATGTATTTTTAAAAATGGTTTTGTGTGTTACTTGCGCATGTTTTATTCTTTCGGGTTATAATTTTTTGTAACACCACCTTATATGTCTTTTAATATTGTATCCTATTTTTTTTTATTTCCTCATTTTTTGTATAAGAACATTACATAAATATTTTTTAATTACGAATATGGCAAATTGAACGTTCTACCTCAAGTATTTACAAAGTTTTTGGTTCAAAGAATTACAATAATAATCATAGTATTCACAAATCTAATTATAACATAAATATATATTTGGTCTAATACAGATTTAGATAGCTTAGAACGATTAATTAGAACTACGTTAACAAAGTTTAATTGTCATCATCCAAATTCAGCTATAGAACGAATTAATTTACCTAGAAATTTAGGAGGTAGAGGTATAGTCAAAATAACTTCTTCAAAACAAAATCAGGTAGAAATGTTAAGAAATTTTTTTCATAGAAAAGCTAATAGCTCAGAGCTGCATAAAATAATTTGCAAGGCAGACAGAAATATTTCACCTTTAAATTTATACGACGAGAATGCCAACATTTTTATAAATACCAACCAGGAATTATTAGATTCCTGGTCAAATAAAATTATTCACGCAAAACACTTCAATTATCTCAACCAAACGTATGTTGACAAACTTTCGTCAAACAAATGGTTGAGTATTGGAGAGTTGAGCGCAGAAATAGAAGGTTTTATGCTTGCTATTCAAGATAGAGTAATTAATACCAAAAATTATAGGAAGCATATAATCAAAGATCCAAATCAAATTGATGATTTATGTAGAAAATGTATGGCTTTTCCGGAAACTATAGAACACATTATATCAGGATGTTCTATATTAGCGCCGTCTGAGTATACATTTAGGCACAATCAGGTTTTAAAAATAATTCACCAAAGTTTGGTAATTAAACATAACTTGATTGACTGTCATAATATAGTACCATATTATGAATACGAACCAAATTCATTTTTAGAAAATAATTTCTTTAAAATTTACTATGATAAAACTATACTAACAGACAGACCAATTGGTCATAATGGACCTGATATAGTTTTACATGACAAAATTAAAAAAATAACTTATATTATTGATGTAGCTATTCCAAATTCCTGTAATATTCAAAAATCTGTTTCTGAAAAAATAAGAAAGTATACAGATTTAGGAAATGAAATTAAAAGAATTTGGCATTCTCAGACTATAAAAATATTACCTTTTGTTATTTCGGCTACTGGCATTATACCTAGCTCTCTTATTAAAAATTTAGGCATATTAGATTTGTCAAAGAATTTGTATATTAAGTAATTCCGAGCTGAAAGATGAAACTAGATACAATTCTTGATTAAAATGTATTCCATTGATAAACTACATCCTTAACAAAAACGCATTCATTACAACGGTTTCTCCCAACTAATCCCGTAAATCCTTCACGTGGTTCCTCGTATTAGAATTTTACACATGAAGTTGTTACGGTTTCCGAGGCTGAAATTTCATCAAGGAATGAAGTTCCTTATCGCCGTTCCACAGTGTTGCCCGCTGGATTTGAGTTCCATCCCAATTAAGCGACACGGCACCGGTAGGTACCGACTTAATATATTATAGGAAGGTGGGTTCCGCTATTTTAATGCACCGTTTTACTGGAAACTCTGGTACAGGGGATGAAATCTCTGCGCGTATTCACCGGGAACTTAATGTAATGGTAAGCCTTTCAAGATATTTTACATGAGAAATCAAAAGTTTTTTTTTGTAAAGTATGTCAATAACATCACAGAGAGTCGATAAAACCATATATCAATACAATATTGACTATGTTATCTAAGATGCGATTGTTTCATTCCGTTCGATCTCGGAGAAACGAAAAATATTGAAATATTACTAAAGACTTCATTGACTAATCAACTCAAGTTTAGTTTCAAAAAGTACGTGCGTAGCGTCAATTTATATTAAAATTAATTCGATATTGTTTTTTTTTTATTAGTATTTTTAATTTTTACATATTTGTTTTTTCGGAATGTAAATCCACATACAAATCGATCAGTGTTGCCATCGTATAATGATTTCTTATTTATTTCCTGTCAATATTGGTCTGGCTATCAATCTGGCTATATATGACTGTGCTCGGGAAATCGGTATAAAATCATCTGGAGTTACTATCGATCCGATATTGTAAAGTTATTAAATTCACTGTGCTAGGTCTTACTTTTGTAAGTTCACCATTCAGAATCAAAGCAATGCTTTAAATGGCTTTAGCGGTTTTTTCATTAACGCCACGTACTTTCCCTTCCACTCCCTTCAGCCTCACAAAATATTCCATAATGTGTCATTGTGCGAAGCAATATTCCCACTGGATCCAAATAGTTAGGAATCTTGTGCGGTATTTACATTTAAAAATATATTAAAAATTCACATTTCTAGCATTTGTCTGTGTGGGCGGTTTGTTGGTTGGCTACCTAATTTGGTTACTTAAATTATTTATAGATTAAAATTCAGTTTGACTCTAAAATAATTACAGAGAGCCTTAAAAATGAGCTTAAAAAGGGCATCAATCGCACTTGATTAAATTTTTAACTTGTTTTAAAAAAGAATCCTGTTTAAAATCATTAAAAAAGTCTTAAGCAAATACTAAAAAATGATTTAATTAAAAACTGTTAATCTACATTTAGGTCCATAAATAAATCATTAAATTAACGGCAAAAGGGTCTTAACTTAATCATTTTTACAAATTGCATTTTTTAATCTGTGTTTGCCTCTCGCTCACTTTAAAGTGACATTAAAAAAATATAGTCTTTTTTCAGACAAAACTAAAATTTGAATTTATAGCCAAATACTGGAATAAACTGAATAATAATTTTTTCAAAAGTATTTCAGATTGTAAAATATAAGCCATTAAAAAATAGATCTTTCACTATTTTAGAGACGACTACGGCAATTATTTGTGAGATAGTAATAATTATTAAAATTAATAATTTGCATTTCCTACTATATAAATACAAAATAAAGTATAAAATATTATATTAAATTACAAAAGACCGATTTACGTTAGAACACAAATTTGTCGAATATAATTAAAAAAATTTAATATAACAAAAACTTTTCTTTTCGACGATTTAATTTTTTATTTTATGTTCTTTACATAATAGGTTAGATAATTTTTTTTAATTTTCCATTAGTCACAAAAAATGGTCAAAGTTTTCTCTAAAATCAAGAGAAATTCTATTATTTATTGACCTGTATTTGTAACTTAAAACATAAATAAATAAAATAGCACATATCTGAATTAGTTATTGCTTCACCTTTCGATTAAAATAAAATATTATTCAGTTTGATTATTATTTTGGCATCAAATCCAAATCATCTTTTGTGCGAAAAAGGCTGCGCAGCTGTTATTCTGATCAGTGGTATAAAATTTGAAACACGTTTATTAAATTACATGCAAAGGTTTAAGATAATGGTAATTATTTTCAAATTTCTACGACTTAAGAATTAAGGTAGGTACTTGTTCATTTTATTACTAGAAGATAAGTAATAATATGAACAACAACATTTCCACTCTCTATGATATTTTTGTCTATTCTTGTTTGTTATTTTTGTTCGTGTTTTTATTTTCCTGACGAAGAAACCTTCGGTTTCGAAACATGTCAATAATTGTTATTGTTATTGTTTAAGTGGTTTAAACAAAGTTATTTATTTTATTTAATATGAAATGAAGTTATTAAAAAGTAATAAGTGAAATAAAAACCAAAAAATTTAATTTTAACAAGATATAAATTATAATGATAGTATTTAATAGTATTTAACTTCATATTATCATTGCGTTGTTGGACTAATCAAAAATATTAACAAGGTCAAAAATGTATGGCATTGCAAAACCGGTGTAAAATTGAATTGGATGTGATAGTTTAAAAATCAAGCATTAACATTAAAAGTCATTTTTGGACTGAATTTTGTCTAGGAGTAAAATCTACAGATAACATCGTCGGTCCCAAAGAACGATGTCGGATCTGCTAATAATTGAAAATCCTTTTTTGACTCGTGTGGTTGATTTATAAGTGTGTATTTTCGGAACTTAGATTATAATGAAATGAAATGCAGTATATATCAACACAACAGCAGATCGAAATCTTAAACAGCTCTTTACGTAAGAAAAATATTTTGGTATTCATTTGACAATGTCCAGGTCGTGTAAAACAACTTAACTACAACTTGTACGAAGCACCGTTCTAGCACCGTTCTCGCACCGTTTTATGAGCTGGATGTAAAATAGGTAATATAATCCAAGGATATCAATAAAACTGTCAGCGAAACTCGAGTATAATCCAAAACCACTTGTGAGGGTTGTGATTGGCACACCCCGAGTCTGCGATCGTGGAAAAGCACCTAGTTGTGGCTTTAGTTCGCAACAGATTGGAAAACATGATGGTTAACATATTCTACAGCCGGTGGTTACCTAAGGATAGTCCTTGCGCACTTCGCTCCGGTATGGTCTAGTTCCATCATTTGGTAGTCTAATTAGGACTGTATTAAAACCTTACTTTACCGCCAACGTAAAATAATAAGTGCCTTCCATAAAATTACTGGAGAAATTTGATAGCTAGAGTGCTACGTGTAGAGTAGTAAAAGGATTCAACGCATCTTCCCCAGAATTATCACGAGATGATTATTGAATTATATGGGTTCCTTCGTGTCTTAAATATCATAATGTTTATTTAATACTTTTCCTAAGTAAAAAAAAATAACGGATTTAGAAAGATTTATTCAAGAAAACATATAAACTTTACCACATTTAAAAAAAAAAAACTGAACACCTCTCACATCATCAATAACAGCAGTAACTTCATTAAATCAATCCATGTACATATATTTTTTAATGTTTCCACATCCTACTACTTAAGCAAAATCGTGTGTTTTTGGTTTGAAAATTAGATTACATTATATAATTATTTTAGATGCTATGATGTTATTGGAACACATATTTGCCTTTGAAGTAATCATTTTTTTTCAGAAAAAAATAAAGTATCAGTCCTATAAGAGTACTTTAAGGTTCAAAAAATCTTATTGACAAACCCTTTTTTGGTTGTGGTTTTATCGTATAATTTGGAAAATTATATTCTTTAGAAAAAGATCGTAAAACATTTAAATATACGTGCCTGAACTCCTCAAAATAAAAATAAAAATTCGCTTTTTGGCGATGTTTTTCTTTTCTTGAATAATTCTTATCAATGAATAAGCTTGATCCCGAATTTTATAAAACTTGAGGCAATGCCTTAAGATATTTTATTTGCACACTCCTTAACACTATTAATAACTCATACACCAAAGTCCAGAGCTAAGTTCTCCTCATTGGGGTAGAAATACATTTAAAAAATATATACCTGCAATATTATTTTGTTACGCCATCGTATTATGTTTATTTTTGCTACAAAATTATAATGTGTAATAATTAAAACTAATAAAGCTACTTCCTGATAGAAGATTCCCGGCAGGTTATGCATGAAAATGTATTAATGACTATTATTTAAAACCTTTTTATTTTATTAAAAAAATTATTGAATTAAATTTTCGCGATATTTTCTAGGGATAAAATGGGTTAATTATTTCATTCATTATTAAACGATATTCCAAAATTGAGTTTTGTGCTCAATCTCGGCATTAAGTCACATCTCGTTCAATGGGAGATAAGTGGTATTTTTAGCATGATTTGTACCAACTGGATCGATTCTTCAAATTCTCATTATACACTATTGAAAAAGTGCAGAAAAGGGAAAGCTGTATAAGAAAATTACTTTCTTATACTAAAAAACTAAAATAATCTTTTTTTAGGTTTAAGCAAAATTAAAACAAAAATGATTTTTTTATTAACAAAATAAAAAAAAAATATGCACTCTGCAGAAAGTAGGAAGATTAATTATAAATACATTGTACCGATTACATTATCTTAGGCTAAATCAAATCTAAATATAGATGATTTATCCATAGGCCGTACCTTAATAAAAAAATATATATACCCTTTCATAGTACAAAGAATAATACAAGAAGTGCCTTTTGTTGCGTTCCGTGATGCGGTTATAGGCCGATTTTCGGCCTGTTTATCCATGCAAAAATGTGTTAATCATGATTATGAAATTCAAATGGGATAGTGATATACAATTTCAGCCAAGTGTGGGAGATACTTTTCTTTGTATAATATTAAATTAATTACAATTTGATATTTTTTATCACTTCTTATTTTGTTCGATATAATGTATACCACAGTAAACAGAATTATCATTTAACCACTGGAGCGACAGAGAGAAATATAAAAAAACACTTTTAGCGCTCGCCACTTTTGAAAATTTTCCGCCCACATTAAAAAAATCATCACTCCACATTCGTGTATTTAAACACATAAAAAAATATAATGCTATATAGCCAATAAATTCACCTATGTTTTGTAACTACCCTCTATTTTTAAAATGGATAGAAAAATTATAAAAAAATCTTTAACTTTAAAAATGTGCGAAATTTGTGCTTTAGTGATTTTAAATTGCCGCCAGTGGATATTTTTAATATATACATTTATATTTTCTACGTTTTTATGTTCTTTATGGTTCGTTTAATAACCACAGATGCAAATATATACTAGAAAACCAGTTTTTTATACGTGTACATCAATTCAAAGTCAGAATTTTTTTAATATTTTGAAGTACCGATACTTTCGAACCGCCAAAACACATTCGAGAATAATTCAAAGACAATCGATAAGGCCACAGACATAAAGTCTAATGTATTATCTATTTGATAGAATAAATTGTTGGACATGAACATGTTTCAAATAATTACAGTAAATGTTTTACGACTGGTATGAAAATCGGTCCATTTTTGGACCGAAAGCAATCCTAGAAAAATTGTAGTGGTCGTAATCTGGACCTAAATCGCTCCAGTGGTTAACACATTAAAAGCCATTTACGGCCTCAAATAAATAAATAAATTTAGTAATATTATTATTATGTTCGGGAAGTATTTAACTTTAAAAAAAAATTTGACAAATTTTTCGACTTGCAAGGCGATTTTCAAATTGTGGTTAGACCACGTTCAAACGATTTATCTATTTGATTGTATTTTACCCACGACTAATTTGATTTTTTAAGCTGCCTAAAATGATTTAATACTGGCAGATTTACTGAGTAAATAATTGTGATAATAGATTCTAAATTTTATGAGGTACTTTAAAATCTATTTTCCCCAAATTAAATATTAATTTGTTCTTGATTTATTTAAATGTGTTATATTGTTTAGGTCATGTTAATACATACATACTGTAAGAGAAACAGATCTAAAATATCTAGAACAATAGGTAAAAAGTCAGTGGTACATTTGTTTCCATTCAAAATTTTAATGAAATGCGTTTCTAGCGTTATATTCCTTCTTTTATGTACCTTATCTAAGTAATGAAATTTTAAAAAAAAAAACATAAAATTCATATCCATCAAAATCTTATCTCCGAAATTGAAGAAACATTTACTCCCCAATTTCAGTAATTTCCCCGAAATGATATTTTTGATGATGACAATGGTAGATAGTGGTCCCATCCTGTAATAAATTCCAGAGATAAATCTGTCTGTTTAACCGTCTCATTTGTTCCGTCATGCCTGGTTATGCCTGGTTATGCCCGCTTATGCCTGGAAGACGATGACTTCCCTTCCTTCCCTTCAAATACAAAGCACTGGCACCACAACTTTGGGACATAGTTTGAAGTCATGCTCATTTTAACATTTTAATTACTAATAATCGCAAATTTAAAAAACTAGCAGAATTTTGACTTTTTTTACATTATTAGCTCTACACAGGAGGCAAAAAAAATCCTCAGGGCCTATGTCATCTTTGTATAGTGAATACTTTGCAGATGCTGTGTAATGGATACTTCGGAGATGCTGTGTAGTAGATATTTTTGGGAAATAAGGAAAAGAAGTTCTGGGAAAGACAAAGATATGAGGAAAGAAGGAAGGTGAGGAAGTGAGTCGATAGGAATGTGGGGTCAATCCAAGAGCGACGGACGTATGAATTTATTCCTTCCACTTCGGTGCTAGGTCTAGAAGTCTAAGTCAAGTCTTCCTCAATCAGTCTCTCCGAATGCGACCCGCAACGCAGTAGGTGGGTAAACGTGTCCGCAGCCATGACCTAGACAAATCTCACCCCCATATGAACCCGGGCAACCCCTGCTAAGTCACCAAATGTAGCCAATCACTTGGGGTGGCCTATGGCCGGGATGTTGGTTGGTTGGTTGGCATCGGAACCCACACCTCTCAAATATTAAAGATGTAATTTTTTAAAAGAATATTGGTTAAAAAATATCCTGTTGTTATGCGATATTATGTAATAATATCGAATGGGTTTTGTTTTATTTTTCCTTTAATTTATTATAGTTTTCGATTCAGATTAAATCTTAACCCGATATCCGGAATAGAAAAACATATTAATTTCATTAAGAAAATGTACGTTCAACCACAAACCAATTACTTTATGTTATGTTTTCTAATCGTAAACATTTATTTTATTACTGAGAAAACAGTCAATTATGTTGGATGAAATTATTTGATCCGAAACCAATAAATTGTTTATTTTTGAAGATTTGGTTTATTTAGCTAATGTTATTTATGAATATTGGTTTACGAGAAATAAACTCAACAAGCTTCTATTTACATGGTCCTGGAAAGTGATCAAATTTATTTATTCGTGTGTATTCAGCTTATACTTCATTTCAGAAAAATGTTCAATTTTAGATTGGGAGAGACTGGTCGAGGGAGATCTTTTGACCTGTACGGCAAGACTCTCTCGGAAGAACGCCTTGCACCGCACTGGGAAGGATGGATTCATACGTCTTTCACTCTTGAAGATACTGACCCCTAATTGCTACCTTCCCTCATACCGTTTTCCTTCCCAGAACTTTCTTTGCTAAAAAACCCTCCTTTGCTAAAAAACCCAAAGATGACACATGCCCTGAGAGGAATTATTTTCATTGTCATAAACCTAAACACAGAACCCTAACCTAACCTAACCCCATAAACCCGAGCATCCCTGCTAAATCATCAAATGTAGCGAACCACTTCGGGTGACCTATGGAAGAGGTGTTGGTTATCCAATAAATCTTTTCCGGGACGACGTTATCCATACCCAAAATTAATTTTTTACCGGCCTTACACATAATCTCAAATTGAAAAATCACAAAAGAATAGTTTTGATAACAGTTTGATTAGAATTCGTTTCAAATAACCATTTATTATGCCCCACTTTTACTGTTCACCACTTGTCCAATTTAACTGAACGCTCCTAAAATCCTCGCTGAAAACCTTTAACAATACCCCGCGTCTAACCCTTCCCACTCCATGCCACGCCACGCCAAGCCACAAGGTCACGCTCACTGCCTCCGGATCACGGCCCATCAAAAGCCACGCTTTACGGTCACCCTTCCTTCACGGATCTAGGTAGATCCTATCAACTAGTACTGTCTGCGCTGCCATTAAACGGAATGGATATCAAATTTGCATACTACACCCCGTGTCTTAATCCGCTCGGCGGTGGAAAAAATCCTTCGAGACTATCTTTTGATGCTTCGCTGTTTTTCTTGGGGGTTAATGGAGGTTGAAATTCTAGACTCGGAATGAGTTAAGTTCTGATATGAAGGTATGTAATTACTTGGTGAATTACACTCATAATTTTATGCAGTAAGATGAACGCCGCTTTAATGTCGAAAGATAATTAAGCACCGACTGACATTTCGCTTCCACCTTACCATAATTTTTCCCGTCATTTTTTCTTTACATGAAAATCATTTAAATACTTTCACTTCAGTCAAAAGTTATTAAGTTAAAATATTTGAAAGTCCAAAATACGTTTACATTAATAACACTTTATTATAAAATATTATCCTCGTCGCCAATTTAAATGTCTGCAGTTTATTGATAATAAAGAAAGACGATTTACTTATTAGACGTTTATTGATACTCTTCACACGTTCAAGGTTACGCGTTAAGTAATGCGACAGAACTACCAACTGTCAGCATGTGACAGCTGGCATTTTTACCAGTACCAACACAACAGATACCTAAGTCGAATTTCAAGCCTGGTAATTCCGCAATCTTTATTATTATTTATTTTTTTAATTGAAAACATCGAAAATATTCCCGAGTTCCAATTAACCTTACCATAACTTGAAAATCTTCTACTTCCATCACACTAATCGGAAAGTGTTGCTTCTGCCATGATGGATGACTTGGTCAGCCGAGGAATTGAACTCACGGTGCCTTGATGGGGCCCAGAAGTGATACCTAACTTAGTCAATGACCGGTCTTATGAATTTTGTATTATTCCAAAGGTTCATGGCTCAAGGATATTAAATACCGGTGCGTGCTGAAAGTATATCACCCAGAAATTTCAGATGAAAAGAGCCTCATAAAGTTTCTTTCAGGTTTATAAAGACTAAAAAAAAACTCAAGCAGTAAATTCTTTATGGTATTCCTAGAGTGCTAGGGAAAGGTTTTTTTTTCACTTGAATATACTTAATTAAATATTGTTTCTAAATTATTTATTCCAAAAAAATATAATATTTCAAATTATAAAAATATACAAAATTACATAATGTTTTTTTCCTAATTATTATACTACTCCAAAAGTTGCTCCAAAAGCTCGTGGTTATAGGAGGATTATTCACATACATGAATAAAATAATACTTAAAGGGCAATATGCAAACAATATTCAAATATTTATATAACTTTATTTCAAAACTAAAAGCAAAAATCATCGCAATAATAATTGGTGTATTTGAAAGAATTGCTCATCTTCTACCAACAGAGAAAAAGATGGGCTTATACTTTATCTTAGTACAATCCCACCTTAATTATTTAATAGAGATATGGTGAAACACATACATTACGTACTTAAATGACTTACAAATGTTATTAAAAAACTTTTCAATTTTAACCCAGATACTCCCACAAAAAAAAAATATACCAGGAATTGAACCTCCTGAAAATAAGATCTTTGTATGAATATAATAACACTTGCCTTTTAATCCACAAAATACAAAATTGACTTTTAAAAACGTCACAAATACACGAGCATTATACTAGGCATTATAATAAATTGTTCACAAATGCTGTTAAGACTGAAAGCGGCAAGAGAAGCATTAGCCACGAAGTTGTTCAAATATATAATCTCCTTCCAGACATATTAAAAATATTTAACCTTAAGTTGATAGAACAAAATTAATTTTACTTCTTTGTATGTATGTTAAGAAAGTGAAATGTATTTTTTTTAACTTAATAAAAAAATTAAGACTTATTAAAAAACTACAAACATAATTAAATATACAATACAACGTAATTCAACATTCAAAATAACTACAAACATAACAATAAAAAAACATTGACAATAATATTTTTTAATGCTAGAAAGTATAGTTACGTAAACGTACATAAAGAAACATTGACCAGCGGCTGAGAATAAAAGTTAAAAAATGCTTGCAACTGTACAGGGAGGTTCCGATGATCACGGGAGGGTTCAATATCTGATTTCAGGGAGATAATTTTCTTTTTTATTGCTTTTCATTTTATTTCATTCATATTATTGAACAAGTAGGTATGTATACAGGGTGTTAAGGTACGTACTTGAGTTACTTTAACCAGTGATTCCTGACATTATTTGGAGTAAAAAATGTAAATGAAATTTTTGTCTCCGGTGACATTTTTGATGTTTTTTTTTTTTTTTTTTTCTACAAAAACATAAATAATAGTAGGTGTTGGGTAGTTGGGGGCGGGGTAAGTGGTGGGGCGGTAACTCGGCTGAGTGACCAATAAGGTCATGTGAAAGAATTTATTTTTTGTTTGATTTTTAAGAAAAAATATTTGAAAAAAAAAAAAATTGACATAAAAAAAGTCACCGGAGACCAAAATTTCATACATTTTTTACTCCAAATAATGTCAGGAATCACTGGTTAAAGTAACTCAAGTACGTACCTTAACACCCTGTATATTGTACCATCTCACACCTAAACACAAGTAGTAATTAATCATTTTCTTTTCACATAATTAAACTAATAACTTTACAAAAAAAATTTAAAGCAACAGCGCCCTATTGAATTACTTATCAAAGTAAGATTTTTTCATAAGCTAGACAAATTTCGGAGAATCTTTTTTGTGTAGCTACTACTGTCTTAATCGGCGGATCAGGTCAGCTATAAAAACATTCAGTCCACAGATGAGCAGAAGTAATGAAATGACGCACGGCTGCCTACGAGGAAACCCCCCGTTTAGACAAACGGAAAACAAAACAAATAAACCTGTCTGGTACGCAGATCCTCCAACTGTTTTATCACGTCAAATAATAGTTCTTTTAAACAAAAATGTTTTTTTTTAATATGTACCAAAGATAGCCACGTGTTGAAAATTTTATTCAATATCAAAGATGTAACTTTTTTTTTAATTGTACCAATTAGGTATAAAATATCTCATCAGTTTTTTTTTCATTATAAAGTACACGAAATTCTAATTCTTAGAAACAAATAAGTACTTGTCGTTATGTTTATGTTAAATTGTGAAGGTATATATTTCACGGACCCGTTAGCACCACAAAGGAACCTATGCGAATCAAGTTTAACCAAAATAACGCATTACGTACTGATAAAAATAAATGATAAATAAATAAAAAGTACAGATGCCCATAGTGTGTTGATTTTAAACTATCAACATTATGTATTATGTGATGCAAAACCTTAAAGGGGATTGTATCAAGTAACTGATTCAAATAACTGCTTTTTTATCCTGAAAAATAATCACCATTGAATGCCTAACATTAATTTGGGAGGCGTGTACGGGTATCGCCGCTCAGGGATCCATTTATTGGATAACCAAAACCACTGCCAAAAGTCGTCCAAAGTGGTTCGATACGTTTGTTGACTTAGTAGAAGTTTTCAGGTTCATGGGGTGAGGTTTGTCTAGGTGTTGGCGGCGAATGCTTTTGCCCACTTGCTGTGTGGTGGATTAGGAGAGACTGGTTGAGGAAGACCTAAACCTAACCTAGACCTCTCCAACCAAACTCTCTCGGCCGGGAAGATGCATTCGTCCGTCACTTCTGAACCCCAGATTCCTACCCATCTCTCATATCTTTTTATTTTCTTCGCAGAACTTCCTCTTTTTCTTATCCTTAAAAAAAACCACCACACATCATCACCAGAGATGATATTGACCCTTAGAGATTTTTTTTCCTCGGGGCCTCCTGTCATTTATTTGACTTGTGTAAGCACCAATTATTAAATTTCTTTCTTTGATACAATCGTAACGTTTCGATTTATAAGTAAGAACCAAATTTGTGTTAAAAATCAAAATTGCAAATGGTTTTTTGAACGTATTCTGCCTCCATTCCCATTGATTGACAACCGCTAACCCGGCAAGCCATTAAAATTCATCAGGAACTGGCGAAGCAAGTTGCGCCCAAGCAAACATCGGCAGGCCGAACGGATCACTATTGTTTTTATTCACCTCATTAACTTGTTCATCCAAACAAGGCAGGTGTGGACCAATTGCTTTTTTGATACCTACTTGTTTGATTAATGTGTAACTTTTAATAAGTGTTTTAACAGTACAAGACGCACGTTCATGATTTAAAGAACACTCTTGCCTGTTAAAATTATCCAAACTTGTAGCAATTTGTTTCTTCAAGCCCCGGTTTCACTACAATTTTATCAAGTACTTGAATAAGCGGGCTATAAATCATTTGGTTGGCACTACTGCTTCGACAGGAGCCCTGGCGGCCAAACGCAGTGCAGCCAAACGCAGAACTGCCAAAGGGTTGGGAAAAATCAAGATACGGATCGGAAGCAACTCACGACGCTCCAGGCCATAAACAAATAATGTCGAACTTCGTCGTATTTAAACGTAACCTTTTACATTTTAATTTATTATTTAGATTATTGGTATACCAATTATTAACTTCATCTAAGCCGTTAGGTTTATAACGAGCTTGGCGCCCTTATATCATTTAACTTAATTTATAAATCATTAAAATGCATAAGAAAGTATTTAATCTGTGTGTTTGCTTAGCTCACACAATGACCTGAGATATTAATTTATAGATTCCTAAATTCATGTTCTATCCTTGCCATTGATACGTTAATTCATAAAACAAATTACCATTGTCTAATATAATTATTTTATTTCAGTAGATGAAAAATTCACATACACATGTCACCCATTTTCTTATTGACACATTAATCTGAGCTTGGCCATTTAATATTTAATTACACATATATCTTTTAATATAAGCAACCCGCGCTTTAACCGGTTACATTATGGTGCATGTATAGATATGCGATTGATCAAAACGATAGCACATGAGAAACAACAAATTGCAACACAAAACAACAATTTTGTTCTTCAAAAACAAAAACAGTTGCAGGTCGATAGCCGATGTTATGATATGAGCTTGAAACTTGATGCTTTTTGTCAAATTGATATCCCCGTGTGAAAACTATTTAGAGTTCCAATTGGAAATCTTTGCTTTACACAATCGTTATTTTATGATTTTGTGCATATACTTAGTTTCCATTTGAGAAAAATAATATTTTGGGACTACAAAATCGACCAAAATTGAAACACCTTGAACATTTCCATAGATTATATTAATGGTAGGTTCAGACTGGACGACGTACGTACGCATTGCTACTCAAACAATGCTTAGCAACCCATACATTTTCTATGAAAATGGCCACAAACATCGCACGTCGCGATGCGTGTGGCCAATGTGATTCTAAGCGCCTCCGCCCACTGAGGCAACTGAAAACTCTCAACTGCCAACTGTCTTTGTATGACAATGTGATGGCCCGCACACTTCACAGTCACACAAAACCCCGTTGTCAATGGTAACGCAAGCGGTGACTTGCGACCATCTTGCGACTGTCACTGCTCATTGCCCTGGGCGGCCGTTGCTATTTGCGAGCTGTCAGCTGTCTCGTAGTTCGTCTATGGTTATACAAGCTTTTTGACCAATCAAGACAGAGAAAAAGCCGGTTTTAGTTGGTTTTCAGTTGCCTCAGTGGGCGGAGCGCCTAAAACATAAATTTTCATTGAAAATCTATGGTTGCTAAGCAGTCCAGATATTGTTAGGCGTAGCGATGGGCACGTACGTCGACCCAGTCTGAATCTACCATAAAGCTTCTGTGATTTTCCTTTTAGTACGGGTCTTAGAAGCGGCCCTTTCTCAATTAATAAATGTCATCCGTGTACATATGTTGGGTGAGCGTTTGACGTGTTTCCCGACTATGCACCGGTGCCGAAGGGATCAATGACGCTAGTTCCTTGGAGAATCTTCCATTGTAATTCCAGTAGAACAAGGAAATCATGCCTGTGCTCTAAATATTGCAATCCATTTGTTAAGATAGAGGAATGTAGCAAACGGACTGCTCATGTCTGCAGAGTCAAGTTTTTTAAGTATTTTGGAGCTCCAGACCAAAAGTGGCTACCCAATTCAACAGTGAGGCGCAATTTTAATGGTTTCAGCGTCAGCAGTTGTGTACTCTAATCTGCAGACCCTGTACAGTAAAACATTTTAAATAAGCTATCATTTCTATACAATACGCAAAACAATGACAGTCGACCGATGAAGATGATGCCAGCCATCTCAAACTACGAAAGTATGAAAATAGATACCAAAATAAAACACATCCTTTTTTAATCCAGAATCCACGTGAAAAGACGAGTCACACGGAAAATGGACGAAAAAGCGTTAGTGACGACTTACTCAGTTGTCAGAACAAGATATGGTTAATGAGGCGGTGTATACAAAAAATCTTATGTTTTCTATTTATTCAATCCCATTTTGCCTCTCTTCATTATGTTTCCTTGTTTAATGTTTGTACACATCAAATATAAGAACAAATTAGAGAGTATTCTTTCGGCCTGGTATTGCG
The DNA here is from genome assembly GCA_951813805.1 of Limnephilus auricula. Classification (NCBI taxonomy): domain Eukaryota; kingdom Metazoa; phylum Arthropoda; class Insecta; order Trichoptera; family Limnephilidae; genus Limnephilus; species Limnephilus auricula. The sequence continues at coordinate 32,119,605 of OX638398.1, read as the reverse complement.
GAGGTGCGCTGCAGAAATAGCTCCGATTTTGACGAAGCTTTTCAAAATGTCCCTGAATTCTGGCTCTGTACCCTCTGGTTGGAAAAAAGCGGTTATCCATCCTATCCCAAAGAAGGGTGACCGCTCCAACCCGGCCAACTACCGCCCCATAGCGATCACATCAGTTCTATCCAAGGTGATGGAACGGGTGATCAACGACAAACTGCTCACATACCTCGAGAAGAACAAAATTATTAACGACCGTCAATACGGATTCCGGCGGAACCGCTCGTGCGGTGATCTTCTCGCGTATGTGACGCATGTTTGGGGGCGGTGCCTGGAACGTTTCGGTGAGACCCAAACGGTCGCACTGGATATTTCCAAGGCTTTTGACCGGGTCTGGCACCGAGGACTTGTCAACAAACTGCCTTCTTACGGACTTCCCGCATCCTTGTGTACGTGGATTGCCGACTTTTTGAGGGAGAGGTCGATTCAGACGGTTGCTGATGGCTTCACCTCTTCCTCGCACTCGATAAATGCTGGCGTCCCACAGGGATCGGTTCTGTCTCCGACTTTGTTTTTGTTGCACATCAATGACCTTTTGACATGTGCACCAATTCATTGCTACGCGGATGACAGTACAGTCCATGATAGCTTTTTGTTTGACAAGCCCCCAAAGGGTGCACAAATTCCAACGGCTCGGAGGGCTTTGAAGCAAAGAATGGACGGTTACCTCGAGAGTGTTTTCTCTTGGGGTAAGAATAATCTCGTCGAATTCAATGTTTCAAAGACCCAATCATGTCTGATTACGTCTAAAAGGGATCGAAATGACAATCTAGTCTCCTTCAACGGTAGCATTCTTCCAAACAGGTCCTCCATTGATATGCTCGGTGTAACTCTAAGTGACCAGCTCAGGTACGGGGGCTCCATCGAGGCCAGAGTTAAGTTGGCCTCTCAGAAACTGGGCGTACTGTACAGGGCCCGCAGATACTTTAATTGTACACAACTGCTAACCCTGTACAAATCGCAAGTGCGCCCCACTGTTGAATTTGGCAGCCATCTCTGGTCTGGAGCCCCGATGTACCTGAAAAACGCCCTCGACTCTGTGCAGAAACGGGCGGTCCGCTTGATAGATTCTCCTGTCTTAACAAACGGATTGCAATCTTTAGAGCACAGGCGTCGGGTGGGAATGCTATCCTTGTTCTACCGGTATTTCAATGGAAGATGCTCCGAGGAGCTAGCGTCATTGATCCCCTCGGCACCGGTGCATAGTCGGGAAACACGCCAAACGCGCGCCCAACATATGTACACAGTTGACATTTGTCACATGAGAACGGGACGCTTCTACGACTCGTTTTTGTGTTCAACAGCTCGGCTGTGGAACGATTTGCCGGCCTCTGTGTTTCCTCCTTCCTATAACATGGGTCTCTTCAAGACCCACGTTCACTCCTTCCTCTCCTCAAAAAGACCCTCCTCACAGCATCTTCAAAGATGACATAGGCCCTGAGGGAAATTATTTTCCTCAGGGCCTCCTGTGTGGAGTTAATATAAAAAAAAAAAAAAAAAGAAACAAAACAGAAGTTATATTTTAGATTTGTGGTTCGTCAATAATTACTTCAATTCTTCACCTTTGTTAAATATTATTTGTTTTCAGTAAAACAAGCTGGAAAAACAAGTAAATCATTTAAATGAGACCTTTGTGGTGTACTAAATGGATCAAAAATAATTTAAACAAATGATTTTTGGTTTTTGTTAGAAAGCTCCAGATTGAAATAAAAAAAAACATAAACAGAACATTCTTGAATTGAATCCCGAGTCTAGTCCCGGGTATGGGTACCGCCGCCCCGGGAACCATTTATTAAATGACAGGTCACCCCAAGCGGTTCGCTACGTTTGGTGACATAGCGGGGGTGCCCGGGTTCATGGGGTTAGGTTTGTCCGGGACTTGGGGGCGGATGCGTCTGCCGACTATCTGCGTTGCAGACCGAATCGGGAGAGACTGGATGAGGGAGACCTTTTGATCTCTCCAGCCGGACCCTCTCGAGCCATCGCCTTGCATCGCAGTAGGAGGGATGGCTTCGCACGTCCATCACTCCTGGACATATTTATCCCCAGATTCCTACCCACCCCTCAAACCTTTTTCCTTCCCGGGACTTGCCTCTCCTTCCTTTCCCTTAAAAAAGCCTCCACACAGCATCTTCAAAGATGACATAGGCCCTGAGGTATTTTTTTCCCTCAGAGCCTCCTGTGTGGAGCTAATGTAAAAAAATAAAAAGTGGCATTTGTGAGCAGGTATCCCGAATTATTTCGAAAAACTTTTTTGACACTTTCGATAGGTATGCACAAACATATTCAAATATGTCCTGTTTAAAATGATATTCCTGTAACTTTCTACAAAATATGGGGATTGTTTTTCTCAGAACTTCCAGTCCTTTCATTTCTAAAAATACCCTCCACACAGCATCTCCAAAGATGACAATGGCATTTAGGGGAGTTATATTTCTCAGGGCATCCTACGTGGAACTAACGTAAAAAAAACAGATAAGTGTAAAAAAAATAACTTTTCACTTCAAGATTGAATTAATATGAATTTTTTCCCAAATTATTATTTGACCTGGCGTAAAGGTGGTACAAAGCCCTTAATAATGAAATAATAATTGTTAGGAAAGTCTGGAGTTAGCCCTACCAATGTTGTCGGGTCATCCTAAACCTGCGATCATCTTTATTAAGGGTTGTTTTGGAGCCTTAAGGGCTTTTGTTGACCCGGGTGTTTTAGCTTTGATATAACCTATTTAGTCATTCCTTGTCTACTCTGAGAAATGATCATCGTTAATAACATCTACGTTTATTAACAGCATCTATTATTGGCAGGACCGATAACTCGTTGAATATTTAAAAGGGTGGATTGTTAAATATTACACCTTAGTTCGGATCAAATTTAAAATCGTTTTTAACACGTAATACTGCCTAGAGTAGTTTAACCATTATAAGATCCTCGGACATAGGGTGGTTTACATTGACCTCACTCAAAAATACGTTAATTTATTTAAGGGTACCAATTTGGAACAATGAGAAAAGCTATATGCGTCCATAGGTAGAACAGCTGTGGACATGCAAAATAGCCACCCTCATAGTTAAATAATTTACATACTTTATCACTTGATAAACGGCGTGGTCGAGGGTTGATTATAACTATTTTAAAATAATATATAGTATTTTTGCGGCACGTTCCAGGGGTACTAGCATGTTCGGTCGTTCTTAGGATCATCGTTCACTAGGACAACTGCAGATCACTAACGTACAAACGGCACTTGATATCGAATATATTAAAGATACTTAGTCATTGTGAACTACCACCTATTCTTTGGTGATCTGCAGTTGTCCTAGGGAACGATGAGAAGTTATCGACAATCGGTCGGTAACTTCATATCGATTGACCATGCTAGCAACCCAGGGTGGAAGATACTCTCAGTATCGCCCTGGAGTAAGACCACCATTCAGAATTGCTTTAGTCGTATTTAGTGACCAGATCTGAATAGCCAGGTACTTCGTCACCTTCATCCTTTCCATCTCCTTCCCCTTCCCAATACCTTCAACCTCACAACATACCCCAATTGGGGATGCCTAGTCTAACTGGCTCCGGACGGGAGAAATTTGGACTATTGTGCAGTATTCATATAAAAAGTATATTTTTTTATGTGTTTTACAGATTGAAAAATCCTATTACAATACACATGACTTATACATAACTTTAAAAAATAAACAACAATTTTATAATAATAAAAGGGGTGTTCAGAAAATTGGTATAATATATTTTTAGAAAAAGTGTATTTGAAAAAAATTGGCACGATATTGTTGATACACTTGTTGACTATTTTTCCACATAATTGCCATCCCGTTCAAAGCATCTGGTGAGCCGTGGCACAAGTTATTTTTAGTCGCCAAGTCAGGGGAATAAGAGGGAGTGGTTCAAAAAACCAAATAAGATTAAGTGCGCCTTGAAAGCTGGGGCTATGTGAGGACAGCGTTGGCGTGCATCAATCACAATTCTATCATCAGCATTCCCTCATTTTGTTTTTAATTGCTCTATTTGAGTTTGGTTAGGGTCTCACAGTATTGCTGTGCATTGATGGTCAGAAGATTGGGCAGAAATTGGACCAAAATGGTACCCTTTCACTAAGGCGATGATTTTTTTCCCCCAAAATTGTGGTTTTTAAATTTTTGACAGATGGAGAATTGGTTTAACGACTGTATTTTTGTCTCAGGTAATGAACCACCCACTTGTCGTCTTGAGTTTTGACTCAAAACGACAAGAGCAAAAAAATCTTCACCTTCCAATTCAAGTAGCTCAAGAAACGAGGGAGCAATTGAACTGATTTTTCCTGTGCTGAGCGTGGATCGCGCTTGACGGGAAATCTTACCGACTTCCTTCTCACTACTGGACACTGTAATGTGAGATTACGTACTACCGTGTTTCTACGATGCTTGTTCTGGTCAGGAGATCCCATTCTACCATTCAATGTTAAAACCCTAAAAAAAAAAAAAAACACATCCCGTTATGATCACATTACACTTACTTTCTGAACATGCTAAGGGCCGGTTTTATAACCGTCCGTTCGTTACGCTTGATACCATTTTTGGTTTACCGCCACAAATATTTGGTCTACCGCCTGATTTTGCCGTTTTATAAACGTTCGTAAAGTTATCGGTAGGTTAAGTTTCGGTTAATGCTTAACTGACTGATTTTGGCCAGTTAAATGGATAACGATCCGTTTGCTGACGTTTTTTGACAGTTATCAATAGGTAGCTGTTCCCGGCGCTCGCTTATTTGGAACCGTGCAATATTTTTAAGAGACAATATTATATAATTAGCGTTTGTGCAATGTATTCCTCATCGAGCAATGAAAGTGAAGATGGGCGATTGACAATTCTCGATGATTATTTCTCAAAAATTGCAATAGTTACTTTAAAACCTCATCACGATAGTGTAAAAATACGTCAACTTTTAATTAGATAATAGATATACGTAGGTTAATTTATGCGCCAATAAAACGAAATTAAAATTCGACGGCCGGCGTAGTCCAGCGGTTGAGCGTTAGACTCCCATTCCGAAGGCAGCGGGTTCGAACCCGGCGTGCGTAAATAAATTTTATTTAATTGATTTGTGTTATTTCACAATTAATTATTTAAAATAATATATAGTATGTTTGCGGCACGTTCCAGAGTGGAAGATACTCTTAGTATCGCCCTGGTGTAAGACCACCATTAAGAATTAAAACGTTGCTTGAAATGGCTTTAGCTGTGTTTAGTGACTTTTTTTTTACAAGAGTCCCAACTGCTCCCTTCTGTAGCCAGTGAGACTATGGCGTCCCCAATTGGAGTATGTTGTGAGGCTGAAGGTAAGTGGGGAAGGGAAGGATAATTAATTAATTAATTGTGACATAACACAAATTAATCAAATAAAATTTATTTGCGCACGCCGGGTTCGAACCCGCGACCTTCCGAATGGAAGTCAAGTGTCTTACCACTCGACCACGGACGTTCGTCTCCTTCCCTTACCCACAGCAGTTGGGACTCTTGTGAGGTATTCACTAAAAAAAAAATAAACATAATAATCTTGATCAACATTATATGTTCCGTACTCACTGTATTATAAATATAAATTTAATTATTTTGCAAGTATATTGATGATTTATAAAGATCTAAAATTAAATCTTTTAAAACAACAATTTTCGAAACAACGCGCTCTTGACAGCTGACTAAATCCCATAGACAACATGCCCAATATGCCGTAGATGAAAACAGTATCAGAGACAATTCTTTACCTAAAACATTGCAAGTAAAAACACTTTCGGACTAAGGCGCTCCGCCCACTGAGGCAACTGAAAACCAACTAAAACCGTCTGTTTCTCTGTCTTGATTGGTCAAAAAGCTTGGTTAACCATAGAAGAAGAACAATCAGCTGACAGTTGGCAACTATCAATGGCCGCCCAGGGCAACCAGTAGAGCAAGTCGCAAGTCACCGCTTGCGTTACCATTGACAACGGGGTTTTGTGTGATAGTGTATGTGCGGGCCATCACATTGTCATAAAAAGACAGTTGGCAGTTGAGAGTTTTCAGTTGCCTGAGTGGGCGGAGGCGCTAAGCGTAACCGATGACAGCTGGTAATGCAAATTTCTTTATAGTACGCAAAATAAGATTACGAACGGATAGCGGTTCGTTATCGAAAAACGGTTCGTTACGTAACAGAAATTTGGTACGTCGTTTATAAAACCGGCCCTAAGTATATTATAATTTATACTTCTTTCCTAAAATGACTCTTGAAACCTCCAAGGCCAACATTGTAGACGTCAATAGACCTATAGGTATCAATTATTAGCACCACCATAACTCTTATAATGCTATGCTGGGCCAGAACGTCCGTTCTGCCATGTGGAATATAGAGCGAGTCGCAGTGACGACCCTGGCGGTAGTGGTTCAACAATTTATAACATTCCAAGAGGAGGATTTATAATTTATAATTTTAAAGCTGTTACTGTAAGGGTCCCATTCCTTCTAGATTTGAGACTTTCGTAGCGCGTTTCAAAGAGCAAATCCATGCGATGCATGAATTGCAGGTTCACCATTCATTCTTATAACCTTAAAGTTTATTTTTATTTTCGGTGGTTCCAATATTCTATGTATTTTTGCTGGTATGAGGCCCAAACAGCAGAAGAGTATTCTAATTTTTTATCGTATAATGAAGTTGAACATCGATGTCGTTTGTTTGGGTTTGGAAAATTGTTTTTAAGACACGGTTTCCGTAAATGCATTCAGTAAAGGATCATTAATTTATTTTTATTTTATTTATTCATTTTCAACACCCTTAATAGTGAAACTACTCTACCTATCTAAATATCTTATATGATTTTAAATCCAATTTTCACTATTGATAAAAAATGTATGTTATGATTATATTGTCACGACGAAGAAAATTTTGTGATATTATATCGAATCATGAATAGAGTTAGTATGATTAATTGTCGCGTATTTAATAAATACAATGAGACACTTCATGCTCCATTTCATGCAGTGGCTTCTCGCACATATTTTATGCACAGAGATTATTTCGCGTCGGTGATGAAATGTAATAGTTGAACTTTGAAATGATTAAATTCGAAGTTGTTTGAGTTACTTCTAACCATATACATTAAAAGAGGTAAAGAGTTGCCAAGCTCCTCTACGATAGTACGTTTTTTTTTTTAAATGCTTTCTTTTCTAAAACAACAATTTTTGACATTTCGCTCAAGCTTACTCAAAACAAAAAATATCAAATGTTTTACCATTCTCATATTTTTTACGTTATTGAGATTAAACACAATACTTGCACCAACCCTAAAAATATGGGGAAGAATTATTTCCAAATAGCTCTTGACTATAATAATATGGTTATTAGGGTGACCCGAAAGTTGATCTCCGACAGTTGGCCCACAGAAATTATAATTGTTATAAAATTATAATTTTGATGTATTTTTTACCGATATCATAAATAAAATCGATTTCAAAAATATCATTAATAATATATGGTATCTCACTTACCAGTGATTCCTGACATTATTTGGAGTAAAAATGTAAATGAAATTTTGGTCTCCGGTGACTTTTTTGGTGACATTTTTTTTCAAATTTTTTTTTTCTTCAGTACGAAACAAAAAAAAACTTTCACATGACGTCACTGGACACTCAGCCGAGTAACCGCCCCACCATTTACCCCGCCTCCAAACTGTCCAACAACTACTACTTTTTTAGTTGTAGAAAAAAAAACACATCAAAAATGTCACCGGAGACCAAAATTTTTTTTTTTACATATTTTACTCGAAATATTGTCAGGAATCACTGGTAAGTAAGTCAAGAACGTACCTTAACACCCTGTATAGACATTTGAATGAAAATATGTTTTATAGATTTGTTATTTGGCTGTAAATCCTCTCTGTACACCACTTCAGGGATACTTAGTTATATTTTGTATAAGTAGATATACCGTATTTTCCCTAAACCGACTGCATATTGCATGTAAAAATGTCGGGGGGGGCAACTTTCGGGGATCAACTGTCATGGAACCGGTTATTGGAGTTTTGGATATTGCAACGTGCCACTTCCAGACAGTGAAATACACATGATTGCTTGCTTTTGTAGTTCAAACCGTCTCGTTGTATTGGGGCTATATAAGCAACTTATTGCTCCTTTTAGAACACTGGTTGTACTTTCGAAAGAACATTGTCAGCAATTTTCTAACGAGAACTTAATGTTCGTTATTTACTTTTGACGGAAACTTACTTATTGATTGAACATGACAGCCATCTCATAATATAGGGATTGCTAATAATGATCATTTTATAACAAATATTTTTTTTTAGTTCAGTATCACCCTGGAGAAAGTGCAGTAGTCAGAATCGAAACGTTGTTTAGATGTTGCCAGTCAGTGGCTGAGTTGGCATCGCGTTTGGGTTTCACCAAGATGTCCAATTCTTCGGCTGGCTAATTCTTCCGTCACAATACAATCAATATGTTCCGCTCACTGTTGTGGTAGTAGATTTTCAAGCATTGTCAGGTTATTCGTAACCCGGGAATCTTTGTCTTTCTTTTTCTTTAAATTATAAATAAAATAAAAAATTAAATGTTGTGTGTTCGATGGCCAAGGTTGAATAGCCAGGAACTCCGAAACCTTCTTCTTTCTCATCTCCTCTCCGTCCCACACTCACTTCAGCATCCCAGTCTATCTCATTTGAGAATTCCATAATTTCCCTGACCCTGGGTAGTTGGGACTCTCCTACGCTAGTAGTTTATTAACATAAATCGCACATCGCTTAGAAAAGTAAATAAAAAAAAGTTTATTTTAAAGGAGAACGAAAAGAAATGAATGAATGATGAATAAGCGGTCTCGTCGCGACTTGCGACATCTTGCGAAGGTGGAGTGACGAAACTTTAATACGGTTTTCGTGGGGCCATAGGTAATCAGTAATCACAATCACTTTACTTTTCAGAGATAAAACGTAAAATGGAAATTTTTGACCTAAGACACTTTTCTATAGGATGTGTGATATATATTATATAAATTATTAATAATCAGTAAAATTAAATCTCATTTTAGGGATATTTTATGTGTTTTATTATTTTAATTAAAAAATATAAATAAGTTATTTTATTATAAATTATAATTACGAATAAAGTAAAATTGAAATCTACGTAAAATAAAACAAAGTCATGTAGTTATTCCACGCTTAAAATTATTATAATAAAATTAGAATATTATTTGTTAAATCAGCAAACATTTGTGTGCCGCTTTGCAAAAAGAAAAGCCATCTCCCCAAATGTGACCAGAGTTGGCACAATCCCAAACCAACCGTCCTGAATGTAGGTTAGATAGGCTTCATGGGACATTGCAAGTTCTCTTTCCTCTCGAAAAGGAATTTCTAATCAAGGAAATTTGCATTTTTTCTACTCTAAAATTGGAGTTTCATAATTCATTATATTTTCATTAAAAATAAATGTTTTATTTGAAGCTTTAAGACTATATTATAATACTTAATTTGCTCGTTGAAGTATTTAAAATTAACATTTGTTTTAATTCATAAATTATATTTTATAAAGTTACCTTCCTTCCGTTTTAATTTTGTGTTTTTGTATTTTGAGGAATTCAAATAAGGTTTTTCTTGTTGATTTCTGGGGTTATCGGACAACTCAACAGTGTGCAACTTCATCACACCTTTGAAAAATCATTAAGTGATTTTAAAAAAAACTTGGTTAAATAGTAGATTACGTTAGCTTGGGTTATGGATATTTAAAAAAAAATTCTTGACTTTTCAAAAGGGTTTTGAATTGCCACTTTGTTTAGTTGAGTCATAGGACCGTTTTCTGGATATTTTAGAATAATATTATATACATACTTATTCGAACAACTTTTTGCTTGGTTTAAGTGACATGTCAAATCTTGTCAATTGAACAGTCCCCGTTTAACGCCGATCAAATTGTGGTCAGCTAACAAGCGTAACAGCACGACTGTATTGTTGAAAACTGAAATTAAATTGATTGAAACCTGAAACGGGCCGAGAATTATTAGGAACATAACGGGAATCCTGCAATTGTTTATCGTCGATATGATGATTATCAAAAATTGTCAATCAATAAATAATGTTATTGATTATCAAATTGAGTCTGAAACACCCAATCGTTGGTCAAACTGATGCGAATAGATCCTTCTAAACTAAATATATTAGAATTTATCAGAATGCGTTTTCTTTTAGCCAGTTAATTCTGCTAAAGGCATGTCACTAGAATCCTTTATTATTTATTCACTGCCACCAAATCCTTTTAAGGTTATGCCGCCTGGTGATCTGTACTGGTTCTGGGTCGATCGTGAACTACCCGCTCATCGTAACCCGCTCAAAAATGATCAAAGAGGGATCGGATTACTTTAAAAAAAGTTTCGATCGTCGCGTCGGCTTCCATGTCCCGTGTTGGTTGGTGTTGCGAGCGACATTAGAGGAATGAATTTTGTAAATTGGGTATCTCGAATGATAGATTGACATAAGGTTGATTATATATCTCACACACAACTTGTTTTATTTACATTTTTAAATCGGATGACCTTATTGAAAGACCCTATACCTAAATACAACAAATGAAAGTACCCAATTAAAGATCAGGTAGCGGGTATTTCGGTACAACGGTTATCTTCGAAATACGGCAGCGGTGATTTTCTAAAAATAAAAGTGAAATGTTTTGTAAAAGTAACCGATCAAATAGCAGATACTTTTAACCCGATCACTTCGTCAATGGGTGGTGAGCGACCCGGATTGTGTAAAATGATCGATCGACCAAGCTGTGATGTGTGCAATTAGTCGGCATGTATTAGGTTTGGTGTAGTGTTAGGTTAGGTTAGGTTAGTGATGCTGATGCTGTGCTTGCAGCTTGGCCGCCACGTGCTGGCTGATGGCGCAGAGGCGCGGCAGGGCAGGAGTTTCGCCGGGCCGCGCGTCGCGCACCTTCAGCGCGTGCAGCCGGTTAGAGCCAACCATCTTCCCTGCCACTCTGCAAACAAATAAGCACCTAACAATTAAATTTATTTATTTATTTATACTGTGTTTTTACAGATGTTCTAATAACTTTCGTGAGAATAATACAATTATAAAAAGTCAGCATATACATACAAGCAAGTACATAAAATTACTAAAACCTAATCAGTCAAAGGATGCATAATATCTATACAAAATTATATAAAAGCTCTCTCAAGTGGAGACATGTACAAAGAAAGGCAAGAAACACGAGAGACCCAAAGAGAGACTTAAGTGATACATCATATACGAGTAATTAACTTTAATACATAGTAGAATTTTCTGAAACCATATAAAGTATCGATGAAAATTTACAGTCGAAATGCCAAATGACCGAGTCCAGCGCCCTTGGGGTGATTTTTCGCAAGAACGACACTATAATATAAATGAGCCAAATATTTGTATTATTATTAAAACAGTTAAAACTATGCAAGCATGACCGACAACCACAACACATCTCGTGTCTCCTGTAAAATATTCAATACATTGCTAAATAAAATTAAAGAAAAAATGCATTGCTGGAAAATCTTAAAGGAAAATATAATATAATCAATCCAACACTGAACATTCTTGAACAAAAATAATATTTCTTCAAACTTCGCAAAATCACTTTGTGGCGTCACTTTTAATTAAATGAAACAAATAACTTTGTATCAACCACTATTATACATATAATAACAATTACCTACATGTTTCGAAACCGATGGTTTCTTCGTCAGGGTTGTAATAACAATAAATAAAAAAAGAAACAAACAAATATAGACTTAAAAGAACTATGGACAAAAATATTATAGAGAGAGTTGATTAATTAATTCAAAATATCGTAAAAAATAATTGTTTTAAATTAAATATAAAACTTATTTTAGAATATGAAAAAATTACATTATATAAATTATCAAAAGATAGCCTTGTTTGTTTCTTTTGTTATTTAATATTGTTACTACCCTGACGAAGAAACCATCGGTTTCGAAACATGTAGGTTATTGTGATTATATAATAGTGGTTGATAAAAAGTTATTTGTTTCATTTAATTAAAAATAATATTCTCACTTTGCAAAGTGATATTATTATAAAATTAACCGGGCGTATTATTATTAGGTAAAATATTTGGTAGGGTGTATTTACAACCATTTCTGAACGGTCGTGCAAATATTAAATGTTTCCAACACTCCCAACACGGCCGTAATCCGTCGCACATCGTTTTATCGCGCCATTATCATTAGGTGTCGCGATAACATCACATCGCATCGGTCGCACATATTTACAGGCTCATCAGGCGGCTGGCGGCTGGCGGGCTGGAGGGTCCATTCGCTAGTTAACATGGCCGCATTATCCTAATGCAAATCCGCTCCCACCCCCTGCTATTTACTATTTGCTATTTGGAATACATATATTTTCTAGTACCGCGGAGCTTGTGAGCAGCGGAGGTTGGTATGTTGATAAAATGCAATGATTTTTAAACCTTATAATAATGACTTTTAAACCTTATAATAATGATTTTTAAACCTTATAATAATGATTTTTAAACCTTATAATAATGATTTTTAAACCTTATAATAATGATTTTTAAACCTTATAATATGAAGTGTAACAAACCATATATTTGTTATATACTCATATTTCCGAGCGTATATTGTTTTTCGATCTCGTCACTTTCCCATTCCTGCATCGCTTCGTCTCTTACTAATTACGGGCGAGCAATTCTATTGGTTCCATTTTTCACCCGACCTGTCTTACAGATGTCACAGCTGGGATGACTAATATTAGGCTAGCTTTACACGTGTAAGTTTTTCGTAAGTTTCCGACTTCTGGCCAAAGGGCACATTGGATTTTCAAAATGCAATATGCCCATTGGCTAAAAGTCGGAAATTTACGAAAAAACTTACACGTGTAAAGCTGGCCTAAGGTCATGTCAGAGAGTAAGTTGCTCCCCGATTCCTATCGCGCATCTTCCGGTAAATCTCTGGCAGGACTGCAATGATTTCAGCTAACCCGGAGTGAATATATTCGTTGTAACTGGTAAAACGAGCGGTTAAGAGAACAATTAAGTTTCCTTTGGGAGTTAGCCCGTAAACTTATTTTTAAAGTTTATTATACTGTCTTGTTGTAAATGAACCATGCCATACTTGAAAATTGATACCCAAAAATAAAGACTAATTTGCATTTACCGTTAAAATTATATATTTAATTTAATTATCACATTACAGAAGGAATATTATTATTAATCAACTAATGAATGCTTTAAGAGTGGAATCGTTACTAAATACCTGATCAATGCGTATTAGAGCTATGATATAATACCTACTTCCTAGTTCACATGTTAACAATAAATCATGTGAGAAGCCCCATTAGTCATCTATTTTCTCATCTCCTTCCCATTCATTCCATTCCGATCTTCTTCATTATGGACTTCTCAATCAAAACTGATACTTAATTTGCTGGGATTAACGAACTTCAACTATGTTTGTTTCTTGTAATCATAACAAAATGCATTCCATATTTGGTTTTTATTAACCTTATTGGCACAGTAATGACGAAATCGGTTTAGGTTTTTTTTAGGACGTTTTTCAATAAATGGAATAAAACAAAACTTAAATGCTATTTATTTTAATACTTTATATTTTATTAAAAAAAATTATAAATTTAAATTTTATTTAAAAAATATATATGTTTACTTTGTGTATTTTTAGGAACTTTCTAACGTTTTTTGATTCAGTTTGATTTATTTCAAAAATTATTTTTATCTAATATTTTAACAATCTTGCTAAAAAAAATCACTTCCCAACCGAAACGGGGTTTTGTATATTATAGATACAAAGACTTGTTATTGATGTGTAACTAATAAAAAGAACTCCAAGGGGCCTAGTCTATATCTCTCACAGCGCCCGTAACGCGGGTTTAGCTACGTCACGAATCCGTATTAACCCTCCTCTGACCGTGCTAAAAACTTTCTCGCCCTCCGATGCTGTACACTCAGTAAATATTAGTGTAATGTATTTATTTAATCCAATACATAAATGTATTGTGGAGGAATACCTAAAATGTTAACTCTATGTTTAGTATATTTACAAAGATATTTCAGTAAATACAAACCGTGACCGCTTAGTTGACAGCACCGTCAAGAAAGGTTAAACGGCAAACGTGCTTGTTTGTGAAACCGAAAGATCGAGACTAGGCCCCCAGCTATATTATTCAAGTGGGGCAACAGCGAATCGCACATGGGCAGTTATGATTATTTTTTGCGCTATGCGCCGGGCCATTTACGCAGGAATGGGTAATAGATGTTTATGTTTGCAATCTCTACGTGAATCGTGTTTTTGTTTCATAAAACGGTCAATTTATGAGCCTTTCCGGGGCTCAGCTCTAACCAGTGAGCTAATTTGACCCTATCCCCTTCGGCCATATTTAACTGTATCATCTTCGACTAAGAACTACCAACATTATCTTCACTTTCTTAACGAATATTTTTATTGGCTGCTATCTTAATGTATGATTATATTGCTTTCATGATTGACTTTTACAATTTAAGGTTTCATTAAAACAATGTTAATAAATAAAAAAGGTAAATCTTGAATTGAAAATGGATATTGATGATAATCGAAAGCGGTAGTGACTAAGTGAAAAGGAGCGAGGGATTTTTCATACAAAATACCCAACCAAAATGAATGATTATTTTTTTTATTCAAATTATATTGCAAATACCTATGACGGATAATGTCATATTTTATTAATGTTTGTTTTAAATTATGAAATATAAATAATTAAAGAAATCAAATTTTAATGTTTTTAAGGCAACTTTGGCATTTTTTGCAGGTTAATTATAATTTTATAAAAAATGATCTTACACATCTGTGAAATAATTTTAAATAAAAATTAAACACATTAAAAAATTTCTTTGGATGGTTTTTTTATATATACGACAAATCTGTGTTAACCTCCAAATCAATCGGTTGTAATTTGCATTTACATTGCTTATTTCATAATTTTTATTTATTTAATTTTATATTCATCGTATTTCTATAGTGAATGAAGCAAAATTGTTTAATTAATTATCATAAACTTACGTAGAATTGAAAATCATGAAAAATTGATATCTTTAATTAGGTACCAATATTATATAATTTAAAACATAAATAAATAAAGTAGCACAGATCTATCTGTACTAGATATTTACTACACCTTTTTGGTAAAAATAATTAATCAGTTTGGTTAAGTATTGTAGCATCAAAACCAAAAGTAAGCATTTTAAAAAAGGGGCCAAGTTTAAGGATGTTTGAAGAGATACCGGGATAAGGTATCTTTTGGTTTCAATGTTGTTATTTTTCATTATAT
The DNA here is from genome assembly GCA_951813805.1 of Limnephilus auricula. Lineage (NCBI taxonomy): Eukaryota > Metazoa > Arthropoda > Insecta > Trichoptera > Limnephilidae > Limnephilus > Limnephilus auricula. Next base: position 32,104,204 of record OX638398.1, on the reverse strand, counting down.
GCTATCTCAGCTACTATCATGGCTGCTTGTTCAACGAGCTTGCTCTACGAGGAAGCCAGCTGTACATTCTACACTGTAGTGTTCAGTGTTCACACAACGGAGAGACAGGATAGGCGATAGTCGATAGATACGAATAGCTGATAGCGCCATAGCACTCGTAGCAATGTTGTCCGCCTACAACGGGCCAGTCCAGTGAGTCCGGCCTACGACAAGCCGCGAGCTGCGAGTGACATCATTATTCGCCAACATATTCGTAAAATTTATTATTTATACAGCTATGAGCACTTCGCATGGTGGCGTTTGTCATTTTAGACGGAGGCGTGATCAATTTTAGAATTTCAAAAATAAAAAAAATTGATATTATTATTGGGCGTTTTTCAAAAAAAGTGTACATAGATAAAAGTCAGTGTCCCATCACTTTCACGATCAGTAACTTTTGTTTTGTCGTTTTTAATGAGCAACCATATATTTTACCAATATAATAACAAATAAATACCTTTATGGACTAAAAATAATGAATAAATCTATTAAATTTCGATATTATTTTAAAATAAGTAAGACTACAGGTCACTGTTTCTGGTATGTCCTACACCTACCACTACCAGTAAGAGTTCACAAATTAATGTTATTTAATGTTATTCCAGTATTTATTTCTAATTCTACTAATAGTATATGATAATATTTTCGATTTGCAACCATAATATATATATATTAATGCTCGTAACCACCAGATTTTAAGACAATCGCAGTCTTGCGAAAAACGACCACTCTGCCCCTCAAGTTTAACCGACCTCAAAGCTGATTTTCGCGAGACATCGACCGTGGATAAAAATACATACGATTTTTTCAGACCTGATTTGTATGGGAAAAATTCAGCCAGAATTTTACCAATTGCAAATTTTCATATAAAAAAACTGATGCAAAAAAAATAAACTGCTAATAAAACTGATGTATGAAAACCTAGCGGCGAAAACTAGAAGCGCTCATTATTCGACGAAGAAATTCAAAGTTGTATTTCCAGCCGCCAGGTTCGCCCATCAAAAAAGGAAAAATTTATCGTCAGACCTTCACGAAAAATTTGTGAAAGAGCCTCAGTACTAAAATCGTAAAGTGTATATTTTTTTAAATATAAGGCGTCTCACCTCAAAACTTTACATTCCGACGAGCCTCGAGGTAAATCAAAATTGCGACTTAAAAAAGATACCTGGCTTAGATGTTTTTGTATTATTTCGACTACGACAGGTTTTGGAACATAAATAATATATTATATTTATGACTTTTCATGGAAATTTTGTCAGGATTCGTTTTCAAACGTCGGTAATTTCTGACGTTTACGAAAAAAATTCCGAGTTAAAAACTGTTAAAATGTTCGTAGCCAGTAAAAAAATGCTTTATTAAGGAAAATATTATCGTCAGACCTTCAAAGTACTGAAATGTTGGGGCATTTTTGAAAATTATTCTATGGCGTCTCGCATGTTAATTTGACATTTCGACGAGTCTCATGTATATCAATATTACGTCAAAAATAGCATATGTGGATAAGATGTTTTTCTATAATTTTGAAAACCATAGATTTCCGAACTCCAATAATACATTACATTTACCACATTTCATGTAAATTATTTCAGGATACATCTTCAAAAGTTGAAAAAATTCTGACGTTTATGAAGAAATGCAAAATAAAAACAGGTTAAACGTTACCGGCCAGCTACATAACGTTGATTTTAATTGCTGGGTTGGTACTTTTGTAAAGACAAATAAAATTCGAACGGTTCAGGCTGCCGAGATCATAGAAAATAATTTACCAGTGGGTAGGTACCTACTTGGGTGGGAACGTTATTTTTCAAATATTGAGAATTTAACATGATGAATAAAACTGTTTAAATAACTCAGGATAATCCATTTTTTTTGCCTAATGGTGTAGGTACTTCTTTAAATAGTGCACAATAGTGTTATTATAATATCATTCGGCGTGGGTGGTGTGCATTGGTACTGCCACCCCGTGAATCATTTGTTGGATGACCAAACCCTTTATAACCGGTTAATCTGAGTCGATTTAAGAATATCTAAATATATTCAGGTTGGCAAAAAGATGTATCTCAGTGACGTTTTGCATCGTTATATGCACCAATACACACAATCCTAAGGGCGGGCTTTTTCGTGTGAATGTTTATGCATAAACTATGGATCTTACTCGACTAATTTAAAACAAAATTAGGAAAATCTACCGGGAAAAGAGAAGTTTATTTAATTTTTATAATAGCTCTACACAGGAGGCCTTGAAGAAAATAATTCCTCTCAGGGCCTATGTCATCTTTGGGGATGCTGTGTGAAGGGTTATTTTTAGGAAAGTAAGGAGATGATGTTCTGGTAAGGAAAAAGTTATGAGGGGTGGGTAGGAATCTGGGGATCAGTGTGTGGAGTGACGAACGAAAATAATTCCTCTCAGGGCCTATGTCATCTTTGGGGATGCTGTGTGAAGGGTTCTTTTTAGGAAGGTAAGGAGATGATGTTCTGGTAAGGAAAAAGTTATGAGGGGTGGGTAGGAATCTGGGGATCAGTGTGTGGAGTGACGGACGAATGATTTTATCCCTCCCACTGCGGTGCAAGGTGATGTTCCGAGAGAGCTTTGCTGAAGAACCCAAAAAGTCTCCCTAAACCAGTCTCTTCCGATCTGTCTGCCACGAAATTGGTGGGCAGACGAATCCACCGCCATGACCAGAACAAACCTCATGAACCCAGGCACCACTTCTAAATCAACAAACATAGCGAACCACTTGAAATGACCTATTGCAGAGGCGTTGGCCTACCCACCCAGCGAATTTTTTTAGCGTAAGATCCTCACGGCTTTTGCGGTAGGTCAGAGGCCCTAGCACGCTCGCTCTATAACGATCGATAGGATAACTATCGGTAACTTCTCATCGTTCCCTAGCATGACTACAGATCGCCAACGAATAAGTGACAGTTCACAATGACTAAGTGTCCTTAACATATTCGACATCAACTGTTGTTTGTTCGTTAGCGATGTGCAGTTGTCCTAGGGAACGATGAGAAGTTACCGATAGTTATCCTACCGAACGTTATAGAGCAAGCGTGCTAGGGCCTGAACAAAAAATTAGACTTTAGCCTTTAAAAAAATTGAGCTTTGGCGTATTTGAGAATCCTTCATTTGCAAACGAAATTGCGTCAAAATGACGGCCTCTGGCGTAAATGTTTTTTGATATATTCAATGGCAAAAGGTTTCGAAAACTTATTCAACCGTTTTTTTAGTGGCATTCCATTGAAAATATTCCACAATATCGAGCTAAAAATTTGACATTTTACAAAAAAATCCATGAAAAATCCGCTAACAAATTATACAAGATTTAAAAATATTACTGGTCAGGTGGATTGGTATAATAATAATCACTGGGTAGGTACCTACTTTGCTCCATCGAATTACAAATAAATGGTTTGAAATTAAGAGAAATCACCAAAGATGGTAGGTACTAAATGCGTTTCTTCTGGAAAAATGCCGATTGCAGTTTGTCGGTCTTTTAATTCAAATTCAGAAACAGGGTGGTAAAAAAAATTCCGCTCGAAATATACTGATTAATTTTTTTATTAAAACTCATGATTTTTTCCTTAATTTTTTTTGTTTAGAAAATATTGTCTTGCGTTTGCGACCAACGTTTTTGCGGCGCATTAAAATTTATCTAAATAAGATGCAAAGTTTTTTTTCTAATTTTCTATACATTAATCGTTATTAATAATTATTGATTACGAAAAGAGTTATGGCGTCCGTGACATCAAAAGGTGGATACTTGAAAGATGTCATTTCCATAAAAAAATATTAAAGAGTCGATTTAAAAAAAAAAAAATTTTTTTAATCGATTGGTTTTTGTAATAATGAGTGAGGAAATTTTGCCGGACCCTGTCGTTCATTTCGACTGTCCAATCAGGCAGTTCAGTAGGCATGCGGATTGCATTGAATTCAAATATCGATATTTACTCTAAGTAAGAACTTCTTTCCTTTAAATCACAAAAAAAATATGATATAAAATAAAAAAAAGTAACCAAAGATGGATATTTCCAAAAAAATGTAGGTGTACACGGGGGTAGGTAGATATGCAGGTAGGTAGGAACTAAGTACTGAACAGGTACTCTGGGTAGGTAGGTATGTATGAAGGTACTTTTTATAAATTAGGTGGGTTCGATGCAGTGCTACAGATTTTTTATATGCATATAAATCGAAAAATAGATCGGTCAGGATTCGTTCGTTTACTTTGGACATTATTCAATTTTAAAATAAAAATAATTATACGTGTGCACGGGTAGCCGGATATTGTTAAAGAATTTCTTTGTGTAATTTTTTTGCTGCAGTAAAATTGAGTTTGATAAGATGGTTTTTTGTTGAACAAATATTTTTTGTTTGAGGGTTAGGTAGGTTTTTTTTCCAATACTATTCATCTGATGGCGACAAAACTTTTGGGATTTGATGTGTGCATGCCCGGGTTGGTTTCTACGCATAATAGTAAGCTCTGGCTTTATGAAATTATTTTATATACTATTCACCCGATCGAGATGAAACTTTGGAAATTTGATGTGTGCATGCCTGGGATGGTTTTTATGCATAAAAGTAAGCTCTGGCGTTATGAAAATATTTCCTTTAATTTTCATCCGATTGAGATGAAACTTTGGGAATTCGATGTTGACATGCTCGGGATGGTTTCTATGTAAAAGAGTAAGCTCTGGCGTTATGAAATTTTTTCCAATACTATTCATTTGATTGCGACAAAACTTTTGAGCTTTGATGTGTGCATGCCCGGGTTGGTTTCTACGCATAATAGTAAGCTCTGGAATTATGAAATTATTTACGCATAATGGTAAGATCTGGCGTTATGAAATTATTTCCTATACTTTCCATCCGATTGAGATGAAACTTTGGGAATTTGATGTTGGATACTCGGGATGGTTTTAACATAAAAGAGTAAGCTCTGGCGTTATGATTTTTTTTCCAATACTTTTCATCTGATTGCGACAAAACTTTTGGTATTTGATGTGTGCATGCCCGGGTTGGTTTCTACGCATAATAGTAAGCTCTGGCTCTATGAAATTATTTCCTATACTATTCATCTGATTGCGATGAAACTTTGGGGATTTGATGTGTGCATGTCCGGGATGGTTTCTATGCGTAATAATAAGCTCTGGCGTTATCAAATTATTTCATATACTATTCACCCGATTGAGATGAAACTTTGGAGATTTGATGTGTGCATGCCTGGGATGGTTTTTATGCATAAAAGTAAGCTCTGGCGTAATGAAATTATTTCCTTTACTTTTCATCCGATTGAGATGAAACTTTGGGAATTCGATGTTGGCATGCTAGGGATGGTTTCTATATATAAGAATAAGCTCTGGCATTATAAAATTATTTCCAATAGTATTCATCCGATTGCGATGAAACTTTGGGGATATGATGTGTGCATGCTCGAAATGGTTTTAAAATATAATAATGAGCTCTAGCGTAATGAAATTATCTACAATAATATTCATCCGATTGCGATGAAACTTTGGTGAGTTATTGTGCGCAAGCCCGCGAAGTTTTCTTTATATAATGCAGAGATTTGGCGTTATCAAATTCATACAAAAAATTTAAATAGGTGTAACGGGAGTTATTAGAAAAGTGAGTGCATATCATATAATTTAGAAACAATTTATTAGTGAAAAAATTGAGCCGTAAACTTCTAGGCCCCTTTTTGCGAGAAAAGGCCCATACTGAACGCCTTAACCAGGGCGACCAAAGTGGCTAAGTAGCGGGTGTACAAAATTGAGCGATTAACTCTCAGGACCCTTTGAGTAGTTCTCACAATCCTTGCTTCATCCACATTCAAACATCGATTTTTTTTTTCAAATATTTAATTTTTAAAAAATGTAGACACACACACTTCTTGCTTCATCCACATTCAAACGTCAAATCGCTTAGTGCTTTAACCAATTAGTTGCCTTGCAACGGGCAAAAGCTAGTATATATATTAATGCTCGTAACCACCAGATTTTAAGACAATCGCAGTCTTGCGAAAAACGACCACTCTGCCCCTCAAGTTTAACCGACCTCAAAGCTGATTTTCGCGAGAAAGCGACCGTGGATAAAAATACATACGATTTTTTCAGACCTGATTTGTATGGGAAAAATTCAGCCAGAATTTTACCAATTGCAAATTTTCATATAAAAAAACTGATGCAAAAAAAATAAACTGCTAAAAAAACTGGTGTATTAAAACCTAGCGGCGAAAACTAGAAGCGCTCATTATTCGACGATGAAATTCAAAGTTATATTGCCAGCCGCCAGGTTCGCCCCTCAAAAAAGGAATAATTTATCGTCAGACCTTCACGAAAAATTTCTGAAAGAGCCTCAGTACTAAAATGGTAAAGTGTATATTTTTTAAATATATGGCGTCTCACCTCAAAATTTTACATTTCGACGAGCCTCGAGGTAAATCAAAATTGCGACTTAAAAAAGATACCTGGCTTAGATGTTTTTGTATTATTTCGACTACGACAGGTTTCGGAACATTAAAAATATATTATATTTATGACTTTTCATGGAAATTTTGTCAGGATTCGTTTTCAAACGTCGGTAATTTCTGACGTTTACGAAAAAAATTCCGAGTTAAAAACTGTTAAAATGTTCGTAGCCAGTAAAAAAAATGCTTTATTACGTATAAAATAAGTTTCACTTGCCAAATAATTCGAGTTCATTTGTTTTTTCTAGGTTGTGTAATGTCATTTATTGATTTTGTCGACACCCAGCTCGAAAATACGAAATGGCTTTAAAAATATCGATCTGGGCTTTCAAAATTTAGTAAAACCTTTTCGACAAGAGTTTTACGAATGTAAATCGACAGTCATATTGACAATGTTTCTTGAAAAAACGTCCGTTATTTTAATTTCCAATCTGACATTTGAAAAAAAAACATCTCAAAGGCGCATTCGGAAACCGGTATAAAATAATGGCTGACACGATTTACCTGCTCCACTGGCGGCAAGATTTAGTACCACTCTAATTTGCTAAGAAACATTTCAACATCGGTCGAAATTCAAATTATTCCCAAAGAAACTGGAGTGTTGAAAATGTTACTACATTTTAATCATAGCTTCAAATATCGAATGTCGAATGCATTGCGGTGAAAAATTTCCTTTCTGATAAATATGAATTATTTTTTTAATTATTATTAACGATTTTTTTTCTTATTTTTTTTTTTAAAGAAAAAAGAGTCGTTCGGTCGCGACTAACGCTGGTGTGTCATAGAAATATTTCTCCAATTAAGGTTCTTAGATTTTTTTATTTTTCAGTTCAATTATCGTTATGAATAATTATTTATTACTAAAATAGTATGTTTGTTGATGAATTCAAAAACTGGACACTCGAGCGATGTCATTTCCAGAAAAATATTTTAAGAAAAACAAAAACAAAAAAATTCTTCTGAAAATGCACAATTTTTAAATCAATTTATTTGGATTGAAAATCGGGAAAGAAATTATTCTGGATCATGTACTATCAGGGAATTCAGTAGAGATGGCCTATTTTGTTGTGTTCAAATAGTGATGTTAAACTGCATAAGTACTTACCCGCTAACTTGAAATATTTTCTATGCAATTTTTAGGCGATAACGAGTAGGTACCTATCCGGACAATAAATTATTGGTTTGATGTGATTATTTTTGATTTAAAATTTTCAAATAAATAATATTGGGCCATTTCTGTGCAAAAACTTAAGTAAAAAAATTATCAAAGATGGTGGCAAATATTTGCCAAAATTCGTATTGTTAGTTTGTTTTTCAATAAATAATTTTTTTTTAACAGGTTTGTGAAAGATTTTTTCTGAAAATTTTTTATTGCAATTAAGTTTAGTTTCAAATAATATTTTTTTACCAAGTAGTAAAAATTTGTAAAGCGCCGTTTTTGTATTTTGCGTGTTTATAGTAACTTTCAAGGTGAGTTGTGTGCATTGGTACCGCCGCCCCGGGAATAATTTAATGGATGACTTAATTAATGGGGTACTTAACTCGAGTATTTTTATAAAATGTTCGGAAAATCTACCGGGAGTAGAGAACATTTTTTTTTACAATCGCTTCATACAGGAGGCCCGAATAGTATTAATAATTCCTCTTAGGGCCTATGTCATTTTTGGGAATGCTGTGTGGAGGAGTTCTTTTTGTAAAACGCCGTTTCTGTATGTTGCATGTTTATATTATCATTCAATGTGAGTGGTGTGCATTGGTACCGCCGCCCCGGGAATTATTTAATGGATTACATTCTAAACGGGGTACTTAACTCGAGTATTTTTGTACAATATTCGGAAAAATCTACAGGGAGTAGTTTTTACAATAGCGCGATACTGGAGGCCCGGAAGAAAATAATTCCCCTCGGGGCCTACGTCGTCTTTGGGAATGCTGTGTGGAGGGCTATTTTTAGGAAAGGAAGGAGAGGATATTCTGAGAAGGAAAAAGGTATGAGGGGTGGGTAGGAATCTGGGGATCAGTGTATGGAGTGACGGACGAATGGTTGTATCCCTCCCACTGCGGTGCAAGGTGATGTTCCGAGAGAGCTCTGCTGGAGAAGCCAAAAAGTCTCCCTAAACCAGTCTCTTCCGATCTGGTCTGCCACGCAATTGGTGGGCTTTAGCCTTTAAAAAGTTGAGCTTTGTGCGTATTTGAGAATCCTTCATTTGCAACCGAGATTGCCTCGAAATGACGGCCTCTGGCGTAGATGTTTTTTGATATATTCAATGGCAAAAGGTTTCGAAAACTTATTCAATCGTGTTTTTAGTGGCATTCCATTGAAAATATTCCACAATATCCTGATAAAAATTTGACATTTAACAAAAAAATCCAAGAAAAATCCGCTAACAAATTCCACAAGTTTTAAAATATTACTGACCAGGTGAATTCGTATTAAATAAATAACTGGGTAGGTACCTACTTTGCTCCATCGAATTACAAATAAATGGTTTGAAATTAAAATAAGTCACCAAAGATGGTAAGGTACTGTTTCTCCTGAAAAATATGCCGATTGCAGTTTGTCGGTCTTATAATTCAAATGCAGAAACAGGGCGGTAAAAAAAAATCAGCTCGAAATATACGGATTAATTTTTTTATTAAAACTCATGATTTTTTTCTTAATTTTCTTTTGTTCAGAAAATATTGTCGGGCGTTTGCGACCAACGTTTTGCGGCGCATTAAAATTTATCTAAATAAGAAGCAAAGTTTTTTTTTTAAATTTTCTATACATTCATCGTTATTAATAATTATTTATTACGAAAAGAGTTATGGCGTACGTGAAATCAAAAGGTGGACACTTGAGAGATGTCATTTCCATAAAAAAATATTAAAGAGTCGATTGAAAAAAAAAAGAGTATTTTTTTTAATCGATTGGTTTTTGTAATAATGAGTGAGGAAATTTTGCCGGACCCTGTCGTTCATTTTGACTGACCAATCAGGGAGGCACTACACATGGTATTCCATTGAATTCAAATATCGATTTTTACTGTAAGTAAGAACTTCTTTCCTTTTAATCACAAAAAATTTATGATGTAAAATTAAAAAAGTTACCAAAGATGGATATTTGCAAAAATATGTAGGTAAAAACGGGGGTAGGTAGATATGCAGGTAGGTAGGAACTAAGTACTAAACAGGTACTTTGGGTAGGTAGGTATGTAGGAAGCTACTTTTTATAAATTAGGTGGGTTCAATTTGGTTAAATGCAGTACTACAGATTGTTCGTATGCATATAAATCGAAAAAAAAATAGGTCAGGATTCGTTCGTTTACTTAGGACATTATTAAATTTAAAAATAAAAATAATTATACATGTGCACGGGTACCCGCATATTGTGAAAGAATTTCTTTGTGTAATTTTTTTCTGCAGTTAAATTGAGTATGATAATATTGTTTTTTTGGTAAATAATAAAATTAAAACGTTTTTGTTTTCTTAGAAATTACGTAATTAAATGAACAAATATTATTTGTTTGAGTGAGGGTTACGTAGGTTTTACATTATGTTTTTTATACAAAAAGATTAATGAAATACCAATGTGTTTGATGGAATAATTTTTATTTTAAATAGTTTATATTTTTTATAGCGCCAAAATTTCTCAAGAAATTCCAAATTAAAAAAATATTAAAATTAAAAAAATTATATTTAAAAAAAGATTTTAAGGGTATCCCAAATGGTCCGCTACCCGAGGATTATAAAATATATATAAAGGACCAAAGAGCATTACATTTACATAGCGCAGTTTTTGTATTTTGCAAGTTAATAATATCATTCAACGTGATTAATGTGCATTAGTACCGCCGCCCCGGGAATCTTTTATTGGATGACCAAATCCTATACAACGGTTTAACCTGAGTCAATAATCATTCATTTTAGAATCTCTAGAAGTGTGATATATACAGATTGGCAAAAATATTTTTTTTAGTAACGTTTTACTTCAACCGATATATGCACCAATCCTAATAGCGTGTTTTTCCGTGTGAATGTTGATGCATTTTTTATAGTCAAACTATAGGGGTACTTACTCGACAATTTAAATACAATATTCGGAAAATTTACCGGGAATGGAGAAGTTTTTTAATTTTTTTATAATAGCTCCACACAGGAGGCCCTGAAGAAAATAATTCCCCTCAGGGCCTACGTCATCTCTGGGGACGCTGTGTGAAGGGTTCTTTTTAGGAAAGGAAGGAGATGATATTCTGGGAAGGAAAAGGGTATAAGGGGTGGGTAGGAATCTAATGATCAGTGTGTGGAGTGACGGACGAATGGATTTATCCCTACCACTGCGGTGCAAGGTGATGTTCACAGAGAGCCTTGCTGGAGAAGCCAAAAAGTATCCCTAAACCAGTCTCTCCCGATCTGGTCTGCCACGCAATTGGTAGGCAGACGCATCCACCGCCAAGACCGGGAAAAATCTCACCCTATGAACCCGGGCATCCCTGCTAAATCACCAAACATAGCGAACCACTTGAAATGACCTATTGCAGGTGTGTTGGTTCCCGAGGCGGCGGTACCCATACCCACCTACCAAATTTAGGTTTTTTGCATTTCTTGCTTCATCCACATTCAAAATTTTTATTTGTATTAAAGAATTTTTTAAGTGTCATATCATGTGACATATCGTTTTTCGCAAAAAAAGGAAGGGATTTCATTTTAGTCAACATTTTGGTAGCCGTTTTGTTTTTTAAGACTTTTCTAAGGTTAGTCATGTGACATATCTTTTTTCTAAAAAAAAGGTGGGGGATTTCATATTAGTCAACATTTTGGTAGCCATTTTGTTTTTTAATACTTTTCTAAGGTTAGTCATGTGACATATCTTCATTTTGGTGGTCATTTTGTTTTTTAAGACTTTTCTACGGTTTGTCATGTGACATATCGTTTTTCGCAAAAAAAGGTGGAGATTTCATATTAGTCAACATTTGGTTTTTTAAGACTTTTCTACGGTTAGTCAGTCATGTGACATATCGTTTTTCGCAAAAAAAGGTGGGGATTTCATATTAGGTAAATTCAGATCGCTATTTTGTTTTTTAAGACTTTTCTAAGGTTAGTCATGTGACATATCGTTTTTCGCAAAAAAAGATGGGGATTTCATATTAGGTAAATTCAGATCGCTACTTTGTTTTTTAAGACTTTTCTAAGGTTAGTCATGTGAGATATCGTTTTTCGCAAAAAAAGGTGGGGGATTTCATATTATTCAAAAGTTTGGTCGCCAGCAGGTTTACAAAATTGAGCGATTAACTCACAGGACCCTTTGAGAAATTCTCACAATCCTTGCTTCATCCACTTTCAAACATCTTTTTTTTCTTTAAATATTTTTTTTTTTTTTAAATGTAGACACACACTTCTTGCATCATCCACGTTCAAACGTCAAATCGCTTAGTGCTTTAATTAATTAGTTGCGTTGCAACGGGCAAAAGCTAGTATATATATTAATGCTCGTAACCACCAGATTTTAAGTCAATCGCAGTCTCGCGAAAAACGACCACTCTGCCCCTCAAGTTTAACCGACCTCAAAGCTGATTTTCGCGAGACATCGACCGTGGATAAAAATACATACGATTTTTTCAGACCTGATTTGTATGGGAAAAATTCAGCCAGAATTTTACCAATTGCAAATTTTCATATAAAAAAACTGATGCAAAAAAAATAAACTGCTAATAAAACTGATGTATGAAAACCTAGCGGCGAAAACTAGAAGCGCTCATTATTCGACGAAGAAATTCAAAGTTGTATTTCCAGCCGCCAGGTTCGCCCATCAAAAAAGGAAAAATTTATCGTCAGACCTTCACGAAAAATTTGTGAAAGAGCCTCAGTACTAAAATCGTAAAGTGTATATTTTTTTAAATATAAGGCGTCTCACCTCAAAACTTTACATTCCGACGAGCCTCGAGGTAAATCAAAATTGCGACTTAAAAAAGATACCTGGCTTAGATGTTTTTGTATTATTTCGACAACGACAGGTTTTGGAACATAAATAATATATTATATTTATGACTTTTCATGGAAATTTTGTCAGGATTCGTTTTCAAACGTCGGTAATTTCTGACGTTTACGAAAAAAATTCCGAGTTAAAAACTGTTAAAATGTTCGTAGCCAGTAAAAAAATGCTTTATTAAGGAAAATATTATCGTCAGACCTTCAAAGTACTGAAATGTTGGGGCATTTTTGAAAATTATTCTATGGCGTCTCGCATGTTAATTTGACATTTCGACGAGTCTCATGTGTATCAATATTACGTCAAAAATAGCATATGTGGATAAGATGTTTTTCTATAATTTTGAAAACCATAGATTTCCGAACTCCAATAATACATTACATTTACCACATTTCATGTAAATTATTTCAGGATACATCTTCAAAAGTTGAAAAAATTCTGACGTTTATGAAGAAATGCAAAATAAAAACAGGTTAAACGTTACCGGCCAGCTACATAACGTTGATTTTAATTGCTGGGTTGGTACTTTTGTAAAGACAAATAAAATTCCAACGGTTCAGGCTGCCGAGATCATAGAAAATAATTTACCAGTGGGTAGGTACCTACTTGGGTGGGAACGTTATTTTTCAAATATTGAGAATTTAACATGATGAATAAAACTGTTTAAATAACTCAGGATAATCCATTTTTTTTGCCTAATGGTGTAGGTACTTCTTTAAATAGTGCACAATAGTGTTATTATAATATCATTCGGCGTGGGTGGTGTGCATTGGTACTGCCACCCCGTGAATCATTTGTTGGATGACCAAACCCTTTATAACCGGTTAATCTGAGTCGATTTAAGAATATCTAAATATATTCAGGTTGGCAAAAAGATGTATCTCAGTGACGTTTTGCATCGTTATATGCACCAATACACACAATCCTAAGGGCGGGCTTTTTCGTGTGAATGTTTATGCATAAACTATGGATCTTACTCGACTAATTTAAAACAAAATTAGGAAAATCTACCGGGAAAAGAGAAGTTTATTTAATTTTTATAATAGCTCTACACAGGAGGCCTTGAAGAAAATAATTCCTCTCAGGGCCTATGTCATCTTTGGGGATGCTGTGTGAAGGGTTATTTTTAGGAAAGTAAGGAGATGATGTTCTGGTAAGGAAAAAGTTATGAGGGGTGGGTAGGAATCTGGGGATCAGTGTGTGGAGTGACGGACGAAAATAATTCCTCTCAGGGCCTATGTCATCTTTGGGGATGCTGTGTGAAGGGTTCTTTTTAGGAAGGTAAGGAGATGATGTTCTGGTAAGGAAAAAGTTATGAGGGGTGGGTAGGAATCTGGGGATCAGTGTGTGGAGTGACGGACGAATGATTTTATCCCTCCCACTGCGGTGCAAGGTGATGTTCCGAGAGAGCTTTGCTGAAGAACCCAAAAAGTCTCCCTAAACCAGTCTCTTCCGATCTGGTCTGCCACGAAATTGGTGGGCAGACGAATCCACCGCCAAGACCAGAACAAACCTCATGAACCCAGGCACCACTTCTAAATCAACAAACATAGCGAACCACTTGAAATGACCTATTGCAGAGGCGTTGGCCTACCCACCCAGCGAATTTTTTTAGCGTAAGATCCTCACGGCTTTTGCGGTAGGTCAGAGGCCCTAGCACGCTCGCTCTATAACGATCGATAGGATAACTATCGGTAACTTCTCATCGTTCCCTAGCATGACTACAGATCGCCAACGCATAAGTGACAGTTCACAATGACTAAGTGTCCTTAACATATTCGACATCAACTGTTGTTTGTTCGTTAGCGATGTGCAGTTGTCCTAGGGAACGATGAGAAGTTACCGATAGTTATCCTACCGATCGTTATAGAGCAAGCGTGCTAGGGCCTGAACAAAAAAATTAGACTTTAGCCTTTAAAAAAATTGAGCTTTGGCGTATTTGAGAATCCTTTGCAAACGAAATTGCGTCAAAATGACGGCCTCTGGCGTAAATGTTTTTTGATATATTCAATGGCAAAAGGTTTCGAAAACTTATTCAACCGTTTTTTTAGTGGCATTCCATTGAAAATATTCCACAATATGGAGCTAAAAATTTGACATTTAAAAAAAAATCCATAAAAAATCCGCTAACAAATTTTACAAGATTTAAAAATATTACTGGTCAGGTGGATTGGTATAATAATAATCACTGGGTAGGTACCTACTTTGCTCCATCGAATTACAAATAAATGGTTTGAAATTAAGAGAAATCACCAAAGATGGTAGGTACTAAATGCGTTTCTTCTGGAAAAATGCCGATTGCAGTTTGTCGGTCTTTTAATTCAAATTCAGAAACAGGGTGGTAAAAAAAATTCCGCTCGAAATATACTGATTAATTTTTTTTATTAAAACTCATGATTTTTTCCTTAATTTTTTTTTGTTTAGAAAATATTGTCGTGCGTTTGCGACCAACGTTTTTGCGGCGCATTAAAATTTATCTAAATAAGATGCAAAGTTTTTTTTCTAATTTTCTATACATTTATCGTTATTAATAATTATTGATTACGAAAAGAGTTATGGCGTCCGTGACATCAAAAGGTGGACACTTGAAAGATGTCATTTCCATAAAAAAATATTAAAGAGTCGATTTAAAAAAAAAAGTCATTTTTTTAATCGATTGGTTTTTGTAATAATGAGTGAGGAAATTTTGCCGGACCCTGTCGTTCATTTCGACTGTCCAATCAGGGAGTTCAGTAGGCATGCGGATTGCATTGAATTCAAATATCGATAATTACTCTAAGTAAGAACTTCTTTCCTTTAAATCACAAAAAAAATATGATATAAAATAAAAAAAAGTAACCAAAGATGGATATTTCCAAAAAAATGTAGGTGTACACGGGGGTAGGTAGATATGCAGGTAGGTAGGAACTAAGTACTGAACAGGTACTCTGGGTAGGTAGGTATATATGAAGGTACTTTTTATAAATTAGGTTGGTTCGATGCAGTGCTACAGATTTTTTATATGCATATAAATCGAAAAATAGATCGGTCAGGATTCGTTCGTTTACTTTGGACATTATTCAATTTTAAAATAAAAATAATTATACGTGTGCACGGGTAGCCGGATATTGTTAAAGAATTTCTTTGTGTAATTTTTTTGCTGCAGTAAAATTGAGTTTGATAAGATGGTTTTTTTTAAAAGTAATAAAATTGCAATGTTTTTTTTTAGAAATTACGTAGGTAAATGAACAAATATTTTTTGTTTGAGGGTTAGGTAGGTTTTTTTCCAATACTATTCATCTGATAGCGACAAAACTTTTGGGATTTGATGTGTGCATGCCCGGGTTGGTTTCTACGCATAATAGTAAGCTCTGGCTTTATGAAATTATTTTATATACTATTCACCCGATCGAGATGAAACTTTGGAGATTTGATGTGTGCATGCCTGGGATGGTTTTTATGCATAAAAGTAAGCTCTGGCGTTATGAAAATATTTCCTTTAATTTTCATCCGATTGAGATGAAACTTTGGGAATTCGATGTTGGCATGCTCGGGATGGTTTCTATGTAAAAGAGTAAGCTCTGGCGTTATGAATTTTTTTCCAATACTTTTCATCTGATTGCGACAAAACTTTTGGTATTTGATGTGTGCATGCCCGGGTTGGTTTCTACGCATAATAGTAAGCTCTGGAATTATGAAATTATTTACGCATAATGGTAAGATCTGGCTTTATGAAATTATTTCCTATACCATTCATCTGATTGCGATGAAACTTTGGGGATTTGATGTGTGCATGTCCGGGATGGTTTCTATGCGTAATAGTAAGCTCTGGCGTTATCAAATTATTTCATATACTATTCACCCGATTGAGATGAAACTTTGGAGATTTGATGTGTGCATGCTTGGGATGGTTTTTATGCATAAAAGTAAGCTCTGGCGTAATGAAATTATTTCCTTTACTTTTCATCCGATTGAGATGAAACTTTGGGAATTCGATGTTGGCATGCTAGGGATGGTTTCTATATATATAAGAATAAGCTCTGGCATTATGAAATTATTTCCAATACTATTCATCCGATTGCGATGAAACTTTGGGGATATGACGTGTGCATGCTCGAAATAGTTTTAAAATATAATAATGAGCTCTAGCGTAATGAAATTATCTACAATAATATTCATCCGATTGCGATGAAACTTTGGTGAGTTATTGTGCGCAAGCCCGCGAAGTTTTCTTTATATAATGCAGAGATTTGGCGTTATCAAATTCGTACAAAAAATTTAAATAGGTGTAACGGGAGTTATTAGAAAAGTGAGTGCATATCATATAATTTAGAAACAATTCATTAGTGAAAAAATTGAGCCGTAAACTTCTAGGCCCCTTTTTGCGAGAAAAGGCCCATACTGAACGCCTTAACCAGGGCGACCAAAGTGGCTAAGTAGCGGGTGTAAAAATTGAGCGATTAACTCACAGGACCCTTTGAGTAGTTCTCACAATCCTTGCTTCATCCACATTCAAACATCGATTTTTTTTTTCAAATATTTAATTTTTAATAAATGTAGACACACACACTTCTTGCTTCATCCACATTCAAACGTCAAATCGCTTAGTGCTTTAACCAATTAGTTGCCTTGCAACGGGCAAAAGCTAGTATAGATTAATTATCGTGCAAAATAATTTAAATACCAGATATTGAGTTGTCCTACGAAATAGCGTATGGTGGAATTTCCGCCTACGCAACCACATTATTGACGTCTTCCAATAAAAATATTACCAAATCGATGAAAATTTTCGAAAATAGCAACCCTATTTAGTCTATGAAGGGCGGCCATGCTTGGTTTTTTACAGCCAGTTTGCCAAGAAATCGTAACACAAGTGGTCGTTCTCGGCTGTACTAAAAAAGTGTTCCACCAACGCTTCCGTATTTCTCCAGGTAATTTACCAGCATGTATTAGACTCTACTTTGTATTAAATTGATTCATTTATTGTTTTATGAAATGTTTAGTTAGAACAAACAGAAGTTTCATAATTTATTGATAAATACATTTCGAAAAAATATTGACGCGATTACGCCACTTCTCTTACGCCACGGTCTCGTGAATGGAAATTAAAAGTGACGTAATGGAATTCTAAAGGTCGGTTCACTCTGTCCGTCTTTTAGTGTATTTGGGTGTGTTACAATTTTCTAATTAAATTTATATTTTGCATGTATCTTCAAAATGTAACTATTACATGTAGATATGTGGGTTGAGTGATATATGTAGCATAGAAAAAAAAGAACAGCATAGCTAAAAAGAAAAAAATATTTGATTTTTATGTGTATAATTTTTTTTCTTTTTTTATAAATTAAGATTATTAAAGATTAATTCTGAAAGAGTCGAAATGGTGTCGAAGTACTAATATAGACAGCAATATGAGCAACTATTACTGTAGAGGCAACTCTGAAATTCAGTATAAAATCAGCTGGTTCATACAATTTTGATTAAGTAAGTATAAAATGTAGCATTATTTATGTTCCTGTGTGTTTTAGTTAATCCTGTACCTAATTAAAGTTGTGTACATTAACAAGTACTTTAATACCCTTTCAGCTTAGTTACCTATTTCAGGCTATACACGGTATGCACGTGTAGCCCATTATTACCTATCTAATTATTTGAGCATTTTTATAAATAATTTATTTTAATTTTATGTTCAAATATGCCGTTGAAAGCTGCAGAAAAATCAAAAAGGTACAGAGACAAAATTAAAAACGACCCTGAAAAATATGAAGCCTTTATGAAAAAAGAGTTAAAAAGACAAAAATAACATCAAAATAAAATCAGAGAGCTAACCAAAGAAGAATAGAAAAAAGAAGACGTTGGAGAGAACAGAAACGAAAATAAAAAGAAAAGAAAAAAGAACAAGTGGAAGAAAAAGTACTTGCGCGGGGGGCCTTCCACGGTGGCGGTAGTACGTAAAATCGCCCTTTTTTATAGAGAATACCTCACATGAGTCTTAACTGCTCCCGTCTGGAGCCAGTGAGACTATGGCATCCCCAATTGGGGTACGTTTGAGGCTGAAGGTAAGTGGGGACAGGAAGGAGATGGGGAAGAGGAAGGTGGGGAAGAGGAAGGTGGGGAAGTACCTGGCTATTCAGATCTAGTCACTAAACACGGTTAAAGTCATTATTAAGCAACGTTTCAATTCTGAACGGTGGTCTTACACCAGGGTGATACTGAGAGCATCTTCCACTCTTCCCATAACAGTCGCTTGTCGCGCCTTCAGCAGTGTAGCCACAACGTGCGTACACATACGACTGATATTTCGCGCCCGCTGTCGCTACCGGGCAAGCCTCTCAGTCTGGCCGAGGCCTTAGAATTCCTAAACGTTACCAAATTTTTCCCCTTACGCCACTGTCCTGTTATTGCTGTGATTTATTTTCTAAGATCAAATATTATATCTCAAAGAAATTTGTTCTTTTTTTTATTGATATAGTTCATGATTAATTTTAAATTTGTTATAATTAAACATTCGTAAAACAAAAACTTATATTCGTCTTACTAGAACGCAAAATATACAGTACAAAGTGTCCAAAAGTAGCGTAAAAGAATATTTTTATTGAAAAACTTAATATTTAATTCAATAAGCTTGATTATTCATATTTTTTAGGAGACTGATTGTGTTTTCAATTCGTAAATAAAAATCTGAAATAATGAATTTCTTTTAATTTTCTTTATAAACTTTATGATAAAAGTGACGTAAAAGAATTTCTTACCAATAGTATTAAACTTAAATTGCAATTATTTTCGAAGTTTATTGACATTTTCTATTTAAATACTTTTTGTCATGAAGTTCATACTTTCTTTAATAAATTAACGTATATTTTTAATCGAAATGCAGCATCTCACTTAAGTGGAATTCCTATTACGTCACCGACATCTTTTTTGGAAAACGCCCTATTACACACAAATTGGGATAAAAGATTATTTAGCTTTATCTGTTTCTCCAATGTCTGGCAATGGCGGGTGGTGAATTGTCTGCATTTGGTTTTTTTTAAATCTTCAATTTTAATATTAATAAGTACGATAAAAACACAAACACTAAAAATTTCCCGAAAGGGTATTTTTTGTAAAGTTTCTCGGAATCCAGACCAGCACTTTATCCAATATAAACAGTAAATTACACAAAAAAATCTTGTATTTTAATAAAAAAATATTTTAACACAAGGAAAATAATGACTTACGAGTATGTATATTAAAGATATATATTATTTTCGCATAAGATTTTTTTTCATGCAATATTGGTCCTTCCTTTTCCAGCAGACTCCACATTATTATAGTGGAGGATATACCATTCATTAAAATCAATCAAAACACTGCTTTAAATTACGGCTTTAGCCCTTTTAAATAATGGGGTTGTTCTTCTTTGTCCCGTTCCTTCCTTCTCCACTACTATCTTGGCTAGGGGTAGTGGGACGCAAACATTCAGCTACGTAGTGATAAAACGAAACTAAATAATTTCGGTTTTGGGTCAGTTTGCGATAAACGACTGATAAATGACAAATTATAGCTGTACAGTACCTGTAATATAATATTTATTACCAGAAAATGATTTTATTTCTATATTTGAAATGTGTATTTCTTTTTCTTGGGGGTTGTCTTGACTAGTAAAGTCAGATTTCGTGATTTTTCAAGGGTCTGCGCTTTGGAACTGGATTTACTAATATAATACTCGTATACCGTAATTTGTCATTTTCATTTTTCTGCGCTAGTGACTAATTATAATGATGAAAAAAAAATAAAAACATTAAGGTGACTAGACAATTCAACAAAGTTTGCTAAGTCGTTAAAGTGGTGAAAAAAAAAACTGAGTTAAATAGGTTAGGTCATGGTGTATTGCTTTCATCACGATTGACGACTTTTCAAAAGGGTGTTGAAAAGCCTTTATGTTGAGTTGTCAAAGAAATAAATATTAACGTAGCGAAGAGCATCAATAGGCAGTACCTACTAAGATGAAAATATTCCAAAATGTCAAAAAAAACGTTTTATATTCACTTACAAATAAAATTATTTCTTTTAATTTCCGGACAATTCAACAAAGTTTGCAAAGTCGTTAAGGTGGTGAAAAAAAACTGAGTTAAATGGGTTAGATCATGGTGTATTGTTTTCTTCACGTTTGACGACTTTTCAAAAGGGTGTTGAAAAGCCTTTATGTTGAGTTGTCAAAGAAATAAATATTAACGTAGCATAGAGTTCAAAAGGGTGTTGAAAAGCCTTTATGTTGAGTTGTCAAAGAAATAAATATTAACGTAGCAAAGAGCATCAATATACAGTACCTACTAAAGATGAAAATATTCCAAAATGTCAAAAAAAAGTTTTATATTCACTTACAAATAAAAGTATTTCTTTTACCTTATCTTTTTACGTTGTTTGAAAAAACATAAGATATTTTTAATTATTTTTCACAGGTTCATTTTGATCATCCCTGTGCAAAGTAAATACGTAAATTTATGTTATCCATGATTTGATCCCGAAATTCAGCGTGTTGATGCGAGGTCCAGTGAGCCGGCAATATAATAATATGAACCAGCGCAGCGCCGCATTGTCTAACCATGATGCAGCGGGCTGGTACTGGAGCTGGGGCTGGGGGTACTATATACCCTGGTACTGGGGCTGGGGGCACTAAGGGCGCTTGCTACTCAAACACAGGAAACATTGTTCCCCGCTGAAACTAACCAACCAAATAATCCTTAAGCAAATGATTTCCTTTGTCGGATACCGGAACGTTTTGAATCGCTTGGGAAAGTAAGCCAAACGCAAGCATTTTAAATTTAAAAAAACACATATAACAATTTTTTAATGTGTACTGAGTGTTGAGAAACGTACTTGACTTACTTTAACCAAGTGTTTCCGGACATTATTTAGAGTAAAAAATGTTAATTAAATTTTAGTCTCGTGTGACTTTTATGGTGATTTTCTATTTTTTTCCCTCTAAACAAAAAAAAATCTTACTCAATCGAGTAACCGCCCAACCCCTGATCCTGGCCTTACCTGTCTAATGCCTTTGGATTTTTTTTTAAATGTTTTAAATCGAAAAAACAATAAGAAAAAATATCAACAGGAGACATTTCATTGACATTTTTTATTCTAAATAATGTTAGGAATCACTGGTTAATATATGTATATTACAAAAAAACCTTGTATATTTCGAGGTTATTTTAATATGTTTGGGAGGCAGGAATGGGTACCGCCGCCCGCCCCGGGAACCGTATATTGGATAATCCACACCCCAAGTAGTACACCACATGGTCCGGTGACTTAGCGGGGGTGCCCGTGTTTAAGGGGTGAGGTTTGTCCGGGTCTCGGCGTTGGAGTTTTCCCAGATACTGCGTGGCGGGCCGGATAGGGAGAGACCTACCTAGACCTCTCCAGCCGAACTCTCGATCCATCACCTTGCATTTTGAGTAGTACCTATTTCGTTCATTTTACCTTGTCTTGAATCCAGGCAATAACTAGAATATTATTTGTTACTTTTATTTTAACTTTGTTATCCAACTAAACTTTACTATGTATTACCTTGAACCTATTTTACTAAGAACAGTTAACACGGTGCATACGACCAACTTTTTCTGATTTCGTCGACTCCTTTCAAGAAAATTTTCCATTACGGAATTGTTGTGAGGTATCTTTAAACTTCATAAGTTTTCAATATAAAATCAAATTCATCTATTGAACAAAGTACCATACTCCGTATGTTCTATAACAACGTCTCGTAATACAGTTTGAGATTTACAACAAACAGTATTTGGCCTTTCGTAAAAATTTCCTAAAAAGCAACTAGGCCACCGTAGTAAATGGTCTAGTGGTTCGTAGTTGTTTATATCCACATTTGAACTTTGCGCTGTCGTTAAAACTTTCAAAACGACCTTTACAACAAATAATAATAATGTCGTGAAAGTTTTTTCGTCAAAACATAATATTTCTACTCGAAACTTGATGAGGTCAAAGTTTTTACGCGTAAAAAGTTTAGCGAAACAGAACCTTGGTTTTAATGAGGTTACACACATACACACTCATATAAATACAGTCGAAAAATACGGTGACGAGGTGGTGGTATTTCCTTTAACATGCTGCCTATATTATTAATAAAAACATCGAATTATGGACTTATACATAACTTTTCAAAAAATACTGAGTGTTCAAATTTTTATTCCTGTATTGTCTGCGTACTCTGTCTGACTAGAATTGTCTGCGTACTCTGTCTGACTTTGATTTGTATTGTTTCATAGTGCTTTCATGCAAACGAAGTATTGAATTCCGTAAGTCTAAACTTAAAAAAAAAAAAACAAAATAACATACCAGTAGGTGCACGGCGAAGGAGCACTAAGCATTTTTTTCTTTATTATATGAATACCTCACAGTCCCAACTGCTTCTATCTGAGGCCGTTAGACTATGGCATCCCCAATTGAGGTATGTTGTGAGGCTAAAGGTAAACTGGGAGGGAAAGAGATGGGAAAGAGGGAAGTGAGGAAGAACCTGGCTATTCACGATTCGTTACCAAACACGGCTAAAGCCATTTCAAGCTTCGTTTCAGTTCTGGATATGGTTTTACACCAGGGCCACACAGAAAGTATTTTGTACTTGGAACATGCAGCAAATATACCTAACATTATTTAAAATGATTGACTTGTGAAAACACAAATCCATCAGATAAAATTTAATTTTAATGGGCACAAATATTTAAAATATTTACAATAATTTTCTAAATAACTTAATTTGCCACATTTTACCTTGAAAATATGAAAGGGATTCGTAAGTAGGAGATTTTGAGCTTTCAAGCAGTTTTCATAAACCTGATACTTTATTTTTTCTGGGTTCATAAAAAGACTTATACTATTATTTTAACAAAATACTCGACTATGTCAAAGACCAAGAAGTATTCTACTCACTGAATTTAATAAAAGTATCTATAATATTTCTTATCGATCAAACTTTCAAAACAAAAACACCTACTTTTGCATTTACACCACTATTTTAATAAGAACAAAACCAAAGGTATCTTCACCAAGATATCAGGTATACACTTTTTTACACAGTTACACCAGGTTCTGAAGAAATCACGGAAAATAGCTCATTTCAAGCAACATTTCATTCCACAAATTCAGCCTCTCACTAAAGGGGTGATAATGAATGGTATATTGTCTTGCGTTTCAATATTTGAGTCAGTGTTTGGTGCGTTATTCGGGTGCATTACCTTAAAACAGATCCTGGCCTGACTTCTGGCAGCAGAAAGTCAATTTCATAGTAGGTGGCTTGTAACACGGGTCCAGAAGCATCCCGCAGAAGGAGATACTTGGCGCAACCAGGGCCGGATCGGATGCTAACACATTTAGCTGAAAAACAAAACTCCATTACTGTACCTGTACATCAAAAATAGAGATTCCAGATTTTATCGGTGACCGGACAAGTCAACAATGTACGACTTCATCACTCCTTTGAAAATTTATTAAAATTGATGAAAACAAAGAAATTTAGGTGACGTTAGGTTAAGTTATGGGTTATTTACTTTTATGACTTTTCAAAGAGGTGTTGAAATGCAAATTGGTTTTTTGTAATGGAACCGATTTCAGCATACACTGGTGACTATAAGTGATCTAAATATGTAATATCCGCTGCCAAAATTGAATAACTTTATTGAAAAAATTATCTACTCTTTCGAACGAGTTAAAAAAGTTATCTTAAAAAATCTGAAAATATTATTTTGTTATCTGTTACTATAATTTAAAAAATAGACTTACACTATATTATTTTGTTATCTTCCCTTCTTACAATAACCTATTTAATTATGTTCAAATCTATTATGCTTTATAAAAATTTGGGAGGCGGGTACGGGTACCACCGCCCCGGGAACCATTTGTTGGATGCACCAATTGTTGAACACCACTGCCATAGGTCGCCCAAAGTGGTTCGCCTCGTTTGTTGATTTAATAGGGGTGCCCGGGTTCATGGATGAAGTTTGTCCAGATGTCTGCGGCAAATGCGCTTACCCTTCTATCGGCCGTATCGAGAGAGACTAATCGAGGGAGACCTAGGCTAGACCTCTCCGGCCGGACCCTCCCGATCCATCGCCTTGCACCGGAGCGAGACGGATGGATTCATACTTCTATTACTCCTGGATACATTGACACCTAGATTTCCACCGACCCCTCATATAAATTTCCTTCCCAGAACTTCCCCTTCTTTCTTACTTAAAAAGACCTTTCAAATTGCATCACAAAAAATATACATAGGCCCTGAGAGAATTTTTCCTAAAAAATAAAAAAAAATTGACTGGAAGTGCCCCCTTTATTATTATTATTATTTAATCTATACATATATTATAATTACATGTTATTTTTTCAATGCCTGTCTCACTAGGGTAAACCTGTGTCGAGACAGACGTAGAGTTACATAAATTGTATACAAACATGGTTATTTGAATATGAAGGTTAATTACATTTTAGGTTCAATACAATAAAAGGCAGTTGATTGGAAGTGTGAATTAATTCTCTAAAGAGTTTGATCTTACAAATCACAGGAAAGATTATTAAACATATATTACATACGTATATTAAAATGATATTACAGTAAAATGAATTGGAAATGGAATAAATTGATAGAAATATACATGATATTACATACATATATTAAAATGATATTATTGTAAAATGAATTGGAAATGGAATAAATGGATAGAAATATATATTAAAATGATAATTATGTTAGTTTATTTGACGGGATTCTATTGTTTTTTATTTTATTTTATTTTTTTTATAATTTTTTTTTTTTCGATATTTAGATGTCGTGTGATTAAAAATTTAACTTCAGTGAATTAAATACTTATAAAATTGAGTAAATAATTCGACATAATGACATCGGCTGCGAGCTGGTATTAAGTTGTGGGCACTTTGAAGCACGTTCCACGGACCCATCTTCATCCAGTTCCTGTACAGCTAGAACCGTCCCTGAAGACCGCCGTGTCACAAATTCGTAGTGTTTGAATATCATTAAATAATGTAAGTTGTACAAATTGTGCGGTAATCGAGTTGTGATGGCGTTCAGTTGTTACGTGCCGCACTCCTTCTCTTCCCCCTTCCCTTCCCCTACTATCCTCTACTCTCCTACTCAACTCAACAGCTCGCCTGTCTCTGAATTCACACTTCCACGAATATTCTGCCGGAACAAGAAGAACTGTATTTTCAAGGCTCTCGGAGATTTCCGAGAAATGCTTTCATATTCTCTCTCTTCATAGTTTTGACGAAATATATTTGTGTCGGGATGATATATTTCTTTGTCTGTCTGATATTTGAATGGAATTGAAAAATTCTTACTTTTTTATCATTTTAAACAAGGTTAAGTATGTTCACTATGTCTATGGTTTTAAGGGTGACCGGACAACTCAGAATCATGCAACTTCAACGCCTCCTTTGAAATGTCATTAAACGTGATGAAAATAAAATTTAAAAAATCAGTTAAATAGGTTACGTCAGGTTAAATACATCCTTTTAATGACATCTCAAAGAGGTTTTGAAATGTTGTTTGTTTTGTCATGGAACTGGTTTCAAGATATCGATCATCTAGTTGTCTAGTTTACTGTAAGATAACACCAGAAGGTATAACGGTCCGGTACATTAGTATGACATTTTGAAATATCCTACCGGTGACCTTAAAAAACTCAACATTCACGACAAGTTTTTCTGCATTATAATTGCTTTGGTTGTGTTTATGAGTAATATGAGTATTGTACCAGATAAAGGGTAGGACACTTTTACATATAACTCCATATTCAACTTATATTTCGATTTTTCTGAGATGACTGACTAATCAATTAGACGATCGATAACTACTAGATCATTAGTAGGTATTGTTATAATTTTAGTTTTAAACAAGCAGAAAGTAACAAATAAAATCATTTTACTTGTTGTGATTTATTTTTAGGGTATTATGCCATATTGCGCTACCTCCTTCTTTAGCCAACGTTTCGGATTTCCATCATCAGGACAGATGTGTAATGGACACTGAAACGCTGTCTGAAAGTTGGCTAAAGAAGGAGGTAATGAAACACGGCGTAATACTTCAAAAATAAATCACGATAATACTTTTGGCCATGAAAACCTAGAATCATACATAATTATACTTGGTTTAGAATCACTTTACTTAAGAGAATCTAAAATAATTAAAAAGTATTACAGAGTTTTTCGAAATCAGACGTAAACATTAATTTTACTTTTATTTTTAACGTGCAAAAACGTGTGCAAAATTTGATTTGCACAAAACTGTAGATTTTATAAAAATCAAAACCACCCTGCCCGCCCGCCACAGACACTCTTTCAGACAGATTTGTATTAATGTGTAACAACCAAGTGTTTACCAGCCACAAACAAAATTATTTACATAAATATTATATTTTTCTATAAAAATGTTTAAATTTCCAAGATTACATTTTCGTTGGCACGTGAAATATCATGAACCGCGTCACAGATGTAGGATATGCTATGGATACGGATAACGGTAAGGCTGTGGGATCAACTTACCAATCACTTCGAATATGGCGTTGACTCCCGTTTCCTGCAGGGCCTTATGCCATTTAAGTACCTTCTCCACCGGCCCGGTGAAAAGTCTCATCCCGGCTGAGGCGCTCTGAAATATGATATAGCGGGGGTTAGGTGTCGATGACGAAAACTTTAATCATTTTTACGTTTATAGCCTGCTTTTATTTTACGATATAGAGCGGACGCATTGTCAGAGCGACAATTCAAAACTCTACGCACGTCGTTTTGCTAATTAACGTTTTACAGCTTTTATTCGTTCGTTTTATTATTTGCAATATATTTTATTTAGATACTATAATTAACCCCTCGGGCATCAGGCATATTCTGTTAGAAGGCGAGAAAAATATCGCTATGCAATAAATCCAAATAAATTCAATATTTCTGATTGTATCCGTAAACTAAAATCCGTTTTTGATAGGTGATGAAATACGCTTTTAAATTTTATAATTCGAAACAAACAAATTTTTATGGCAAAGAAAGTTTTAAAAATGGCTCAGCTTACTTTTTTTCTAACTAAAATTTCTGATAACAAAAAAAAGCATACACATATTCAATTAGGCAAATGAATTATAAAAGTTTTCGTCAATTCAGTTTTTCGTCATTTCACGTAAAAATAATTAATAGAAAAATTCCAAAGTTTCACGTTTTTTATCAAATTGCGTTCGTAAACTTTGGTTTCATAAAGGTATAGATACATTTTAATTATTTTGTGGTTAATTTTTAGATTTGCGTGGTGTTTTTTCTTTCTAACACCATTTATTTCATCTTCCTGATCATGAAAGTAAGGGAGACACGACGATTTCTACGAGACCTATATGAGTTGTTTCGAAAACCGAACTAATTCAGTGTAATTTCAGTGCCAGCAACCCGGACGTTTATTTTATTTTAATCTATTTACATGGTTTTCTTTTCTTTATAGCAGATACATGTAAAATATTATCATGTCTGCCTTGTCCATTTTAAGACATAATTCAGATGTAATTCTCTTCAAGAATGATAGGTCCTTCTTACAAACTGGTTTATTAATTATCTTTACGTGCTAACAATATATTATACTTCCAAGTCTCACGACCGACTCTTAACTGTATAGGAATTGAATATCGTCGACCGACTTGTACTGCCGGGTATACCTACTCTTACTACTAGACATCTATCGGAACTTGACATTATCTCTAAGCCTAACGGCATATATCAAAATTATATATCATCCAAGGAAACTACACTTATATAACATATATAGAAATTAATTTTTGTTTGTTCGTATGTTATGCGCGGCCATACCATTCATCCGTTTGCGATGAAACTTTGGAAATATGATGTGCGCGTATCCGGGACGGTTATAGGATAGTGATCTCTGGCGTTAGAAATTATTTCTTATACTTTTCATCCGATTCCGATGAAAATTTTATGGGTTTCTACATATATACTAGTGAGCTCTGGCGTTATGAAATTTGCATAAAAACATTTAAATAGGTCACACGCGAGTTGTTTGAAACATGGGTGTATTTTATGGAGTTTAGCGGAAGGGAAAAAGGCCGTGAAGGGAAGAGGAATGCGGTGGAGGGGAATTAAGTAGGGGGAATCGAGGGAGGGGGGAAGAGGGAAGGTAGATAGCGGAGAAGGTGGAAGGAGATAGCGTGAAGGGGGGTTGCGAGAAGGGTGACAGCGGAAGAGGGGAGAGGGAACGTGGGGAAAGTGAAAGGGGAACGCGGGAGGAAGAGGCGACGCGGGAGGGAAGAAAATAATGTGAAAGGACACGAAGGGAGAAACACTTTATTTATTTAAGTGGCGTTGCAACGCATGCCGGGTATCACCTATCAGATTTAGATTATATTCGTAGCCCTCCTCAATAGGAGATCCTGTGCTGAGGGGTTAAGTTTGGTTAAGTTTTCAGAAACTTCTATGGTACAACAGTATGGTATGGTACAAGGTGTTTCAGAAACTTATGTGACGATGTTTTTAATATACCTACTATTAAGTTATTTTTCCGATAGTTCCTTGAGCCAAGATTTAATGTCCAAAATGTGATTATTTTTTGTTTTTATTAGTTTATTTGACATTGACAGTTGATTGATTTTTTCTTGTTCATCTGAACGTTGCGTGGTATACAAATCAAACGCACCAATTTTGGTTGTAAGTACTACGTAACCTAACGATTTTAGAAGTTATTGGAACTGATCATTTCAGACGTGCCAAAAGTGGTACCAAATATTATTTTCATTATATATCTGTTATTAAGAAGTGCATTTCTTTTGTTTTGAAATTTAACTGGCCTAAATCTGAATTACTAATGATATTCATAGTTTACTAACTGTGTTTATTCGAAAGATAATTCTGAATTTCTCTTTAATAATTAATTTTAATATAATTGACAATACTTGTTTTGACATAACATCCAGTGCTTTTGCACCGGTCCGGGCTAATATGACATTATATTTTCATATTGTTATCAAGTCTAATTTGTAGAACTCCAATTTAGTTTCATGTTTTTCTTTTAATAATATTATTATTTAATTTATAAAAAACAGTTTGTTTATAAACAAGTTCTTTTGTGTAATTATCATTAGGCAAATAATTGTTTCACCTTCTGAAGGCATTATCAAACTGTGGTGAAGCCACTCACAGACGATATACATATTTACATTATTTCCTTCCATAAAAAAATTTAAAAAACAATAATAATTTTAGATATTTTATTTGGAACACAGTTTAAACATGCCTTTAATGATAAATTGGTATAGAAAAACAGTCTTCAAACTAAAATACAAATGTAAAGGTTTCAAAGTTAAGGAGGCGAGATCAAAGGGGGTAGGAACTAATCGAAGTAAAATAACGTAAATAGAGTATGTAAACTATACAGCTTTTACGTAGGTAGTTTTCTGTCTGGCATTATTTGAAAATACGTTTTTCTAACAAATTGATATTATATATTGTCAGTTCAATTAGATAATCAATTAGTTAATATGTACTCTAAACTTGTATCCAATCCAGTTATTTAGCATCGGAATTTGATGTTTCCAATCTTTTATCAAATTAGTTCAATATGTCCATTCTTGTATTTAATTACTACAATATATCCATTCTTGTAACTCTGGCAAGATTAATGAGGGAAATGTCGAGGAAAGCGGTAGAAAGATGTAATCCGGTAAACGGCAGGCAGTGGGCATATATCTATCATGAAATATATGTGGTGAAGGAAGCATATGGCCATATATTGATTAAAAGCATGTCGAACTATGGATTTAACTATGGATGAAGTGAAACTTTAAGTTGGGTGGAAATATCGACATTGTTTCAAACTACATTGTGCATTTGAAGTTTGTTTGGGTAACTTTAAACAGGAGATCGACAAAAGGTTATGAATTTCATGAATTCGGAAATATTTCTTTCATTTAACCCTTAGGCCTGAACCATATTGTGGTACCATAGGGTCAAATTGTTTCGGTTTTAATTATAAAATCTAAATAAATAAAATATTTCTAATTAATTCCGAAAACTTAAAACTGTTTTCGAAAGGTGATGAATTATGCTTTCAAATTTTATAAATCGAAAAAGACAAATAATTTTTTAAATATAAAAGTTGTGCAAGCAAACATAAAAATTTTTTGTTCGTATGAAGCAGTTATTTTGTGATGTGACATTATAATTTAAAATAAAACAATAACTTTGTATACACCACTTTTTTTTATACTTTATGCCGACCGGGTTTCGCTACAACCGTAGCTTCTTCGGGGCAGTATAATCTCTACTAATATTTATAATATAACATAATAAAAATGGCTCACACAAAGATATTGTCATCTTACTTTTTTGTCGTTCAATATAAACAAAATTAACAAAAATTAATAAAGTTTCACAATTTTTTTTTTAAATTGCTATCTCAAACTATGGTTTCGAAATAGTTTACCTTTTGTTGTAACTTTTATATTTGAATATAAAGAGTGGTGTTTTCTCTTTCTAACACCGTTTATATCATAGTTCTTACTTTGATAGTGAGGGAGACATAACGATTTCTACGACACCTATATGAGTTGTTTCGAAAAGCGAAAACCTGACGTGTTAACCATCAAAGTAAACATAAAAACCACGAGAACTATACGTGTTTTAAATCTTAAACGTATTTTAAATTTTACACAACTGATGAACAACCATTAACATATGATAAAGTAAAATTTAAAACATGTTTATTAGTAACTGCTTACCCTCGTAAGCGTGTTTGCTACAATTTGAATGTAGAAAACATGCTATATAATGAAATTGATGAATGAAAAAAATGCTGTATAATTTTGTTTCCATTATGTTGGACCTGGATAACGTGTAATGAAGCTTTAATTTCACATAAATATTAATTTCCATCATCTAAAAGAGTGACACAAAAAATTGAACCATCCAAACATTATTTGAATTCGAAATAACAGGATAAATTGAAACACCTTTTGTTTTGGAGAATAACATAAAAGCAATTGTATCAGCACAAAATCACACAAATAAGTTAATGGGATTTTGAAATATTCATAATATCATCAATAATCGCTTATTATATTATAGATTTCGAGTTCAATTCTCGCAGCTTTAATCAGAATATATATTGAATATATATATATATATATATATATATATATATGTTATGATTAAGGTTTTCACGGGTGTAAGATGTAGAATATTTTTCTCGGTTTACCCGCGTAACGTAGTCCTTAGAAGGACTTTTTAACTCCTGACGTTTCGGACAGATCTCACTGTCCATCTTCAGAGGCCTTATGTCTTGAGTTTTGTATTAAACTGACAGCTTGCGCATGTCTGTTCAGTCCAGAAGTCAAGACTTAAGTCACTTCACTCACTTAAGTCTTGACTTCTGGACTGAACAGACATGTTAAAAAGTCCTTCTAAGGACTACGTTACGCGGGTAAACCGAGAAAATTATTCTACATATATATATATAAGAATAGTGTAATTTGTACTGATTTGTATTGTACTGAAATTGTGTAATGTTAATACCACCATCCGAAATGTTTTCTGAGAAATTTGATATGTGTTACAAATCAAATGCAATTTAGGGCTCAACATGAAGATTGCTTTGATATAAGGTTAGAACTGCAGCGAAATAAGTAGCTATCTAGTACCTAGAGTGCGAGGAGGCGGGTATGGGTACCGCCGCCCAGGTATCATTAACTGGATAGCCAACACCTCTTCCATAGGTCATTCCTTTCCACTAAACATTCCCAAAGATGACATAGGCCCTGAAGAAAATGATTTTCCTCGTGGCCTCCTGTATGGAGCTATTATAAAAAAAGGTTAACATTCTTAAAATAGCAATTTCAAAAATCTATAGAAGAAAAATCATTCTACAGCACGGCTCATCAAGAAATCATTCAAATTTAAAAAAACTTTCAAGAAATATAACTAACTAATCTAACTTTGGATAACTGAGTACCTACATAGTTGATGACGTTTTTCAAGTAACAGACATTACTTTTTAAGTTAATTGAATTTGTTTGTAAATATAACTTTAAATTGGTTACAAAACATAAATCGTTATGTTCTTTTACTCACACGAATAGTCACGAACCGTCACTGGTTCGAGATATTCTCGTATTATGCTGAGATGTTGGATAGGTACTCCTGTTGTTGGTTGGATGGTTGGCTCGGGTTGGGGTGACCAGGCGTGGCATGTCGCGGGAGATTGATTAAACCCCACGAAGTTCACCCCCTTAACTGGGAAACCGTTCCACCATACATCAGACCAGGAAGTACAAACTATGGAAGAATTCGGTAATGATATTAATATCAACTTCAAAATATCATTTTTAGTTCACATTATTTATTGCTCGTGTGTTTTTGTAACAAATTCGGTAATGATTTGAATATTATATTTATACGTGTGTATTAGGGTGTCCCAAGACATAAGGAAGACTTTTGTTTTCATGAATTTAAATACACATACCCTCTTATTTTTTTCCATTTGATCCCAATAACTCATATAATTTATAAATATTATTTTGATTAAACACTGGCAACCCGTGCCGACTTGATGCCAAACATATGGTACAAAACTTTGTACTCAGTTAATACGGAAGGATTTTAAACTTTAATTTTTGCCGGATAAATAAAACAAAAAAATCTACAAATGTTCAATTATGTAGTATTTTATATTAAAAAAATGGTTTATTGATTAAATTTTCGCTTCAAATCTTGTTTGTTTTTTACAGTCGGGATAAATTTTCCGGTGTTCCTGAACGCATCTTAACAAACATTGTTTTGTTCGTCTCCTTGCATCAACTTAACAGCTCTTTCAGCTGTATCATTCACTACCCTCAGCGACGACACCTTCTTTCGGGCTTCTTGATACGAAGCATTATTTGACCACATCGTAGGACATTCGTTAAGAAAACTGGCATCTCTTTTCAAGCGACCAAACAAAGACTTTCTTTTGACGGAAATGAAGTCGTAAATGTTTTTCTCTGAAAAACATTTACGATTAAATTATAATATGAACAAAAACCTCAATAAAAAATATAAATGTTCCTAACTCCACAGTGAGAGATCCAAACAGCGATAAAATAGATACTTCAATAGCATATATGATATAATAATTGGAAGAGTTCTTCTTTGGATTTTCGAGGATCTAAAGCAGGCAATAGTTTGCGAATAAAATCTAATAAAAAAACTCAGTTGTTCTGTAGGAAAAATTAGAATGGCAGAGTAGTTATTTAATTGATCATAGGTTAAAGCTATCAAAAAAATTGTATGCCTTAAGGAAAGAAAATTTGGTTCATATTGCGGTCTCCGACATTCAAAGTCATTAATATAATTTGGAATTGAGTAGGTAATATGTGACTAGGACACATATTTTACAATACACGAGCTGATACCCGGCATGCCTTGAAATTCCACCTTCTTCGCCTCTCCCTCGTCCTCCCTCCCGCGAAGCCCCCCTCCTTAATTCCCCAACCATCCCTCCCGCATACTCCTCCCCCCAGCCTTTTTTTCCTTTTGCTTAACTCCATAAAATACACCCATTTTTCCAACAACTCGCATGACCTATTTAATTTTTTATGCAAATTTCTAATGCCAGAGCTCACTAGTATATATATATAGAAGTATTGACGGTCATGTTCACAACAATTCAAAAAAAATAATACCAATCGGATGAAATTTTAATTGCAACCGTATAAATAGAATAGGAAATAACGGGCAGAGCTCACTATCCTATAACCTGTCCGGGTACATCATATTCCTAAAGTTTCATGGCAATCGGATGAATGGTATGGCCGCGCACAATACACGAACACACGATCACACACACAAACAAATATTCATTTTATATTATAGATTTTTGCGAGAGGAAAATACTAAGTTGTTTTACAGAATTTGAACTGTTTTCTCACACCTTTTTCATGCCCAAAACTTCCTCTACTTTTTTTCCTCACAAGACCATCCGTACAGCATCCCCAAAGATGACATGGGTCCTAAGGGGAATCAGGTGTGTTTACTGAGCTAATCTAAAAAAAATCTGTAAAACAACCTGTCTACTTTAAATCTTCAGCTTTATTTCATCTATGCTCGCATTACGGTTTGTTCATCTGTCATATACGTTATTCATGTCGCATCATCAGATCAGTAAAGCATCCTCCCTACCTACTCCAGTACCAGTACCATACCCGTATAATATACGGAACCGAAACACATATCCCATCACACGCCTACCCGGAAGTGGCAAGAACTGGCAGCACTCGCAAGCAGCTACTACCGCCAGCAGAAAGTACATAATAATACTACCTGTGTACTGGGTACTGTATACTGTGTGTTGTGTACTGTGTACAGTGTTCTGTGTGTTGGGTGAGATACCTGAAATGGAGGATACGGCCAATAAATTATGCGGCACATCAAACCACCGGAAGTTTTAGCCAAAGGGATACGGGAGAAAGGTTACAGAGATTACAGATACTTTCACTGCGCACTGGTGCTTTATCCCAAAATTTCAGATTGTTAGTCAGCTATCTCTGGTAGATACTCATCTAAAGTCCGGTGTTTGTATCGGATTATCACCCAGGCGTCTAGGGTTTTTTCTCTGCTAGCCTTGTCCTAATATATTAAAAGAATTTTAAACTTTTTTTTCTTGGGGTTGTTAATGTACTTTATTCCCCAAACAAATATTAAAGTAACCAATAAACCCATAAAAGGTAATTTATGTCTACTGGTAATGGATTGAACTGGACATTCAATCATCAAAGACGACAGCAATAAATATGGGAAAAATCATATAATTTGAATAAAATCCTTGTATACCACCCCGTTAACCCAACCTCCTCTGCCCTTCCATCATATGTTTTACACGTACCTAAAACGTAGTTTAAGAAATAATTGTAACAGTCTGAAGATGGACTTAACAGGCTAAAACCGGTTACGGTCACAGTGGAAAATAGTTTTAAAAAGTATTATAATGGAACTCCGCCACAAATTGTCAGTATCAAAAATAGAAGCTTTGTCCTACTTTTTGCCGCACAGGAAGCCCTAAGAAAAATAATTCCTCTCAAGGCCCGAGTCATTGTTTGAGATGTGTGGAGAGTACATTAAGGAAAATGAGGAGAGGAATTCTGGAAAAGAACCAGGTATGAGGGTCGGTTGGAAGCTGGGGGTCAGTGTGTCCAGGAGTTACGAATGTATGAATCTATCCCTCCCGCTGCGGTGTAAGGCGATGTTCAGATAGAATCCTGCTGGAGAGGTCAAATGGTCTCCTTAAGTCTCTCCCAATCCGGCCTACCAGGCAGTTGGTGGGCCGACACATCCGCTGCCGGGACCATGACAAACTCACCCCATGAATCCAAGCACCCAAAAGTCACCAAACGTAGCGAATTACTTGAGGTGACTTATAGCAGAGGTGTTTGATATCCATTAAATGGTTTCCGGAGCATCGGTACCCATAGCCACCTCCCAAAGCAACATTTCCGCTTAGTATAATCGTAGTAGGAGTATTTCATATTTTGTTGGGTTATTTGTTACACAAGAATGTTTCTTTCTAAAAGTTAATCATTTTCAAAATACAACATCCTTATCTGAATTATCTACAATAAAATTTAATACCTTGAGGCATTTCCTTTTGCGACTACATTTCAATGGTATAACCGCGTATTCCTCGTCTTAAATAGCCCGTCAATAGCAGCCTCCCGATATCATTGCACAATCTATAAGTCTAGGCTCTGTGGATATGTTTCAATGTGTATTCTATCTTTTGGAATAAGTTATTGAATCTCATTTGTTATTGTAATATTTAATCATTGAAGAAACTAATATTTAAAAAAAACTTCAATATATCACGAATCATAGAAAGACACAGAAAATTAAAAGTGAACGTCTATGATCGATTCCCAATTGCAAACGTTACCTTTTATATTTGTTGTTTCTTTTTTCATTGATTTGTAAATATTATTTCCAATTATTAAAGTTTACTGGACTTCATTTGCCTTGTCCGTGATTTTTTTTCTATGGTCTAAAATTAATCCCCTTTTGTCGAACACATTCACTGATTTAAGTACGGATACGAAATAACATGGTGGCAACAAAATACTATTTTTGTGATTCTATTTCACATACAAGCGTATTATAGATACATTCCTAGAAACAATTCTTCTGATTAAACTGGTACAGTTCTTTTTGGTATTCTAACTCTTGAAACCAAAAAATAAATAGACCGACATTTTATTACAAGTCAAATATTACCATATTCTTAATCATTTAAAAATAACGGACACGTTAAACTGTAAACATATTAAACTACGTAATAATAATTATTTCCAAAATTTATAAAAACAATCTAACAAAAATATTGAAAATGAGAAAGCTTTGTCAAATTGAAAATAATTTGAAAAAACATGTGAGTAAGTACCAACCTACTCATCATAGCTTCTTAAATTGTTTGTAACACTATTTTTTTTTTCGCAATTATCAGACCACAGGATGATGTGAGCGAACTCTAATTAAATATGATAATTTCTGGGTTACGTGTCTCTTAGGTTCAATAACATCTACAACAGGATTTTTCTTTGATTTTCAAAATTAGAACTGATTTTGGCAACGATTCAGAGAACCTTATAATATAGGTATCAAAATTATTTTATTAATTAATAATTTAATATTTTGAAATATGTGTTTATTTTGTTCATTTTTGATGTCGTCATTTTTTCATTTTTCAAAATTCAAATCGTACATTTCTGATCTTCAATTGAGAGTAAATGATCCACAGGCAAATATTTTTTTATGAATTCAGATTTACAATCCTACGATTAAAATATCTGGTGATTTTTTTGGCTCTGCGCTACTAAATACACAAATACAATAAGCCGGAAATTTGAAATTGCGAACATGATTCTACGAACAAATAATGTAATATAACCTACAAACAGAAACAAACCAATACTGACAGAGTGTAAATAGTATTCCACGTAGTCTATAGAATAGAAGGATGGTGTATTCATACTTCATAACAGAACGCTTGTAAACGATGTGAATTAATTACTTTGCGTTGGAGGAATATCCGCAATAAGACAAGAACGTAGAAACCTACTTACGGAAAGTGTTTTCTTTTGTGTTAACATCTCGGAACATAGTTCCCAAAGCACGAATGGTGCAAGAAATGTGCGTGGGCACTTTCAAACTTCTAAGAGTTGTATTTTCATTTCTTTTCATAAATACCTACAACATTTCTTTAGAGAATAAATGAATAATTTTTTGCATGGTATTTCGTACGAAGTTTTTAAAGCATTTTCAAAATAGAGGAGTTATTCCTGGAATGTTATGTGGCTCGCATATATATTTTTTTTCACCGTAACATCATAATAATTTTTCCCGCGTAGGTTGTTCTTTAACAAAGTATTTTTTCAAATAAAATATATTTTTTATAAATTTCAGGGGAAACTTATTTATAAAGAAGAATACAAATTGTCATCGTGATAAAGTTTCAAATCGTATTTCGGTGAACCTTGTTTTTTTTATTCTCGAAATAATATTTAAAATGAACCTTATAATAATATTTTTAAAAAACTTATAATAATATTAATATCTGAATTAAATAAAGCATTAAGTAGAGGCTGGAGCCCTCTTGAATAAGTCCCTTCCTGCAGCCCCTACCTCAACCAGCCTCACAACGCTGCCCAACCGGGTGACCAGATAGTTCCCCTGTCTTTACACTGTACAGACATGGGAGCTCTTGTGAGGTGCCATATGAAAGAATATATATTGCTAATTTAATTTTCATATTTATAGAAAGCAGTGCCACTACCCATTCCACACAAAAGATCTAAGTGCCCCATGAAAAATTACTAAAAAGCACCATGTATGACAAAAGATATAAATAATAACATTAATTGAAATTCCCTATAATATAGGTATGTATAGCTACAAAAATTTGTTGATATATTATTTGTCATACCATGTATTTAACTCATGTAATACGTCGGTTACCCATATTGTCCATTCTGCAAGCCCATTAAAAAAAAAAACAAATATTATTCTGCTTCAAAATCTATCTTTCTAAATTTTTCATCCGAAAATCCAAAAATTGCAGCATCCATAAAGCACTGTACTTAGTCTACTTTGAATAAAAAACAAATATTGTTACGGAATAATTATACATTTCAAATTAATTTGAACGCTGCGAGTCTGCGAGGTACCTACCTGTTACTTCTGTTAAGTGGTTAAAAGGAGCATAAAATACATACTCGTAATATGCATAAGATTTTTAAACCTTAACCCATAATTTGTCAATATGACAATAATTTAATCGATTTTGAACCTTAAATGAAAAAATAATACAAATCATAATAATAATAACTCACATCCCCAATACGAGAACATATTCCCCTAATTTAGTAACCATCTTAAATAGCATAATGTAATATACCTAAGTGCCAAAGCGCAAAGTGGTCTTTCCTCGCCTGAAATCCGCTCTTCACTTGGAGGAGTGATCGCGGAATTAACGATTTGGATCGGCCAATCTCGTGACTGACGGCTTAATTAAGCGTTGCGATGCTTGCGATTCAATTTTACCAGACTAAAGGGGATACGGGTAGGAGATGGTGAATTTTATATAGTGGTGGTTGTTACTTGAAGAAGGGGAGACAATTGAAGAATTCTAAGTAGGGGAATTTTCTTGTTCTTTATAGAAATCCGCAATCAATCCGCTATATCACCGCCAGTTTAGCTTTATTTATGTGAGTTTTTTCTAACAAAATATTATTTCAGAAATCACGACACACAAATCACGAAACCGGTGAATTAATATCATATTTGGAGTCGATTTTGTGGAATTAGATACATTTATTTAATTTGAGCTTTCGTTCTCGAGTGAATCGAGTTCGAATAAGGTCAAATTTGAAAAAAAATCAATCGTAAGTGTAATCCCGGTTCCAGAGCCTTTATTAACCCTTTGGTTGCCGATAAAAGTTGAAAAAACAAAAAAAACACAAAACCGAAATTCTCAGATCGAAAACAAGTATTATTAATAATATAAATTCACCAGTTTCCCACTTACACTACGTATCTCTGATCACCGTGTATAAAGAGCCAGATGGTTCATGTGCATGAGTCTGAGAAACAACGCATGCTTCAAGAAAAACAGAAGGAAAATGAAATCTTACATAAACGAAACAAATGATATTGTTTTGGCTATTTCGACTTTATTTTCACGAAACGGAAAAGGTCCCAACCTCATACAATGGTTGCAAACAAAAGCATCAGCGAAAAATAATGATCGGTAATATTCTGGCAACGCTAAAATTAAAGTATTTCATAAAACCTCACACTCTCAAACCAAATGCATGCAAAAATTTTACATTAAAGTATAACCCCTAATCGCTTTAAATTTCAAGAATTCTCGTTTATCATATTTCATCATAAATCATTGCCTCATTTTGTCCTAAACCTATTAGCCAAAGTCGTTAAATATTTAATATGAAATGTACAATATATTTCTGCGTGACAAACCGCACAATACGAGAAATAAGAAAGACGAAGAGAGAAAGGGTAGTTGTTCTTCATACCCAACTTGTCTGTGGACGGTATTATTCTGTAGGAGAATGCGGCGAGAACTGATGTGGACGGAGAGGTACGTAGACATTATCCACTTGTAACGTTTCGGTGTATTTAAGGTTTAATTAGAATGATTTGACTGGAAACCCAGAAGCCCGTAATTAATACAGATATTAAGCTCGTTTGGAATTTTAACGTGATACAGTGTAAGGAAATGCCAGGAGCGAAACCTCAACGACCGAATTCGCCGGCGACTCAAATGCCAATTATAATCCGCCCGAGGTGGGAATATTTAAGGAAAACCTTGTATTTTTGTGGACTTTGCGAATTCGAGCAAACGCTACATTTTCAAAATACTTTTTTATATATTTACGTGAAAATTTATACCTAACACCGGTAAGAATTTCACTTTTTCGTACAGTGAAATAAATTTCATCTCCACATAATATTATTAAGTTTCAGCAACTTACTTGATTTCAAAATATTATGGTGTAAATAATACAACTGTTATTGCTACGATACCCAGGATCACTAGCACGGTCGATCGATAAGAATTGTATCGATAACTTTCGGTAACTTCTCATCGTTCCCTAGCATGACTGCAGATCGCCAAAGAATATAAAAAGTTCACGGTGACTACGTACTATATCAGTCTGCAGTTACCGAAAGTTATCTATACAACCCTTATCGATCGACCGTGCTATGGGTCCTGGACATAATGATCATACTACTGAATAAACATAATTTTTGGTCCGGATTAAAAATTGAAAACTGAAGCCAAGATCACCAGCGATAAGCAAATATTAAAGATCGTAGATGACGTGTTGTTTCGAGTGTTGAGAAAGTGCATTCACATAATATTCGTGGAGTAAGTAAGAGTCCTGGTGTAAAAATAAACATTCCTAACCGACCCATTTGCCTTCTGACACGAAAATTGGAGGTCGTTTCTATGAAATTGAATTAAATTTTCATCTTATTTCGTACTCGCGGGAGCACGGGATACCATATTACAATATATAAAGGAGTTTTAAAAACCGCGGTAGTCGCTAGTGTAAATTATGTACTTTAAATCATGCACAATATTATAATATGTTAACTTGTTGTTTGTGTTAAAGAGAAATACATCCCATAGCTATAGCATAGTTAATATTTTCTCTTTCAGGTTTTAGCTCTGAAAAGTAAAGTGATGGTGATTATCCATGCCCCACGAAACCCGCATTAAAGTTAAATCAATCCATCGCTGCAAGATGTCGCTAATATCTCTTTTCGACGGGACCACTTGTTCATCATTAATTAATTTGTTTTCGCTAATATTTCGCTATAATTAACTTTTTGACTTACGACACTTTTCTACTGGATGTGTGATATTTCGCTTTCTAGCTGCATAAATCAATCCTATTACAATAAATATATTATATATTACATTATCCTATCTCATAGCTATGTTAGATTTTACTATCTTAAAAATATTTAAATAAGATATAGTATACCTACACAAAAATCTCATTTTTGTTTCACGATCTTTTCTTAGAAATCAAACTCCTAGCTCCATCCCTTATATTATAAGATTTATAAGCTTTAGTATCTACAAGCCCCTATATATTTCTGTTGGTAAAAAATGACTTTTTTTACAAGTACATCAATTAGTGGAATGGTGTTTTGTTTTAGTTTATAACCATGCCACAGAGCGCGCGACCGAGCGACAGAGCGACAGAGCAACTTAAAACTTTTTTCTCGGATTGCTAAAGGAAATTTTTCCGCACACATTAAAAAAATTATACCTCCGAATTTGAATATGGAGACATACAAACTGATTATAGATCTATATAGCCAATGAATTCACCTAAATTTTGACTGTTATCACATATTCGTAGGATTTAAAAAATATATATTATAAAATTAACTTTAAAACATTTTAAAGAATCTAGAGAATATTTGCTAATTGCAGCAAAGCAATCCAATTTGGAAATAGTGCCATAAAGCTTGCGGCAAAAAGCGTCGGAGTGGTTATTTATTAAGATCGTTAATGAAAAAAATCCTAAAGTCTCTCCGTTTTTGTAAAAAAAAAAGGCAATATAAATGGGATAGAAAACAATGTGTTAAAGTATCTAAAAAATATATATCCTGAGGTTTAAGACATTGACGTGGGAAGGAGAATGGTAAATAGAAGATTGGTAGGCATTATTCAGATGTCAAGTTTAGCAAAATTTTATTCAGTGTAGTATGAATATGGAAATTAAGGCAACAGGCAAGAAGGCTCAAGGAGGAGAAAGTGTCAAGTCAAACACCCTCGTTTTACCACAAATTCACGCGTTCGTAATTGGAAAATCGCTTCAGAATCCGTCGTGTCGGGTCAAAAATAAAATGCCAACTTATTTGACATAACCGCCCTTTTGATTATTATTCAGCGCCTTTGAGTTGATGTTTTACAAAAAACGGTACTCTACAAATTATCCTATTATTATAATTAACTAAACGAGTCCATTAATATTCTTGATCCGTGCGTTATGGCAATCTAAAATGTTATCTCGCGCGAGTATTTTGCACATGTACACTTAATAAAAACAAAGAATTAGGAATTGGAAACGTAATTGGTTTGCCAGGAACTCCAATACTAAATTTCAATCTCGATTCGAAGCCCACAATCTTCGTCAAAAAAACCTGTTTTTATGAAGTTAGCAGATCAAAAGTTGATAATATTATGATGAAGTTCTGAAACTGTATTATTTTTTTTGTTGAATAATTTTTTTATTAATTCGTAGAATTTATTAAACTTAACTTTTAAATCGTTTACCTTACTTAAGTTCTGCAAGTATTTTGGCAAGAAGCCAACATTTATTTGTTAAGACGGTATTACCAGAGAATATCGAAAAATAGTATTTTTTAAATCAAATTCTAGACGTATTAACTCTTTTTTACAAAACACATAAATTGATTTTGAAAGATTGTTATTTTATCTGGTACACGCAGTTTTAAAATTTTGAAAAACTAAGTGTATTTTTAATATACTAAGGTTATACCGTTGGTCATTGACAGATTCGGACAATTTTCAAACGATAGATTCTATTAAACAACACAAATTTCAAATCATATAATCATACCTCGGAACAGGCTCAGCCTAGTGAGGTGGCATATACCTAAAAGAATG
This sequence comes from Limnephilus auricula, assembly GCA_951813805.1. Classification (NCBI taxonomy): domain Eukaryota; kingdom Metazoa; phylum Arthropoda; class Insecta; order Trichoptera; family Limnephilidae; genus Limnephilus; species Limnephilus auricula. The sequence continues at coordinate 32,061,015 of OX638398.1, read as the reverse complement.
TACATAACATGTATTTTTTGGTTAATAAATAATAAAAAAAAAATAATAAAAATACAAACAAATAAATCAATACATAATCTAGTCAACACAGTTTTAAAAAAAATTATTATAATTAAATTAAAATCATTAAAAAAATAAATCCGAGAACGTGTTTTGTGACAAAAATACCTCAGTTTTTCTATTTATTTAAGGTCTGACAAAATACAAAAAATTCTGTTTTTTGTACACAATTATGTTTTTTAGACATTATTGAAAAATTATAAATACTTATGATCAAAAAATACTTACAAGGGGATACACGATATTTAATAATTTATTATCGTGCGTTTTGAACATTTTTATTGCTTACTTAAATGTAGGTATATATTAAAGCAAGTTTTTAATGAAATAAATCTGTATTAAATTTTTAATTTTAAAAATTTGATACGGCGAATAATCGATCTTTCTCATTGGGACCTCCCTGTACAGTTGCAAGCATTTTTAAACTTTTATTCTCAGCTGCTGGCCAATCGCTCTTAACAATATTTATTTGTTATGTGATTATAAAGTTATTTGGGCAAATAACCTACAGTGAGTCGCTTTTATGGTGAAGTTAAAATGATTACTATCTTACTTATTTTAAGTAAAAATGGTGTTGAATATATCTATAGAAAATTTAAAAATAAATTACTTAAAAAATTGTTAATCCTTCTCCAACTATAATTTTATCCAAATCATTGAAGGACAAAAATTTTAAATGAAAAGAAGGTCTATTTTATGTCTTGTAAAAGCAAACTTTTAAGTTCAAATATAAATCTACAAAGCTTTTCACTGAGCGGAGTAATTTGGATAAACTCAGACGATATTTTAAGAAAGGGAGATTTCAAAAAATTAAAACCGATCCATAAAATATTTCAAGTTATATCCATCTTTTAAAACTTGACCATAGATCATTTTATTAACATGTTTTAAGACAGTCCATTCGTGGCATTGTGACCTAAATCTGACTATAGGACTACATTCCCTTGAAAAATGTCCTCCACAACACAGGTGAACTCCTAGCTTAGAGGACAATAATATTCATTTACATTATATTCCTAAAAAAAATTAAATCAAATCTCAAACTTTTTCACTTGTGCCTGTTCAAGTGGATTCTTTCGAATATCAGCGCCCTTGAGGTGATTTTTCACAAAAAGGCGCTGTAGAAATCATCCAAGATTTATTATTACCAACAAAAATAACATGTTGATAAACGTTTAAATTGACCAGTGGTTGAGTAAATAAATTCGACGGGTTTTCGCCTATGCATGGTTTCAGTTTTGCTTGCTAAATCCCCCATCATTGCACAAGCAATATCTTCCGCTTATATTTGATGGAAGCTTGAATTTTTAACATTGTTAGATTATTCGTAACACGGGAAATATTATTCTTTCATTTTTAAAAGAAAAAATCTCTTTTTATAACTTTTGAAGGTTAAACACATCACATTGAAGAAGAAGATAACACTAATAATCTAAATTAAAATATGAAAATGAACAATACTTAAAAATAAAAGATAGCGGTCGCAACTGGGACTCGAACCCGGAACCTCTCGTCTTATATATTTTTCAGTATGAGTTGACAAATATGACGGTTTTGTAATAGGTGGCAATGGCTGAATTGGAAAAAGCGCACGTCCCGGTAAAAACCATCTAAGCGACCCTTTCTCAGCCTTTTTGGATACATTATGCACATCCATAACAGATTACCGCATAAAAATAGGCAGATTTAGTGCAAGTCTTGGGTTCTTAAATTAAAGAAGTAGTCGTATATTATCGGACTGTACAAATTCTCATTTTAGTAATGAATAAAACAAAGAAAGTGTTTTCTTTCATCCGAAGTACAAAACTCCCTCGTCACGGCGCTAATTAGACAAAAGTGACTTTGCTTATATATTACGTTATAATTTATCATCAATTCCCATACAAAGAATTCATCTGAAAGCGAGCACGATACGAATAAGGCCACACAATAATTAATATCTTTCGTGCAGCATTCAATTTATTCGGAAAATCGGCAAATCCGCGATAAAATAATTCGTCATTCCGCTGCAGAAGGTGGCTGAAACTCTAATGAGACTAATTCTGGTTGGGGAACTGAGCGACTGAATATTAAATCTATGTGGAACTTTTATGTTGCGGTGAACATAGTGCACCGGGATCATGAAAATAGCAAAACTCTACATATCTGAATGTCTATACATATCGATCGTGGAAATTTTAAACGCTGTAAAGAAAAAATGTTAATTCTTTAGGATAGCGAAAAGATTTTTTTTTTTAAATCATATATCTTGTTTTTGTAAAACTATGATTTTTTATTATAACATAACTTTGATTGGATCTTACAGAATGCTTTTAAAATGTTGTAATTTTTTTTATTTTTTTTATTAATAATTCATTTTTCATTTAAAATATCAATTTAAAGTGCACGTCGTAAACACACATTTGTTTTATTAAAAATGTTTCGACAACGCAGATCGGAAGAGGAAAATTAAATATTAAACTCATTTTACATTTTTGAAAAAAATACAAAATAACGGTAATAAATAAAAACACCATCAAAATTGACTGAATTCGATCTTGAAATACAATAAATAGGATCGTTAAAATATTTTAAACAATGATATCGAAAGAAAAAATTACTCTAGACTGGATTGAGATAGGTAAAGCCTTCAAATAAAATTAGTTTTTCATTAAAGAGACCTTTTTTCCTGCAAATTCCTATTACCTGTTTTTAAAGTCCGACAACATTAGGAAATAAACACGCTCTTCTGTACAGCACTTATTTTACTCGTTTTAAGCGAAACAATCGCTAAACGCGCAGTTTTCTAAGAAAATTGCCTTCCGAAGCATTTTATGAAGTGATCTCAGTGTATTTAAGACACCGAGCAACGAATAATTTCTCCACCGGGCGCGGGAGCGTTTTGCGAACAGGTACTAGAATTTCTTATTAAACTTTTATTATATTGTGGAGCTCGACGAATAATGTGTTTAAATTTATATGGCGGCCATAAATTAGGGCAAATATCGGAGTGAGGCCAGAGCCCAAAACTCGGGTAATAGATGTAAGATAGGTTTTAATCTTGCCTTACCTACCCTTCGCGAATTACATTGCAAATTGAAAAATTTCCCCGCCTCTCCGCAAGATACAATCAAAGCGTAAATTTCTGAAATAATTGAATGGAGTTAAATGAATTTTATATGAAATGATTTCGTTAGCAGATTAAGCAGGATCCTAGCTCAGCACACTTTAGGTTTGGGAAATGAGATGCAGGAATAAGTTTTTGCGAGATAGGGTAAAAATAAAAACTCGAAACCGTAATTTTATCCGTTTTTGGAGATATTTAACATTTTAAACGTGCCATGCATTTTGATCCTGTAATTTTTAGAATTTCTAATAAACAAACTAATAACCCCAATAAAAACCTCTTTGGCGCAGATACAGTTTAACGTTCTTGCTCCTAAAATCTTCAATAATTGAAAAATAGAAATAAAGTTAATAGTCAAATACGACAGTTTCAGGAAGGCGCTCGGGGACTTTTTGATGAGTGAATTTGATAGTGTTAGTAGCCTCTCTCTCGTACTCAGATAGGGGTGTATATATTGTTTATATGTGTGAGGATGTGGTTGTACGGGTTTATGTATGTAAGTGTATGTGTTGGTATATGTATGTTTATGTATTGTATAAGTGGGGTGGGTGTATGTTTGTATATGTATGTGTCCATGAATGTATATGTATATGTGTATGTATTTATGTACGTAGGTGCGTATATTTTATATATATGTGCGTATATACGGGTATGTATATTTTATGTCGGTATAGATGTGTGCTCGCATGCCCACATATTTAAAAAAAAAATACGAGTGTGCTTTAGACCACACGACTGAAGTAAATACTTCTTTAATAATCTAATCTAATTTTCTTTCTGGCATCGAATAAAAAAAACCATTCCAATCATCAGTGTATAAGAATCTATATTGAAGATTCGTTTGGATTGTTACCAATCATCGTGACACATCAGTCGTTTCAATGCACTGAGTTTGCACACTCTAAACGAAAATTTTATTAATTTTATTTTGGGAATTACGCTTAGAATGAGATTGTTGATTTAATTCTTACAAAATTTAAAATAAATCCAGCACCCATTTCAAACGTCATTTCTATCGATCTGAGCACTTTTGTTACGATTAGATTGTGAGGAATGAACCTAAAAATTAATTTTAATTTAGTATCGTTCGCCTCCGTAACGTTCGTAACGCCCGATATTACGCCTCTCGTAACGCTGTAATTTCTGTAACGCATTCGCCAGTTTACCCCTCAAGTCAAGCGTGCGAAAAGAAGTATTTACTTCAAAAAAGTCATCTACATTTTTATAATCTAATGCTAATTTACTTCTTTTCTCCTTTCTATTTTCTTTTTTTACTTTTTATTATAATTTTTCCAAATTTTCAGCATCAATCCATATTTACATTGGACTTCATATTTCATAGAAAGTAACTATACTCCATTGGTCAATTGGTCACCATGAAACAGGAAGCCAGCCGCCTAGGATGATGATTTAATATATCCACTGTATGTAAATGTCACAACTATGTAACATGTATTATGTAAATGAATAAATAAAAAATAATGCTCTTGCATTATTTTGCTTGGTAAAACCTATTAAGGGGCTAGACTTTGAACCACACGCGGAACACCCGCGACTGTCATTCTGTCCCGCTCACAATAAGCTCACGCGCACTTACAATACATTCGAATGCGAAATGTGCGAATGACGCTCAAATTTACCTACAGAAATCGCTCGAAAAGGGTTTATGGAGAATACACCTTTCTACACCAAAACTTTCACGAAATTGAAATTTTTAAAAATATTTATTTTTAAGAAAAAAGAAGCTACGTCGGTAGCTTTTTATAATTGTATAATTCTTTATGAGAGTTGAGTTAGCAGCACTTTTTCCTTAAATAATATTTTTTGATAAATCGTACATGTTTGACAGTGAATGTTTACGTTAATACGAAACGCATCCAAAATTCGAAAACATACCGACATAGTTTTCACCCTCTAGAAGGCAGTATAAAAAAATATATTCATTTTGTGCAATTTTCAATTTGGAAAGTGTTTCTTTCCCGGGCGACTTTTTGTATGGGCCGAAAAGCGAAGTCTATCATCTTAATGGTTATATTAGGAATCCCTTACGTTTTCCATTTTGGTAGCACTTTATATTCGGCGTTTTTTCACGTTTTATCCTGCATAGTTTTAATGAATGCGCCACATTTGAGTATGCATATATTTAGAGAGTGTCTGGCCCACTCAAATCTCGGAGAGATTTTATTGTTACTTTGCAACTTGTTCATGTTCGTGTTCGTAATAAATGCTTTACGGAAAGTGCACAGGGATTTACTCTGAATTGTGGATGTGTTGTAAAAACTTTGAGATGTGTGAGAAAGATTATTATTCCTTGGGTAGCGGCCCCCCCACGAAACTCTGCCGTAATTCTAATGTTTCAGATATAATATAATACCCGCTTAATGTCTCCATAAATCGTTTGACAATGTACCTATTGACAACAAATATAGCAAATCAGTAGTCATTATTTACTTACTTTATTTATTCATGTCAACTTAACCTAACACAATTTGACTTCAAACATTGAACTAAAGTAAGTAATAAATGTTAACCCCTCAGGCTAATTTGTTCACTTCTGGGAACAACTCACATAGATCTCATCGAAATTGTTTTATCTCCCTATATGGCGAAAAATATGATCTAAACGGCATTTTAATGAGAAAACACCAAGCTTTATATTCAAATTTTACATAAATACAAAATATTGAAAATGTACAACCTTTATAAAACCAAAGATTCCAACCGCAATTTAAAAAAAAAACATGTAATTTTTTTGGGAATATAATTATATTCACATAATAACGTTTATAATACATTTGTCTAATAAAATATGTTTGTTTTTATTTTTCTTTAATTTAGTTACAGTTAACGTGAAGTAAGCCAATTTAAAAACTTATTTTTGTTTACATTTAAATATTTTTTTATTTGGAATTATATAATTTGAAAAGGCATTTTATCATCTTTCAAAAACCGTTTTTAGATTTCGGATACGTTCAAAAATATTCAATTAATATGGATGTTATTACAAAGCGGAAATATTTTGACCTTCTAACTAAACATGTCCGAGGCATTAGGGGTTTAAATGGAATCCTTTTAGGTTAGGTTAGGTTAGGTTAGGTTAGGTTTTTTTTATTTTTTTTTCATTTATAATCCAATTTATTATTAGCGGTGGATTTTATTTTTGATATATTAACCAAAAGTGTTACAAAAATAGAGTTGAAAATGTCTATTTGCGATGTTAAAATTGTTCAGAACAAAAACATTTATTTTATCACGTCAAAATATATGACCATTCGCACATTGAAAATAAAAATAGAATTTTTTTCTCAAAATTAGTGCGCCGCACCAATGCCATTTTAAAAGCTTCTTACTTTCTATACGCCTCTTCCGGTCTCTAAACCGAGGTATAGTTTTAATATCCATTGTTGTAAAACATGTGTTCGACACTAAAATATATTTCAACAGCGCAATTTCCTGCCAGCGAACGTGAATCACAAAGAAAGCATTTATTCACTCGTGGGTGTATTTCCTCTGAAAGGCGGGTGATTATTATGCACACATATTAGGATTACGTGTAATTTGCAAAGAGAGGTATCAAAATAATTCTTGGATTTAAATTAATTTTCGTTGCTTCTAGCGCAGCGTAGAACATAATTATTTATTAAGTGTTAAAAGAAGTATTTTCTTTAAGATAAGGGAACTTTCGAACACAGTATGATTGGAAAACCCTAATTCCGTTTTTGGGCTTTAGAGGATAGCCGGCTGGCTTAATTTTAAAATTTATTTCAAAAATATACATTTGTGAACCTTTTAAGTCGGAGTAATATATTATTATGTTTATAGAAAATTCATTTCTTATAAACAACAACTGTACCTTATAATTTTTCCATTACCGCCTCTTATAGTATTTTATTTAATCCCACATTATTTTATTTTAATTCATTTTTATGTTTTATGACTTTTAAAATTTTAAAATGGGGACATCGGCACGGACCTGAAGCCCACACCATTATAAAATGTTTGAAAATACATGCTATTATCGTATTGATAAAAAAAAAATTTTTTTTTAAATAATATTAACCCGTAGCATAATAAAAAAAATCAACATAACCTGCCTGTGTTTGTAGCCTGCCGTCTATTTCTAGAATACTGTCTTGTTTCATTAATTAATATCCTCCAAACTTCTGTTCTCACTAAAACAATAGGCATTAGGGACAAAAGTTTCTTACTTTTTAAAATAAAAACCAAAGTGTTAAGTCAGGGGTGCCCAATTCAAATCATTTGGTTGGCCAAAAAATATCATTGAGATAAGGTGGTAAACTACTCGGGAGGGGGGTGGGGTAAACGGCGGATATTACAGTTATTTATTTACGCCGGTAATTTAGTGTCGAAAATTGCTATTAACTATTGTGAATCCGCGACCTTTAATGCTAGAATGCATAAGCTCACTATACACGAGCGTATGCTCAACCTCCACTTATAAAATCAGGTTAGTGGCAGATGATCTTCCGAGAAATATGCAGAAAAAATATACTTCTTAGGTTGATATGACCTTCGGGTTATTTCCGCAAAATACTCATACCTGATAAGATTTTGTCAAAATATATCCATTTACAATAGATTTATTAAAATAAAAGTTTTTAAAACATACAAAAAAAATATTTAAAAAAAATAATAATAGTAATAATTTTTTTAAATGCGTACGTGATACGGGATAGTGCAGAATGGTACAATTAACATGAACGTATCACGTACGTTCGTAGGCCTAGGGCGGTTAAAAAAATATCCGATTACGAAAATAAATTCCTAGTGCGGCCATGCGCCTGGCGCTTTTCAATCAATAAATATAAACCCCCTTCGAAAGTCCGGGGTCTAATAAAAAGAATATTCTTATTTCACAAAATATAATATAAATGTTGTAAATTTACGGGAAAGATTTTTTTCTTTTTTTTCTATGAATTCCAAAACATAGAAAACTGAAAACTTAATTTTGGGCCGCAAAAAATTTGCCCTTGTGCCGCAGGTTAGGTATGCCAGATCTAGGTAGTTTAATGCTATGATACGATGTCACACAAAGGGAGTTGTAGTGTACAGTGTCAAATAAAAGCCGTAATGGTCATCTTACCCTTTGCTTGTCGAGTGCGGCTTTGTAGGTCCCATCAGCCGAGCGTCCTGTTTCACTACTGCCCGCACTAGTATTGGCGCTGGGACCACTAGTAGATGACCTCTTTACCGCACCGCCACTGCTGCCACTGCTGCCACTGCTAGTTCCTGGTGTCGGCTGGACTGACTTGCTTCGGACATCCGGAATGTAATCTGGGAAATACAACAGTACAAATATGTTACAGAAAATTTAGTTGGAAAAACTTCCGTTCCCTCTCACCGCTTTAAAATTCTCGTACTTAACTCCCCAGATTGTACATTCTGTGGTCTAGAAGTGGGAACTTTAGATCACATATTTTTTGGTTTATATATTTTCTCTTCTATCAAGCTTATCTAAAATTGCCTCCCCCCATTCAACATCTCATCTCTTCTAGGTCTGAACTCGATTACAATCTTTCATTTGGTTTTGATATTTGGCTCGTCATAATTTACAATAATAATGCATGCATTTGTTGTAGACCACTTTAATTTTAATCAAACTCTACCGGTTTCGGAAGAACCCTTCTTTCGTCAGGAGAATATTGAAAATATTAAAGTGCCCTTGAGGTGATTTCTCACAAAACGGCGCTCTACAAATTATCTAATTATTATTATTAATAATATTCGCCTGAAGAAGGAAGGCTTTTTCGGAAACCGGTAGAGTTTGATTCAAATTAAAGCAGTCTAAAACAAATGTATGCATTTTTATTGTAAATTATGACGAGCCACAACGTTAATGCTTTTTACAAATCTGAAATTGATATTAAATGAGGTGTGTAAAAGCAAAGGCAGCAATCTCCATTTCGGCCAGATTGTGATGTTTGCTTTTTAAATTACCTGGAGATTGCTATCTTTGTTTTTACGTACAATATTACATACATATATTCTATACACGCAAATTACATACAATATTTGTATGTAATATTGTACGTAAAAGCAAAGATAGCAATCTCCAGGTCATTCAAAAAGTAAACATAGCAATCTGGCTGAAATGGAGATTGCTGCATTTGCTTTTACTCACCTCTTATAGATTAGCCTATTATCTCTCCAAAATTTTAAATGATGGCCTAGAACACCCTTGAAGGGTGAAAGCCAGAAACAATTATTAAAAAAAAAATTAAAAAAATGTAATCTTTTGAAATGTGGTGTTTGAAAAATATATTAATTTACGCTCTACGTTTCAAATAAATCTACAAATTGCCGTTATAAATTCATATCTGCAACTACTAAGCTTCGTTTCTTTACAATACTCGTAGATACATAAAAACTACCATCACTGAGCACTGAGCTGTTCATATTGCCAAGTCCACAAACGCAGCATAAATATCAAAACAAACAGTTTAAAGCCAGCAAACGGTAATAAACAAGAAATAACAAATCTCGCGATATTCGCTACTCGCTAGATAACATTGTACATTGCCAATGTCCGCGCATGTGTGTAACTGTTTTTCAGCTTTCGATCGTTTGACGTTTATACATTCACCTTTTCTTATTTTCTTTCAGTGATTCAACCACTGAAACACACCAAATAATGTTTCGATTTCAACGTGAATAAAAACAAGCATTTTGTTAGAACAAATTGTACACATTACAGAAAAAAACGCTTTTTGCTGAAGGCTAATACATAAATAAACCAATAACAGTTAAAACTTGACAAGTAGAACGTTAGAAACAATTTATTGTATGTAAAAGAGACGGATCTTTTGAAACTGGGTTTTTGTCAGTATCATCTATTTCCTTGGTTTATCGGCCTAACCGACGCTTAAGATACTTACACAATTTTACCAAGCAGATTTACAAAGTTAAAAAAGTTTAAAAATAAACAACGTATTATTGTGCAACATCAATAAATCATATAATAATTATTTCAAACAGAATTGAATTCAAAATATTCCCCGGCGGTTAACACGGCATAATGCATGTATTGAAAAGCGCCAATAACCTAAAGAATTAATACGCCTCAAGCTCAACACCCTAGCGCGGATTGATGTTTTGTAGAGGAACGAAACCATATTGAGTAAGTTGACACCAATTCAAAAAGCAAAAAATCAAACAAATTGCATTAAAATTAATAACATACATAGTCGAGACTTTTTTACATAATGGCTTTCCCAGAATTGAAAGATTCAAAACTATGTGAGGACGATTCTTGCGCTGTGCAGTCTCCCTTTCAACGCGATGCATTATATTGAATCCGCGGAAAGCAACGCCAACCATCTCGTAGAGATTCGGCTTGCATCTCGCTTTCATGCCCATTCACGTGAGATGGTACCCACTCGACAGGTCTGAGAAACAGGGACGACTTTATAAGCAAAATTTGAATTAAACACAACATATATACCGATTTAATTTGTTTGAAAATTTCCTTCGTATAATTTTAAAATGATTCGTCTACGTCTGCGTGTAAAAATGGAATTAATTTTTTTATGCTTTGTACGTACGCAATTTTTTGTGATAAATTCATGTTTGGTGGATTTATTTCTGGAAATATCTCAGATTCTACGCAAACTCTAATTCGCACCACTACATAAAATTCAATCAAATTCGTACAAGCGTGCTCCATTCTTTGTCATTCCTTCAGGTTTTGCTTTCTTATACAGGAAAGTAAAAATAATAGCCTTTTTATCGCAAAATTAAACATTCATGATGCTGTCTAATGTTAATGTAAATCTAGTCTTGCTACCCGGCTGCGCCCGAGATTTTAACGCATTTTTTTCTCAAAAAATAAAAATTAAAAAATGTTGTCTTGTTTTTTTAGAGTTAAATTAAGATTTCAAAGCTTCATACACAGTTGTCGGTTAGAAAATTTGTTGCTATTAGAAAATATTGATTATATATAGAAATGTGTGCACATTTCACAACATCAGAGCTCAACGTTTGAGCAAAACTGAAAACACATTAATTTTCTGTATCATTGTTTTTTTTTAATTTTACTTGAATACCACACAAGAGTCCAAACTCCTCCCATCTGGAGTCAGTGGGACAATGGCATCCCAAATTGGGGTATGTTGTTGAAAGTAGTGGGGAGGGGAAGGAGATGTGGTAGGGGAAGGTGGGGAAAGTACCTGGCTATTCAGATCTGGTCACCAAACACGGCTAAAGCCATTTCAAGCAACGTTTCAATTCGATACATCGGAGAGATACTGGAGTATGTTCCACTCTGGAATGTGCCGCAAATATACTACATAGGTATTATTATTTTTAATTAATTAATTTCGAAATAATACAAATTTATCAAATTAAATTTATTTGCGCACGTCGGGTACGAACCCACGACATTCGGACTTCACTTCAGTCGAGAACCTCACCTTTCGACTGTGCCGGCCGTCAAAATAACATGACGATGTTTTTTTGTGTCGCTTTCGGTAGTGACCGGACTATTCAACAATGTGCACCTTCATCACTCCTAGGAAATTCATTAAAAGTGACGGAAAAAAAATCTTTCTTAAATTGGTTACGTTAGGTTAGGTTGTAAGCTTTTTTCATCAATTTTTAATGATTTTCCAAAGGATTGTTAAAATTTCACTTTGTTTATATGTCATAGAACCATTTTTAACATGCATTAAATAAATTATCGAAGGAATTTGACTGGCTGCCGCCGTCGCCGTCGTTCCCAAAGCCGGCTCAGTACCGTATCGTAATCGTACGTGGAGAAATTCAATATATCACTACAATATTATTCGGCACACGCGAGGGGCATGATTTAACGGAGATTGCTTTTTAGGCATAACTTTTCTTATCACTCGGCTCGATTATGGCCGTGAATACCCTCCCGCCATTCCTTGTCCCATTTAACCTGGTGTGGGAAACATTCTGCGGAATCTAATGCTCGCCGAAACGTTAATCGAAAAATATTCACGGAATTCACGATGACAATGGACACCACCACAAAGCAATAATAGTATAGGGCCACTTGAATAAGGCATTCATTTTATAGTCCACATTTTTTTTTCGGAAAACAATAATATACATTTTTATCGTTAAGGTTGTAGACTTCACACGTTTACTTGAATGTACAGTTTATTATTAAGAAGTTAGTTTTAAAAGATAAATGGAACATTTTCAGTGCTTCTGTCAACCTAATAGATTGTAATAAATGGATTACTTTGTTCATAGTGCTATTTTGTCCTCGTAATTATTTGTCTTTCGATTGTAAAAGTTTTGTGAGGCTGAAGAGAGAGGGGAAGCGAAGAAGGCGCGGAAGAGAAAGGTAGGAAAGTACCAGACTTTTTTGTTGTTGTTTTGTTGTTTATTTTTGGAACACATCTGACCTGATGATGGACACTGTAATGTTGTCCGAAACGTCGGCTAAAGAAGGAGTTAGCGTAATACGGCATAATATCCCAAAAATACTTTTAGCCTTGAAAATCTTAAATAATATTTGAAGTACCGGACTATTCAGATCTGGTCACCGAACATGGATAAAGCTATTTCAAGCAACGTTTCGATTCTAAATTCGAGATATTTCACTACGGCCAGCGATACCAAGAGTAGGTATCTTCCTGCGGATCACTGAGAGATGATTAGATTCTCTTGAACAGGAATAATAAAGCTTTCGGAAAAACAACTCGAAGCATCTATTTATTACATAATAATAATTTCTAAGTAAATAATGATTTCGTAGAATTGAGAAGCATTTAGTTTTGAAAATATTAGTTATCTCAGGACTGTTAGTTGTTAACACAACTATAACAATTCATCAAATTTCAAAAAAAATTAAGTTTTATGAAAGATAAGTTCAAGTTCTCTAATTTTTTTCATCGTGGGCTGGCTGCCTCACATTAGGTACTTGGATAATAACAGAACTTGAATAAGACTTTCACAGAAATTTAATATTAACTTTTAAATTTGAAAAATGAAAAAAACGCGTCCTTAAAAATCTTAATATAGGTACATATTGGGTCGATGTACATACGCTACGCCCAACAATATCTGGACTACTTAGCAATCATACATTTTCTATGAAAATTGATGCTTCGGATTCACACTGGCCACATGTTGCGATGCGTGTGGTCAATGTAAGTCTGAAGCATCTGTTTTCATAGAAAATGTATGGATGCTAAGTTGTCCAGATATTGTTAGGCGTAGCGTAGCGTTCGTACGTCGACCCGGTATGAATCTACCTTTAGAAATACGTAATGAGCCAAGCTTGTGTTGGTGTCATGTTTTTTAGATTTTAAGCTATATGCGATTGGGAGCAGTTGGAACTGGTGTGCACTATTCACATAAAATATTTAAAAAAAAAAAAAAAAAATTATTATTATTACTAGAACCCCACTGAGTTCTAGTTTTAAGTACAGGTTACGCATGGCAGTCCATAAATAACAAAGGACGCCATTACACTCATTATTGTCCTAAACCGATAGCACGTCAAAGCCACAGACCCCTCCCCACCCCTACCCCTACAAAGGGCACATTTTCTTGGTTCAGCAGTTCGGCACAACGCGTAAGGTAGAGGAGGTGTCTACAACTCAGCTTAGCAAAGCAAAACTACAAAACAACTACCAAACTACGGGCACGTGATTCACTCTCACACCTATACGCGAACCCGGAGGAAATGTGCCAGAAGCAAGCATCATAAAACGAGCGTTTATACAAAGACGATGCACTAAGTAATGCAAAATGATGTGATTTTGGTTTGCAAATTAGATCGCTTAGACATATTTTGAGTGCTTTAATTAAAGTTACGAGTAGAACACATTTAAATATAAAAAAATAACACACTTGTTGGCGCAAATAGTACTAATATTGAATAGAGATATATTATATTAAAAAAAATGTTTTTTCCCGTTGAGTTTTTATTTTAATATTAATTGGCTAAGGCTATTTTTGTATTATAAAAATATAAAAGTTTGAAATATAATGTGTGATCGTAAATACATAAAATCAATCAAATCGCCAAATAAAAATATCGCCGGAGAAAAATAAATAGATGTATAAATATGTTTATGACTTTGTGTCCGGGTTAAATCTTCCCCACAAGAAAAACTAAACCCTTCCACACACTTTTCCACAAATGATCATCTAGTCAATCCACGCTATGTATGTGTCCTATTTAAGTATTTATTTTTATTTTATTTTATTTATTTGCGTTATAAACAGTCTATACATTTATATATGACAGTGAATAATATGTTTATGTCATTGACCAATAAAATAACGACATTTAAATATAGGACCATAATAAAAAAAAATATGCAACAATATATCTAATACAAACAATTCTGATGCATCTTCAATTTACAAAGTGTTTTATGATATAGATATTTCAAAGGTTTACACTTAAATTTTAAAGGATATCAATAATATCTTTGAGGAAAAGATTTCATTAAAATACAAACTACTAAAAAAGTAAAAGAGAAAATGTAAATACAAAACAATACAAGAACAACATGCCAACCCACCAGAGACCAAATGGGAAAATAATTCACCGACTCCAGATTTTTTCATATGAGAGGGTTTGGTTTGGGCCTACTGATCCCTTAATATAAATCTTTAAAAAATCTTTAGTAATCCTACATGTATTTAAATTGATTGATTTTTGCATTTTTATATATTTATATTATGTATTTGAATTATTATTAAAATAAATAATATTTTTTTATAATAATAAAAACTCCAGAACCGATCCTTGATTAAACGCATATTAATTGTGTTATTCACAAAACTATCCTTCAGCGTAAAAGCTAATGCATTGAGTAAGATATTTGGGCTTTGAAATTTACCTAGTACATTTTATATAATTTTTTCAAATGTTAATTTTTGTTTCAACCAAATAATGTAAACTCGTGATGAAAAAGAAAGGCACATTTTTGGCCCGGAGCTCTGGATGCCATTATATTATCAAAAATTACCTAGTAGAAATTTTTTGTTTTATAATATTTTTGAGAAAACTTGTAGAAGTGAGTAGGTAGTAATAACAATTCAGTGAAACAAATTGGTATATATAGCAACAGTAATATTAGTATCTACCTATATTTTTCAGTGTATATAATACAGGTAGTCGAATTATTATGCGCCGAAGAATTTCAATTTCAGGGTACCATCGATGAACGCAAAATGTAGTAGGGTAATAAATCAGCTTTTGTTCTTTTCTGCCTCTTGACATTTCCCAATCGGGGGCGCCATAGTTCCAGTCCGTCCGCGCATTGGGACTCTTGGCATTTCCTGTTTAGGTGTTTCTATTACAACAGTGATGTCATTCAGTGGGTTTTCAATGGTTTCCAATAAATCCTTTGGAGAAAATTTTTTCGGAAACGAGTTGTTAAATAATGTCTTCATCGCTCGCCAGGCATGTATTTTAGAAAAATAGAATATGTAAAGTTAAAATAAATTTGAGATAGCAATATGGAAGTTAAAATTGTACAAAAAAATATTATATTCATTCTACCACCACAACACGGGCATGTGCCAAGCATGGTGGTCGTAAAATCCTTAAAACCTGTAATTAACAATTTAATGAAAAAAGAAAAGTTATAAAAAATAAGAATAAAAATATGAATTCTTTTTTTAATATTTTTATTTTTATCTTTTTAACTTAATGAGTTAAACCTCAAATTATAGTATTTTAATTAATGATGATAATATTAGCGAAATTCAATTGAAAATCCGAAACAGAAAAATCAGAAAAAGATACGGATACACCTGGGACTCGAACCTAGGACCTATGGCAATCCGGGCCAACGCGCTATCCGCTGCGCCAACGTATCCCTATCCGATTCGGTCATTTTAACTGTATCATACTTCGACTGAGAACCACCAACATTATGTTCATTTTTCTTAACGCATATTTTTATTGGCTGCTATCTTTATGTATGATTGCAAGATTCAACTCGAACTAAATTCCCTCTAGATAGTGTGAGGATAAATTAATTATAAACAAAGGAGTCCCAGATGTATCCGTATCTTTTTCTGATTTTTCTGTTTCGGATTTTCGATTGACTTTCGCTAATATTATCTTCATTAATTAAAATATTATAATTTGAGGTTTAACTCATTATTTTAAAAAGTTAAAAATAAAAACATTTCATCCTAGACTTGCAGAAAAAGTCAAAAGATGTCGCATATTAATAAAAAGTGATAAAATTTATCCTGACACTATCTAGAGGGCATTTAGTTCGAGTTGAATCTTGGTTCTCAGTCGAAGTATACAGTTAAAAATGACCGAATCGGATAGGGATACGTTGGCGCAGTGGATAGCGCGTTGGCCCGGATTGCCAGAGGTCCTGGGTTCGAGTCCCAGATGTATCCGTATCTATTTCGGATTTTTCTGTTTCGTATTTTCGATTGACTTTCGCTAATAGTATCTTCTTTTTTAAATATAAGTGACAGCTGTCCGGCCGAGAAACGGCCTTTATGGTGGCCCAACAGTTGATCCCCGACAGATAATAATTATTTTTTGTGCAATTTAAACCAGTCAAACCCAAAAATTTCTTTAATAATAATAACTTAGTATGGATATCACAATAATTTATTAACAGTGTCGGTTGTTTATACTTATACGCTGGTACAATATATAGATAAGTTGTTTTTTAAAGCAACTGAATGAAAGATGTTTCATACTTTAGTAATTTGGTGAGACCTCCTCTCTGAACACCCCTTCAAAGACATTTAGTTATATTTCGTGTAAGTAGGTAAACCATATTTTCCCAAAACTGACTGTATATTGTATATAAGTATGCCTGGGGGCAACTGTCGGGGGACCAACTGTCATGGAACCGGCCTTCACAATACTTGAGGCCGATCGCACTAGCCAAGTGCTCGGCCGAGTCACTCGTTTTGTTACTCGAACGAGCAACTTAGTGCAGAGTAGAGGAAATCACATTTAAAAGAGACAGTGAGAGGCGTGTCAGTGCATTGGACTGGTTTAAAGTGCTTTTTAATTTTAATTTTTCATATTCCTAAAAAATTCATTTTTTTATATTTATCTTTTTTCTTTCTCTGGCTGACACGACTGATCACACTGACCGAGTAGATCGATTGAAGCGACGAGTTGATGTTGGTGGAGGGTGATCAATGTGATCATACTCGACCGAGTCATTAGGCTTTGCTTCTATACACTGAATCAATCACCCGCTACTTGGCTGAGAACTGACTGTACTGATAACATCAGTCGAGCACTCGGCAGGTGTAATTCAGGCATTGAATTGGCAAATGAAAAAAATTAAAACTGAATTAATGGCCGAATTTTCAAAGAAATTAATACTTATTACTATGTTTTTTTTTTTTGTTCAATTACCTAGATCGCGCTTGGGACATTCTAGTTTAATCCACTCGTCTGTACTACCTACTTTGCAAAAACTAGCCTGGAACTCTGTTTGGTTAGGATAATAAAGCTTTTAACTGTTTTGGAGTAGGTGATTTTTTTTTTTTTTAAAGAAAGAAAAAAATTCCCGGGTTACGAATAACCCAACAATATTTGAAAATCTCCTACTACCACCACACTAAGCGGAAGATGTTGCTTGTGTTGTGATGGAGAACTTAGCCAGACGAGGAATCGAACATAGACCGGTTTGCTTCGATTCATTTACTGTACCTGATACCTGAGCAGATGAAATCCACATTAACGTGCCGTGTTGTTTACGAAAGGGAAATTAACTAGAACTTTAAATAATTTCTTATTTCCTAAATTAATTATTTTCATTATATCTTTTATAAAAGCTTATTTTTGTAGTACTTTTAGAAACATCTGTAAAAAATATAAAGCTGAATAATTGCGCGTGGCAGAAAAATTTATTTCATGGGCTTCTAAATATAGGCAAATTACATGACATATTGGGTGGGAGGTGTTTGCTAGGCAAAATAGTGTTTAGCTTAGTAATAGCGTACCCATATGATATTTACATTATTTAATGTTTGAAACACGAGAAGCCGAAAGCACCATCGAAAACGTGGCACAGCATGGACTGGATATTTTAGCAACTAAACTTTTGGTCCTTTGGTTGGACATAATATACATATATACATATAGGTAGGTAGATATTGGGTCTACTTAGCAACCATACATTTTCTATAGAAATATATGCTTTAGAATTACACTGGCCACACGCATCGCAACGTGTGGCCAGTGTGGTTCATTTCCATAGAAAATGTATGGTTGCTAAGTAGTCCATATATACTAATGCGTAGCAATTAATAGTAATAAAATGTAGTAAAATGTGGTTCTGAAGCATCTATTTCCATAGAAAATGTATGGTTGCTAAGTAGTCCATATATACTAATGCGTAGCGTACGTACGCCGACCCAATATGTACCTACATTAAGCATTATATTGTATTGTGACAATACTAATATTTTGCCAGAGAGAAACTTTGCGGACAAGAAAGAAACACCCGTTCAGTCGTTTCTCCGACTCGTTGTTCTGTTAAACGGCATATACTTGTCCATGTGGAAAGTGCTACAAGCTACAAGTATACATACTTCCTCCCTCATTTAATCCTGGCATCTTCAGAACCCCCATTAACAAATCCCCTACCATAGCCCTTACTTACCCGCCTCACAGCATCTCCCAAACAGTTCTTAGTGTAGTTTTTTTTTGCTGTGTATATGTAATAGGGCACAGTGCAGACTGTAGAGTTCTTGTGAAGAAGTTAAAAATATATTTAAATGAAAAAATTCGTTAATTCATAGTTCGACGGGTGAGACACTTGACTGGCAGTCAGAGATTGAGATTAATTTTCAAAACGGTTAAAAACTTTACTTATTTTGTCATTGTATACAACGCTTAAGAGGAACGGCGGCCATTATCATACTAAACTTAGTTTTGGATTTGTGGGCAAAATATAAAACGAAACTTATTATTTATTTTTTATGTAAAAAATTATATTAAATATTATCTAGTTCAAAGGTTTGCTAATTTATTTTATTTTATTTTAAATTATAATATATTAGTAGGTACACGTAATTAAGTATTTGAATTTTTCATGATTTTAGAGGCAACTTTGACAACTATTTGTGAATTAATTATGCTTATTAAAAAATTTATCTTGCCTTTACTGTGTTAATATAATGAAATATAAAATAAAACAGTATTTTTGGATGGTAATTTTAATTTATATTCGACAAATTTGTGTTCCAACGTAAATAGATCATAATAAATATAAATGTACGCCCTTTCAAAATGCTTATTTTGATCATTTTTATTTTACATTTCATCATATTTTTTAATAAATAGCGTAAAATTCTTTTTTACTTACCAATAATTTACCAAGTTGCCACGCAAATCATGAAAGTAAAAATCTTTAATAGCCTTTATTTTATAATTTAGAATACAAATAAAGTAGCACAAATCTATACTAGATGTTTGTTATACCTATCTTTAGATTTAAAAAAATATATTTTGTTTGGTCGGGTATTTTGACGTCAAATTAAGTTTTGTATGAAAAGGGTCGCGCAGCCGTTCCCCTTAAGAGTGATTGACCAGCGGCTGAGAATAAAAGTTTAAAAATGCTTGCAACTGTACAGGGAGGTTCCAATGAGAAAAATCGAATGAATTTTTATGAATTTTTATGAATCTGAACCCGTATGAATTTTTTAAAATTAAAAATTTAATATTGATTGTTTTCATTCAAAACTTGCTTTTTTATGTGTATAATGTATACCTACATTCAAGTAAGCAATAAAAATGCTAAAAACGCACGATGATAAATTATTAAATATCGTGTACTTCTTGTAAGTATTTATGATTTTTCAATAATGTCTAAACAAAATAAGTGTGTAAAATTTTTTTTAAATATTTTAGTTTGTAATACCTTAAAAATACAAAAACAACTTAGGTATTTTGTGATTTATTTTTTAATGATTTTAATTTAACTAAAATTAAAATTCCGAAAACTGCGTTGACTTTATTATGAATTGATTTATTTTGTTGTATGATTTGAAATGTCTGTTGTTTAACAAAATCTATCGTTTGAAAATTGAACAAATCTGCCAACGACCAACGGTATAACCTTAGTATATTATAAATACACTTGAATAAGTATTAATCAAAACGCATTTCTCTTTAATTTAGTATGTAGGTACTGAAAGAAATAGTTTAAATCTACATTTAAAAAATCAAAATCTACGGTTTCGGAAACAAAGAACTTACCAAGTAAGTATACTCTTTTTCAGCCATTAAAATAATGCATTTGTGATGACCGCAGCTGCGCAGAGAATAGCATTTCTTCTAGTTATACCGTCTCGTCTGGGTCTTGGTTTATTCCCCTACTACAAATTACCAGCTCCAACTGAGCCGAGTCTTTTCATCTCATCCGCCGCATTACGAGAAACAAGAAAAACTACAGCCGAATGTTTATGCACCAAACTTTTTATAGGATGCGAAGTTCCGAGATCATCTGTTAAGAGCAAGAACATCTGGAGGATAAGAAGTTCCACTTTTCTTATTAAAATAATAATGTGATGTGGCGCCGAGTTTTTGGAGAGTGCATCAATTATTTTACTAATTGCACTATTGCAGTGGAAATTTCAGGATTAAATTAAATAATTAATGTAAAAGCCCCCAAAAAGGAAGTTAGTAAATTAATAAATAAAAAAATTAAAAAAAAAATAAACATTATGCACCTAGATATTTATGACTATACTAGCGAGTACTTGGCGTGCGTTGCAATGCCACTCAAAGAAAGAAAGTGTGTTGTGTTATAGTTCTGTTTATTGAAATGCGTTTGGATAAACAATGTAAATGTTTTTGCGTCTGGTGCGTACACAAATAAATCAGAAGGTTTTCCGATGCCTGAACAGGCCACATACAGCTTTTCGCGTAAGAAGCATGGATTTTTTCAAATTTACCTTCTGCTATCCCCTACCGCTACTATGTCTCTTATGCAATCCCTCACTCTGCCCCTGACCAGCGTATCTCTTCCCATGCATCCCCATTCCCACCCCCATACCCTTCCAGCGTCTTCTTTCCCTCCCGTGAACCCACCCCCCCCCATTCCTTCAATCCCCTCCCCCGTAACTATGTGAAATGCATACACTTTTCACAGTTATCCGTGTGAAAAATTTCATCGCAATAGGGTGAATGATTTAGGAATTCTTAAGGGACAAACAAAGAAATATTTTTTTTTTATATATTCATTATAAGATTGCTGGCGTGCGTGTCATGACTTTTGTACCATTTTTTTTTGTGAAGAAAAATACTAGAAAAAAAGGTTTCATAAATGAATTATATTGGTAACAGAAAAATAAACTATAAAAATAGAAAAAAATAAAAGAAAAGGGGTATAAAACCTACAATTTTTTTAAAGTTATATTAAAGTGAAAATTCACCGTGAAGTATTCAGAATTAGAAATAATTTATTATTGCGACCGGATTCCCACACAGGATGCACAGACCTAAGATAAACTAATTAATTATAATCACTACATAAATACCAAATTTAAGTTAATCTAATATTTCTATTTTTGAAACGATAATTATTGAATAAAATCCTTGTAGCCCACCCCCCTCCCCAATACGTTTTTTATAAAATTCGTAGGTGAATAATAATTTGTACCAGTCTGAAGATGGCTTTGACAAGCTGAAATTTCGGTTTAAAAAAATTGATCTTCGATGGCATTGTACTATTAAAAATAACGACAAAAAACTACAACATCAGAAAATCGGCAAAAAGTCCCTGGACGTCACTGATTACAGTGAACCCAACTTTGACATCAACTTTCATTAAACACCGAATCTTAAATTTTTGTGTCACTCTTCCGCAGTCATAAATGATATGACATTTTCCTATTAACCTTTTCTTGTTTTTTCATTCTTGTACCATTTTTTTCATAAAAGCTTAATCGAAAAATATTCCTTCCTGCATGCGATCCACAAAAAATCATCAAACCAATGGCTGCCGAATCTTTAATAATTGCATTTCAGAGCGGTGGAGCGGGGAAACGCATCATAATGCACGTACCAATTTATTGCGATCACGTTTTAATTAAATTTTCAAATGTGGACGCCGCACCACAGGTGAAAACCCTTCCCATCGTGTCCACGCACTCCAATATCATGTTCACACAGGACAGCGGGTTATCGAATGGAGTTCTTCAATTAAAAGCTTTCAGGATATATTATATTAAGGTCCGGGTCACTCTATTCTATTTTAAAGGTGCGTTATTTTTTTTTATGTTTACTTTTTATTTAACATTATTAGTTGGGCCTTTACACAATACACAGCTACACTTATCTACACACACACATCTATATATCATGAACCGCTGTACTTGTAGTTAGTATTGTTACATGTTTTCCTTCCTACCTACCCTTCCTAGACCTGTCATTTTTATTACCCACATTCAGTCACAAATTAATCCTCATCGCATACACATCTCCGCATCAATATTCCGTAATTAGCTCTCTGTCGGTGTAAATTCGCCGCCGCTAAAGAAAGTACCGCTACTATTTAAAAAATATTCCTACTAAAAAATACATTGTAATACAAACCAGCACGACAAAAGACGGTGTTTCGCAATAAGTCATTTATTTCCTTTCCTTTACCTGTATGTGTATATTTTCTCCAAGTGCAGTGGTTTCATCATACACATACACACACAAAGGTCCTTCGATTACAAAGTTACATAAAAATACACCGCAATTATTATTAAGAAAGTTCTGAAGTAACTTCTGTTTCTATACTGTTTCCTTTCCACCAACTACACAAATCTGTTATATTTCATATATTTTACTTCAGGATTGAAAGTTAGCACTTTAATGACTTTCCCCCGAAGGTTGCCATATTTCTTGAACTTTCACAGGCACCACTTTTGGAGTACATTTTCTGGTTTCACTGTTAAAAATACAAAAAACATTATTATATTTAATAAGTTTATGCACACCTGCCTTTCAATTTGATAAAGCAACGCTGGGCGAAGCATTTTCTTATAAAAAAGTGTAAGATCATCAAACGATAAGCAAAAAATTATATTTTGGTTTTTTCGGTCGTTCGGTAGAACAGTTTAAAGGTTTCCGCGACAACTCAACAAAATGACATTTCAACACCCCTTTGAAAAGTTATAATGTGATTTAAAAAAAAATTAAATATCTCAACACCTAATTTAACATAACCTATTTTAATAAAAAAAAAATATTCGTCCAAAAGCCTTTTTTTCGTCACTTGACTTTTCAGTCATACAAAGATGAAGTTACACATTGTTGAGTTGTCCGGTCACCGTTTGAAGAAATAATAAACAAACAGTAAAATCATTTATTTTTTCCTGTAATATTTAATTTCATATTCACAGAAAATTTCTTGGTTCAATTTTTGCGGGTTCTTATATAAGGCAACCATACAATAACAAAAATCATTTTACCTGGTTATTATTGATTGTTTTAAATATAGTATAATAGGTATTTGAAATATCGTGTTTCACTGTTGAATTTACAAAAAATATTTAATATTTTAAAAATCTTGTGTAGTCAATTTAGAAAGGAAATGGGGAAGGGACTTTACAATCAATTTTGTGAGGCCGTGGGGAATCAAAAAACGATTGTTTTCAAGCATAAGGAAGAACCCTATTTTTCGGATGGAAAAAAGTTTGCATTTCTATCCCCACTTGTTACGACTATATTATACATTGACCTGATTGCGTCTTCGTTGCGCACGGATACGCGTTGCCATTTTACAAACCGTCCAACTAATACTATTGTGAGACACACATTTAAATGAGATCTTCGATGGCTATTAGTATAAACTAGTGCAGACCCAGGACAAATCACGGGATATTGGGTGAAAATTTGAAATGTAATCAATACCTAGATATGAAATTAAACAACACTTTGTTCCACTTATTTTCACCAGGACCGGTTTCGTCCTACTACGGACATTTTCAGACTGGAAATGATACCATTCTGAAAAGTCCGTAGTAGGACGAAACCGGTCCTGGTGAAAATAAATAAGTGGAACAAACTGAAAATTTGTTTAATTTCATATCTAATACAATGGAAATTCCACCACGAATTAACAGTTAAAAAACTAGACTCAATAATAAATACCATAAAAAATAACAATAAACTATTGTGATTTAACAGTAATTTCTTTCTTTGGTGATGGATGGTGATGATTATGCAACAAATTAACTGAAATACTAACTAGAATGAAACTACCTATCAGTATCTACCTATGTTCTAATCATTTTTTTTGTGATCAACCCCTTTTTTTCACTTATATCGTTTATTTTTCAATTCAGCCAATTTAAATCCATTATTAAAGTAACACTATCACTCAACGACCTAAAAAGCTTTCATGCAACGCTAACCATAAAAATCACTTCATTTGCAAATACCTGCGTAATTGGCTAAAATTTTCTATAAACGCATTTGATAGGCCCGTGTAAATTGGCGAACGGTGAACGGTATGTCCATTTACACCATTTAGCTCTTACTTCGTTATTAGCTATTTCGGGAGCTTCATTTACATTCGTACGAGCGCACTCGATTAGCAATTTTCATATTGTGAATATTCATAAAAGCGTCGGGTGTTTTACAAAATGATTCCGATTTATGGGGATGATATTTCGACCGCATTTTTTGCAAGAGATTATTGGTAATGGGGATGAAGTGACTAGTATCAGATACAGGTATAAACTACGGGTATAAACTTGTTGAATGGATATGAAAATTGATTTGTAAATTATGGATAAGCTTGGCCATTCACCGGACTAAGGCCCAGCTGTTCCGCGGAAATTCACAAATGACAAAGTTCATTAAATATAACCATTCAGCGCAATTTCGTTTTTTTGGCAGTTTAATAAATGTTCCCGTTAAATGCCGACTCTAAATCAGTTTCAGTTTTGAACAAATTGTGATCAGCAAAAGATGACAACTATCATGTTGTTGTGCTTGTCAGCTTATTACAATTTGATAGAAAGATGAAACGCGCCTAGAATCAACGTTTAACGCTGAACTTTCAAATATCAAATAACAAAATGGCGGCAAATGGCCCTTTGATGACTTTGTCACACGTGAATTTCTGCGAAACAGCTGCTCCTAAGTATTTACATTTCAAAGGGTCTTGGTTTTCAGGTGGCCTCTCTTATCGGGGTTTGGCTATCATCAGCTACACACAGGAGGCCCTGAGGAAAATAACTCCTAGAATAGGAAAATAAGGGCTACGTCATACTTAGGAATACTGTGTGGAGGGTCTTTTTGTGAAAATGAAGGAGTAAACCTGGGGCTTAAAGAGACCCAGGTTGTAGGAGAAAAGAAACCCAGAAGCAGGCAAATTGTTCCACAGACGAGCTGTTGCACTCAAGAGCGACTCATAGAAATGATCCGTTCTCATGCGACAAATTTTAACTGTATACAAATGTTAGGCGTGCGTTAGGCATGCGTGCAATGTTAGGCGTGCGTACGATGGATGCATCATATTGTAAATGACGTTAGTTCATCGGAGCATCTTTATTTGAAATACCGGTACAAAAAGGACAGCATTCCCACCCGATACCTGTGTTTTAAGATTGCAATCCGTTTGTTAAGATAGAAGAATCTAACTGGGAATGCCCAGTCTGAATAGAATTGAGAGTTTTTTCAGGTATTTTGGGGTTCCAGACCAGAGGTGGCTGCCAAATTCAACCGCGGGGTGCACTTTCGATTTGTACAGGGTTAGCAATTGTGTACTTTTAAAGTATCTGCGGGATATTTCACCCTTAATTCAATGACTTCATGGTATAAACTCGCCCTTAGAATCTGATGCATAAAAAAACTTATGTACCTACCTAATAAATTATTAGTAATTATTTTTCAAATTCGCTTTTGGATAAAAGCAATTTGAAAATTATAATTATTATTATAATAATAATAATTCATTGAAACCAAATTTTAAATTGAATGTTTCCGTGAATTTCATGAAATATTTACGTCAGTTTTTTGGTAATATGATTCATTTAGATCATTTTGCTAGCGTGAAATTTTACGCTGGTACCCATTAGTAATAAGTACACACTTATTGCATGGCTACATCTAGCTCAGCGAGAGAGATAACTCGTTGCAAAGTACCCTTCGAAGTCAAGGCACGTTAATTGCAAATCGATATGCCTTTTTAGACCCACCGGCCACTTACTATATTCATCTATGTAGTAAGTCCTGTTAACTCCTATAGGGTTATTAGCAATAATTTTTGAAATCCGTATCGTTACTTGCGAGACGAAAGTATTTTATCGGTTTCTGAGAATATACTAATGTTTGGTATGGGAATAATTTTATTGTTAATTTATTTATGTGAAATTATTGTTAATTTATTTATACGAAAGTATTTTATCGGATTCTGAGAATAATCTAATGTTTAGTATGGGAATAATTTTATTGTTTATCTGGATTGCCAGAGGTCCTGGGCTCGAGTCCCAGATGTATCCTTATCTTTTTCTGATTTTTCTGTTTCGGATTTTCGATCGACTTTTGCTTATATTATCTTCATAAGTTATTATTTATATAAGTAAAATATTATAATTTGAAATTTAACTCTTTAACTTAAAAAGTTAAAAATAAAATAAAAATTGTTGGATTTTGAAGAAATATTTTTTTGTTTTTTTTTTAATCTCTAAAAGTTACAGTTATAAAAATTTCATGAGTAAATCTCAATTTTCTCTCCCGACACCCTTCACTTTATCTCGGATGTTATCATTCTGCCAGGAATCCTATGAGTTTAATTTAGTCTTTTTACGTGAAGTGACGAAAGGAATTTAATAAAATCGCAGCCCGGAGTGACCGGACGAAGTACCTACTCGACCAAAACCACTATTTGCACGATGGAATTGAACTGGACCCGGAGAAAGCGAGAATATT
The DNA here is from genome assembly GCA_951813805.1 of Limnephilus auricula. NCBI lineage: Eukaryota > Metazoa > Arthropoda > Insecta > Trichoptera > Limnephilidae > Limnephilus > Limnephilus auricula. The sequence goes on along the minus strand of OX638398.1, from coordinate 32,033,965 downwards.
ATTTGAACTAATTAATTCCCTCGCGCACACCTAATACTACAGAAAGGTTTCCTACCATTTGAAATTCAAATTAGACAATTGATTATTTTACTGTTTAGCTGTGTGTATTTATATACCATTTTGGATGTTTGAGAAATAACTACGCTAGCCATTGTGCAAAGAAGTTGGTCCCAAAATGATGTAGTACATAGATCTGAAACATTATCTACTAACTAAACTTAACTATTAATTTCTTATGTCTAACTATAAATATATTTAGCACTTGTCCAAGCAAATCTTAGAACACCAACAAATAATTTTAGGAAAAAAATTAAATCGAGGGACTTTCTTTAAAACTTGGAAACCATACAACGAAGTATTTGAATAGTTGTGATATTATAATTGTAGGATTTTTGAAGCTGAAAGAATTAAAAAAAAACATAAATATTTGACCCAGCCTTTCAAAAGAAGAAATTTATCAATCGGGTGGGATTAAACTTACATTATAAAAATACAAGACACGTTATATTCACGCTAACCGAACGAAAAATGTAGCATCGCTCATGAAAAGGCTAGCATTCAAATAATACGTGCATGTACATATGGACGGGACGCTAAAGTACATATATATATGTGTAGAATTATTTTCTCGGTTTACCCGCGTAACGTAATCCTTAAAAGGACTTTTTAACTTCTGACGTTTCGGACATCTTCAGAGTCCTATGTCATGACTTTTGTCTCAAACTGATAGCTTTCGCGTGTCTGTTCGGTCCAGAAATCAAGACCTAGGTAAGTGGTTATAAATTCTTAAGTCTAGGACGCAGAACACGGCTAGAAGGTGATTTGATGGTAGGGGCAGGGCCAGAAATATCATGCGATTTGCGTGTAGAGATTTGGCCCACAGGCCTGTGGGGCATGTGAAAAGCTGTATATTGAACGGTGAAATAGAAAAATATCGTGTAGAATTACAGAACATAAAGTAGATGCACAACAACTTTGAAAATGAAATGTTCACGGAACTTGAATAACGTAAATAATCACGCAAAATTTTTTAACATTACTTTCTCACGTACTAACAACCGATATTTTTAACAATTCGTTTGTATTCTTTACCGTATGATTATGATTATTTAAATGCTCAAATAATGACCTCTCCTGCTTGAAATCTTAAAAGTTGTCGGTGAAATCACTGCAACTAAGTGATTCCATTGTCATTGAAATGTTTTCTCGGAAATAAAGTTTATACGGCGCGAAGCGGGCGCTAAGAGTTGGTCTTCGCGCCTCTCTTTTGTAGTGAACCTTGTCTTTTTTTGGCTTTCCTTCGGCAATAAGGCAAAACTTTTCCGCGTTTATTTACCGCCCACCTCCCCCCCGGCTTCAAAACGTTTCGGAAAGTAATTGTTCCTTTCAAAAGATAACTCGGCGGGAAGTAAAAACACAACTCGATTTTTCTCATAATTAAAAACATAAACTGAAAGAAGTTGCCTAAAGGGTGATAAAGTATATATACAATTCTTATTTTAGGTATCCCTTTTTTAATCTTATCTTGCTTAGAAGCCCAAAAATAATTTGCTGAGTTTTGTGCGAATAAAAGTTTTGTGCTCAGATAAATTGCATGGAAAGTTTCAAGCACGTAATATATGGGCGTTTTTCAAAAAAAGTGTACATAGATAAAAGTCAGTGTCCCATCACTTTCAGGATCAGTAACTTTTGTTGTGTCGGTTTTAATGACCAACCATATATTTTACCAATATAATAACAAATAAATACCTTTATGGACTAAAAATAATGAATAAATCTATTAAATTTCGATATTATTTTAAAATAAGTAAGACTACAGGTCACTGTTTCTGGTATGTCCTACACCTACCACTACCAGTAAGAGTTCAAAAATTAATGTTATTTAATGTTATCCCAGTATTTATTTCTAATTCTACTAATAGTATATGATAATATTTTCGATTTGCAACCATAATATATATATATTAATGCTCTAAACGACCATATTTTAAGACAAGCCCTGCAGGCGAAAAACGACCACTCTCCCCCTTAAGTTTAACCGACCCGAAAGCTGATTATAGCGAGACAGGGACCGTGGATGAAATCACATACGATTTTTTCAGACCTGATTTGTATGGGAAAAATTCAGCCAGAATTTTACCAATTGCAAATTTTCATATAAAAAAACTGATGCAAAAAAAATAAACTGCTAATAAAACTGATGTATGAAAACCTAGCGGCGAAAACTAGAAGCGCTCATTATTCGACGAAGAAATTCAAAGTTATATTGCCAGCCGCCAGGTTCGCCAGTCAAAAAAGGAAAAATTTATCGTCAGACCTTCACGACAAATTTGTGAATCAGCTTCAGTACTGAAATCGTAAGGTGTATATTTTTTTAAATATAAGGCGTCTCACCTCAAAATTTAACATTTCGACGAGCCTCGAGGTAAATCAAAATTGCGACTTAAAAAAGATTCCCGGCTTAGATGTTTTTATATTATTGCGACTACGACAGGTTTCGGAACATTAATAATATATTATATTTGTGACTTTTCATGGAAATTTTGTCAGGATTCGTTTTCAAACGTCGGTAATTTCTGACGTTTACGAAAAAAATTCCGAGTTAAAAACTGTTAAAATGTTCGTAGCCAGTAAAAAAAAATGCTTTATTAAGGAAAAATTTATCGTCAGACCTTCAAAGTACTGAAATGTTGGGGCATTTTTGAAAATTATTCTATGGCGTCTCGCATGTAAATTTGACATTTCGACGAGTCTCATGTATATCAATATTACGTCAAAAATAGCATATGTGGATAAGATGTTTTTCTATAATTTTGAAAACCATAGATTTCCGAACTCCAATAATACATTACATTTACCACATTTCATGTAAATTATTTCAGGATACATCTTCAAAAGTTGAAAAAATTCTGACGTTTATGAAGGAAAGGAAAATTGAAAACAGGTTCAATGTTACCGGCCAGCTACATAACGTTTATTTTAATTGCTGTGTAGGTACTTTTGTACAGACAAATAAAATTCGAACGGTTCAGGCTGCTGAGATCATAGAAAATAATTTACCAGTGGGTAGGTACCTAATTGGGTGGGAACGTTATTTTTCAAATATTGAGAATTTAACATGATGAATAAAACTGTTTAAATAACTCAGGATAATCCATTTTTTTTTTGCCAAATGGCGTAGGTACTTTTTTAAATAGTGCACAATAGTGTTATTCTAATATCATTCGGCGTGGGTGGTGTGCATTGGTACTGCCACCCCGTGAATCATTTATTGGATGACCAAACCCTTTATAGCCGGTTAATCTGAGTCGATTTAAGAATATCTAAATGTATTCAGGTTGGCAAAAAGATGTATCTCAGTGACGTTTTGCATCGTTATATGCACCAATACACACAATCCTAAGGGCGGGCTTTTTCGTGTGAATGTTTATGCATTTTTTATACACAAACTATGGATCTTACTCGACTAATTTAAAACAAAATTAGGAAAATCTACCGGGAAAAGAGAAGTTTATTTAATTTTTATAATAGCTCTACACAGGAGGCCTTGAAGAAAATAATTCCTCTCAGGGCCTATGTTATCTTTGGGGATGCTGTGTGAAGGGTTCTTTTTAGGAAAGTAAGGAGATGATGTTCTGGTAAGGAAAAAGTTATGAGGGGTGGGTAGGAATCTGGGGATCAGTGTGTGGAGTGACGGACGAAAATAATTCCTCTCAGGGCCTATGTCATCTCTGGGGATGCTGTGTGAAGGGTTCTTTTTAGGAAAGTAAGGAGATGATGTTCTGGTAAGGAAAAAGTTATGAGGGGTGGGTAGGAATCTGGGGATCAGTGTGTGGAGTGACGGACGAATGATTTTATCCCTCCCACTGCGGTGCAAGGTGATGTTCCGAGAGAGCTTTGCTGAAGAAGCCAAAAAGTCTCCCTAAACCAGTCTCTTCCGATCTGGTCTACCACGAAATTGGTGGGCAGACGAATCCACCGCCAAGACCAGGACAAACCTCATGAACCCAGGCACCACTTCTAAATCACCAAACATAGTGAACCTCTTGAAATGACCTATTGCAGAGGCGTTGGCCTACCCGCCCAGCGATTTTTTTTAGCGTAAATCCTCACGGCTTTTGCGGTAGGTCAGGGCCCTAGCACGCTCGCTCTACAACGATCGATAGGATAACTATCGGTGACTTCTCATCGTTCCCTAGCATGACTACAGATCGCCAACGAATAAGTGACAGGTCACAATGACTAAGTGTCCTTCGTAACATATTCGACATCAACTGTTGTTTGTACGTTAGCGATGTGCAGTTGTCCTAGGGAACGATGAGAAGTTACCGATAGTTATCCTACCGATCATTAAAGAGCATGCGTGCTAGGGCCTGAACAAAAAAATTTTAGTTTATCCTTTAAAAAATTGAGCTTTGGCGAATTTGAGAATCCTTCATTTGCAAACGAAATTGCGTCAAAATGACGGCCTCTGGCGTAGATGTTTTTTGATATATTCAATGGCAAAAGGTTTCGAAAACTTATTCAACCATTTTTTTAGTGGCATTCGCTTGAAAATATTCCTCAATATCGTGCTAAAAATTTGACATTTTACAAAAAAATCCATGAAAAATCCGCTAACAAATTTTACAACATTTAAAAAGATTACTTGCCAGTGGATTCGTATAATATTATCACTGGGTAGGTACCTACTTTGCTCCATCGAATTACAAATAAATGGTTTGAAATTAAGAGAAATCACCAAAGATGGTAGGTACTAAATGCGTTTCTTCTGAAAAATGCCGATTGCAGTTTGTCGGTCTTTTAATTCAAATTCAGAAACAGGGTGGTAAAAAAAATTCCGCTCGAAATATACTGATTAATTTTTTTATTAAAACTCATGATTTTTTCCTTATTTTTTTTTTGTTTAGAAAATATTGTCGGGCGTTTGCCACCAACGTTTTTGCGGCGCATTAAAATTTATCTAAATAAGATGCAAAGTTTTTTTTTCTAATTTTCTATACATTTATCGTTATTAATAATTATTTATTACGAAAAGAGTTATGGCGTCCGTGAAATCAAAAGGTGGACACTTGAAAGATGTCATTTCCATAAAAAAATATTAAAGATTCGATTAAAAAAAAAAGTCAATTTTTTAATCGATTGGTTTTTGTAATAATGAGTGAGGAAATTTTGCCGGACCGTGTCGTTCATTTCGACTGTCCAATCAGGAGTTCAATAGGCATGCGGATTGCATTGAATTCAAATATCGATATTTACTCTAAGTAAGAACTTCTTTCCTTTAAATCACAAAAAAATTATGATATAAAATAAAAAAAAAGTTACCAAAGATGGATATTTCCAAAAAAATGTAGGTGTACACGGGGGTAGGTAGATATGCAGGTAGGTAGGAACTAAGTTCTGAACAGGTACTCTGGGTAGGTAGGTATGCATGAAGGTACTTTTTATAAATTAGGTGGGTTCGATGCAGTGCTACAGATTTTTTATATGCATATTAATCGAAAAATAGATCGGTCAGGATTCGTTCGTTTACTTTGGACATTATTAAATTTTAAAATAAAAATAATTATACGTGTGCACGGGTACCCGGATATTGTTAAAGAATTTCTTTGTGTAATTTTTTTGCTGCAGTAAAATTGAGTTTGATAAGATGGTTTTTTTGATAAGTAATAAAATTGCAATGTTTTTTTTTTTTTTTAGAAATTACGTAGGTAAATGAACAAATATTTTTAGTTTGAGGGTTAGGTAGGTTTTTTTCCAATACTGTTCATCTGATGGCGACAAAACTTTTGGGATTTGATGTGTGCATGCCCGGGTTGGTTTCTACGCATAATAGTAAGCTCTGGCTTTATGAAATTATTTTATATACTATTCACCCGATCGAGATGAAACTTTGGAGATTTGATGTGTGCATGCCTGGGATGGTTTTTATGCATAAAAGTAAGCTCTGGCGTTATGAAAATATTTCCTTTAATTTTCATCCGATTGAGATGAAACTTTGGGAATTCGATGTTGGCATGCTCGGGATGGTTTCTATGTAAAAGAGTAAGCTCTGGCGTTATGAAATTTTTTCCAATACTATTCATTTGATTGCGACAAAACTTTTGGGATTTGATGTGTGCATGCCCGGGTTGGTTTCTACGCATAATAGTAAGCTCTGGAATTATGAAATTATTTACGCATAATGGTAAGATCTGGCGTTATGAAATTATTTCCTATACTTTCCATCCGATTGAGATGAAACTTTGGGAATTCGATGTTGGCATGCTCGGGATGGTTTCTATGTAAAAGAGTAAGCTCTGGCGTTATGAAATTTTTTCCAATACTATTCATTTGATTGCGACAAAACTTTTGGGATTTGATGTGTGCATGCCCGGGTTGGTTTCTACGCATAATAGTAAGCTCTGGAATTATGAAATTATTTACGCATAATGGTAAGATCTGGCGTTATGAAATTATTTCCTATACTTTCCATCCGATTGAGATGAAACTTTGGGAATTCGATGTTGGCATGCTCGGGATGGTTTCTATGTAAAAGAGTAAGCTCTGGCGTTATGAAATTTTTTCCAATACTATTCATCTGATTGCGACAAAACTTTTGGGATTTGATGTGTGCATGCCCGGCTTGGTTTCTACGCATAATAGTAAGCTCTGGCTTTATGAAATTATTTCCTATACTGTTCATCCGATTGCGATGAAACTTTGGGGATTTGATGTATGCATGTCCGGGATGGTTTCAATGCGTAATAGTAAACTCTGGCGTTATCAAATTATTTCATATACTATTCACCCGATTGAGATGAAACTTTGGAGATTTGATGTGTACATGCCTGGGATGGTTTTTATGCATAAAAGTAAGCTCTGGCGTAATGAAATTATTTCCATTACTTTTCATCCGATGGAGATGAAACTTTGGGAATTCGATGTTGGCATGCTAGGGATGGTTTCTATATATAAGAATAAGCTCTGGCATTATGAAATTATTTCCAATACTATTCATCCGATTGCGATGAAACTTTGGGGATATGATGTGTGCATGCTCGAAATGGTTTTAAAATATAATAATGAGCTCTAGCGTAATGAAATTATGTACAATAATATTCATCCGATTGCGATGAAACTTTGGTGAGTTATTGTGCTCAAGCCCGCGAAGTTTTCTTTATATAATGCAGAGCTTTGGCGTTATCAAATTTGTACAAAAAATTTAAATAGGTGTAACGGGAGTTATTAGAAAAGTGAGTGCATATCATATAATTTAGAAACAATTTATTAGTGAAAAAATTGAGCCGTAAACTTCTAGGCCCCTTTTTGCGAGAAAAGGCCCATACTGAACGCCTTAACCAGGGCGACCAAAGTGGCTAAGTAGCGGGTGTACAAAATTGAGCGATTAACTCACAGGACCCTTTGAGTAGTTCTCACAATCCTTGCTTCATCCACATTCAAACATCGATTTTTTTTTTTTTCAAATATTTAATTTTTAAAAAATGTAGACACACACACTTCTTGCTTCATCCACATTCAAACGTCAAATCGCTTAGTGCTTTAACCAATTAGTTGCCTTGCAACGGGCAAAAGCTAGTATTAATATTAATGCTCTTGACCACCAGATTTTAAGACAATCGCAGTCTCGCGAAAAACGACCACTCTGCCCCTCGAGTTTGACCGACCTCAGAGCTGATTTTCGCGAGACAGCGACCGTGGATGACCGATTAAGTGTTTTGCAGTCTCGCGAAAAACGACCATTCTGCCCCTCAATTTTAACCGACCTCGAAGCTGATTTTCGCGAGACAGCGACCGTGGATGAAAATACATACGATTTTTTCAGACCTGATTTGTATGGGAAAAATTCAGCCAGAATTTTACCAATTGCAAATTTTCATATAAAAAAACTGATGCAAAAAAAAAAACTACTAATGAAACTGATGTATTAAAACCTAGCGGCGAAAACTAGAAGCGCTCATTATTCGAAGAAGAAATTCAAAGTTGTATTTCCAGCCGCCAGGTTCGCCCATCAAAAAAGGAAAAATTTATCGTCAGACCTTCACGAAAAATTTGTGAAAGAGCCTCAGTACTAAAATCGTAAAGTGTATATTTTTTAAATATATGGCGTCTCACCTCAAAATTTTACATTTCGACGAGCCTCGAGGTAAATCAAAATTGCGACTTAAAAAAGATTCCCGGCTTAGATGTTTTTGTATTATTTCGACTACGACAGGTTTCGGAACATTAATAATATATTATATTTATGACTTTTCATGGAGATTTTGTCAGGATTTCTTTTCAAACGTCGGTAATTTCTGACGTTTACGAAAAAATTTCGAGTTCAAAACTGTTAAAATGTTCGCAGCCAGTAGAGTAAAATGCTTTATTAAGGAAAAATTTATCGTCAGACCTTCAAAGTACTGAAATGTTGGGGCATTTTTGAAAATTATTCTATGGCGTCTCGCATATAAATTTGACATTTCGACGAGTCTCATGTATATCAATATTACGTCAAAAATAGGATATGTGGATAAGATGTTTTTCTATAATTTTGAAAACCATACATTTCCGAACTCCAATAATACATTACATTTACCACATTTCATGTAAATTATTTCAGGATACATCTTCAAAAGTTGAAAAAATTCTGACGTTTATGAAGGAAAGGAAAATTGAAAACAGGTTCAATGTTACCGGCCAGCTACATAACGTTTATTTTAATTGCTGTGTAGGTACTTTTGTACAGACAAATAAAATTCGAACGGTTCAGGCTGCTGAGATCATAGAAAATAATTTACCAGTGGGTAGGTACCTAATTGGGTGGGAACGTTATTTTTCAAATATTGAGAATTTAACATGATGAATAAAACTGTTTAAATAACTCAGGATAATCCTTTTTTTTTTTGCCAAATGGCGTAGGTACTTTTTTAAATAGTGCACAATAGTGTTATTCTAATATCATTCGGCGTGGGTGGTGTGCATTGGTACTGAAACCCCGTGAATCATTTATTGGATGACCAAACCCTTTATAACCGGTTAATCTGAGTCGATTTAAGAATATCTAAATATATTCAGGTTGGCAAAAAGATGTATCTCAGTGACGTTTTGCATCGTTATATGCACCAATACACACAATCCTAAGGGCGGGCTTTTTCGTGTGAATGTTTATGCATTTTTTATACACAAACTATGGATCTTACTCGACTAATTTAAAACAAAATTAGGAAAATCTACCGGGAAAAGAGAAGTTTATTTAATTTTTATAATAGCTCTACACAGGAGGCCTTGAAGAAAATAATTCCTCTCAGGGCCTATGTTATCTTTGGGGATGCTGTGTGAAGGGTTCTTTTTAGGAAAGTAAGGAGTTGATGTTCTGGTAAGGAAAAAGTTATGAGGGGTGGGTAGGAATCTGGGGATCAGTGTGTGGAGTGAGGGACGAATGATTTTATCCCTACCACTGCGGTGCAAGGTGATGTTCCGAGAGAGCTCTGCTGAAGAAGCCAAAAAGTCTCCCTAAACCAGTCTCTTCCGATCTGGTCTACTACGAAATTGGTGGGCAGACGAATCCACCGCCAAGACCAGGACAAACCTCATGAACCCAGGCACCACTTCTAAATCACCAAACATAGCGAACCTCTTGAAATGACCTATTGCAGAGGCGTTGGCCTACCCGCCCAGCGATTTTTTTTAGCGTAAATCCTCACGGCTTTTGCGGTAGGTCAGGGCCCTAGCACGCTCGCTCTACAACGATCGATAGGATAACTATCGGTGACTTCTCATCGTTCCCTAGCATGACTACAGATCGCCAACGAATAAGTGACAGGTCACAATGACTAAGTGTCCTTCGTAACATATTCGAAATCAACTGTTGTTTGTACGTTAGCGATGTGCAGTTGTCCTAGGGAACGATGAGAAGTTACCGATAGTTATCCTACCGATCATTAAAGAGCAAGCGTGCTAGGGCCTGAACAAAATTTTTTTAGTTTATCCTTTAAAAAATTGAGCTTTGGCGAATTTGAGAATCCTTCATTTGCAAACGAAATTGCGTCAAAATGACGGCCTCTGGCGTAGATGTTTTTTGATATATTCAATGGCAAAAGGTTTCGAAAACTTATTCAACCGTTATTTTAGTGGCATTCGCTTGAAAATATTCCTCAATATCGTGCTAAAAATTTGACATTTTACAAAAAAATCCATGAAAAATCCGCTAACAAATTTTACAACATTTAAAAAGATTACTTGCCAGTGGATTCGTATAATATTATCACTGGGTAGGTACCTACTTTGCTCCATCGAATTACAAATAAATGGTTTGAAATTAAGAGAAATCACCAAAGATGGTAGGTACTAAATGCGTTTCTTCTGAAAAATGCCGATTGCAGTTTGTCGGTCTTTTAGTACAAATTCAGAAACAGGGTGGTAAAAAAAATTCCGCTCGAAATATACTGATTAATTTTTTTATTAAAACTCATGATTTTTTCCTTATTTTTTTTTTTGTTTAGAAAATATTGTCGGGCGTTTGCGACCAACGTTTTTGCGGCGCATTAAAATTTATCTAAATAAGATGCAAAGTTTTTTTTCTAATTTTCTATACATTTATCGTTATTAATAATTATTTATTACGAAAAGAGTTATGGCGTCCGTGAAATCAAAAGGTGGACACTTGAAAGATGTCATTTCCATAAAAAAATATTAAAGATTCGATTAAAAAAAAAAGTCAATTTTTTAATCGATTGGTTTTTGTAATAATGAGTGAGGAAATTTTGCCGGACCCTGTCGTTCATTTCGACTGTCCAATCAGGAGTTCACTAGGCATGCGGATTGCATTGAATTCAAATATCGATATTTACTCTAAGTAAGAACTTCTTTCCTTTAAATCACAAAAAAATTATGATATAAAATTTAAAAAAAAGTAACCAAAGATGGATATTTCCAAAAAAATGTAGGTGTACACGGGGGTAGGTAGATATGCAGGTAGGTAGGAACTAAGTACTGAACAGGTACTCTGGGTAGGTAGGTATGCATGAAGGTACTTTTTATAAATTAGGTGGGTTCGATGCAGTGCTACAGATTTTTTATATGCATATAAATCGAAAAATAGATCGGTCAGGATTCGTTCGTTTACTTTGGACATTATTAAATTTTAAAATAAAAATAATTATACGTGTGCACGGGTACCCGGATATTGTTAAAGAATTTCTTTGTGTAATTTTTTTGCTGCAGTAAAATTGAGTTTGATAAGATGGTTTTTTTGATAAGTAATAAAATTGCAATGTTTTTTTTTTTTTTAGAAATTACGTAGGTAAATGAACAAATATTTTTAGTTTGAGGGTTAGGTAGGTTTTTTTCCAATACTATTCATCTGATGGCGACAAAACTTTTGGGATTTGATGTGTGCATGCTCGGGTTGGTTTCTAAGCATCCGATCGAGATGAAACTTTGGAGATTTGATGTGTGCATGCCTGGGATGGTTTTTATGCATAAAAGTAAGCTCTGGCGTTATGAAAATATTTCCTTTAATTTTCATCCGATTGAGATGAAACTTTGGGAATTCGATGTTGGCATGCTCGGGATGGTTTCTATGTAAAAGAGTAAGCTCTGGCGTTATGAAATTTTTTCCAATACTATTCATTTGATTGCGACAAAACTTTTGGGATTTGATGTGTGCATGCCCGGGTTAGTTTCTACGCATAATAGTAAGCTCTGGAATTATGAAATTATTTACGCATAATGGTAAGATCTGGCGTTATGAAATTATGTCCTATACTTTCCATCCGATTGAGATGAAACTTTGGGAATTCGATGTTGGCATGCTCGGGATGGTTTCTATGTAAAAGAGTAAGCTCTGGCGTTATGAAATTTTTTCCAATACTATTCATCTGATTGCGACAAAACTTTTGGGATTTGATGTGTGCATGCCCGGGTTGGTTTCTACGCATAATAGTAAGCTCTGGAATTATGAAATTATTTACGCATAATGGTAAGATCTGGCGTTATGAAATTATTTCCTATACTTTCCATCCGATTGAGATGAAACTTTGGGAATTTGATGTTGGATACTCGGGATGGTTTGAACATAAAAGAGTAAGCTCTGGCGTTATGATTTTTTTTCCAATACTTTTCATCTGATTGCGACAAAACTTTTGGTATTTGATGTGTGCATGCCCGGGTTGGTTTCTACGCATAATAGTAAGCTCTGGCTCTATGAAATTATTTCCTATACTATTCATCTGATTGCGATGAAACTTTGGGGATTTGATGTGTGAATGTCCGGGATGGTTTCTATGCGTAATAATAAGCTCTGGCGTTATCAAATTATTTCATATACTATTCACCCGATTGAGATGAAACTTTGGAGATTTGATGTGTGCATGCCTGCGATGGTTTTTATGCATAAAAGTAAGCTCTGGCGTAATGAAATTATTTCCTTTACTTTTCATCCGATTGAGATGAAACTTTGGGAATTCGATGTTGGCATGCTAGGGATGGTTTCTATATATAAGAATAAGCTCTGGCATTATGAAATTATTTCCAATACTATTCATCCGATTGCGATGAAACTTTGGGGATATGATGTGTGCATGCTCGAAATGGTTTTAAAATATAATAATGAGCTCTAGCGTAATGAAATTATCTACAATAATATTCATCCGATTGCGATGAAACTTTGGTGAGTTATTGTGCGCAAGCCCGCGAAGTTTTCTTTATATAATGCAGAGATTTGGCGTTATCAAATTCATACAAAAAATTTAAATAGGTGTAACGGGAGTTATTAGAAAAGTGAGTGCATATCATATAATTTAGAAACAATTTATTAGTGAAAAAATTGAGCAATAAACTTCTAGGCCCCTTTTTGCGAGAAAAGGCCCATACTGAACGCCTTAACCAGGGCGACCAAAGTGGCTAAGTAGCGGGTGTACAAAATAGAGCGATTAACTTACAGTACTCTTTTAGTAGTTCTCACAATCCTTGCTTCATCCACATTCAAACATCGATTTTTTATCTTCAAATATTTCATTTTTAAAAAATGTAGACACACACTTCTTGCTTCATCCACATTCAAACCTCAAATCGCTAAGTGCTTTAACCAATTAGTTGCCTTGCAACGGGCAAAAGCTAGTATATATATTAATGCTCGTAACCACCAGATTTTAAGACAATCGCAGTCTTGCGAAAAACGACCACTCTGCCCCTCAAGTTTAACCGACCTCAAAGCTGATTTTCGCGAGAAAGCGACCGTGGATAAAAATACATACGATTTTTTCAGACCTGATTTGTATGGGAAAAATTCAGCCAGAATTTTACCAATTGCAAATTTTCATATAAAAAAACTGATGCAAAAAAAATAAACTGCTAAAAAAACTGATGTATTAAAACCTAGCGGCGAAAACTAGAAGCGCTCATTATTCGACGATGAAATTCAAAGTTATATTGCCAGCCGCCAGGTTCGCCCCTCAAAAAAGGAATAATTTATCGTCAGACCTTCACGAAAAATTTCTGAAAGAGCCTCAGTACTAAAATCGTAAAGTGTATATTTTTTAAATATATGGCGTATCACCTCAAAATTTTACATTTCGACGAGCCTCGAGGTAAATCAAAATTGCGACTTAAAAAAGATACCTGGCTTAGATATTTTTGTATTATTTCGACTACGACAGGTTTCGGAACATTAAAAATATATTATATTTATGACTTTTCATGGAAATTTTGTCAGGATTCGTTTTCAAACGTCGGTAATTTCTGACGTTTACGAAAAAAATTCCGAGTTAAAAACTGTTAAAATGTTCGTAGCCAGTAAAAAAAATGCTTTATTACGTATAAAATAAGTTTCACTTGCCAAATAATTCGAGTTCATTTGTTTTTTCTAGGTTGTGTAATGTCATTTATTGATTTTGTCGACACCCAGCTCGAAAATACGAAATGGCTTTAAAAATATCGATCTGGGCTTTCAAAATTTAGTAAAACCTTTTCGACAAGAGTTTTACGAATGTAAATCGACAGTCATATTGACAATGTTTCTTGAAAAAACGTCCGTTATTTTAATTGAAAAAAAAAACATCTCAAAGGCGCATTCGGAAACCGGTATAAAATAATGGTTGACACGATTTACCTGCTCCACTGGCGGCAAGATTTAGTACCACTCTAATTTGCTAAGAAACATTTCAACATCGGTCGAAATTCAAATTATTCCCAAAGAAACTGGAGTGTTGAAAATGTTACTACATTTTAATCATAGCTTCAAATATCGAATGTCGAATGCATTGCGGTGAAAAATTTCCTTTCTGATAAATATGAATTATTTTTTTAATTATTATTAACGATTTTTTTTCTTATTATTTTTTTTAAAGAAAAAAGAGTCGTTCGGTCGCGACTAACGCTGGTGTGTCATAGAAATATTTCTCCAATTAAGGTTCTTAGATTTTTTTTATTTTTCAGTACAATTATCGTTATGAATAATTATTTATTACTAAAATAGTATGTTTGTTGATGAATTCAAAAACTGGACACTCGAGCGATGTCATTTCCAGAAAAATATTTTAAGAAAAACAAAAACAAAAAAATTCTTCTGAAAATGCACAATTTTTAAATCAATTTATTTGGATTGAAAATCGGGAAAGAAATTATTCTGGATCATGTACTATCAGGGAATTCAGTAGAGATGGCCTATTTTGTTGTGTTCAAATAGTGATGTTAAACTGCATAAGTACTTACCCGCTAACTTGAAATATTTTCTATGCAATTTTTAGGCGATAACGAGTAGGTACCTATCCGGACAATAAATTATTGGTTTGATGTGATTATTTTTGATTTAAAATTTTCAAATAAATAATATTGGGCCATTTCTGTGCAAAAACTTAAGTAAAAAAATTATCAAAGATGGTGGCAAATATTTGCCAAAATTCGTATTGTTAGTTTGTTTTTCAATAAATAATTTTTTTTTAACAGGTTTGTGAAAGATTTTTTCTGAAAATTTTTTATTGCAATTAAGTTTAGTTTCATATAATATTTTTTTACCAAGTAGTAAAAATTTGTAAAGCGCCGTTTTTGTATTTTGCGTGTTTATAGTAACTTTCAAGGTGAGTTGTGTGCATTGGTACCGCCGCCCCGGGAATAATTTAATGGATGACTTAATTAATGGGGTACTTAACTCGAGTATTTTTATAAAATGTTCGGAAAATCTACCGGGAGTAGAGAACATTTTTTTTTACAATCGCTTCATACAGGAGGCCCGAATAGTATTAATAATTCCTCTTAGGGCCTATGTCATTTTTGGGAATGCTGTGTGGAGGATTTCTTTTTGTAAAACGCCGTTTCTGTATGTTGCATGTTTATATTATCATTCAATGTGAGTGGTGTGCATTGGTACCGCCGCCCCGGGAATTATTTAATGGATTACATTCTAAACGGGGTACTTAACTCGAGTATTTTTGTACAATATTCGGAAAAATCTACAGGGAGTAGTTTTTACAATAGCGCGATACTGGAGGCCCGGAAGAAAATAATTCCCCTCGGGGCCTACGTCGTCTTTGGGAATGCTGTGTGGAGGGCTATTTTTAGGAAAGGAAGGAGAGGATATTCTGAGAAGGAAAAAGGTATGAGGGGTGGGTAGGAATCTGGGGATCAGTGTATGGAGTGACGGACGAATGGTTGTATCCCTCCCACTGCGGTGCAAGGTGATGTTCCGAGAGAGCTCTGCTGGAGAAGCCAAAAAGTCTCCCTAAACCAGTCTCTTCCGATCTGGTCTGCCACGCAATTGGTGGGCTTTAGCCTTTAAAAAGTTGAGCTTTGTGCGTATTTGAGAATCCTTCATTTGCAACCGAGATTGCCTCGAAATGACGGCCTCTGGCGTAGATGTTTTTTGATATATTCAATGGCAAAAGGTTTCGAAAACTTATTCAATCGTGTTTTTAGTGGCATTACATTGAAAATATTCCACAATATCCTGATAAAAATTTGACATTTAACAAAAAAATCCAAGAAAAATCCGCTAACAAATTCCACAAGTTTTAAAATATTACTGACCAGGTGAATTCGTATTAAATAAATAACTGGGTAGGTACCTACTTTGCTCCATCGAATTACAAATAAAATGGTTTGAAATTAAAATAAGTCACCAAAGATGGTAAGGTACTGTTTCTCCTGAAAAATATGCCGATTGCAGTTTGTCGGTCTTATAATTCAAATGCAGAAACAGGGCGGTAAAAAAAAATCAGCTCGAAATATACGGATTAATTTTTTTATTAAAACTCATGATTTTTTTCTTAATTTTCTTTTGTTCAGAAAATATTGTCGGGCGTTTGCGACCAACGTTTTGCGGCGCATTAAAATTTATCTAAATAAGAAGCAAAGTTTTTTTTTTTAATTTTCTATACATTCATCGTTATTAATAATTATTTATTACGAAAAGAGTTATGGCGTACGTGAAATCAAAAGGTGGACACTTGAGAGATGTCATTTCCATAAAAAAATATTAAAGAGTCGATTGAAAAAAAAAAGAGTATTTTTTTTAATCGATTGGTTTTTGTAATAATGAGTGAGGAAATTTTGCCGGACCCTGTCGTTCATTTTGACTGACCAATCAGGGAGGCACTACACATGGTATTCCATTGAATTCAAATATCGATTTTTACTGTAAGTAAGAACTTCTTTCCTTTTAATCACAAAAAATTTATGATGTAAAATTAAAAAAGTTACCAAAGATGGATATTTGCAAAAATATGTAGGTAAAAACGGGGGTAGGTAGATATGCAGGTAGGTAGGAACTAAGTACTAAACAGGTACTTTGGGTAGGTAGGTATGTAGGAAGCTACTTTTTATAAATTAGTTGGGTTCAATTTGGTTCAATGCAGTACTACAGATTGTTCGTATGCATATAAATCGAAAAAAAAAATAGGTCAGGATTCGTTCGTTTACTTAGGACATTATTAAATTTAAAAATAAAAATAATTATACATGTGCACGGGTACCCGCATATTGTGAAAGAATTTCTTTGTGTAATTTTTTTCTGCAGTTAAATTGAGTATGATAATATTGTTTTTTTGGTAAATAATAAAATTAAAACGTTTTTGTTTTCTTAGAAATTACGTAATTAAATGAACAAATATTATTTGTTTGAGTGAGGGTTACGTAGGTTTTACATTATGTTTTTTATACAAAAAGATTAATGAAATACCAATGTGTTTGATGGAATAATTTTTATTTTAAATAGTTTATATTTTTTATAGCGCCAAAATTTCTCAAGAAATTCCAAATTAAAAAAATATTAAAATTAAAAAAATTATATTTAAAAAAAGATTTTAAGGGTATCCCAAATGGTCCGCTACCCGAGGATTATAAAATATATATAAAGGACCAAAGAGCGTTAAATTTACATAGCGCAGTTTTTGTATTTTGCAAGTTAATAATATCATTCAACGTGATTGGTGTGCATTAGTACCGCCGCCCCGGGAATCTTTTATTGGATGACCAAATCCTATACAACGGTTTAACCTGAGTCAATAATCATTGATTTTAGAATCTCTAGAAGTGTGATATATACAGATTGGCAAAAATATTTTTCTCAGTAACGTTTTACATCAACCGATATATGCACCAATCCTAATAGCGTGTTTTTCCGTGTGAATGTTGATGCATTTTTTATAGTCAAACTATAGGGGTACTTACTCGACAATTTAAATACAATATTCGGAAAATTTACCGGGAATGGAGAAGTTTTTTAATTTTTTTATAATAGCTCCACACAGGAGGCCCTGAAGAAAATAATTCCCCTCAGGGCCTACGTCATCTCTGGGGACGCTGTGTGAAGGGTTCTTTTTAGGAAAGGAAGGAGATGATATTCTGGGAAGGAAAAGGGTATAAGGGGTGGGTAGGAATCTAAGGATCAGTGTGTGGAGTGACGGACGAATGGATTTATCCCTACCACTGCGGTGCAAGGTGATGTTCACAGAGAACCTTGCTGGAGAAGCCAAAAAGTATCCCTAAACCAGTCTCTCCCGATCTGGTCTGCCACGCAATTGGTAGGCAGACGCATCCACCGCCAAGACCGGGGAAAATCTCACCCTATGAACCCGGGCATCCCTGCTAAATCACCAAACATAGCGAACCACTTGAAATGACCTATTGCAGGTGTGTTGGTTCCCGAGGCGGCGGTACCCATACCCACCTACCAAATTTAGGTTTTTTGCATTTCTTGCTTCATCCACATTAAAAAATCTTATTTGTATTAAAGAATTTTTTAAGTGTCATATCATGTGACATATCGTTTTTCGCAAAAAAAGGAAGGGATTTCATTTTAGTCAACATTTTGGTAGCCGTTTTGTTTTTTAAGACTTTTCTAAGGTTAGTCATGTGACATATCGTTTTTCTAAAAAAAAGGTGGGGGATTTCATATTAGTCAACATTTTGGTAGCCATTTTGTTTTTTAAGACTTTTCTAAGGTTAGTCATGTGACATATCTTCATTTTAGTGGTCATTTTGTTTTTTAAGACTTTTCTACGGTTTGTCATGTGACATATCGTTTTTCGCAAAAAAAGGTGGGGATTTCATATTAGTCAACATTTGGTTTTTTAAGACTTTTCTACGGTTAGTCAGTCATGTGACATATCGTTTTTCGCAAAAAAAGGTGGGGATTTCATATTAGGTAAATTCAATACGCTATTTTGTTTTTTAAGACTTTTCTAAGGTTAGTCATGTGACATATCGTTTTTCGCAAAAAAAGATGGGGATTTCATATTAGGTAAATTCAGATCGCTACTTTGTTTTTTAAGACTTTTCTAAGGTTAGTCATGTGAGATATCGTTTTTCGCAAAAAAAGGTGGGGGATTTCATATTATTCAAAAGTTTGGTCGCCAGCAGGTTTACAAAATTGAGCGATTAACTCACAGGACCCTTCAAGAAATTCTCACAATCCTTGCTTCATCCACTTTCAAACATCTTTTTTTTCTTTAAATATTTTTTTTTTTTTTAAATGTAGACACACACTTCTTGCATCATCCACGTTCAAACGTCAAATCGCTTAGTGCTTTAACTAATTAGTTGCGTTGCAACGGGCAAAAGCTAGTATATATTAATGCTCTAAACGACCATATTTTAAGACAAGCCCTGCAGGCGAAAAACGACCACTCTCCCCCTTAAGTTTAACCGACCCGAAAGCTGATTATCGCGAGACAGGGACCGTGGATGAAATCACATACGATTTTTTCAGACCTGATTTGTATGGGAAAAATTCAGCCAGAAGTTTTACCAATTGCAAATTTTCATATAAAAAAACGGATACAAAAAAAAAAAACTGCTAATAAAACTGATGTATGAAAACCTAGCGGCGAAAACTAGAAGCGCTCAGTATTCGACGAAGAAATTCAAAGTTATATTGCCAGCCGCCAGGTTCGCCCCTCAAAAAAGGAAAAATTTATCGTCAGACCTTCACGACAAATTTGTAAAACAGCGTCAGTACTGAAATCGTAAAGTGTATATTTTTTTAAATATAAGGCGTCTCACTTCAAAATTTTACATTTCGACGAGCCTCTAGGTAAATCAAAATTGCGACTTAAAAAAGATACCTGGCCTAGATGTTTTTGTATTATTTCGACTACGACAGGTTTCGGAACATTAAGAATATATTATATTTATGACTTTTCATGGAAATTTTGTCAGGATTCGTTTTCAAACGTCGGTAATTTCTGACGTTTACCAAAAAATGTCCGAGTTCAAAACTGTTAAAATGTTTGCAGCCAGTAAAATAAAATGCTTTATTACGTATAAAATAAGTTTCACTTGCCAAATAATTCGAGTTCATTTGTTTTTTCTCGGTTGTGTAATGTCATTTATTGTTTTTGTCGACACCCAGCTCGAAAATACGAAATGGCTTTGAAAATATCGATCTGGGCTTTCAAAATTTAGTAAAACCTTTTCGACAAGAGTTTTACGAACGTAAATCGACGGTCATGTTGACAACATTTCTTGAAAAAACGTCTGTTATTTTGATTTCCAATCTGACATTTGAAAAAAAAACCACCTCAAAGACGCATTCGGAAACCTTTATAAAATAATGGTTGACATGATTTACCTGCTCCACTGGCGGCAAGATTTAGTACCACTCTAATTTGCTAAGAAACATTTAAACATCGGTCGAAATTCAAATTATTCCCAAAGAAACTGGAGTGTTGAAAATGTTACTACATTTTAATCATAGCTTCAAATTTCGGATGTCAAGTGCACGGTGGTAAAAAAAGACCGCTGAAAAAAATATTAATAAATTTTTTAATTGTTATTAACGATTTTTTTTCTTATTTTTTTTTTTTTCGAAAATAGAGTCCGCCGGTTGTGAGTGACCTCGGCGCGTCACAAAAATATTTCTCAAATTAAGATGTTTAGAATTTTTTTATTTTTCCATACATTTATTGTTTTGAATAATTATTTATTGCTTAATTAGCATGCGTGTTCATGAATCCAAAGAGTGGACCCTTGACCGGTGTCATTTCCAGAAAAATATTTTAATAAAAACACAACTTTTGTTTTTTTTCTGAAAATTCACATTTTTTAAATCAATTTATTTTTATTATAAATGGGTAAGAAAGATTTGGTGCATCCTGTTCTTTCAGCGAAGTTGAATAGGGATGTTCTATTTTGTTAGTGATGAGAACTGCGTAGGTACCTACCGGCTTACTTGAAATTAATTTTGATGCAATTTTAGCCATAATGAGTAGGTACCTATCAATATTATCGGGCTGATGTAATGATTTTTAATTAGAAAATTTGAAATAAATTGGTATGATAATTAATTAAATTATTAAAGATGGTGGCATATTTTTGCCAACATGCGTGGATAATTGTTGGTTTTTCTAAAGACATTTTTTTATTAACAGGTTTTTGAAACATTTTTTTCGGTAATCTTTTTATTGCAATGAAATTTAATTTGATATACTATTTTTTGATCAGTAATACGAAAGGATGAAATTATTTCCTATACTATTCATCCGATTGTAATGAAACTTTGGGGATTTGATGTGTGCATGCGCGGGATAGTTTTTACGCATAATAGTAAGCTCTGGCGTTATGAAATTATTTCCTATACTTTTCTCCCGATTGAGATGAAACTTTGGGAATTCGATGTTGGCATGCTCGGGATGGTTTCTATATATAAGAGTAAGCTCTGGCGTTATAAAATTATTTCCAATACTACTCATCTGATTGCGACAAAATTTTTGGAATTTGATGTGTGCATGCCCAGGATGGTTTCTATGCGTAATTCTAAGCTCTGGCGTTATAAAATTATTTCATATACTATTCAACCGATTGAGATGAAACTTTAAAGATTTGATGTATGCATGCCCTGGATGGTTTTTATGCATAAAAGTAAGCTTTGGCGTTATGAAATTATTTTCTTTACTTTTCATCCGATTGAGATGAAACTTTGGGAATTCGATGTTGGCATGCTTTCGGGATGGTTTCTAAATCTAAGAGTAAACTCTGGCGTTACGAAATTATTTCCAATACTATTCATCTGATTGCGACAAAACTTTTGTGATTTGATGTGTGCATGCCCGGGTTGGTTTCTACGCATAATAGTAAGCTTTGGCGTTATGAAATTATTTCCTATACTTTTCATCCGACTGCGATGAAACTTTGGGGATTTGATGTGTGCATGCCCGGGATGGTGTCTATGCGTAATAGTAAGCTCTGGAGTTATCAAATTATTTCATATACTATTCACCCGATGGAGATGAAACTTTGGCGATTTGATGTGTGCATGCCTGGGATGGTTTTTATGCATGAAATTATTTTCTTTACTTTTCATCCGATTGAGATGAAACTTTGGGAATTCGATGTTGGCATGCTCGGGATGGTTTCTATATATAAGAATAAGCTCTGGTATTATGAAATTATTTCCAATACTATTTATCCGATTGCGATGAAACTTTGGGGATATGATGTGTGCATGCTCGAAATGGTTTTTAAATATAATAATGCGCTGTAGCGAATGAATTTATTGTAAATAATATTCATCCGATTGCGATGAAACTTTGGTGAGTTATTGTGCGCACGCCCGCAAAGTTTTCTTTATATAATGGAGAGCTTTGGCGTTATCAAATTTGTACAAAATTTTTAAATAGGTGTAACGGGAGTTATTAGAAAAGTGAGTGCATATCATATAATTTAGAAACAATTTATTAGTGAAAAAATTGAGCAGTAAACTTCTAGGCCCCTTTTTGCGAGAAAAGTCCCATACTGAACGCCTTAACCAGGGCGACCAAAGTGGCTAAGTACCAACTTACAGTACTCTTTGTGTAGATCTCACAATCTTTGCTTCATCCACATTCAAACATCGGTTTTTTTTCTTCAAATATTTCATTTTTAACAAATGTAGCCACACACTTCTTGCTTCATCCACCTTCAAACGTCAAATCGCTTAGTGCTTTAACCAATTAGTTGCCTTGCAACGGGCAAAAGCTAGTATAGATTAATTATCGTGCAAAATAATTTAAATACCAGATATTGAGTTGTCCTACGAAATAGCGTATGGTGGAATTTCCGCCTACGCCACCACATTATTGACGTCTTCCAATAAAAATATTACCAAATTGATGAATATTTTCGAAAATAGCAACCCTATTTAGTCTATGAAGGGCGGCCATGCTTGGTTTTTTACAGCCAGTTTGCCAAGAAATCGTAACAAAAGTGGTCGTTCTCGGCTGTACTAAAAAAGTGTTCCACCAACGCTTCCGTATTTCTCCAGGTAATTTACCAGAATGTATTAGACTCTACTTTGTATTAAATTGATTCATTTATTGTTTTATGAAATGTTTAATAAGAACAAACAGAAGTTTCATAATTTATTGATAAATACATTTCGAAAAAATATTGACGCGATTACGCTACTTCTCTTACGCAACGGTGTCGTGAATGGAACTTAAAAGTGACGTAATGGAATTCTAAAGGTCGGTTCACTCTGTCCGTCTTTTAGGGTATTTGGGTGTGTTACAATTTTCTAATTAAATTTATATTTTGCATGTATCTTCAAAATGTAACTATTACATGTAGATATGTGGGTTGAGTGATATATGTAGCATTGAAAAAAAAGAACAGCATAGCTAAAAAGAAAAAATTATTTGATTTTTATGTGTATAATTTTTTTTCTTTTTTTTATTAATTAAGATTATTAAAGATTAATTCTGAAAGAGTCGAAATGGTGTCGAAGTACTAATATAGACAGCAATATGAGCAACTATTACTGTAGAGGCAACTCTGAAATTCAGTATAAAATCAGCTGGTTCATACAATTTTGATTAAGTAAGTATAAAATGTAGCATGATTTATGTTCCTGTGTGTTTTAGTTAATCCTGTACCTAATTAAAGTTGTGTACATTAACAAGTGCTTTAATACCCTTTCAGCTTAGTTACCTATTTCAGGCTATACACGGTATGCACGTGTAGCCCATTATTACCTATCTAATTATTTGTGCATTTTTATAAATAATTTATTTTAATTTTATGTTTAAATATGCCGTTGAAAGCTGCAGAAAAATCAAAAAGGTACAGAGACAAAATTAAAAACGACCCTGAAAAATATGAAGCCTTTATGAAAAAAGAGTTACAAAGACAAAAATAACATCAAAATATAATCAGAGAGCTAACCAAAGAAGAATAGAAAAAAGAAGACGTTGGAGAGAACAGAAACGAAAAAAAAAAGAAAAGAAAAAATAACAAGTGGAAGAAAAAGTACTTGCGCGGGGGGCCTTCCACGGTGGCGGTAGTACGTAAAATCGTCCTTTTTTATAGAGAATACCTCACATGAGTCTTAACTGCTCCCATCTGGAGCCAGTGAGACTATGGCATCCCCAATTGGGGTACGTTTGAGGCTGAAGGTAAGTGGGGACAGGAAGGAGATGGGGAAGAGGAAGGTGGGGAAGAGGAAGGTGGGGAAGTACCTGGCTATTCAGATCTAGTCACTAAACAGGTTAAAGTCATTATTAAGCAACGTTTCAATTTTGAATGGTGGTCTTACACCAGGGTGATACTGAGAGTATCTTCCACTCTTCCCATACCAGTCGCTTGTCGCGCTTTCAGCAGTGTAGCCACAACGTGCGTACACATACGACTGATATTTCGCGCCCGCTGTCGCTACCGGGCAAGCCTCTCAGTCTGGCCGAGGCCTTAGAATTCCTAAACGTTACCAAATTTTTCCCCTTACGCCACTGTCCTGTTATTGCTGTGATTTATTTTCTAAGATCAATTATTATATCTCAAAGAAATTTGTTCTTTTTTTATTGATATAGTTCATGATTAATTTTAAATTTGTTATAATTAAACATTCGTAACACAAAAACTTATATTCGTCTTTCTAGAACGCAAAATATACAGTACAAAGTATCCAAAAGTAGCGTAAAAGAATATTTTTATTGAAAAACTTAATATTTAATTCAATAAGCTTGATTATTCATATTTTTTAGGAGACTGATTGTGTTTTCAATTCGTAAATAAAAATCTGAAATAATGAATTTCTTTTAATTTTCTTTATAAACTTTATGATAAAAGTGACGTAAAAGAATTTCTTACCAATAGTATTAAACTTAAATTGCAATTATTTTCGAAGTTTATTGACATTTTCTATTTAAATACTTTTTGTCATGAAGTTCATTCTTTCTTTAATAAATTTACGTATATTTTTAATCGAAATGCAGCATCTCACTTAAGTGGAATTCCTATTACGTCACCGACATCTTTTTTGGAAAACGCCCATATATACAACTTCTAACCCTGTACAAATCACAAGTGTGGCCCATGGATAAATTTCTCAGCCACCTCTGATCTGGAGCCCCAAAATACTTGAAAAAACCCTCGACCCGTGCAGAAACGGGCAGTCCGTTTGATAGATTCTCCCGTCTTAACAAATGGACTGCAATCCTTAGATCACTGGCGTCAGATGGGAACGGTGTCCTTGTTTTACCGGTTATTTCATTGGAAGATGTTCCGAGGAACTAGCGTCATTGGTCCCCTCGGCACCAGTGCATAGTTGCAAGGTTGACATTTGTCACATGAGAACGGATCGCGCCTACGACTTATTTTTTTACTCTTATGCCTCTGTGTTTCCTCACTCCTAAAACATGGGTTTATTTAAGTCCCATTTTCATTCCTTCTTCTCCTCAAAAAGACCCTCCACACAGCATCTTCAAAGATGATATAGGCTCTGAGGAAAATAATTTTCCTCAGAGCCTCCGTGTGGAGTTATATATATATATATATATTTAGTGATCATGTAACTAAATGAAACCACGTAAATAAACTTGATGGGCGTTATACCCTCAAATTAATGATTTATGAATTTACAAAAAAATATGTCAAAAATGGTTATCTGAAATTGTCGAAATGTATGAAAACGAAAAAAGTTTTCCCAACAAAAATTCTGTCTGCTCTTCCAGGTGGATGCATACGTTAAAAAACACCTTAAATAAATTCTAATATAATATTTCGGGAGAAAACAAATTAGAATTCCCAAGTTAACCCGACCAGAGCAAAATTCACAATATTTGAATTGTAGTTAAAATTCTTCTTGTCACAATAACACATTATTGGAATATTTAAATTATTTTTAAATGGACGATTGCACGTCATCTGTGGTACATTTCAATGGGCATAATATATTTAAGGTAAGTACATATGGGTCGACGTACGTACGCTACGCATAACGATATCTCGACGACTTAGTAACCATACATTTTCTATGGAAATAGATGCTTCAGAATCACACTGGCCAAACGTTGCGATGCCTGTGGCCGGTGTGACGAATCAAATTTCGTCACAAGTAAATTTGAATAAGAGAATATCTAGCGTGAGCATTCAAAGACAAAGAAGGCGTTAATTGACATGGGTCGCAAGGACAGAGAGGGAAGAAAGGAGAAGTGCGGGGTAGAGCAAGGGTCCCCCGAGTTCATAGGAGAGAGGACAGTCAAGACCGAGACGGGAGAGAGAAGAGTTGGAGATAGGAGTGGTGGTGAACCACGTGTTCCCCGCCCAGCGGCGTGATGCTGGGCGGTGGATGAAGAAGAAGACAGTCAAGACCGAGACGGGAGAGAGAGGAGTTGGAGATAGGAGTGGTGGTGAACCACGTGTTCCCCGCCCAGCGGCGTGATGCTGGGCGGTGGATGAAGAAGAAGACAGTCAAGACCGAGACGGGAGAGAGAAGAGTTGGAGATAGGAGTGGTGGTGAACCACGTGTTCCCCGCCCAGCGGCGTGATGCTGGGCGGTGGATGAAGAAGAAAACAGTCAAGACCGAGACGGGGGAGTGAGAGGTGGAACACCAAGCAGGTTCCCCGCCCAGCGCCGTGATGCTGGGCGGTGGATGAAGAAATCAGGCGGTGGATGAAGAAATCAGGGGGTGGATGAAGAAATCAGGCGGTGGATGAAGAAATCAGGCGGTGGATGAAGAAGAAAACAGTCAAGACCGAGACGGGGGAGTGAGAGGTGGAACACCAAGCAGGTTCCCCGCCCAGCGCCGTGATGCTGGGCGGTGGATGAAGAAATCAGGCGGTGGATGAAGAAGTTACGTGTCACGTTTTATGTGTTCGATAAAGTGATTCGCAAGACGTGTGTTCCTCCACCCGGCGACGTAAAGCTGGGCGTGAGACGACTAAGTGTGGTGACCAGACGCGGCCGGTGGCCAAAGTGCGAAGACAACGGTACTGGCAGGAGATCAGGAGACTCGGCTAGGAGGGCCTGAGCTGCAGAACTGCGGGAGCTGCCATCAAGGATCTCGGCCTCAAAGAAAGACCCACGCAGTGATAACAGTGACAATAAAGGTAGTTGCAGCGAACAAGTAATAGTATAATAATGACAATATAGAAGCGACCCCGAACCATATGACAACTAATTAAGATTTAGATATAAGTAGATATAAGTAAAATTAAGATTATATATTAATTTGGCCAAACCTGATTAAAATCCATAAACCTAAATATTTCTTTGCAATCAAATTCATCCCCATTGTACGGTACCCAAGCGATCCAAATTGGTGAGATGGCAGAGTGGCGAAAGCACAGAGGTAAAGTATAAAACAGCATTTATTTTAATATAAGATAACTATTTCTGAGCTAGTTTCCGGAGGAACAAAAACGTTATCGTTACACCGGTTTAAGTACATACTTAATCGATTTACATACGCTACGTTACGCATAACGATATCTGGACTAGGTACTTAGTAACCATTCATTTTCTCTGGAAATAGATGCTCCAGAATCACACAGGCCACACGTTGCGATGATTCTAAAGCATATATTTCCATAGAAAATGTATAGTTGCTAAGAGGTCTAGATAACGTATTGCGTCGCGTAGCTTACGTACGGCGACCCAGTATTTACTTACATTTACTGTCATTTACAATACACAGAAGCCAGATAACCAGTTTTATGTGTGAAATTATTACATCGAGAACCAAAAATTATATGTTATTATGCCTATGTTTGATTTTCAGCAAAGTCATTTTATAATTATGAAGTTAATATGATCCTTTCTCAGATGCCTTCATTCATAACCACTTAGTAGTGCAGGGATAAGGGAGAATGGGATTATGTACCTACCATGATGATGTAACATTATGTCGGTAATAATGGAATGATATTCATGTCTCTCATAGTAATTAGGTCAAACGTTTGGCAGTGTAACTGAATTATCCATAATCTGCTTAATGGTTACAACCTTGTTACGTTCATGCTAGTTTCAAAGTTAGAAATGAGCGTACTATTTATATAGAGTAATTTCGGGTAATATGGCACGTGGTGAGCCTTTTTGGAAAAAAAAAACAAAATTTTTGAGTACAAACAGCCTTTATTGGTAAAATCAGTCCTTTGAACTTGATAGAAATCAAAAATTATAAATTTATATTTGATAAATAATATTAAAACATAAATTTGGTATCATTGTCAATTAAGTCTTTAATTCACCTTTGCGGGAAATTCGAATTCGACCTCTTGAGCGGAAAATGTATTTATTTTTTAACAAAATCATTAGGTTGCTACAACACCTACTAAATTAAAATGTGTGTATTACCGTGCAAATAAATAAAATTCACTAGATAAACTAAACCCTACGCCAGAAATCTATTAAAAGTAGGCATTTATATATGGCCACTGATGTTATGCCTTACTAAACAAACGTCGTGAATATTTTATTTAATAAACGATGGTTTCTTAAATTTGTACTTGTTTACATATGCACAAGGCATTTATGTGATTAAAAACATCACTTTCATGGATTTTTTATTGAAATCAGTCGGTAAAAGTCATTTAGAAAATAATGGTTCAGAAATAATCAATCTTTTTCTCCTAACAGTACTAACATCACAACATTACATTATGGATTAAAACTGACGAAAAATAACACAAATAATAGTCGTTATATTGAATTATAATAGTATAATAGTGAATTTGTCATTAGAAGGTAAATTATGTACTAAAACATGATAATGAATCGCATCTCAAATATCACAAGTCAAAACTCTAATTTTACCGCACGTGAAAAAAAAACGAGACGCATCTATGCGGCTATCTATCGAAGTTCAATGTTGCCAGCAAAATAATGACATTTTTATTAGTAATAATTGGAAAAAGAAAATGCATAGTCTATATTCAACGTGTAAAATAAAACATCGTTTAACGGTTGTGAGGGGTTTTTTTAAATAAGGATGTATAACTATTAATTTTTATAAAACAAATAAATGCTCTTCTTCATGAGATTTCTGGTGACAAGCGTTGATTTAAGATTTTGCTCAAAATTCTCCTGTTTTGCCGAAACTTATGCCAATTCGAAACCGACAATTCTTTTCAGATAATAAGCAACCTTATCCTTTTGTTTCCCAATCAAGGCTTCTATCCGATACTAACTACATAATATAAACCTATTGTAATTCCAACGGACATCAGATGTTCAACAGATTTATTAGTCACGCCGCATGCCTAACATCCACATCAGGTTTGAAATTGTAACGATTTTATCGGCAATTTTTTACTAGATGCTAATCTTCTCAATCGTCTTTCTATCCCGCAAGGATAAACTGCCTCTCTATATATGACTCTTCTTCGCAACAGTTAGTTGGAAATCAATTTAGTAATGTCGTGTGAATTTTATTATATCCATTTTGTTAGCAATTAAGCAAACGTGAAATCATTAATTTGCCACAAATGCCAATCTCGTATATTATATATCGAGGTTGCTTGTGATTGGCAAAAACCGCTATAATTTATACTATAAGCTTTTTTTATCGTCCATTTTGAAATTTGTTGTTTGTCGTAAAATAATCTGAAAATTACTTTTCCAGGAATTTATAAATATATTTATCTGACGTTACATCACAGAATAAATAGCTTTATTTTGTGCATTATTGTATGAACTTAAAATTTATTATGTTTTACTTTGTTTAAAAAAAAAACGAGTGTGCTTTAGACCACACGACTGAAGTAAAACTTCTTTGGCTCCATCTATACATCCGCATCCGCATCATCTTCACTAACTTATATCTCCTTCTCAACATACGTTCACCTCGCACGATCACCACTTTTCGTAACGCATTCGCCAGCTTACTCCCCAAGTCAAGCGTGCGTAAAGAAATTTTACTTCAATAATCTTCATGCACTGGCTATGAGAGGAAGAGAGAAAGAAAATGTGCACGCGCACTGCTCTCTCTTGCTACTACAGTATTACAGCCCGTTCACCTCGCCCGACGACGCTTAACGTAGTAACGCGTTTTTGTAATGCATTCGCCAGTTTACCCCCCAAGTCATGCGTGCGTAAAGAAGTTTTACTTCAAAAAAACGTGTATTTTTTAATGATTACGCGTATTGCCATAATCATTAAACTAACTAAAAAGAAGAATATTTATAATTTTTTTTATTTAACATCAGTTTAAAAACAAGATGTTAAAATATTTAGCAATGTGTCATGCGAATAATTAAGCCAAAGCTATTCCCCTAAAGCTCAGTGGTTATAAAAGCCAATGTGTTGAAACAGGCAACCGTAATACGGAAATACCTGCCCACATTGCGTATCTTACATTTTGATGCTGACAAAGTTAAATTCCTGAAAATTTTTTCATTACTCCAAAGCAAAATTCAAATCCTTGTGAACATTGACAATCCCGCGAGCACCGTTAAAATGTACCTGCTCTGTTTGTTATCATGGTAACACTAATATTGTTCTAGGATTTTCACCATCTGACGTTTTCGTAAGTCTCGTTAAATATAAAAATCAAAATTTATCAAGACTGAAAAATATTTTTTTTTTTTTTGAATGGCATCTTTAACTACGTGGCCATCGAGTGAACCATTCGAACTTGTTAACCGAATCCATGGATTTTTAACGTTTTAAGTAGAAAACAAACAAAAAAATATCTCCGGAAACCAAAATTTCATTTACATTTTTAACTCCAAATAATGTCAGGAATCATTGGTAAGCTTTCCCCCTGCGGCGGTTATTAGATTTTTATACAAATCTACTGTTTAATTTTGAGATGGATACAATTTTGCACACCTGATCTTCCAGACAAGAGGAAGGTCCAAAATCTGGGCAACGCCAGGGAATTCAGTTAGTTTATTATTTTTTATGTGAATACCGAACAAGAGTCCCAACTACTCCCGTCTGGAGCCAGTGAGACTATGTCATCCCCAATTGGGATATATAGTGAGGCTGAAGGTAGTGGGGAGGGGAAGGAGATGGGAAGAGGAAAGTGGAGAAGTACCTGGCTATTCAGATCTGGTCGCCAAACACGGCTAAAGCCACTTCAAGTGATTTTTCAATTCGGAATGATGGTCTTATAACAGGGCGATACTGAGAGTATCTACCACTTTGGAACGTGCCGCAAATATACTACATATTATTTGTACTGAATAAATTGTGAAATAACACAAATTAATCAAATAAAATTTGTTTGCGCACGCCGGGTTCCAACCCGCGACTTTTTAATTGGGAGTCGGGAGCCTTACCCCTCGACCACGTACCGCCGTCGAATTAATGTAAGAGGTACGCGAAGTATAGCTATGATATTTGATAGATCTCATAAAAATGGCTTTTCATCTCTAGGTAATAAAGGTACCTACGTAAATAAATCAAATTCCCAAGAACACTCTAATGTGTGGCTATTACGTAGTCTCTGTGATTTTACCCCACAGCATCGTTCTGCCTTTCTCTTCCCTTCCGCTCCCCACACTCCCCAGCCAGTTTCAGCTATGGTCTCCAACACAGTTTAGTCTACGTCAACCGCAGAAATATTTACACTCGGTAAAACCTCAAACGTACAGAAATTTCAAACAAACGACATGTTTATACACGTGGACCGGATTAATCGTGCAAATAATAAAACTGTTGTTCCAAACTTGTACTTTTCTCTATACACTCGTAGTAAACCACCCTTTTAATAAATATGTTTGATTTAAGATGCACGCATGTAGAAAAAAACAAATTTAATACATTTTATGTATTGTGCTGTCTGTACTGTACAGGGTGTTAGGGGATGTACTTGACTTACTTTTTAACCAGTGATTTCTGACATTATTTGGAGTAAAAAATATAAAGGTCTACGGTGACATTTTTGATGTTTTTTTCATTTAAAAATCAGTGGGTATTGGACAAATAGGGTCGGGGCGGGGTTAATATTCTCACGAACCGCAGTTGGAAGAATAGATTCACAAGTCCGTCACTGACCCCCAAATTTCTACCCACCCTTCATAACTATTTCTTTCGCAGATCTTATTTTCCTTAAAATACCCTACAAGCAGCATCCCCTAATATGACATAGACCCTGATGGAAATTATTTTCCTCCGAACCTCCTGTGTGGAGCTAATGTAAAAAAAAAAACAAATTGAAATATTAAAAGATTATCGTCCAAATAAGCAAATAAATTAAAACACAAATTTAAATCACTTAAATTAATTTCCTTCAAGATACACGTTAGCAATAAAAAATGATAAATTGATTGCATTTGCTTTTACGGGAAATTAATTAGGAATATATAATGTAATTATTGAGGTCATCGACGTAGAAGATTAAAGTAAATGTTCTTACAACTAATAATAATATTTGGATGATTTTATAAAAATATTTTATATTATTATAATTTTGTTTGGATGTTTTTGTGAAAAATCATCTCAAGGGGCTGTACAAATTTATAATGTATTTCTAAAATCTTACATCTAACTATAGACTAGACAAAACATTTATGATTTAAAATATTGCATCCACCGGTTCTACGATCACTGAAACAAAGCTATATGTATGTACAATGCACTCGACCAGTGAAAGCGCTGTTGCGTAAAAAAGTAAATGTATTTTTTTTACTAAGATCAATTATTATTCATAATAAACACAATAATAATTGGTTTTAATTCCACTTTATTATTTATTTATGTAGACCAACCGGTTTCGGTTCAACCTGAACCTTCCTCAGGGATGAATAAAAATATACTGGTATATTTTTATTCATCATTGATGAAGGTTCGGGTTGAACCGAAACCGGTTGGAAAAATAAATAATAAAGTTAAATTAAAACAAAGTATTATTGTGTTTATTATAATGATGTATTCCCACAAAGTGTATGCTATATATGAAAATTTAATTATTATTTAATAGATTTTAACGAATACACTATGTCCTACAGTCTTCGATTGACTCAAAACAATAATGTGTATTTTTTTATAAAACTTTAAAATGTGAACAATCAGGCAGAGCACACATAGCAGGCCCGACCTATTCTAACGTTACGGTAGAATGAATTGGCGAATCGTTAAACCGTCCCTTTCAAAGTTAGATAATAACCTTCTATTATAATGACAAAACCCTCTATAATAGAACTCTCTAACTAGAGTATGTAGTACAAGGATGAACAGTAAGAATAGTTTTCGAAAAAAAAAATTTCGTGATATTGTTAACATGTTGAGCGGTAGCTAGGTACCTTCTGTGTGGTTCCATGACACGGACAAAAGTATGAGGGGTGGGTAGGAATCTAGGGGTTAGTGTTAGAATCCATTCCTCCCACTGCAGTGCAAGGTCGAGAGAGTCTGATTGGAGAGGTCATAAGGTCTCCTGCAATCAGTCTCTCTCGATCCAGCCCGCCACGGAGTAGGTGGGCTTCGGCCCCCAAGACCTACACAAACCTCACCCCATGAATTCGGGCACCTCTGCTAATTACACCAGACGTAGCGAACAATCTAGAGTGACCTATGGCAAATGTGTTAATTATCCAATAAATGGGTCTCAGGGTGGCGGTACCTATTCCCACCTCGCAAATTGCAGCCTTAAAAGCTCAACGTTTGTTTTTTAAAAAGTGGTATGACAATTTTTTTCCAATGTTCTTGTCCTTCGCGGCTCTTTCGTCAATAGGACCGGATGGGCACAGAACTTTGGCTGTAAGAATGTAGGGCCCAGAGGACAGTAGGCAGGGCCGAACGCACCAGGAAATTGGCACGTTAGAAAACAAATCAATTCGAAAAAATATCTAGATACACAAATTGGTCTTTTGACTGATAAATAATTATTCTAACTCTTCAAATCCCGGCCTGCGCAAATAAACTTTATTTGATTGATTTGTATTTTCACAATTTAATTAATTAAAAATAATATAAGCTATATTTGCAGCCCTTTTCAGAGTGGAAGATACTCTCAGTATCGCCCTTGTGTAAGACAACCATTCATAATTGAAAGTTGCTTTAAATGGTTGAAGTCGTGTTTGGTGACTAAATCTGAATAGCCAGGTATTTCCCCACTTTCCTCTCCCCCAACTTCCCCTCCCCATTTACCTTCAGCCTCACAAAACACCCCAATTGGGGGATTCCGTAGTTTCACTTATTCCAGACGAGAGCAGTTGGGACTCTTGTGAGGTATTCACATTTTAAAAAAGTTATCCGTTCCTTTAAATAATGGTAAATTGAGAATTTTATTTTGGTTTTGTCTTTATAACCTCTACAAATATAACTTATGTAAGAAAAGTTGTTGGTAAGGTGGGGAAGACAAAAAGCAACATTGACAAGCATTGGGCGTGAAATGATGTAGGTCCAGCCCTGACTGTAGGTTCTCATTTAGAATGTGTCGCCGCTAAGTGGTCCGCCATTATGACGAGTGGTCGTGGTGGCTGTTGGGCGCAGGGCCGGACCGTCCTTCCGAGAATTGATCAGTTCCTTCTGAATTAGGGGCAGTTAAAATAATTATTTATTTTGGCTCTTGAAGTTTTTCCTTGATATCATATAGATTTCCTTGAAATCATTCGATAGAATTTGAAAAGCTTTCTTATCAGCAAAATGTGCGATTTAGTGCAACCTATTTTGTTTTCGTAGAAAATTTAAGCCGTGCAAATGATTTCATACATATTTCTCAGAATTTCTGAGATACCATTTTTCTTCTATATTGTGGCCCAATTGGTTAATTAAAA
This sequence comes from Limnephilus auricula, assembly GCA_951813805.1. Classification (NCBI taxonomy): domain Eukaryota; kingdom Metazoa; phylum Arthropoda; class Insecta; order Trichoptera; family Limnephilidae; genus Limnephilus; species Limnephilus auricula. The sequence continues at coordinate 31,999,576 of OX638398.1, read as the reverse complement.
TCAACAACATCTTAAAACATTAGCAGGATTTTATTAACACTATTCCAATCGACAAAGTATCAGTAATAATATCAAAAATAAATACGACAAATAATAATTACAATTATTGTAATTATTCGATTTCTCGGACGTGTAATCTTTGTATACAAAATTAAAAGTTTCTTTCGTTTGTCCCGTACGCATTCCTATACCATTAATTCTATTAATTAGTAATAAAACTTTGGTGATTTATTGTGCGCGTATCCGCGATAGTTTCTGCATATGTATATATAAATGGTGAGCTCTGACTTTATGAAATTATATTCTTTACCATTCATCCGATTGTAATGAAACGATAATGATTTGTTGTGTGCAAGCCCGCGAAGGTTTCTATACATAATGGTGTTATGAAAGGTTTATAAAAAAATTGCAATAGATAGCGTGCGAGTTGATTGAAAATGTATGTATTTCATATAGTTTTGCAGCAGAGAAGGAAGTTTGGAGGGGGGGGGGGAATCCGGAAGGGGGGAGGAGAACGAAGAAGAGAGGGTTCACGGGAAGCGGGATGTGCGGGGCGTGAAGGCGGTGGTGGAAGGGGAACGCTAGAGGACGTAGAGGAACGCAAGAGGAGGGGAAGGTGGAAGGGGCACGCGGGAGTGGAACGGGGCGGGAACATGGAAGCATGTTAAATGATACGCGGGGAAGGGGTGACAGATGCGTGGGGACGAGGGAAGAGCAGAGGGAGGGATAGCAAAGGAGAAATAGTAGTGGTAGGGGATAGCAGGGGTAAATTTGGAAAATCCATGCTTCTCACACGGACAGCTGTATGTGACTTGCTCGCGCGTCCGTAAAACTGCTGATTTATTCGTATACGCACCAGACGAAAAAATGAATTGTGTATCCAAAAAAACACTTCATAAATTAAATAAACAGAATTAAAACACAAACACTTTCTTTATTTGAGTAGTATTTCAACCCACGCCGGGTACTCGCTGGTATATTATATAAATATGGGAGAGGAGAACAAAATACGTTGACATTTTCTTAAAAGAGGGACGCGTGGCACCCTACATATAGCCGATACCCAGCCCGGTCCTGGTTGGGGTAGTCATTACCTATGTCTGCTATTAAACGTAAGGACGCCACTTATCAACTTTTCCCAAGTACAATGAAATTTGTACCTTCGGCACGATGTGAGGGTTATTAGTAGTATTATTGGGGGACTAATGGAAGGATGAAGGATTGACACGCATGTTTCCGTGATAGGACAATACATGCTACGTGTAAGTTCAACCGTTAATGGTGTCTGAATTGTATTTATAGATCTTCACTTTGTCGTTTCCATCCTTTTTGCGTGATTTATAAATAGGTATAAATCACTGTCTTCCTTACTCACGTAGGTACTTACTTATTGGTGCAGAGCCAGACAGTTTTTTTTTATTAGGCAATTCACCCTGAAAAGAGGAGCCAGACGGTTGTTATTATTACATACTAGCAATAGTAGCAATAGCATACTGGCGGCGGGCGGTATGTCAGCGCTTTGGTAACAAGCTTCACGTACGAAGATGGTTAGTATTTTTTTGATATCACTACTACCCGCCCTCCATGAAATATTATTTAATATCTGTGAATTGTTTCATAACTGTAACCAATGTACTGTGTGTCTCTATAATCTAAAATAAATGTACTCGAATTACGTAAACCCTAAAACATACGAAAAATCGTTTATGATCACTACTCAGTACCATTATTACCAACCAACAACGTAGATTTTTTTAAATTCTTAGAAATATGAAAGCATGGCTACTCACGGTCATTTTTATTTCCGGACGCCTCAATAGCGCGGACCACCGCGCCCTGCTCGGGGGGCGCTGGGATGGCAGAGCGCACCGGCCTCGGGGGCTCCTGCTCAGCCCTGCGCTGGGCCGACTGGTCGATGGTCTGAGGGTTAATCGCGTAGTCCTGCGTGGCCTGCCTGTATTGAAACTCCTGAAAATATTATTACAATGCAATATCACGCATTTATTATATAAATTAAATAAATAAAAAAGTGGTGGGGCCGTAACTCGTCTGAGTGACCAATAAGGTCATGTGAAAGATTTTTTTTTTAGTTTGACTTTGAAGAAAAAATTTTTTTTTTTTTAAAATTCATAAAAAAGTCATTGGAGACCAAAATTTCATTTACATTTTTACTCCAAATAATGTCAGGTATCACTGGTAAAAGTAACTCAAGTACGTACCTTAACACCCTGCATTATTTATTATATTAAAATTTGTAATACACTGAAACCTAAGGATAATTAACTCTTTTTTAATTTGGGCGTAATTTGTATAAACAAAATGGTTTTATACTTTATTTTTTTCAGTCAGAACATTTGAAAAAAGTTTATAGGATTTGCACACATGAACGACGCGACACAGGCAGGGAAACTCTTTATATGGATTTTGGAATAGTTTCCAACTGTCACCGCAATCAAAATTTCTCGCGTAAGAGCTGTCTTAGCAGATATATACAATCGGGAGCATTGCTATTGTTACATGTGCAAAAAAGTTCTGGTTACTTTATTTGGTGCTTTTCTGTCTTAGCGCATCCGCTGACGGAGACACTGAAAAAAAAACAGTTTTGAACTCAACTCGCTCTCCTGTGTATTTCAATATGATGGCCCGCACACTACACAATTTGACAAAACCCGTTGACGCGCCAGTTCCTGGTTGCCAAGGATACGCCAGTTTTGTTGTCAGTTTTCGATGTGACAGCTGAAATGTTCGTCGTCTATAGTGAAACAAGCTGAGATAATGACTGAAATCGTAAAATTGACATGCGCCATTCAAGAAGTTTGGCTGGCAACCATTGCTATGCGCAGTTGTAACTGGTTTATTTATGGTTGTATTTAGTTTGGTTTCAGTTTCTCCTTAGGCGCGAAACTGAAACCAAACTAAAACTGGCTGGTTATGGTTTCCAACCAAACTTCCATTAGGGCACTACTCAATTTTACGATTTCAGTAATTATCTCAGCTTGTTTAACCGTAGACGAAGAACAATCAGCTGTCATCGTAGCAACTAGCATGGCGTGTTCCGAGTCACTGCTTGCGTTGCCATTGACAATGGTTTTTTGAGAAGTTTGGTAGTGTGGGGATCAACACATTGACATACACTGGATAGCGAATTGAGTTGAAAACTGTTTTTTTTTTCAGCTGACGGTGAGCGGATGTACTTAGTTTTAAAATTATTTATTTGTTATGAATTTATAGAAACATCGTTTTTTTACATTAGCTCCACATAAAAGGCCCCGCGAAAACAATTTCCCTCGTGGCCTATGTCATCTTCGATGTTGCTGTGAGGAGGGTTTTTTTAGATCCAACGTCCTTTGTCTTTCTCATCACCTTCCCCTCCCCACTATCTCCAGCCTCGCAACATATCCGAATCGGGGACATCAGTTTCCCACTGGCTTCGGCCAATTGGAATTCTCACAACTTAATAAAATAAAGCCTTTGTGGGATTTTTTTGTTCATACAATATTATATTTATGTATCTATGTTATATACCTTTTTATTATTTTATGTACCATTGTAACAAAAAATTTTCAATAAAAAAATTTTTTTTTTTTAAAAAAGCGTTAATTTGCAAAAATATTCAAATATCTTTTTAATGCCTAATTAAATCACTACGAAACCTAACTTATAAAAAAGAATTCCCTTTTTGGCTATCTGGGGTCAGCTCTAATTCTGCAGCAGTGCATGTGCATATAGATTCTAAAATATTATTTAATGCCACGGAGAAAAATCCTACATGTAAACTAAGGCACTCACGTACCTGCCAGCATTTTCCCAGCGTTTTATCAGGTTTTCTGGGGTCAGCTCTACTTCTGCAGCAGTGCACGGAGAAAATACGATCATTTTATTCGTAAAAACGGGACTGAAGTTCTTACGAACAAATTAACAGTGTTTCAATGTTTAATGGCGGGAACATGTAATAATAATTTGTTGGTATACGTAATTTCGTACGTATACCAACAAATTATTCTTACGTTTTCCCGCCAATAAACATTGAAACACTGTTAATTTGTTCGCAAGAACTTCAGTCCCGTTTTTAACCGTTTTTACGAATGTAAGAATAATTTGTTGGTATACGTAATTTCGTACGTATACCAACAAATTATTCTTATGTTTTCCCGCCAATAAACATTGATACACTGTTAATTTGTTCGCAAGAACTTCAGTACCGTTTTTAACCGTTTTTACGAATAAAATGATCGTATTTTAAAATAAAATTTTTCTCCTTGTGTGCATATAGATTCTAAAATATTATTTAATGCCATGGAGAAAAATACTACATGTAACCTAAGGCACTCACGTACCTGCCAGCATTTTCCCGGAATTTTTATCAGGTAAGTACCTACGTACATAAATAAAACCCGAATGGTTTGTAATTATTAGTATATTTTCCTACCTGTATGTAGGTAAATTGAAAAATTAACGAGTTTTCATTAAATGTAGGTAGGTAGCAAGGCATAAAGGAGCAGTTTTTTCCGTACCTCGTTATTGTTGGCGTATCCAGGATAGAAAGAACTAGGAGATGCTTCATATACAATATTATCTGGTGTTGGGCAATCGTATAATACATTGGGAGCGTTATTTCCTGGCATATTGTAGGAATATTGCGGATTCACCAACATGTTTTCGTACATCCCTTTATACGGTTGATTGGAAAATCGTGTGCCTTCCACTCCGTGCGCGTTAGAAAACCTTAAAATATTATCTTAGTATTATAATAATTATATAGGTAAACATTGTAAGGAAATATTTAATATTACATAAAAGGAAAAAAGGTTCATAAGAATATTAGAATATTGAAAATGATTACCTGGTTGGGATCGGATTGTAAACATCTTGACCCACCCCTCGCGAAGGTGGTCGCTGATATGGACCTTCATCATAAAAAAATTACAATCAACACGCTAATTAAACAACTAATGAAGTCAATACAATATATAATTACATAACTGTGTTTGTAAATTCCTACCTGCTCGCGCATCACTGTTGCGATAGTACCTCTCCATAGCAAAGATTTTGAAAGTTATTTAAAATATTCGTCCCCCGTTTAAATTACCGCCTCGCACAATGGAAAAAAATGATACCAACATTGCCAACACAAGCATCTTTGTTATTATATTTCTTCTATGGCCCAAAAGTTCAGGTAAGTACCGCAGTTAAATATTCTGATTTATAAAATGTGAGAATATTTTCTGAATAATACATAAGATGAAAAATATTGTGCTTTAAAAAAATGTGTTTACATATGTTTATTTAATTTTATGTTCAAACAACTTGGTACGTAATCTTTCATTATAATCTTTCAAATCATTTCACTTATATATAATACTTATGTGGAAACCTGTAAATGGGACAATAAGGAACTCCAGTCCATTTTTTAAAATTTTTAATGAATAATGACCTTCTTACTTAAATAACTGCATATTTATTTTTATTTTTGTAGTTAGTTTAAATAGTTAAAATAATTGTCAAAGTTTTAATTTTTCAAGATCCCCTGAAAACCACCGTATCTGTGGTGAATCATGTAATGTCATCACTCTCCAAAAGTTTTATTTATTTTCAACAGGTGTTGTCATTTTGTATGGAAAAATCAATGGAGGAATGACTTTAGATGTCAGAAGTCGAGGCGTTTTTTATTCACGATTAACTGTTTTAAATATAGAAAAACATTAGGTAAAATGTCAACACATCATCGCTACTGTTATCATATACAAATACATTATTATTATTGTTATTCATTACAAATACAAATGACATCGTGAGCAGGGGTTCTAAGTTTGTGTTCAGGCGTGACTTTTGGTCTAACGGTGCACAAATCTCCTTCTCGTTTCAATTGTACTTGTCCAATAGTACTGTCACTGATAGCCATTTTCCGTCAACATTTCAATTGTTGAGGGCCTAAATAATGTTTCAGTTAACACAACAACTATTATATGTCTAAATCTAGTATGTAAATAAACCAATAACATGAAATGTTGATCATTTCATATAACTTCAATAGATGAATGGAGGGCAGTGACGTCAGCACTAAAAATTCAGTAATATCAACTTGACAGTGTGTTTTAATGACACGATTTAAAATGGACTTTTTAATCATCTTTTTTAAACTACGTTTAATATTATTTACTTAAACTTATGTATTCAGAATCAGCGATTATTGGTCTATATCAGTAATTCCCAAAGTGGTCCAGGTGGACCCCCAGGGATCCACGGGAGACTCGATGGAGTCTACGTAGGCGTGATAAATGGTCTATATTGGCGTAAATATGGTAGAAATATTTAGCAGCAGAGGGTTCACCGAAACCAGTAAAATTATGAAAGTGGTCTACGAGAAAAAATTTTTGGGAACCTCTGGTCTAGGTATATGATCATATTTTTTAAAGCCATAATATTTTTCACTTAAGTTCTTTATTATTAATGGGACTTAAATACTATTGTGCTTTGTTATTAATCTAAACTGTTGGTCTCCCGAATAAAATAAAATAAAATATTTAATTCACATACATCAACAAACGCATTTTCGTCAGTCATGTTACTATCTGATAATCTGATAGAAACCATGTCAAGATAAGCCGACTAATACCATAAACATTTTTAAAAAAACCAGCCGTATGTTATACTGATGACTTTTTTTGAAGCACTTTATTATTTTTATATGGTATCCCTATTTAACACGCTACCAATAGAAGATTGTTAATAGTTTGATGTTCTTTCATTCTCTGGAAAGCGGGAAAGTTCCGCAAATATTCGTTCGCAGCTGTCAAAGTTTGTTATTCAGATGTAACTTTAATTTATAACTTGACTATAATAAAATGTCGAAGGATCCCATTCAAACGGAAACAACCAGTAAAATAACTGTTCGCACAGGTTCAACGGAACAAGTAAAGACCATTGTTACAAAATTGGTAAGTTTATAAAATATGCGTGAATAACATATAAAATTTTTTTGCACGATTTACAGGATAACATGCAAACCTCCCGAAAGAGCCTGAAGACTTTGCAACGCGTTGCGACTGATAAAGAAAACTTGACAGGTAGAGTGACCAAATTGGTTGGAAAAACTCCGATGAAAGAGGTTAAGATGTGAGTATTTTTTAAATCCTTGTAAAATGATTAGACGGCCAGTGTAGTGTAACAAATTATTTATACTTGCGGATATTCGTCAATCTTTAAATAATCTGTTTTGCAGTGAAATCAAGGATCGCGTGGATCTCAAAAGGAAAAAGTTAGTCAACAACAAGGAGAAGAGCATCCAGGCTGGAGGAGATGATAATGTCAGAGCCGAAGACTTGACAAGTGACGCCGGACCTTCGGAACACTATTGGCAAGTTCTTGCCGAGAAACGAGGGTACGTCTAAACTTTAGTCTAACATTAAATATACCTTATGTTATTATATATTCATGATCTGTTGTCGCATTTTTATTTGGTTCACAAATACACCTTTTGTGAAGTTAGATTGCACAAACTGTATTAATTTTGGTAAATTTATTCCACTAACCACTGCACTTTTAGGCACAAATTTTGCGAATTGCACTACATTTCAACTTATTTACCACAACTAATTAGTTAATTAGTTTGGATAGATGGTAAAAGATGCATTAAAATTTCTTTTTTATTCAAAGTTCAAAATCTCCCGTCTAAAAAGATTCCTTTGCTGCCATTTTAATTTTTGTATGCGCTGACATTATTTGCATGAGTTTTGTTTCAACTAAACACGCATGATTTACTTAGCTTATCCAAACTAAGAACCTATTTTGTGCATGTAAATATGTAGTAGTTTCTTGTAGTAATTGTTAAAACAGAGTGTAATTTTCATAATCTGTGCATAAAAGTGTGGCAGTTAGTGGAATAATTATCTTAGTTTATTTCAAGCTGTTGTGTTTGTCGAAAGTATCATCATCCAATAATTACACTCCATTGAGATAATTTTAGAATTGATTCATTTCACTTGTTAGTTTGCATTATATTAATGTGGATTAATTTTTTCAGGGATGCCTTAAGGGAAGCTTTGGAAGAAAACAAAGAGTTGCATGAGAAAATTGAGAAGTTAGTGGAAGAAAACATGGTATGCAAACAAATGCTGGAAGAAACCAGGAGCATGGTGGACGTTTTGACGGTAAAATTTAATAACATAATATTATTGTTCCAAAAATACTTTTGTGAAGACAGTTATTTTAATTTTTTACTATTTATATCAGCATCATTTGAAACTAAATGGACATAAAAAAATTTATTAATCTTAAACCTCCTTAAATAAACCGTTAGAGTGCGGCCCAGCGCCATCGCACTGCAAGCTTTAGTTGCGCAAAGTGCGATGCAGCGCTATGGTGCTGCAATTTTCAGTGTGCTTTTTTTAAAATAATTTATTTTACGACAAAGTGAAGACAGTGATGACGAATGTGACATTCTTGTAAATTGCGAGTAGAAAGCGAATCTCCGGATTCTCTTCTTCAGAAGACTGTGCAAACAAGATTTTTCGTATTATTCCTCCAATTTCAAAAACATCAATTGCGTACGTTTCGATGCCACATTTAATCTTGTTAGTTAGTTATGATGTGCCGACAGGTTCAGCTCCAATCTAAATATGCCCAAATTATTTAAATAAACCAAACTAAGATCCTATTAGGCTGGAAAAGTGCCACACGTACTAAGATCTATTAGGCTGGAAAAGTGCCACACGTACCGTAGGTCGACCGATGACGTAGCCCTGGAGCGCTGAACCCATGGTCCTTATGCGCAGCGCGTGGCGAATCTTGTGTCACTGCAGCTCTTCATTCATTCACCTACATAATACCGCAAGCCACAGATGTTTGCCTCGCACTAACCTCAGGCTAAATATATTTATTTGGAGAAGATATGACGTTGCACGCGGAGGACACTATATTTAAAATGATTTCACATTTGCTACCCCCCATACTGTTGATATTACATTTATGAGAAGATTAATGGCACAGTAGATATTTATTTTAAAAGATTGGAGAATTTAGGATTCTTTATATTGGAGAATTTTTGTGAAATGATTTTCTTTTACTAATTAATAACTCAGGTGCGGGGCATACGTCATTCCTATGTCTACCTACGTTAAATTGTCTTGAAAACAAGCTTATGTGCCCAAGCGGTTAAGTTAAAACAAAGTTTTATTTCAATAGTTTGGTCATATTTAGAAGTAAGTGGAGTTTGGAAATTTTACCTAACGTAGTTTTAAACAATACTTACATAAATTTTTTTTTTTTCTGCAGGAGATGATCGGGGAACAGGAAGAATCCGGCATAGATATGGCGGAGGCAAGCACCTTCAGTGTTGCCGAGGACGCCACAGAAGACAACGAAGAAGAAGGGAAGACTGACAGCTCATAAGACTTTAATTCTTTCTTATTAGATTATAATTTCATCTATTTTCATTTTATTCTTTTTCCATTAACATGGGAAACCTTCGTGTTGTCACTCCAAAAAAACGTAGAAGTTGTCTTTCTTTTGTATTAATATTTAATTATCATTAAAATAAACATTGTGGAAAATATTTGATTTTTCTTTTCAAGAGGTGCATTGTCAGTAATAACTACAGTAGATTTCGGATATAACGACTTCGCTTATAACAGCTTACCGTTTACAGCGACAACAATGTAAACTCATAATTAGGTACTAGGAAAACATATTCGTTTAAGTTTTAAGCGACCAACTGCTTAAAGCGACCCATAAATAAACCACTCAAGCGACCTATTTTAATGATGATTCGTCCAGTTAGAATGACGCGCAGTAGTATGCAGTCTTTATCATCAGTTGTGACAACCGCTCCACACAATGAGTTCTGTGAAGTCAAAATGTCCCTCTAGGGTCGTTATATCCGGATTCTACTGTATGTAATATTAATGTTTTTTTTATACGATAGCTCCCCCCGGAGGCCCTGAGAAAAACAATTTCTCTCGGGGCCTGTGTCATGTTTAGAGATGCTGTGTAGAGGGTCTTATTAGGGAAAGGAGGGAGAGGAACTTCTGGCAAGGAAAAGAGTATGAGAGGTGGGTAGGACTCTGGGGGTCAGTATGTCCAGGAACAACGGACTTATAAATCCCACTGCAGTGCAAGGCGATGGGTCAAGAGAGTCTGGCTGGAGAAGTAAAAAAATCTCCCTCTATTAGTCTGTCCCGATCCGGCCCACCACGCAGAAGGTGGGCAAATGTATCCACTGCAAAACCTAGACGAACCTCACCCCAATAACCTGGGCATCCCCGCTAAGTCACCAAACGTAGCAAACCACTTGAGGTGCCCTATGGTAGGAGTGTTAGTTATCCAATAATTTAGTTACTTCCCGGGGCGGCGATTCTCATAACCACCTCCCAAATTGTGTATTGTTTAAGTTAATGTGATATTCTTTGAAACTTAGGGACTGAGAGATTAATCTCAATGTTTTTGCTGAACTTATTTTATTGGTTTAAGTAAAATTTCAAAAAAAAAACGTAAACATTTTATTTAAATATATAATTTATATTATCAAAAAATACATTATGCATAACACTAATTAAACGCGTATGATTGTCTTGAGATTTAATTTACACATTAATTGCCATTTTTATTATTAAGACTAACAGCTCAATAGTCAAGCAGATAAGATTGCACATTTCCAGCTCGGTCCAGATGAAAGAGGGACAACCTGAACATAGATTGTCCAGTTGATTAGTCAGACATCTCTGAAAAATCGAAATTTGAGTTGAGTTTACAGTTAATTGTAAAAGTAAACCCTCAGATTACTCGTAAATGTTACCGGAAATGTATGAAATCTAAGAATTGTATAAAACTCCTGGGAAATGTATGCAATTCCGAAGCTATTTAGAAAATATATAAAATATTGTTTTAAAAATTATTTAATACATACCTATCCTAGGAAATGTATACATTTCCTAGGAATTGTATATAATTCCAATATTGTATTAGGAAATGTATAAAAAGAATGCTTTCTGTAATAAAACACGTTGTTTTATTTATAGCTCTGTTTTTCATGAGTTGCACAAACCTCATACCCCCACTCCAATGTGAATTATCATTGTCTTGCATTTACATGGTCAACATATTTTCAATACCCTGATTTGCTCTTTCCACACTCCCCTGACTTTACGAATGCCTGGGTTTACCTAACCTAACCTGACTGTTTACGCGGCACTAGCGCGATAGCCTGATCAGACGATGCAATCCCCTCGCCCCGCTATCCCCGCATACCCATTGATATCAATGTTTTACATTTCCGATTGCTATTTAGGAAATGTATAGATTTCCTAAGAAATGTGTCTAATAATATATATATATATATATTTTATTTCTCACATTACATGCGTCTGTGTTTTACATAGCATATAAAATAACACCAGGGGTGCTAGCATAGTCCATCGATAAGGATCGGTAGGATAATTGTCGGTAACTTCTCATCGTTCCCTAGGACAACTGCAGATCGCTAAAGTACAAACAACAGTTGATATCGAATATATTAGGGACACTTAGTCATTGTGAACTGTCACCTATTCGTTTGCGATCTGCAGTTGTTCTAGGGAACGATGAGAAGTTACCGACAATTATCCTACCGATCCTTATCGATGGACTATGCTAGCACCCCTGGTGTTATTTTATATGCTATGTAAAACACAGACGCATGTAAATAATATTTGATATAATATATGGTGAATATTTGAATATTTCTTTCCTCATTATCTCAAAAATTAGTATTATTTGGAGATGTCTGACAAATCAACTGTATGACCGATACAGGTGACGTCCTGCTTCCATTAGTCCCAACGTGTATGGGACCTACCTAATCGAAAACGGTCCATGTTTACAATATAATTATATACAGCAGTTAATGGTGAATACTTGGAGCAGGTGGATGAGTTTGTGTATTTGGGAAGTATGTTTACGAAAGATGGGAAGACTGATAAGGATATTGAAAGAAGGGTGAATGCAGATAACTACAGGTATAGGGTATGCCAACAAAAATCGGTCCAAAGCGAATGGAGTGCTGGTACCCACCATGTATGGTAGTGAAGCATGGAACCGGCAGAGGAAGGATGAAAGTAGATTGAATGCTATAGAGATGAGATCCCTGAGGCCTATGTGTGGTAAAACCATGTATGATTGTGTGAGAAATGTGGATATCCGCAAAGAATGCAAGGCTGATGTAAGCGTAATGAATAAGATTAAGAAAGGGACCCTCATATAGTTTGGGCATGTAGAGCGAACGAACGAAGAAAGGAGTATAGAAGGAGGATATATGACGCAAAAGTGAATGGAAGAAGAAGTTGTGGATGCTCGAGGAAGACATGGCACAATCAAGTGAACCAGATATTTGAGTCGGGCCATGTCAGGAGTCGGAATAATAGAAGAGCATGTATGAGAAGATGTATGAATGTGAATGAAGCAAGGAGCGTGTGCCAAGATTGAGTTGTTTGGCGGTCGGTCCTCTCTGCCTACCTCTGCGGGGAAACGGCGTGATGGTTAGTTAGTTATAGCAGAATGTTTACCAACTAATGAAAACATTTAATAACTCAGGTGTGGGGCAAACGTCATTCCTATGTCTACCTACGTTAAATTGTTGTAAAAAAAAGCTTATGTGTCCAAGCGGTTGAACAAAGTTACAAAAAAGTAAATATTGTCGAAAATATTTTATTTCCAAACAACGCATATTCTTAAAAACTAGGTGGTGTAAATGGCCATGGCACCTTCAATAATTAACTTTTAGCTTTCTGGTTATCACAAGCATTTGAAATGCCTATAGAGAGAGCAAGAAATAATTAAGACATCAACTATAATTTGATCTTGGGAACTTTCTTCAAGTCAGTATACAGGGCAGCTAAGAGAGTCTGTATTTCATCTTCATGGGTCCACAGGCTTAGCAACTGGTAAGTGACTACCTTTTTAAGAGTTGCATCATTTGCGTTTCGAGACAATACCGATCTTACTTTCAGATTGAAACAACCGTTAACGTTTGTGTAATGGAGAAGCATTAGGGTATAGATAAAGTGAGCGTATTGACAGTCAATGTTATTGAGATAACCTCCCGCGACATTAGAATGGCCGCTGATAGCTTCCATGTATCCCTCGGTGATTATTGGCATCACATAGTCAACCTGAAAAAGAATTCAATGAAAAATTGTTAATGTACTGAAAATTTAAATATATTCCGCATGCTATTCCCCCTAGCCTGTAATGGGTACTTTTTTATGAATAACGCACAAGAGTCCCAACTTCTCCCGTTTGCACCCAGGGAGACTATGGCATCCCCAATTGGGGTATGTTGTGGGGCTGAAGGTAATGGGGAGGGGAAGGATAAGGGGAGGGGGAAAGTGGGGAAGTACCTGGATATTCAGATCTGGTCATCAAACACAGCTAAAGCCATTTCAAGCCACGTTTCAATTCTGAATGGTTGTCTTACACCAGGGCGATACTGAGAGTATCTTCCACTGTGGAACGTGAAGCAAATATACTGTATATTATTTTTAATGAATTAATTGTGAAATATTACAAATTAATCAAATAAAATATATTTGCGCACGCGGGGTTCGAACGTGACCTTCGAATTGGGACTCGAGGGCCTTACCCCTCGGCCACGCAAGCCGTTAAAGACTAAGGCTTCTGGAATCTATTTATGAAGAGCTCGGTTGGTTTTTCAACTCGCACAATCTTATTCATTTGCAGTTGTTCAGGACAACATTTTATTTTTGGATAAGGTAGGAATGCTTTTGTGGTTTACGTAACCATTCGGACATGGTGGCAGGGGGAAAATACAACAAAAATAATATATATTTTAAAAAAATAATGTTGTATTTTTTACCTTTTCATAATACTTTCTTATGTAATGATCGGCATTCGCTGAAACAGTTCTTTTATTATTTTCCAAAAGAATCACATTAATCCTGTTTCCTCCATTGTCATAGTTACTTATAGCGTCTGCCAAGTTCTGGGCTATCGTTATGCCATCATACGAATAAGTTAACATTACAGAGGGACCATCTTCTACTTCTTTGCTTTCCAATGAAGATTGATTAGGTTTCCCTTGTTGCTTTGGAGGATCGCGTCCTATGAGCGCAGTGCTGTCATTATTTAGGTCAGTTTTTGCCTCAAGTGGTTTTAAAACCAATGTTACAAAGTTATCAACAAACTTTGGAATTAAAATATCGATTCCGCCCACTCTTGAAGAATTGGAATAATATCCTTGGTCTTGTTCACTATTCCTTTGTTTTTCAGCCAACTCTATGAAAAGTCTTTTCAGGGGGTCAAAAATGCGCTCTAAAACATCTAACCTTCCCATATCCATTAAAGATTTAAGAATTTTTCCAAATGTAGCATCCGCATCTTGGGTGAATACACGGAGCATTGTGTCCGTGGGACATCTGAGCTTATGATTATCGTAAATATACTAAAATAAAAAGAGAGAATTAAAATGAATATGTTATAATAATTTAACTTCCCACAAGCAGTACGAAACAAGCACACAATCAATATCATAGTAAATCTATCCCATTTTCCCACCACAGGATAGTTTAACAAGAAAACTTTTTGAGTCGCTGGCCACACTCAATACAAACATGTCAACAAGAAAAAAAACATGGCCGAACTGTTAAAATGATTAAAAGAAATCTTGAAACTTTGACTAAAAGTGGAACTCTAATATAGTATTTTCCATCCCCCTGGGCATGAATAGTGGTCATTAATTATGTCTTACTCCGCCTCATGGTTAATACGCAATATTTCTTATTTAAATAGTTAGATTTAGCTTTATTATTACGAAAAAATAGTATTTATGTAAGGGGAGATGAAAAAATATGCATTTTCTATTTTAATTTTAGATTAAACCACTTACGCAAGGTGTTTGACGCCATGTTTGGTCAAGTGAAACTTCAATTATTACAAGAAACAACTATTTAGTTGGTAGGTTCTTAGTTTAGGTAAACTAAGTAATTCATGCGTATTTAGATTGAAACAAAATTTTTCAAATATCAAATCCACAGAAAAGAAATGGTGGCAAAGGAAATGCTTTCAACGCCATTATTGGCCAAGTATGCTCCTTATTATCCGTGCAACGATATTCAACAAGAAATAATCAGTATTATCCATGAGGCGGGCTTATACATTTTTACCTAGTGGTCTTTTATAGACATTAAACAGAATCGAAGTGTTATTTAAAAATATATAAATTTGTATTAAATGTGGTCAGCGATCTTAAAAGATTACCAAAATCTTTTTACTGATAAAGCAACATTTTTACTTACGGTTAATTTTTCTTCATTGATTCCCAGATAACGACCTAAATCCATCCATGCTGGATATTTATCATGTCGTTTTGGTAAACGCAAAACAAGCGTTACATATACTTCCAAACATATTTTTGGTATTTCTTGAAGTCTATCCTGAAGAAAAAGGTAGCTAGCGTGAACTCTGTAGCCCACATCACGAAGACTGTTAAATTCACGGACTCTAGAGTCATTCTGGTCTTCGAAATCTGGAAAACTGAATTGAAGCTGTTCATCAAAGCTTGCACTGAAATAAAACAGCATTAATATTTATCAGTGTTTTAATGTAAATTTAACACACTAGATCCTGAAACAGTATTAAGATAATGTATAATATTGTGTGGAAAGAATTAAAATAATTTTGTTATATATTTTGTATATTTTGTTATATATTTTGTAATAAGTTGTCGGTATTTACTAAGCCAGGAAACACTTAAAATAATTAAATTAAGAGTTGAATTACACACACGATTAGTCTAAAAGATGAAGGAACGTTACCTAGACATCATGGAATACGTTTTTATTATTCTCGTAAAAATCGGACTCGGTGAAAATCGAGTCTACAGAAAACTAAAAACAAATGCGAGACAACAGGAAAAACTTTTTAAAAACTTCGACTTGAGTGACAGGTGACAGAACAACCCATACCTACCAACACTTTTCGATTTTTTTATGGCTAATAAATTGTGGTTATTTATGGTTAGCAATGAAGCGGGTAGTAACCTATCCGCATAAGTAATTTAAAAATAATTTTGTTATATGGCAACAAAAGTTGTGAAAAAATTCAAATATTTTAAATTAAAAATAATAATGGTTGAGGTTGAGGTGTTTACAAATAAATACAAGTAAAGCATTTATTTGCCTGTAAAATTATTGATATCAGGATATTTCCATATAGAATAAAAAGCACATTATACCAACATGAGCACTCAGTCAGAAGCAATGTCATTAGATGAAATAATTGAAGATTCACAAATAACTTCTGCTCAAGCAAAGAAGTTTTCATCTTTTAAAATGTACAAATCCGGTGATCTACGTTCTATTGATGAATTGCGTATCCTTTATAAAGATGTTTTTTGATTTACTCGTGGTTTCACCTACTCAGAATAATGTAAAAAGTTTCTTATTTTTACATTAATCTGTAATCATACTTGAATAAATCATTTGAATAAAAATTTTCCTTACATCTAGGACATCATAGATCCAAAATTTCGTCACATTTTTCAGTATCCATATTTCAATAAAATCCAGTCAAAAATACTGGACGATGTTTTGTATACTGGTAAGTTGAATGCAACCACAATAATTATTATACCACTGAAGTGTTATTTGTATATAATCGAAACTATTGTTATTTTTGATTATTTCTTTCAGACAAATCGTTGGTCGTGTCAGCTCCCACTGGATCTGGAAAAACTGTTTTATTAGAACTGGCCATTGTGCGATTACTGATGGTTCTGGAAGAACTAAACTATAATGGAGACTTTAAAATTGTTTACAGTAAGTTAATTTTTGCAACTAATGTATATAAATATTATTTAATCACGCAAATGTATTATCTTATCCATAACAATGTTTATTTGTCAACAGTGGCGCCGGTAAAAGCTTTGTGTACTGAAAGATTGTCCGACTGGTATGGAAAGTTTTCAAAACTAGGTTTGCCATGCATAGAAGTTACTGGAGATACTGACTCTTTGGACTTTAGGCATCTCAAATTTTATAAGTATGCTTTTCACTTACCTAAGTAAACATAACACCTAATTATTTTGTTTCTAGTTCTAGTTAAAGGTCAACAATCTCAAAAACATAATTGAAGAGCTGGATACAAAAACAACTATAATTAAAATTGTAATTTTGAGTGAAACATGCAATTTGTTTGAAATGCGTAGAATTCACTTGTAACTTTCAAATTTGCGTGTAGCTCTATCTGTAAAACCTTTGGAAGTATTAATTAAACAGCAGATAAAGAAGGGATCGAAGATATCAAAATGGGAGCAAAAACGGTTCATTCAGCTCTTCAGTTGTAATTGTATTTAGAAATGAAGGAAAATCTTACCAATTAACATGGGTTTTTCAAATTGCAGTACCTATCTCAAAAATGTGTTCTCAGGGTGGCTGAGATTTTTCTAAATTAAAGATATTTATTTAAAATCTGAACTAGGTACACAGTAATATTATTTGTTCTTTTTTCAGGATCATAATGACAACTCCAGAGAAATGGGATTCACTCACTAGGAGATGGAAGGATCATAAACTAATTGTTCAAATGGTGAAACTATTTATAATTGATGAGGTAAACATTATAAATACATATTAATAAAATTGGTAGATGACAGGGCAGGCCCGATGCAGGTGCAATGGAAGCAGTCCGCTCCTGGTGCCGAATTGCCAAGGCACCAAGACCCTGATAATATATAACACTTCACCCTTCAGATTATTTTTTTTATAAAAATGGCGCTACACAAAAATACAAATCACCCGAATATTATCGATTACGGAGATCACCATATTTTGAAAAGGGTTGCAAAATTTTACTTGCGCCAGGACTTTGGCCGTTTGGCCGTTTGGCTCAGAGCCGGCCCTGAAAATATATTGAAATAAGCGCCTAGACCAGCACTTTTTTATGACATTAACTCCACACAGGAGGCTCTGAGGAAAATAGTTTACCTCAGGGCTTATGTCATCTTTGAAGATGCTGTGTGGAGGGTCATTTTGAGGAGAGGAAGGAGTGAACATGGGTCATGAAGAGACCCATTGAGACCCCAGTTGAACTCACGAACGAGTCGTAGAAGCGACCGGCTCTCACGTGACAAATATCAACTGTATACATATATATGTTAGGCACGATTCGTTTGTTGTTTGGCATGATTCCCAAGTATGCACCGGTGCCGAAGGGATCAATGACGCTAGTTCCTCGTAAACAGTAGAATACAGTAGTGACGGTAGAACAATGAAAGCATACTTACCTGACACCTGTGCTCTAAATATTTCAATCCGCTTGTTAAGAAAGAAGAATATAACAAACGGACCACCCGTTTATGCACAGAGTTAAGGGTTTTTTCGGGTATTTTGGGGCTCCAAACCAGAGGTGGCTACTTCTTTGTTGAATCCTAAAAATTATAGTAGCATAAGTGATGTGGTTTGATTTGTATTATAGTATTGTTTTGGTTTATATTTTATTTTATGTTACTGTTACACGTTTTACTAATATTGTTCCATATTAAGTTACCAGTTTTACATTACCTCATGCTAAAACTTTTGTGTAATTTTTGAAAGCTCATTCGGTATATTCTGTTCTTGTAATCTATACAAAAGCCCAGCTAGTAATCAAACCAAATACTAATAATAATTTCTCAACACAAAGAAATATTTTTGCATATTTTATATTTATTTTAGGTTCATCTACTAAACGAAGATGTTAGAGGGCCTGTTCTTGAGGCAGTAGTTAGCAGAATGAAAACCATTCAGGTAAGTTTTCTCTATTAACAGCCAGTCCGCTGCTGAACATTTTTATGTTTAGATTTGAAACAGAAATTGAAAGAGAATACAAGACAAAGAAAAACTTATTACAGAATGAATCTGAAATAATAAGACAGATATTTTTGGAAAATTGATCCTCTCTGTATCACGCTATGGAGAGTCCTTTTTTAAATGCAATGACCACACAAAAGCGTTAACTGTTACAAACCTCATCCTTCTTCATACTAAGTGATGCAAAATCATGTGGTTTTGGTTTTAAAATGAGATCGCTTAGAAATATTTTTGATGCTTTAATTAAATACTGCGAGCAGAACCCCTAATTTTCCTTTGAAATAATCAAGAACTTTTTTATTAGTTTTTTTACAAGCCCAAAAAAAATAGATATCAAGCCCATAAAAACTGCTCTAACCTTCAAAACCTCCCACTTACAAACCCGTTCTCGGTTACGGTTTTATTCTGTTGGCGAGCCAAATAAATAAAATAGAACCATGAAAAAAAATAATAATAATGTGGAAAATTAAATTCTTTAGAAAATGATCGTTAACATTCAAATATTATGTTTTGTTTTTGTTTTGTTTATTTAGATGTATGCACATTTTTTTCATACATCTAGTAAGAAAATACAATAATACAATTTAATTAATACAGTTTAAAAAATACAAATAAAAAAATACAAATAAAAAAATACAAATTAAAAAATACAATTTAAGAGATTAATTTAAGATTATATTTTTTTTTTTTGTAATCTAATCAATGATTGTTTTTAATATATATAGCACATGTCCTACGAAAAGTGCTAAGGTTTGAGGCTTCCTTAACGGCATTCGGTAGGTTATTATACAGTTTTTGTCCTTTATAAAACACGCTATTTTGGGTGCACGAAAGCTTAGTTTTGGGAAGCCTAAAATCTCTGCATCTTCTCGTAGGATAATTATGAACATTTTCGTGATACATAATATTACTATTCAGATAACTTGGCAGCATATTATTTTTGAGTTTGTACAACATTGTTAAGGTATTATATATTATATGTTGTTTGGTTGTCATCATATTTAAATTTTGTAACATAATTTTGACTCTAGTAAAAATGTTGCACTTTAAAATGATCCTCATTCCCCTATTCTGTATAACCTGTAGTTTGTTATTTTGTGCTTCGTTACATAGGAATAAAACACTAGAACAATAATTTAAATGCGGAGTTACAATAGAATTGTAAACAAGGCGCGTTGTCTTGAGATCCAAGTTATTTCTGATCCTTCTAAGGAATCCAACCTTTTTAGCAATTTTCTTTGTTATGTATTCTAAGTGTTCGTCGAATTTCAATTTGTCGTCTAATATTACACCCAGATATTTAATACTGCTAACCCTTTCTATATTTACGTTATCAATTTTTAGTACTATCTGCTCGTTTCCTCCCAGGCTATCCACAATTAAAAATTTGGTTTTCATAACATTTAATTTTAGTTTATTTTGGTTTAACCAGAGAGTTACATAATTTAAGTCAATTTGTATTTTCTCAATGGCGTCCTGTAAATTTTTGCTGGCTATGTATAACAGTGTATCATCAGCAAAGAGTTTAATTGAACAATGCTTTAACACTTTGATAATGTCATTTATATATATAATGAACAACAATGGACCTAAGACAGAACCCTGCGGAACACCTTTATTAGTACTATGTGGTTCAGATGTTATCCCACCATATTTGGTGACTTGTGTTCTTTCTGACAGGTAATCAGCAAACCACTTATTTTCTTTGCCATTAATTCCAATATTACTTAATTTTTTTTATTAATCTATCTCTATCGATTGTTTCAAATGCCCGTTTTAAATCTAGAAATACTGCAATAATTTTACTTTTTCTATCTCTAAAATTTTTCCACTCATCTATAACATACTTGATAGCGGTTTCACAAGAATATTTGTTTCTAAAACCAGATTGTTGTCGAACTAATATCTGCTTGGCATCAATATATTCAGTCAATTGCTCCTTTACAATGTATTCCAATATTTGTTCATATTTGGGTAAACAATTTATTGGTCTAAAGTCGTCAAATTTTTTTGGGTTGTCAATTTTTGGAATAGGAGTTATTACAGATGTCTTCCAAGTTTTGGGAAAAACTCCACTATTCAAAGACTCATTGATTATTTCGACCATCGATTCGCCAATAACATTTATAGAGTTTTTGATTATATTTATTGTAATACCATCTTGGGATTCCTTTGACTTCATATTACTCAGCACCCTCTTTAAGTACGCTAAATCTATATTTTTAAACTTAAATTCTTCATCGGTGCACATTGGCTTGTCTAGTTGGTTCTCGGGATGCTGTGGAATACTTTCAATTATAAGATCTATGCTCGAAATAAAATGCTTGTTAAATTTAGTCGTTATCTTCTCTACTTCTTCTTCAGTTCCATCTGGGAATTCAATTGACTTTACTACTTCTTTTTGCTTACCCTTTATGATTTCTTTTAGTGTAATCCAAAGTTTTCTTGGCTCATTCTGTCGTGTTTCTAATTTTTGCTTATAATAATCGCATTTATGTTGTTTGATTTGTTTGGAATAAATATTACGAATTTTTTTATATGCATTCCATTTTTCGTCTGACGGTTCCAATTTTGCCGCTTTATACGCATTATCTCTTTGTTGCTGAAGGTTGTGTAATGGTTTTGAATACCATTTATTCGTATTTTTAAACTTAACCCTTTTCATTGGCATATTTATATTGACTGCTGAAGTCAAAATATTGACGAAGGTCTCTGCTTTGTCATTTAGGTTATTTGATTCGGTAACTTGAGAAATACTATTTTGTAAAGTTTCACAAAATTTTGTTTGATCATATTTCCTTTTATCTCTATATATAATATCCCTTGATTCATTTTTAATTATACTGTGCGCCTGAGCTTCGCCAAATAAAATAAAATGGTCTATTTGGATATATTTTTTCTTGAATTTTTTATTCAAGAAAAAACATCTACAGGTGGCTGGTGATAAAATGTACCTTATGGCCATCTACATAAGAAGTGTTATTGTAAGCGGCCTGATCCTGAATTTTACAAAACATGGTGCATCACCTTAATCTTTGTAATTGTTTACATGTGTTGATATTAAAGCCTCCATTACATTGAGCTAGTTTACAAGCTACTAGCCGGCGAATTCACCAATGTAATCATATTTACTAACTAACTAGCAGATTGTGAACAATACAAAGTTTACTAGCAAAAAACAAAAAAAAAAGAAAAGAAAAAAGCTTGTAAACTAGCCCCGTATCATCGATGCTTAATCCATACACTCCGTGAAAACTTCACAATGTTTGTGCTTTTCTACATATTGATATCATTTCCTTCCAGTCTTCCTTGACAGTATCGAAGTATGCCAAGAAGAACAAGGAGTCTTACAGCAACAATGTGGAAGATGAGAATGTGGCAGAGTTTAATGTCCATTCCGATGACTCTGAGGACCAGCTGCCTCTTGAGATAAGATTCATCGCTGTCTCCGCCACCATACCTAATGCCGAGGATATTGCAGAATGGCTCGGCACCAAGGAATGCCCGGCTGCATGTTACAAGTAACTATGTTCAATTACTTCATTTGGTCAAAGCGATTGTCACTATAGAACCAGTAATCTTCAATCAGAAATACCCAATCAAACTTAAAAATTATTTTTGTAATAAAAAGGTATATCAAATATCTAACCAGGACAGGTGCTGTTTTGTGTATTATCTTGCTTATAACCGCTTGGGCACATAAGCTTGTTTTCAAGACAATTTAACGTAGGTAGACATAGGAATGACGTATGCCCCGTACCTGAGTTATTAAATAATGAAGTAAAGGTAATAAAGAAATCAGTTTTGGTTACGTTTTTAGATTTTCACAGCCAAAAGCATTTTCGTTGTTTGTTTGTGGGGTGTTATGCCGTGTTGTGCTACCTCCTTCTTTAGCCGACGTTTCGGACTGCGTTGCAGTGTCCATCATCATCATCATGATGTGACATCGTCGGATCTGCCGGATCTGCCCTGATGATGGACACTGCAACGCTCTCCGAAACGTCGGCTAAAGAAGGAGGTAGCACAACACGGCATAACACCCCAAAAACAAACAACGAAAAGACAAATTTTTATTCCAATGTCAATAGGTAATAGGGTATATTCACAAACGAGGGATTCTGTTGAAAATATATGGAATATTTAAAGATAATTTTTCTGATTTTAATCGTCGTATTAAAAATGTTTGCTGTTTATGTTTTCATTCAAATTTATTCATTTTAAAAACGCTCAAAAACCTACATACGCACGTCATCAAATAAACAAAGTAGAACTCTCGGAAATTTTTCAAGAACGAGCCACTCTTATAACGTCAAGTATCGTTTTGGCGGGAATACAAAAATGAACAACTTAGACTCGCTGTAGAAAATTTATTCATCATAAAAATAAAATAAAAATGCTATTCGTAATTTTTTTTTAATAAATTTTTTAAGCAATTAAAAAAAATCGTGGAAATACCCTATTTGTAATTTAAATTTACACCCATCAACATTATTTCTTTGAGAGTGTGGAATGTATCGGGAGCATCTCCTTTCCTTATCCTATATTCTTCTTTCTCTCCCACCCATCTTAAATTATTAAGACCCAATAAAACTCAACAAACACAATAAAACTCCAAACAACATTAGCATAAGGTACTTTTTAGGCTTGACTTCAGTTAACTTTATAACTATTTATCTCTGTATTCTGTATTCTATGTGTAAGCTGTTGTTTTGCTTTGTAGGATTGGTGAAGAATACCGCCCTGTAAAACTAAAGAAAGTTGTAGAAGGATTTCCGTTCAAGGATGGTCAAGGTCTTTTCAAGTTTGATATGTATCTGAGTTACAAGCTACGACCCATCATAGAGCGCTATTGCGATGGAAAACCTACCCTAGTAAGTCAAATAGCCTTGTTATTTTGGGACAATTCGTCGCCTTAGTTCTTAATTGTCCTAATGACCATTAACAAATTTTACAGGAGGAGGTTTTCTTTCATTGTTTCAGTGAAACATTATGATACGTAGGTGTTTAAGATGAAGCTATTTCCGTAAAAGTTAAGGTCTGATTAGTTTAAATAAATCTTATTAAAGTGATTAATTATCATTTTTGATACTTTATTTTTAGTTTTACAATGGAGATTAAACAAAAACTAAAATGGTCGTTTGGACAATTAAGAACTAAGGCAAATAAATATATTTTTTATTCGAGAAGATCTGTTAAGTCCTAAGAGCCCCTTCAGTTTTATTGGCCTAACTATTCGATATTCATTGGATAACCAACACCTCTGCCATAGGTTTTCCCAAGCTGTTCACTGCGTTTGATGATTTAGCAGGGGTGCCTGTATTCAAGGGGTGAGCTTTGTCCAGGTGGTTTCATCTATCCATCAGCTACATCTGGTGCACCAGATCAGGCGACCCTGGTTGAGGGAAACCTTTTCACAACTCCAGCCGGACTCTCTCGACCCTTCATTTTGAACCGCAGCAGGAAGAAAGGATTCATATATCCGTCACTTCTGGACATACTGACCCCGAGATTTCTCCCCACCCTTCAAACCCTTTTCCTTCCCAGAATTTCTTTTCCTTCCTTTTATTAAAAAGACCTTCCACACGTCATCCCCAAAAAGTTTAAATAGGCCCTGTGGCAAATTATTTTCCTCAGGGCCTCCTGTGTGGAGTTGATCTACCCAAAAAAAGTATGAATGATTAATAAACTGTATCACAGCAAAAAAAAATTTATATCAAAATGTACATTTTTTACAGATTTTTTGTAACACCAGGAAAAGCGTTGTGATGACAGCTGAAGTTCTGTCCAAAGAACTTATGTTTCAGTTTTCACAAGAACAATCATCTGCCTTCGCACAGATGGCTAGTCGACTGTCGGAGAAAAAATTGCAGGTACATAATATTTACATCAATTCACAAAACATAGGTATATGTTTTCAAAATAACATATCGATCCTTTGGAATAACAAGGTTCCATCTGTTGCGGAAACGTCACGCGGTTATGGGATCTATGGTAAGTTACCTTAGAGTTCATTACCGCATGACGTTAAAGCAACAGATGGAACCTTGTTATTCCAAATGCTCAAATATTGAATTTTAAAGTAACACACATTTCTTTTCCAATATACCAAAAATATATTTTTAAATATGTTTTCAACATTGATAATGTAAGCAAGTTCAAAGTTAATTTAGGTACCTACCCACAGCTAACAGTCAATTATTAACTTACATATTATTATTTGAAACAGAATATTATAAAAAGAAAACATCATGTGATATAATTGTGAACCGTGAATCCTTAGAATGTGTTTTTGAAGTTAGAAGATTGTTTGTGTAAGACGGAAAGGTTTATAGATGCAGAGCAAATGGACGGATGCAAGAGTCTGGTGGATTTAGACCAAATAACCAAAATGCTCATTCTATTCTGCTCTTGCAGATTATTTTGGTGTAAACAGTTATAGAGCATGTTATCGGTGCTCCGAGTGTGTTCTCTAAAATTTAGTACAACGCTCTAAGAATTCTCGTTCGCTTGAAGCAAATACCAGAAGTGCACCCTAAACAATTGCCTCAAGTTTTTTTTTTGTTCGGACGCAAATTTTGTGTTCGGACGCAATCGCTCTTAAAGGCAGTTTCTACAAAGTGTTCTTGTGTTTTTGGAACTTGCGTCGACTTGTTTGTACTAATTATGGATTGGAGTAATGAAGAATGTCTACAAATGATAATACATACCAACATTTTCAGATGCCTGTGGAATCCAGCATACGGATAACAAAAATAAATAATAATAACTTGTGGAAAATAAAATAAAAATAAATTAAGTACATATGTGTACCTAACCATAAGTCTCTTCCTTCTTTTCATTTTCGGACATGGTGTAGTAAACACTACCACTAATTGTTGAAGAATGAGCAGTAAGAATTCACTCACCTGATCTAAGCATCCCTAGAGCATCTGCAAGAATTCTAGTTCTTGTTTGTTGGTATTCTTTTGGTGTAAATGGTAAAAACGAATTACCGGATACACTAAACATCAAGAAATAATGCTCTTGTTCCGGCACTAGCTCTTGTTTGGTCTAAATTTACCTTCAGGAGAATACAGTAACATGACTCGCGTATGGATAGAATACATATTATGTAAAAACAATCCGTCAAGTCAAGAGTCAGAAAAGAAAAGAGTTTGTAAGAATGTGGAGGATAGAGTTGTGTGATTTTTCATTTGCTATACTTACCGGTGTGATGATTACCATCTGAGTATCAAAACATTTTAAAAAATGCCTTGATCTTTACTTTTCAGGTATTAGTGAGGAGTGGAATAGGTTGCCACCATGCAGGATTCATACAGTCAGATAGAAATATTATTGAGCAAATGTTTCGACAAGGCAATCTCCCATTGCTCATAACTACCTCCACTTTATGTAAGTTCTTACATGATAATAATTTATTAAGTGTGTTTTATCAGAAAATACCGGAAATTAGTCTTTTTAAATCAAATTCTAGACATATTGACTCTTTTTTACAAAAAAACATAAATTTATTTTGAAAGATTGTTATTTTATCTGGTACACATAGTTTTAAATTTTTGAAAAAGTAAGTATATTTATAATATACTAAGGTTATGCCATTGGTCGTTGGCAGATTTATTCAATTTTCAAATGATAGATTCTATTAAACAACACGAATTTCAAATCATATAATCATACAATTTAAACCATGTACATCACCACCTTCTATCAATGCGTCCTAACCTTCTTTTCCTCTCTGAAACACAGATAGCTGAGCCTCCAGATGCCTCCTATCTGGACTGCCCGGGCTACGCCCTCGTTGGCAAGTTCAGACCCAAAGGAGGTGTCTGTCTCTATAGCCGATCTGACGTCAACTGTGTGCGTCTGTTGAATCTGGAAAAACCCAGATTCGACGTAATGTGGGTGCGCGTCAATCTTGCCAGTACGGCAAGATTCTACGCGTGTTTATATTGCTCACCGAACCTTAGCGAATCAGACACATCCGAGCTATTCAAACATTTGAGCGAGACTATTGATGACCTCTTGCCCCGCTACCCTTCGGCTGAGTTTGTGGTTCTGGGGGACTTCAACGTTCATACCGAACCAAGGTTGAAGTTCTCAGGAACAACAGACTCGGCTGGCCGACAGGCGGAATCCTTTGCCCTTTGCCACGGATTGGAGCAGATGGTTCAGGAGCCTACAAGGGTTCCTGATGTCCAGACTCACCGCTATAATCTGTTAGACCTATTTTTAACCACTGTGCCACACGGTTACAAGATTGAGGTCACAGCGCCTTTAGGATCGTCCGACCACTGCCTGGTGACGACCTCAATCCCTGTCAACTTCAGACCGCCAAAAGAAAGGCTGAAGAGAAAAGTGTGGCACTATAGGTCAGCAGACTGATTCGGTCTGCGGGCTCATTTCAATGCTTTCCCGTGGTCAGCTGTCTGTTTTCGGACTTCGGATCCCTCAAGATGTGCCCAGGAAATTGGTGAAGTCATTACATCCGCGATGGATGGCTTCATTCAATCCACTGTTAAAGAAACTGGTGTGGGCTCAAAGCCGTGGTTCAGTCGACAATGCTCCGAAGCAGTTCGGCGAAAAAACGCGGCTTACCGAGCCTACAACACATCTAGAACCTCCGAAAACAGAGCAGCATATAACAAATTGGCAAAGGAAAGCAAGAAGATCATAAATAGGTCAAAGTTCGAGCACGACCTGCAGATCAGCAAAAAGCTTGCTGCATGCCCGCATGGCAGCAGAGCCTTCTGGTCGCTTGCGGGCTCAATAGGTCGCAATTTCTGCAAATCCAGTCTGCCACCTCTTACCAGACCTGATGGCTCACTAGTAAATACCGCCACCGAAAAGGCTAACCTATTAGGAAAAATGTTTGCGGATAACTCAACCCTCGATGATCGGGGTGCAGTCCCGACGTCGGTTCCTCACTGCGGTTTCTATATGAAAAAGCTGAGGATTCGGCATCGAGATGTGCTCCAGGTTTTACGAGGGCTTGATGTTAATAAAGCTAGTGGGCCTGACGGAATCCCCGCCCTGGTATTGCGGAGGTGCGCTGCAGAAATAGCTCCGATTTTGACAAAGCTTTTCAAAATGTCCCTGAATTCTGGCTCTGTACCCTCTGGTTGGAAAAAAGCGGTCATCCATCCTATTCCAAAGAAGGGTGACCGCTCCAACCCGGCCAACTACCGTCCCATAGCGATCACATCAGTTCTATCCAAACAAAATTAATAACGACAAAATTAATTCTAAACAAAATTATTAACGACCGTCAATACGGATTCCGGCGGAACCGCTCGTGCGGTGATCTTCTGGCGTATGTGACGCATGTTTGGGGGCGGTGCCTGGAACGTTTCGGTGAGACCCAAACGGTTGCGCTGGACATTTCCAAGGCCTTTGACCGGGTTTGGCACCGAGGACTTGTCAACAAACTGCCTTCTTACGGACTTCCCGCATCCTTGTGCAGGTGGATTGCCGACTTTTTGAGGGAGAGGTCGATTCAGACGGTTGCTGACGGTTTCACCTCTTCCTTGCATTCGATAAATGCTGGCGTCCCACAGGGATCGGTTCTGTCTCCGACTTTGTTTCTGTTGCACATCAATGACCTTTTGACATGTGCACCAATTCATTGTTACGCGGATGACAGTACAGTCCATGATAGCTTTTTGTTTGACAAGCCCCCAAAGGGTGCACAAATTCCAATGGCTCGGAGGGCTTTGAAGCAAAGAATGGACGCTTACCTCGAGAGTATTTTCTCTTGGGGTAAGAATAATCTCGTCGAATTCAATGTATCAAAGACCCAATCATGTCTGATTACGTCTAAAAGGGATCGAAATGACTATCTAGTCTCCTTCAACGGTAGCATTCTTCCGAACAGGTCTTCCATTGATATGCTCGGTGTAACTCTAAGTGACCAGCTCAGATATGGGGGCTCCATCGAGGCCAGAGTTAAGTTAGCCTCTCAGAAACTGGGCGTACTGTACAGGGCCCGCAGATACTTTAATAGTACACAACTGCTAACCCTGTACAAATCGCAAGTGCGCCCCACGGTTGAATTTGGCAGCCACCTCTGGCCTGGAGCCCCAAAGTACCTGAAAAACACCCTCGACTCTGTGCAGAAACGGGCGGTCCGTTTGATAGATTCTCCCGTCTTAACAAACGGATTGCAATCTTTAGAGCACAGGCGTCGGGTAGGAATGCTATCCTTGTTCTACCGGTATTTCAATAGAAGATGCTCCGAGGAACTAGCCTCATTGATCCCCTCGGCACCGGTGCATAGTCGGGAAACACACCAAACGCTCGCCCAACATATGTACACGGTTGACATTTGTCACATGAGAACGGGACGCTTCTACGACTCGTTCTTATGTTCAACAGCTCGGCTGTCGAACGATTTGCCGGCCTCTGTGTTTCCTCCTTCCTATAACATGGGTCTCTTCAAGACCCACGTTCACTCCTTCCTCTCCTCAAAAAGATCCTCCTCACAGCATCTTCAAAGATGACATAGGCCCTGAGGGAAATTATTTTCCTCAGGGCCTCCTGTGTGGAGTTAATGTAAAAAAAAAAAAAAAAAATACAACAAAATAAATCAATATAATCTAGTAATCACAGTTTTCAGAATTTTAATTTTAAAAATCTGAGAACGTGCTTTGTGACGAAAATACCTCAGTTTTCTATTTATTTAAGGTCTTACAAACTAAAATATTTCAGATTTTTTTTTACACATTTATTTTGTTTAGACATTATTGAAAAATTATAAATTATTTTGAACAAAAATTAATTTTAAGAAGTATATAATTTTCATTCATTTACCATCTCCCATTTGATCATTTTTATGGCAGTTCGAGACATAAATTCTCGCGATTCATTAGCCGCTGAGACACGGCCGTGCGAGGTTGTGTGTTCGCGCCGCTCTCAATGACATTTTGTAATAAATTCAAAACTTATACCGTTTGGCTTCATGGTTGTAAAAACATCCGCCCGCAGCGCTGTTAACAAAAACGGAATCGATAATGGATTGCTGGATATTATCTCTTAACTCTATTTTCCATGTTTTTTATTTATTTTCTATTATGTGTAAGATTACAATTATTATATTTTTCCAGCGATGGGAGTGAATTTGCCAGCCCACCTTGTTATCATCAAGACAACTCAATTTTACAACAATGGAGCATATCAGGTTTGTGGTAATCTTTTTCTGTTTTTAGTATTTACGTGTTAATAAAATTATTTGTAATATTGAAAATATTTATTTTATGTAATTCCAGGAATACGAGGAGAGCACAGTCCTGCAGATGATGGGACGAGCCGGTAGACCACAGTTTGATACAGAAGGAGTGGCTGTCATTCTGACCAAGCTTCAAGATAAGGTTAGTCTTTACTGATTTTATATTGTTGATCATTACACCATTTCAACAGGGATAGGCAGATATATTTCTAACGAAAAATAAAATTAAATGATTATTGTGCAGGTATATATAGAAAATATGTCATTTTATCACATGATCCGGGCTTTTTAGGTACATGGTTTATGACACCAATAACTAGTGTGGCCAAATTCATTCCCAGATTCACTAAATGGCCAGATTTGTAGAATATATAATATTTTTTTGGAATTTAAGTAACATATATGCATGGAGTAAATCTCTTCAAAACAAAATAAATGATGAAGACTCATCGCTCTTTCACAAAACTTGCTACCGTGCTAAATTTATTGCTTGGATGATCAAAGCTCGTGGGTAGATGGCGCAACTAGGTCAATTTTACTTAAATTACGTGTTTGAATACAGGTATTAATGAATATTAGGAATATAATTTATTTGCGAGAAACAAACGTCTTGTTCATAGAATAAAAAGATAATTAGTTATATTGTCAACTGAAGTCAAGCCAAAAGAATCTCTTATGCTTATGTTGCTCGGAGATGGAGTTTTATTGTGTCTTAAAATTAATTTTAGGTGAGGGGGAGAAAAAGAGGAATATAGGATAAGGATAAGAGAGGCTCCCAATACATTCCACACATTAATTTTCGATCGTACGCATTATTTCTATTGGATATTTCTGAAGGGCATTGCTAGAAATATCCATATTAAATTTTGTGTTATATTGCGCATATATATGGGGAATCAGAGGCCCTAGCACGCTCGCTCTTTAACGATCGATAGAATAACTATCGTTAACTTCCCATCGTTCCCTAGGACAACTGCACATCGCTAACGTACAAACAACAGTTGATTTCGAATAAGTTAAGGACCCTTAGTCATTGTGAACTGTCACTTTTTCGTTGGCGATCTGTAGTCATGCCAGGGATCGATGAGAAGTTACCGATAGTTATCCTACCCATCGTTATCGAGCGCGTATGCTAGGGCCTCAGGACAGTTTATATAAACATATATTGTAATAGTATGAAGGCATATTAGACGGTTTTTAACGATTCCCTGCCAGTTATTGAATTCCGGCCATTAAGCTAGAGTTATAAAACATATATTGTAATATGATGGCATGTTAGAGGTTTCTTATCGATTATATCAGTTATACAGTTAATAACACAGGTCCGGGGCATACGTCATTCCTATGTCTACCTACGTTAAATTGTCGTGAAAACATGCATGTTTTTTTTTTGTTTATATATTAACTCCATACAGGGGGCCCTGAGGAAAATAATTTCCCTCGGGGTCTATGTCATCTTTGAAGATGCTGCATGGAAGGTCTTTTTGAGCAGAGGAAGGAGTGAACATGGGTCTTGAAGAGACCCGTGTTGTAGAAAGGAGGAAACACAGAGGCCGGCAAATCGTTCCACAGCCGAGCTGTTGAACTTAAGAACGAGTCTAAAAAACGACCAGATCTCATGACAAATGTCAGACAGTGACAAATGTCAACCGTGTACATATGTTGGGCCAAGCGCTTAAACATATATTGGAATATGAAAGCATATTAGAGCTTTTATATTAATTTAAAAGCTCTAATATGCCTCGTATTGAACACGGGTTTGGAAGGACAAATAGCATAACAAACCCGTGTGTGTTTCGAGGACGCTTGCCCAGTATTGAACACGGGTTTCGAAGGACAAGTAGCTTTACAAACCTGTGGATTTCGAGGCAGTACTGCCTCCTCTAAAAGAATCATTCCTCTGAATATTATTAATATGGAGACATATAAACTACTTATAGTTTGAGAGCTATTAAATGACCTATATTTGACCATTCATCCCATATTTTAAGGATTCATGAAGTATTTTTTATTCATTCAATATTATTTCTTCTTGTTTGTTGACTTCTGTTTGTTGTTTTTGAAACAGTTGATAACCACAGATGTATGTAAATTTAAATTCCAACAAATATATACATTTAATATGTAAACACTCGCTCAATGATTTGTAAGAAAAAAGATTTCAATAATTTTGGTTCTCGGAATGTCGATAACAAATAAATCAAAATAGATGGGAGTTGTTAAAAAGTGAAACTACTAAACTTTTTGTGATTATTCGAAGATTAGGTAAAATGCGCGGGAACCTTTGCAATAATTCCAATCAATGTTTTAAAATATCTCTTCAAATTGGCCACATTTTGGTCTGCGGACTCCGAGGATGTTTGCTAATTGGCCAAAATATGACCAAAAACACTCCACCAGTTAGGCCTGGGCAATCAAGGCAGCTGCCTAGGGCGGCAAGTTTTAGAGGGTCAACGATTCTTAACTCTTCTGGAAGTATTTGATTCACTTGATCATTCCATGACATAAAAACATACCATCCTCGGTCAAATAATTATTTCTGATGATATCTTTGCTTCAAATATTATAACCTTCCTTTTCCCCATTTTAAATGTGGATTATGTAGAGAGGTCTCTTTTTGGGTGACAATGAAAAGTGCATAATATGTCTTGAAACTCTTAGCTTTATAAAAAATACTCTCAGTTTCAAAAACTATTGTTTTTAGTTCTTCGACCTTTGGTCAATGTTTTTAGTTATATTTTGTAAGTTAGTAGGTACTTACCACTCATTTGAAAAAAAAAACAGAATCGTTTTACAGGGAAATGTTTATTATAAAAATAAGATCAATTTCAATGGCAAATATTGCAGTTAGCGAGGATAAATTATTATAACATTATCTTTGCTTGAAACGTTAATTTATTCTAAATAAATAAAGATGTTAAATAATCAGCGCGGAAGTGAGTGCAGTAAACAGATTAGTATTTGTTTTTTTTATCAACCGATAAATATTATGAAAATTAGTTTGTGCATATAAAAAATATATTTATAAATAATAAATAGTTTTGTTTAACAACTTTGAAATAATAAGAATTATTTCACTCATGCATGAATTAAATATTAATAATTGGAATCCTCACTTAAAAACTATGTGTATTTACATATCATTTGTCGTGCCTTGTCAAGTTGTGATCAGTTTATCAAAATATATTAAATTTGCAGTTCCAAGCCATATCAGCAATACAAAACGGTATCAAATACCTAATATAAGAAGAAGAAAAAATGAAATTAATATCTGCAGCAATTGTAGTACCTACATAATAAAACTATGTAGTAACAAATCTCTGCTTTACATCAACATTCTTTCAAATCTTAACAAATCTCTGTTGCAGTAAATTATAACTGTTGCATCATTTCTCTGCTGCATTACATCTCTGTCGCCCCAAATTTCTCATCAAAGTCAACAATCTCTGTTGCAGAAAATAATCTCTTTCATCCGAAAATCTCTGTTGCAGCAAATGTCCTTTGCATAAATCTGTGTCAACAAATTATCTCTGTTGCATCAAAACTCTGTCACATTATACAGCATAATTATTACAGTATTTTATTCATATTTTTGAGTGGCTTGCTGCATACACGATTAGCTTTTTATGGTTCTAAAAGGGTTTGGCATTCTCTTCGAAGGTAATTTTGGGAACAAATCCACTCTCTCCCTCAACGCTGTATTCCACAGTCATCAGTCTCCCGTCCGGCAGGAGCACCCTGTAGGCGCCTGTCACCTTTCCGCTGGCGTCCCCAAGCTCATTGGCTCCGAAGAAGAGGTTCTTCTCGGGATCCTTGACGTCGTATTTGTACTCGTACTGAAAATAAAGAATGTAGAGTTTTTAAAAAACAACATAAATTAAAAATACTTTTAAAGGCTATTTCAACAGAAGAAAATGCAATCATTTTCTAACTAACAGATTTTTTTTTTCGTTCTGGGGAACAATTATTTAAAAACGTGGAGATATGTTTATGTAGAGAACTTTCATTTCTTATGTTTAATTTAAATAATAAATAATGTAATATCCCCCGTGACAACTACTTAGTTGTAGGGATTCATTATATCTACAAATTGATTCCTAAGGAAAAATCTGAAAATTATGAATTAATTTTATCAATTAAGAACAGTAAGGTGGGAATCAAAACCAGAGCAAAGCAAAAAAAGCATGTCAGAGGCGTAATATTCAACATTATATTATATTATAATGTTAACAATTTGGGAAGAACCACTTATTGGATAACCAATACCCTTGCCATGGTCACCCTACGTGGTTTGCTACGAATTAGTCAAGAATTCTTAATAATTATTTTTAATTTTGTGTGTATTTCTTTTTTTAAATTTTTTAGGGAGAATTTTGACAAGTATAGTCAGATTTCGTGATTTTTCGAGGATCAGGTAATTTTGCCATTTAAAAAAAATATATTTACCGGCATGGGAGCTTCATCAGGTGCGGGAGCGCCTGAGACGCTGCAGAGTAATACGACAACTGCCACACACACGCTGCATATTCTTAGGGTAGTTGTCATCTTTACTGAAAATAAATATAACAATACTGTGTATCCTTCTTAATACTATTCAATAATTACGTTTATATATAAAAATGAATGTTTCTTGTTGTCCCCCCACGCGTTCCTAAATCCGATTGAGTTGAAACTTTGGCGATTTACTGTGTCCATGTCCGCAAAGATTTTTATGAATAATAGTGAGCTTTGGCATTATGAAATTTGTAGAAGAAAATTACAATATGTGGTGCGCGAATTATTTGAAAAATTAGTGTATTTTATATAGTTTTATAGAAAGGGAAGGAGGGAGGGGGAGGGGAACGAAGTAGGGGTGGGGGTTTGCGGGAAAGGACGAGGGAAGGGTGAAGGCAGGAAAGGTGAAAGGGGAGGGGGAGTGTAAGGAGATGCAGGAGGGAACCGGGGGGCGGGCACTGGGATGCATGGGAAAGAACACGAAGGGGAGGGATAACGGAGGGCTAAGGGACGAAGGAGTGGTAGAGGGAGGGATGGCAAAGGAGACATAGTAGCGGTAGGGTATAGTGGGGGGTAAATTTTGAAAATGCATGCGTCTCACACGGACAGCTGCATGAGGCCTACTCACGCCGAAGAAAATCTTCGGACTTATTCGTGTACGCACCAGACGGAAAACAAAAATTATTTCGTATCCAAAAGCACGCCAATAAACAGAATTAAAACACAAATACTTTCTTTCTTTGAGTGGCATTGCAACGCACGCCGGGTTTAATTTATAAAATCAGTTTATTTATTAAAAAATTCTGCACGGTATGTAATTATTATTATGCGTGACAGCTGTTTTGCCTTCTTAAGGCATTAAGTATCAAAATCTGGTTAGGCCACTTACAGACGATATATCTATAATATTATTAGCTTTAAATTCATTAATCAAAATGATTCCCACTTCCTGGAAAATAATAATCTAGAAAATGAAAAAAATCTCTATTCAGGTACTTATGACGAAAAACTTTTTGCTTTTATATATTTAATTACCAATGCCCTTATTGATTTCCGAGTAAAATTTCAGAACCCTTTAAAATGTTCCCAATTTCTGTACTGTCAGCTTCACGCGTAGCAATAATTACATAGCAGAACATGTTTATAAGTAAACTAATTTTATAAATTAAACAACTTTTTTTTTGTAATATAAAATAATTTAAATTTAAATGAAGTTCCATAATTAAAATTGATAACGATAAATATTTAATGCGTTATACCTGGGTGGTAAAATCACAGGCTCCGTGATTTTATCAAATTCGGATGCAATTTGTTTTTTAATAATAATAATAATAATAAAGTGAAAAATAATATTTTATTTATTTCCAGAGACCCGACGATTGGTCCCTCTAAATGATATTTATCGTAAAAGTGTAACTTTTTTAGCATTATTTATTAATTTAAAACGTAAAATCGATTTCAAAAATACTTTTAAAAAATAAGTTGATGTGAATATCAAACGAATTCATTTACAGTGTCGATATTTTGTATTTATAAGCTGGCATATTATACAGTATAGAGAAGTACTTTTTTTCATTGATGCATTTGAATGAAAATATGTTTTATAGTTTGGTTTTTCGGCGATACATACTTCCAGCACACCCCTTCGGAGATACTTAATTATATTTTGTGTGAATAAATATAATGTATTTTCCCTAAACGACTGCATTTTGTATTTGTATATAAGTATGCCGGGGGCCAACTATCGGGGGATCAACTGTCATGGAACCATATTATCCTGTGCAATTGCATTAAAGTAAAATGCATAAACCACTACTCAGTGGAGATCTACCACTTTCTCAGTGGCGTGCATTAACTCCAAGGGCGTATTAGTTCATTAAAAGTGCTTCTTGGAACAAACTTGGAGAATCATGCTTTCGTGAATTTAGTGGCATAAATACAAATTAAAAACTTTTTTTTTTAATTACAAATTAAAAAAATCCCGAAAATAAGCAATCGCTCGTTATACAATGTACTTGACTTATTTTAACCAGTATTTGGATTCCTGACATTATTTGGAATGAAAAATGTAACTGAAATTTTAGTCTCCGGTGGCATAATATTGGTTTTTTTCATCTAAATACATTTTTTTAAATCAGTAGGTATTTTACAGTTAGAGACGGGGTAAGAGATGGGTTGGTTACTCGGTTGAGTGACCAGTAACGATTTAAATGGAAGTTT
Organism: Limnephilus auricula; assembly: GCA_951813805.1. NCBI lineage: Eukaryota > Metazoa > Arthropoda > Insecta > Trichoptera > Limnephilidae > Limnephilus > Limnephilus auricula. The sequence goes on along the minus strand of OX638398.1, from coordinate 31,962,805 downwards.
TTTTTATTATGAAGAAAAAAAAGGAAAAAAAAACATCAAAAATGTCACCGGAGACCAAAATTTTCATTTATATTTTTTACTCCAAATTATGTCACGAATTACTGTTTAAGGTACCTTTACACCTTGCATACCTACCTGTTTTTCAGTCTCAATGGGAAATTGAATCGTTTCGGGAAATATCCCGAAATAGAATTTTAATAAATCAATCTAATTTTAGTCACTGAATATATAAAATACACTCTAAATGGCTTTCATGTAGGTTTGAATGGAAATCAAAATCGGCACTGTCAATACCTATTGGTTCTAGTCAATTTAGCACGCTCTCTGCCTCTCTTTCATTTACAACGCAATACTTGTAAATAAAATTGCCCGCGAAATTGTTAATAACCAATTGGGTAAAAAAGTAAGCAAATAACAGCTTGTATGCTCTTAAAGTTTATTTCATAAAAAAATCTCCAGTCCTAACGAGTCCTAAATTCTCCAATTTTTCAAAATAAATATCTACTTTTGCCACGAATCTTTTCAGAAATGTAGTATCAACAGTAATGGAGGGAAGCAAATGTAAAATCATGTATTGTCCAGTGTTTTAAACATAGTATCCTCCACGTGCAAAGTTATATCTTCTCCAAGCATTCTCATTTATAATAAAATTGTGTTTATGGAAAGTGACCTGCCAGGTAAAGTTATGTTTTCTGCATCCGTTTGTCCTTGAGATGATTTTTTACAGAACGGCGCTCTACAAATTATCCTATTATTATTATTAACATTGTTATAGCATTGATAGTTCTATAGTTATGCAGTAGCAACTCGAATCAATTATATATCGTTCGCACGCTTTTCCTCAAAACAGTGAGTTTTCCGTGCAAGCGATTGCGAGTAACCTTGGACGGCGTAAGTCCACGGGAAATATCCGGATCTCGTATCGCGTTCGAGTTGTGCGACCATTTCTTATTGTCGTCCGTTGTTTATAAGCTTTGCAACACAACAACAATAATTCTGTCCCACGGCCGCCCATTGTGTGGGTAATTAGAACTATTTCAGTAATGTTTAACGTTTATCTAATGACGGGATCGACCCGACCACGAAACATTTAGGAAATTCATTTGGCCAGTGTGAAAATAAACCAAAAGGTTTTTGTGAGGTGATTTCTGTGAATATTTATAAGATTCGTGATATTGTGTACAAAGCAGTGTTACATCATGACATATTTTGTCATAATCGTAAATAACAATAATTATGTTTTTAACGATTTTAAATCAATTATTTATTTTATTTTAATTCAAACTACCGACATATATGTAGGTACAATTAAACACACTGCGCGCCACTGTACCTGCAATTCACCTATCCCGGAGAAAAAAATAATCAATCAGTTTTGAGTTAATTTGGAAAATAAGTTTAATTATGGTGACTTATTTTTGAGGTATTATGCCGTGTTGCGTTACTTCCTTCTTTAGCCAGTGTTTTTGTCAGCGTTATTTAGATGTACCTACGCACATTTTTTCATACAGGAAAATATAATAAATACACTTTAAAAGATACAGTTACTTTTTAAAAGATACACTTACATTTTAAAAGATTACATTTAAGAAAATACATTTAAAATATCAGACTTAAATTAAGTCAAAAATTATTTGATTTAATGTGTCACATCTGTCACATTGCCCTGATGATGGACTCTGTAACGCTGTCCGAAACGTTGGCTAAAAAACCACTATAATACTTTTAGCCGCGAAAATCTAAAATCATATTCAATAAGTCCCAACGCCGCGAAAGCCGTGAATCTTATTTGAATTTTTTGAACTAATAACTTTTTTTTCATTCAGAGTACCTACTTCTACCTACATTGTTATGTTATTTTAACCATGTGCGTGTTTTTGTCAAAAATTTAACAAATGTTCACCGATGCTAGTCCTTACAAATTAAACTATAATACGTTGTCAGAATCAGCTCAATTAGCTTAATAATATTTGAAAGGTTGGTGTAGCGCCGTTTTTGTGAAAATCACCTCAGCGAATACAAATATTAAATATATTTCTACAATGCTCTATTACATTATTATCTACGAATGTGTAAAAAACGCTTATTTTGAAAAACGAATATATATTTTTTTAATTGTGATAGTTGTGTAGATAATTGTTTAAAATAGAGTATTAGCTAATAATTACAAACATGTTGACTATAGAAAACGTTTAGTGTTCATTATTTACTAGTTTCATATTTTTAAGGCCAGGTAACCAATCACTCTTTTATTATTATTAAAACTTTCACGTCACCCTGCTTTCCGATGCTCAAATTTAAAATTATCATATATTTTCGAATACCTAGTGACAGGAACCAACTGTCTCTAATTAGGTTTAAATGTGCGATTTTTGATGCTAACATAGCATTTTTTTAAAATAATTTACTAATACTTTATTTCAATTATACCTACTCGTAAAAAAAACTTGGAATTCCCAAATCGATCGTAAATGATTTATCAATTATTATAAGCAATAATTATTAGCCTGAAACCCTCATCCATATTGAAAAAAACCTGCCGAGAAAACATACATGCCGCCGACGGGACTCGAACCCGCGCCCCTCTGATTGCCGGTCAGGAGCAATCAATCAGAGGGGCGCGGGTTCGAGTCCCGTCGGCGGCATGTATTTTTTCTCGGGAGGTTTTTTCGAAATGGAGAGTGTTTCAGGATAATAATTATTGCTTATAATAATTGTTACCCTTTGTGCTATGCATAAAATCTTGTCTTAAACATTATTTTATCAATTAAAAATAGTAAATGATTTATCTCGGACTTTCAATTCTAACTTTATTGATAACTGTGACTTTTGTATTTTCCGATGTGAATAATAATTTCTATGCTTAGATATTAAAAATAAATGTTTTGTAAAATTCTGATTACCTATTGTTTCAATAAAATTATATTATTATTTAATACCTAACTACCATCTGGAATTCTTCACGATTCACATTGTTTTCTTTTACCTAAGTAAACTTGTTTTGTCATTAGTAGAAGACGAATTAATAAGAAGGTGATGGCTAAACGAATTATCTTCTCGATTGGTTTGACATAATTTGTTCCTAATCGTTTATTAGTTCCACAGTTAGCTATGGCATCTGGTATTTAACCGCCAGTGGCGTACGTTTAAAAGTAACTCCAAATAATAGTTTGTAAAAGATTATTATTGGTGATATAATAATATTTTTTTAAATACTGTAAAAAAATATTTTTTTGATGTAATGTAAAAAATAAAAATTATGTAATGCACATCCTCTAGAAAAGGGTCGTAAGTCAAAAGGGAAATTTTCCACGAGAATGAAAACAAATTATGATTGATGAAACAAGCGGTCTCGTGGAAAAGAGACACTAGCGACATCTCACGGAGATAGAATGATCTAACTTTAATACGGCCTTCGTGGGGACATCACACATCCCTTAAAAAAGGGTCGTAAGTTTTGACGGTCTCCATAGTCGAGGGTTAAGACTCTCGACTCGCAATCAAAGGTCGCGGGTTCAAACCCGGCGTGAGCAAATAAATATGTCACAACTAATTAATAAAATACATAGTAGGTATATTTCCGGCACATTCCAGAGTAGAAGATACTCTCAGTATCGCCCTGTAAGACCACCATTCAGAATTGAATCATTGCTTGAAATGGCTTTAACCGTGTTTAGTGACCAGATCTGAATAGCTATCCCCGCCTTCCTCTTCCCCATCTCCTTCCCCTCCATACTACCTTCCGCCTCACAGCATACCCTATTCGGTGATGCAATAGTCTCACTGGCTTCAGACGGGAGCAGTTAGGACTCTTACGCGGTATTCATATAAAAATGAAAATAAATAAAAAGTAAATTTTACAGGAAAGCAAAAACAAGTTATTTATTTATTTCATTTTCGGAAAATCAACAGTTTATAATGTGGTTAATTTTTTATACATGTGTAATTTACCTAACTGAGAAACCAATTATAGATTTCCTCAATATACTATAGTATTATGTATCTAAAAATTTAAACACTATACTTACAACTAACAAAATACAAAAAACTAAAAATTGCATTATTTTAACAGGAGGGTAGCGAGAAGGAGACTTCCAGGAGAAGTTTTTGATTGATGAAACAAGCGGTCCCGTCGAAAGGAGACACTAGCGACATCTCGCAAATATTGAGTAATCTACTTACCTTTTAAATACAGTTTTCGTTGGGCATAGATAATCACAATCACTTTAGAAAATTTTGACTTACGACCCTTTTCAATCAGATGTGCGAATTAAATATTGACACTGAAAAGGAAAAATGGCTAAAGCTGTGATAGCCATATAGCTGTGACATCAATGTTCAAACTACACAAAATGCCATATTCTTTGTTTGTGTTCATCAAATCAAGTTTTCTAAAAACTTTAAAACTTTCTTTAAAACTTGATTTGATGAACACAATCACAATTATTGTGTAGATTCATCTGTAATGTCACAGCTGTATGGCGCTTTAACCAATTTACCTCTTCAGCGTCGACATATATCATTTAATGGGGAAGTGATACATATCTTTTTACATTTATGATATTTTTCAAACTTAAAGGTTTAAAATAGTTGTGCATTTTATCAACTAATTACTAGCTTAGTTAGCCACTAACAAAAATGCCTTCTTCGTCGCAGCCACTGAAAATCCACATCCTGTCCTTTGTCAAAGGCAATGCACGCCACTGGTACTACTACTCAGCTGTATTAGCTGATGGCACGCACCCTTTGCATTATGTCTCTATAATAAAGCCATCAATCAACATGTTTTTTTGCTAAATCTCAGTAATCATAAAATTCGAAGCAATGCAAATGGCAAGCCACAAACACGAAAGAAACAGGTTCGAAACCCTAACTGTGTTTTTATTGAATTATTCATGGTCTTTAATAATATAATTATTCAATTTATTTAAAAAAAGGTTTATTTGTAAAGAACTTCTGCTTTATAATTATTATTACGCGTGACAGCTGTTTTGCCTTCTGAAGTTTGTTACTGCCTACAGAAGGCGAAACTAATGTTTAAGACAAGATTAGTATTTCACCAAAAAATGTAGACATAATATATCTCGACGCTACCTAGTGGGTGATTTAGCACTAACAATGCCTTTCTCATATAAAATAAAGTTGGTTGTTTTCAGGTGAAAAAATGTAATAAGCCGCAATTGTTGAATGAAACACTTAGTATAAATTGAATTATTTTGCGGGTAAGAGATAAGCCGACGTAGCACAGTGGATAGAGCAGTTGACCGGAAGTCAGAAGGACACGGGTTCGAGTCTCGTCGGCGGCATGTATCTTTTCTCGAGTGATTTTTTCAATGTGGATGAAGGTTTCAGGCTGATAATTATCGCTTATAATAATTGTTAAACTTGATTTTGTTTGTTAATAAATTGAATAATAATTATGATATAAAATATTATATGAAAGAGAAATTTGATAAAAAATAAAAAAACCGACAAACAGTTTGTACCAAACTCTCTTTAATCTTTTAATATTAATTGAAGAACCCACTTTACTGAACTGTCTAATATTTTTATCGAGGTTTCCACTTTAAAAATACCTTTTCGTTTGTTTTTTAGAATAAGTAGGTATCTACATTTTATGTACAGATAAGTATTTACAAGAGTCCCAACTGAGCCCGTTTGGAGCCATTGAGACTATTGCATCCCCAATTGGGGTATGTTGTGAGGCTGACGATACTAGGGACGGGAATGGAGATGAAGGTGGGGAACTGACTATTCTGACTACTATAGATCTGACCACCAAACACGGCTAAAGCCATTTCAAATTCTGAATGGTAGTCTTACACCAGGACGATACTGATAGTATCTTCCACTCTGGAACGTACCGCAGATTTGCTGTATACTGATTTTTAAATGGTTAAGATTTGTGAATTAACACACATTAATCAAATAAAATGTATTTGCGCACGCCGGGATTTGAACCCGCGTCCTCTGGATTGCTAGTCAAAAGCCTGGTTGTTTGAAAACAAATTGCCATAAAATTCAATCCCTTAATATTATCTAAGTACTAAAATGTTATAAATGTCAGCCATAACTAAAAATGTATTTTTATTTAATTCATATACATCGATCAGCGTTAAAAAAGTGATTGGTAAAATTAATAATCGGTATGTTTTTTTAAAATAAATACATGAAACCAAAAATTTTCTTTAATATTTCTTGCGAAAACTGAATATTTCCACGATACTTCGCAATTATCTAATATCACGATATCCAGACTTTCCGGCGGTCCATACAATAAATGAAAAAATAATTTTAAGAGGATCGGCTGCTTGGCCCGTTTCATACAAAATTTAATTTTGGATTTGAGGCCAAAACTCTTAACCACACTGAATAATATATTTTTTTATTCAAAAGTTATTAAATACTATGGATATGTGCTGTTTTATTTATTTTATTTTAAATGATGACATACAGGTAATTAAATAAACTACTGTGTTAATATAATGAATATTAAAATACGTTATTTTGAGTAGTAAAATTATAATGTATGTACGAAAAATTTGTGTTACGACTTAAATAGTCATTTTTATTTTAAATCTACATTTTATATTTTTTTCCATTCAATAGAATTTATTTTTATTTTACATCGTGCAGGAATCAAACCCGCAACCATCCCGTAAATTCAATAACTAATATAGTGAATTCCTCCTTACCTTTTTTTTCGTTGGGGTAGTTTCACAAAGCACTAGCACAGAACTAGACACGGAAGGCTTCTCACAGTACTGACTCTGTTGAATAAGAGCCTCCCGGTTTTATACGATCCGAGATTGAACCCCAACCTTCGACACTGCATGATGTTGGTCACGTTTTTCACTCTGTGCCAAGTTTGCCATACTTACCGCACAGACCAAATGCTCTATTGGTAAACTGTGGGTTATTTCAACATATGAATAAAATTAACAATTCATATATACAGATTTCTAAATTTTCACTTCCGTTTCCGACACATTGGATAATCAGCTGTTTCGAAAAAAAAATAATCGTCCTAAATTTTCTCAAAAATGACGATTTAGGTATTTTTATTACGTTTTTTCTTCTTTAATAATAATTGTAAAAGTACCCCCATTTTCAACTAAATATAAGGGAAACAGTTAGTTTAGATGGTGTATATTATAGTTAAACATAGTGGTCAAAGTTAATTTTCAGATAGTTAAGTTAGGTAAAGTTTCTATTCAATCCAGCTTTAATTTTTGTATAAAAAACAAACATTTTCTATTTGCTTACTCGACAATATGTTTCGGGTTTCGCGCGACTAGTGCGTTGATATTCAAATCAGCAAGTTCACAAAAGCTTGGTGGAATAGAAAGAAGTAAAGCTATTTAAATTAAAAAAACGAAAGAAAAATCCGAAAAAAAGTTGAGTAGTTTAGAAACCAGATGTTCTGTGAACAGTAGACTTCACGTAATGTTGTTTTTTTTCGGCTCGCGACCATCATGCGCTCTGGCGGAATTCAAAGATACTATCAAACACGACTTCCATCTTGACAGCATTAAACAGACATGGAACACACAAACAAATTTACAGATAGTTTAAAGTCAAAGTGGTCAAGTCAAAACAAGACAATACAATAAATGAAAATTTGCATAATAGGTACCTACATGGAAAACATTTTTAAAACCGTTTTAAAAATTATAATTTTTAGAAAAAATTACAACTTAAATGTAAAAATCCATCTACTACTGTCATTTAAAGTGAGATTTGTACACGTCATGGTGATCTTCTAAAGACAGTGTAGAGAAGTTGAGGAAAATATAAAGATATCTTGATAGTCATTAGCGCCATTCCAAAATATTTTTTAAAAAGCTGAATTTTAATCATTCTTCTTCTTCTCGAGGTTATTTTTTTTATAGTGAATGCCTCACAAGAGTCCCAACTGCTCCCGTCTGGAGCCAGTGAGACTATGGCATCCCCAATTGGGGTATGTTGTGAGGCTGAAGGTAAGTGGGGAAGGGAAGGAGATGGGGAAGAGGAAGGCGGGGAAGTACCTGGCTATTCAGATCGAGTCACTAAACACAACTAACGCCATTTTAAGCAAGGTTTCAATTCTGAATGGTGGTCTTACACTAGGGCGATACTGAGAGTATCTTCCATTCTGGAACGTGCCGCAAATATAGTAGGTATATATTATTTTTAATAAATTAATTGTGAAAATAACACAAATTAATCAAATAAAATTTATTTGCGTACGCCGGGTTCGAACCCGCGACCTTCGGAATGGGAGTCAAAGCCTTACCACTGGACTACGCCGGCCGGCAAGTCTGACCCCTATTCCAATTTTAATGGTGGACAAGGCTCCTCCATTCATCGCGGTTCTGCGCTTCATGGAGAGTCAAGGACACTGTAGTACCAGACGCCAGTGATACTTGGTCACTCCAGCGCATTAGTGACCTTCCTCTGATACTTCTGCCAAACACTGCGGCCAGTGACTACGAGTTTCACCAAGTTGGATTCCTCAGTTTGGCGAGCGACTTGTCCAAAGTATCTTAAGATACGTTATATGCTGCAGATGAAAAAAACCACAAAAGTTGAAAACCTATTGTGGACGACTAGCTCTTCCAGAATGGACAAATTTGTGCGTCTGGCTGTCCATGGAATCCTGAGCATTTTTATCCATCAACACATTTCCAGTTTTACCTATAACTACAGTGTAAAAGTAAAAAAAATTGTATTATCATCTTTAGGTTTTGGTTTTAAAGTTACCTACTAATACAGTTTTTTTTTGTTTAACTACATTTTTAAAATCTATCTTAAGGGAACCATTTTCAAAATGTTAATATTTCAAGTAACGAACTATCGAAATTTCAATGTGGTGAGCATGCTATTAAATATATATTTTATAATATTACTACCCATCCCACAATGATGTCCCTTGCATCATATACATATACAGAAAGTATAGATCTCGCAATGCATTCAATGAATCAGGAATGAGGAAATCGAGGAGAGACATTTAAAATAAAATTAGTCAAGTTGGCGACAATTTTGTGGTTTTCTAAAGAGGTCATCGGCTTTTATTGTAATAAGAAAATATTCTTACAATATGGGAAATTAATTAGATACCTACCTGATATATCTCTACCACCAATGATTTGCGCCAGTAGCTGGGATTGATTACGTAAATTGCTATTTTCATTCATATTGGATCTATTGGTGGATAAATTATAAAACCACAAAATAACACAACCATCGTGAAATATTTTCGCGGTGTATTAAATAACTTTGAGCATATAATGTAATCATCAAGTACCTACCTACCTAAATATGTACGTTACCTGTAAATTTGACTGTCCTAGAAGGGGAGACCTACCTAGTTGGACAGTCAAAATGCCAATGAAATGTAATTGTATTTTTATTATAACAAATAAATAAATAAACATACTCAAAAAAAAAATAAAAAAATATAAATCAGATAGGTTATGTGGAAAGTAGGAATACGAAATGGTTTCGTATTTCATAAGCACACTTCTTCTGGATTTAAACTCCGAATATACATTTTCGTTCTCCAATTATAAGGACAACAAGCGCATCGTACTCAAGACACGCGATTAACATGTTCGCTGCGTTATCTACACATTGAGACATGCTCGATCTAATTTCTGTCGAACATCAAACATCAACAAGAATTATGATCCTTGAATTTTTTTACATCGAACAAAAAAGCATCCAGCGAGAAGGTACACATAATGTGATATTTTCAAATAGCTGCTTTTAGTATTCCCGCGGAGACGGGAATGGCTCGCGGCATACATTTCTTTAATATGAGCGAGGAAGAAAATGACAATGTTTCCCTATGGACGAAGAAGACATACGTGTATCGTTTGTCTCATCCTTTGTTTCAATATTAACTAGTATTTAAGAAAGAGCTGCAGAAATTTTGTGATAAATAATGTACGTTTATCGCCTTTTTTTATCGGGCCCTAGACGTGGGAATATAAAAAGCGCCATTGAGCGTAAAACCATCGAACACGGACGGGCGTAGGTGCTTAGCATTAGTCTAGGATTTTGTAGTTAGCTGCTGATATTAAAGGTAAATAACCAACAGTTTCGACATGCCAACAAAGTTCTTAATTGTTAACTGAATTTGGTAAATTTTAATTGATTTGTCCTTTCGATCGATACTAATAATAGTACCTACCTACGAACTAATAACAATGAAGTTGGTCGCTGATATTATGATGAAGAAAGGAGTGGCCATTAACCCCTCGAGCTAATTTGTTCGTTACGTTTTTTAGATTTTCACGTCATTTTCGTTGTTTGTTTTTGGGGTGTTAATGCCGTGTTGCGCTACCTCCTTCTTTAGCCGATGTTTCGGACAGCGTTGCAGTGTCCATCATCAGGGCAGATCCGGCAAATCCGACGATGTGGACGACGACACATCGTCGGATCTGCCGGATCTGTCCTGATGATGGACACTGCAACGCTGTCCGAAACGTCGGCTAAAGAAAGAGGTAGCGCAACACGGCATAACACCCCAAAAACAAACAACGAAAATAATTTGTTCGTTTTTGAGAACAACTATATATAGGTCGCATTAAAATCGTTGTCTTACTTACTATCATGGTGAAAAATATGATCCTAACTGTGTTAGAAAGAAAAAATAGCACGCTTTATACTCAAATCTAAAATTTAACCACACAAAATTCAAATGTACACATTTAAGAAACCAAATTTCATTAATTATTTTTTTTTATTTTACAATTTATTGTATTACAATATACAAACATTCGATCTGCGTCGTCAAATAATTTTTCTAGGAAAATCAGTGCGTCTTTTACGACGTGCATTTTAAGGGGATTCTTATTTTGGAAAACTAAAAATTAGAAACCGTTATTAAAGTAATTTGTAAAAAATGAAAAGTATTCTTAAAATCTATTCTAAGTTATTTTATAATAAAAATAATTTTTATCGGTCTACAAAAACTTAAAAATTTTTAGAAAAAAATTTAAAAAATTCTTTACGCTCCTGAATAATTTACATTTCGTCCTTTACAGCATTTCAAATTTCCGTGATAGCTATATATTATTCATATGCTTTATTATTCTATTATCAATTATGTTTATTTTTTTTTTTATGAATCTATTTCCATTTAAAAAAATTACGATACCGCTTTTGGCAGTGAAACCCTTAAATCATAATGACCACATTTTTTCAGTAGTATTTCATTACTCAGGCCATGGGATTTGCAAGTCCATCGATTTTTTTCTCCTTTTTATGTTATAGCAATTTAAAGTGTAAACTTATTTTTTGTAATATTTTTTCGTAACTCACCACTGACAGCATGGGCACTAATTGTAGCAACATGTGTTTCTAAATATTTTTATTAGTTCAAAAAAGATACATAAATTACAAACATTTTTTTTACATTAATTAATTACATAATAGATGTATTTGATGAACCCCTATAAATGAGTAGGGCTTGTGTCTGTAAGGGGGGTGTCATTATATTGTTTTTATTTGACATGATTCAGTTCAAGTTTTCAGTATAATTTTTAAGGTGAGTTTTAAAATCTGTTATAATTGGTATTCATGTTTCTAATTTTTTCTGGTGACGAATTAAAAAAAATTACTGCGAGATATTTATAATTTAACTGTCCTATTATTTTTTTTACATTTTGGAGTAGAAGTATTAACGTTTGTCTAAGATTTCTGTTATTTTTTAAGGATGATGCCTTATTTTGAATATTATCTTTATAAATTTGTAATGTTGTATGGTAGAAGTATAATGAACTTAATTATCTGACCTTAAATTGTTTGAATAAGTTTTCTGACGAATATTTTTTTTTTATTTAGTAAAAGATTATACATATCATTTTATACATTATTTAAGTGTTTTACTGTCCAACTGGGAGGAATCCCGTTTTTACGTGAATATTTTAAAAATTGTTTTTATTATTAGTTTTGGTGATATGTAAATTGGTTGTGTTTGATTTGTATATGTACCGCCCCATCGTATAATACCGTATAGTATAATTGATTAACGGAAAGCGAAGTATGTGGTTCTAAGTATTTTTTCGTTTAAAATATCTCTTAAACATCTAAATATGTATGTTAGTTTCCTTACTCTGTCGTTCAGAATATTTATATGTGGCGACCATTTTAGACGCTGGTTATTATTACGCCCAGGTATTAATATCGGTCTTGCTTTCTATGTTTGTACATAATATACTTGCATTTGTGGTTTTCTGGTATTTGTCACAGAGTAGATTATGGAAAAAATAGTATGGAAATCTGTAATAATAATGGTATCAAAACTGTACCTTGGGGTATTGAAAAGTCGCTATATTTTGAATCGCTGACTTGATTGAGTATTTTACTTGTTGAGGTCTTTTATGTAAATAACTAGTTATCCATGCTGAGACCTTTCCACTGATTCCTTTTGATTTTAATTTATTTATTATTTTTTTATGTGATATGCTTTCGAAAGCTTTTTTAAGGTCAATAGATATTTCCAAACATTTTTTATCAGAATCTAGAGCCGTATATAAATAGTAAGTTTGTTACGTAGTCGTAAATGTCTATAGTTTTACGATAGCTGTAAGTCATAATGAGAGTAAATACCCACTCGATCATTTAAATGTGTATGGTTTTAAGTTACTAGTTATAAGTCTTAGTTTTATGTCACCAGTTATAGGTTTTGGTTTTAAGTCACAGTTACCAACGTTAGTTATAATGTATTAATGAAGTTTTGAAGCGCCCTCGAGGTGATTTTCTCACGAAAACGGTTCTATATAAACTATCCGAACATTATTATTATTTTAAATCACATATTTTTGTGATTGTTCTAATTTTAGAACACATCTTTAAATACCAACAACGTTTTAAGCTATATCGAATTTTTGTTTTTCTAATTTAACACATATTTTCCGCAATCCTTTCGCTGAAATTCTGAATGAATCATTAATAACCGTGTAACGATTGATTTCGCGGGCAATTAACTGCCGGTCCAGGACCCCTAGCACGGTCGATCGATAACGATTGTATGGATAGCTTTCGGTAACTTATCATCGTTCCTTAGCGTGAAGTTTTCTTTTTTTTTTTAAGTTTTCGTAACAAAAAAAAACAATTGTTTTGTAGTTTAATGATAGTACCTACAATACCTTATTTTGTTTTTAAACTGCCTACTGTACTGTACTTTAATAAATAAAAGTGATTCCAATCTACAAAAAAAAAACTTTAAATAGCGTAATTTTTCGGAGGGTCAAAGTGATCTAAACCCTTAACCCGCCAATGGTGACGCAAATTTGACTTTGATCAATGGTGACGCCCTGGTCTCACGCACCGGGGTTTTCAACTGAAGATTTTTCGAAATGTGTTACTAATAGTTCATGTTTTTTTATTTTTTTATTTATGCTTTTGACAATAAAACAAGGATATTTAATCAATTTAAGCTCTTTTATTTCAATATTAAAATTCTCAATTTTTTTTAATTAGAGCATTAAAAATAACAATGTTTTTAGTAATACATTTTTAAGAAAAAAAAATTAAAAGTTACGTGTTCATAAAGGAAAATAACGTTTTTTTAGTCTTTCGACATTCGGAACTTTTACAAAATAATAAAAAATTGGTATCCTTTCAAACAAAAAAATCATCTCAAAAACTAAATTTCTTCAGGTAACAAACACTATGTGTTCAAGACACAAATATTGTTTACATTTATGGCAAGAGTACTTGGTTTTAACACACAAATATATAAGTATATAACGCAATAAAACAATAAATAAATAAATAAAGTAGGTAAAATACGCGAATAATAAAAAATGAATCCCTGAATATTTTACTTACATACACGGTGACACACGGTCTCACGCACGGGTTAGAATAAAAAATACACAACGTGTGCTCACTAATCTGTTTCGTCATGAACTGGGGGGCGTACAATGCGGCAGCTACTCGAAATTGCAACAAAAACAAGAACGGAGAATAAAGTTATTCGAATTTTTTAACAAACCCGGTCTCACAGACCAATAGGTCACCATTGGCGGGTTAATATATTCGACGTCAACTGTTGTTTGTATCTTAGCGACCTGCAGTTGTCCTAGGGAACGAAGAGAAGTTACCGACAGTTATCGATACTTAGTTATAAATCCATATCGATCGACCGTGCTAGGGATCCAGACGCAGATAGAAGTGGCAGATCCAACTAACTTCGATGGTGTGGAAACACAAAGCAGAGGAAACCGTCATCGCGGGGAAATCTCACACCTTCTGCTCACCGCCGGATATGTCAAGGTTGCCGCTTGCTGCTCCGTGCAGACAGAAAACATGATCGTCATTTCGCTTTGTGCATGTTTTTGGAAATATTTAGAGTGATGCTGGGAGGATGGATATGGAGATCTGTTGAAGGTTCACTGCCATGTTCATGGTCTAGTGCGTAGCAGGCAGAGCCGGATTAAACTTTTCATGACTATGGTTTCTTGTTCCTTGAGAAAATTTACTGAAAATGTGTCAACACTTCGAGGGCTGAATCTGGCTCTTAACCCCTTAGGCCTCGGGCATATTCTATCAAGAAGGTCAGAATATTTCCGCTTCGAAATAAAGTCCAAATGAATGGAACATTTCTGATTGTATCCGAAATCTAAAAAGATTTTTGAAAGGTATTATTAAAATGAATATATAATTTTAGAAATATTAAAATTTTGAATGCAAACATGAAATAGTTTTAATAGTGGCTCTGCTTAAGTTTTTTTTCTATCTGAAATTGATTAATAAAAAAAAAATGAAAAACACACACACATTTTATTAAACAAATGTTTTGGTCATCTCACTTTTTTGTGGTTTCATAAAAGAAAGAATTAATTAAAAATTCATGTACTTTCATAATTTTTTACAAAATGCGGTCTGAACTTTGTTTCCATAGCGGTGCGCATTTATATTTTTTCTGTGGTTATCTTCTAGACATGAATATGAACAAAGTTTTAAATAAAAAATAATACTATTTGCTTTTTGAAATATACAATTTTTCCATAAATCAAGTAGTTTTTGGGGGACAATTGAAATTTATATTTTTTAATAGGTACGGGCTATCACTAAAATTATGAACTGCTTGCCAGAGATCACCATTCAAAATTGTTACATTGCGCTGCTTAAAATTGCTTCAACTGTTATCCTATCCCTTCAACTGTTATTAATACAAATAAAATCACGGATAATATTCGCATTTAAAAATAAAAAAGTACAGCAAAGAACGAGATCATATTAAGGGTTCCGTGACAACTGAACAAAGTGGCATTTCAACGCCCCTTTGAAAAGTCATTAAGAGTGTTGAATTTACAAAAAAATTGCCAATATCCTAACCTAACCTATTTAACCAAGTTTAAAAAAATATTTTTTCATCATATTTAATGACTTTTCAAAGGAGTTATGAAGTTGCGCATAGTTGAGTTTTCAGGTTGCCTATAAATATCAAATAAAAATATCGCGTTGGTATTGAACAGCTACCTATCTCTGCTGTCTTCCATCTATTTTCAGTCCCACTGAATTCTACAAAATATGTAAACCAACTTCTTAGTTGGCCTATATTATAAATTATTTTATTAATTTTATGTGTATACCGCACACGAGTCCCAACTTTTCCCAATCGCCTGGATCTAGTGAAGCTGAAGGTAGTGGGAAGGGGAAGGAGATGGGAGGGGGAGTAAGGTCGGGGAGTACCGGCTAATCAGATCTAGTCACCAAACACGGTTAAAGCCATTTCATGCAACCTTTCGATTCCGAATGGTGGCCTTATCTTCTACTCTGAAACTTGCCTCAAATATACCTTATATTATTTTAATGAAAATTGAGAAATAACACAAATCAAACAAACGCAATTTACTTGCGCACGCCGCGATCTGGAACGCTAGTGGAGAGCCTTACCCCTCGACCACGGAGGCCGTTAAATATTTGGATATCAGTATAATCTTTGTAAACAAATTAAAAGTAAATTAATACTATATTAGCCGTAAATTTGTACTTATTTCATAATGTTCTCTGATTGTGCTCCCACCGTGAAATGGTAGATTTTTTCATTTAGATAAATCACGATTAAGAATTTTATACGATAAAAAAATTATGTAATACCCTACTACTTATCAAGGCTGAAACTATTAGGTATTTATAGACAGAAAAAAACCATGATAGGTTGGCAACGTAAACATGAGAATCAAAACATCTTCACAGACCAAATAGGTATCTTAGGTACCTACAATCCTTCAAAATTAGTGCGTAATGGTTAAATATCTCTAAATCTTGGATAGGAATCGTACGCAGATATTATGGTGGCACTTCACTTGGCTATTCGTATTCGCGTATTTGGCATATATGGCAATTTGGTATTTGCTAACTAAATCTGAATAGCCAACTACTTCCCTACCTTTCACTGCCCAACTCCCCCCCCCCTCCTCCCTCCATTACCTTCATTCTCACAACATACCCCAACAAGGTTTTCCTAGTCTCACTGGCATCAGATGGGAGCAGTTGCGACTCTTGTCATATATTCACGTAAACAAATAATAATATTCGTTTCTACAAAAGGGCCCACCGCACAGTATCCCCAAAGATGACAAAGGCCCCAAAGGAAATTATTTTCCTCAATCCTCCTGTTAGGAGTTAATTTTTAAAAACATATTTCATTAAAATCAAAATTAGTTGTTTCTATGTCAAAGTGCTTAAAAAACTATAATTTACTATTTTAATCTTCGCAAAATCAAAGAAATGAAAAAAATAACTTGGTGTACACCAATTATATAATCACAGTTATCGACATGTTTCGAAACCGATGGTTTCTTCGTCAGGAAAATAAGAACATACGAAACCGGTGGTTTCTTTGTCAGGATAATAAGAACACGTTATGTTCTTTTTATCCTGAAGACGAACATCGGTTTAGAAACATTTCGATATTATGATTAAGTGGTGTATACCAAGTTATTTGTTTCATTTAAACTATAATTTAAGTTACATATATGGTGAATATTGTTAAAAAATAAATAATGTTGAATTTTATCTAATTTCACTGGAGCAAATATGTTATAATAATATGTAGGTACCTACTACAATTTAACCAGCGGGTCACGGAGGCTGCAAAATGTCAGCAAGTAACTTGAATAGGTACCAATCAAATAGGATGGTTGCCAGGAGACCTATGATGGTAATTCACATGACGCCTTGTCGTAATCATTCAGCTATTTAAATATTATTAACTATAATAATTATAATATAAACTAGGCAAATATATTCGTTGGACAACCTTTTCAGGTGGCACATGTACTCAGCTTATCTGTGCATTCGGGGGTGTCGGTACTGTAGACATGCACAAAAACCAACGGATTTTAAAATTAGTTTGTTCGGTAGTTCTTCTTTTGGCCGCCTGCACAGATAACCTTGTCGAAGTTCTTCTGTACATCCTTTGGGTGCCTACCTGCCTACATGACAATCAATTGCGTTCGTAACAACCTACTTTATTTTATATATTACACATTTTAATTATAGGTACTTGATATATTACTTTTTTTTAAGTTTAAAGTTATGTTAATATGTTGCCAGATTTAACCAGATATATCTTCGCAGTATTTAATAAACTGTTATTTTAACTATTTTTTTATTTTTTTACTAGCTGATACCCGGCACAATGCCATCTAAATAAATAAATTGTTTCTCCATTCGTGTCATTTCCCATTCTTCCCCGTTCCCCTTCCGACTCCCCTTCCCCTTCCCCTCCCGCGTTCCCTTTTCACCTTCCCGCGTTTCCCCTCTCCTCTCCCGCTTTCCCCTTTCTCGCGAACTCCTCCCCCCCCCCCCCCCTCACGCATTTTTCTTCCACCTTCTTCGCCTTCCCCTCTCCCTCGTTCCCCCTCCCGCGAAGCCCCTCATTAATTCCCCAACTAACCCTCCCGCATATCCCTCCCATTAGCCTTTTTCCCTGCCGCCTAACTCCATAAAATAAACCCATTTTTCCAACAACTCGCGTGACATATTTAATTTTTTTATGCAAATTTCATAATGCCAGAACTCACTAGTATATTTATAGAAGTACTCACTGTCATTTTCACAACAATTCAAAAAAATTTAATAGCAATAGAATGAAATTTTAATCGCAATATATTATGTCGTTTGTTATGCAAAATTACTGACTTATTTAAAGAGGTATTGAACTAACGAAGCTGTTAGAAATGAAATAATTCCTATACGCGATCCACATACTTAAATAATGCATCTAAGACCCAATGAATTTTTTTCCATCCGATCTTTGAGAAACGAAAATGGTTGAAATAAGAATAACCTGCAGCAGTGTTTGTGACTTATTAAGCAACTCATAATGATTTAATGAGCTGCGCTCATCACGAATTCCTTTATCGGAATTATCTTAAATATGTGATGATTATGACGAATTAAAAATAGCTATTGCTTACTGCATCTCTAGCCAATAAACTCAACGGTTGCATTGTACATAGAAATGACCTTTAATGTTTGGTGACTTCCATGGGTGACACTGATTGCATATTGCGGAGTTAAATATTAATATCATGGAGATCGCGGGCATATTTTCCTAATCATTGCGTTTATTACTTTTTTTAACCTTTCAATAATCTT
Source organism: Limnephilus auricula (assembly GCA_951813805.1). Classification (NCBI taxonomy): domain Eukaryota; kingdom Metazoa; phylum Arthropoda; class Insecta; order Trichoptera; family Limnephilidae; genus Limnephilus; species Limnephilus auricula. The sequence continues at coordinate 31,944,196 of OX638398.1, read as the reverse complement.
TTTTTAATTTTTTTATTTGCAAATTTGTTGAACTTTTAGATTGAATTTTTAATCTATTCGTCGAATATTAATTTTTTTGCCTTCTTGGACGCATACACCTTCGACCAAGTAGTTTTTCATTATATCGATGGCGTATACCCATATTTTGAAATTTTTATAAGTATTCTTCAGTTTTAATTAGAGCATATATATGTATTATTTCTATAGAAGAAACATTATTAAATTGCTCGGCCTGTGATTTTTATTTTTTATTATGAATATTTACAGGTTAATAACATTACATACATTAATAAAACAACAAAATATAATAATTAGGTTATAACCCAATCCCATCGTGCACGCATAATAAAAAAGCCAATATTTATTAACTTTTTTACTTAATATTATGTATGTATTATTGTTGTTATTGTTGCAAAATTGTTATTGTTGCAGTGTTATGTTTTGTCAACTATCGATTGTGCCTTCTGCCTTTACATCAATCAGTTGAGTATAAGTCACCGCAAAGAGCAGTTGCTCCACCGCTATCCGCTATCGCATAAGTTGAGTTTAATCCGCCGCAATGAGCAGTTGCTCCACCGCTATCCGCATAAGTTGAGTTTGAATTCGCTACCGTTTAAAAATACCGCAATTGAATTACGCCGCGACTATCGCACCAAAAAAAATACGATAATATCACCATTCCCATTCCCAACTGTGTCCAATTACTAACAAAACCTTCCGGTGTTAAAATCAGTGAATTGGTGGGTGCCCTGACGTCTATCGGGTAAGTAAAAATTATACATAAAGGTGCAACACATTACAGTCTGCTGCCGGTGTTTACCTATAAGTGAACATTGGCCCAACGCCGCATCATTTGGTCCTTCGAGCCGGATCCATTTGGTCATTTACGAGCCGGATCCATTTGGTATTTCAAGCCGCATTTTATTTGACTATGAACCAGCATTTAGCAATATTCATTCACATACATTTTATATGCAAAGAAATTTAGTGAACAATACTATCCGCTATTTGAAATTACATACTTACTTAGGTATACATAGTTACTCTTTGATATTTCGGGTAATCAAATTTATTCATAGAAGTTATTGTTGTAGCAAATTTATTCAGTGCAAATCGCAAAGATATACCAGTGTAATACACATATAATCAATGTCAACGTAGGTACGTACTTGAACATAGATCGCCGCATATCCCTCGAAATTTAATTATATGATTAAATAACTTGTCCACTGTAATTTATCGGAACATAAAATTGTCTAGTGCACTTTTGATTCTTGTGCATTATTTTATAAATAATTAAAAACTTTTTGTTTTGTACGAATACTTGTAAAAATGGAAGACAAATTAAAAAGACAATTAGTTTTACTAAAAAGTAAAAGAGACATTATTCTAAAAAGAGTTCAAAATTTAGTTTCGCTTGCAAAAAATTTACCCATTACCTACGAATCATCGCGCTCGATTGAAGCTTTTATGACGGAGTCTGAAAGCATAGTAGAAATTAAAAATAAATTTGAATTAATTATTGATCAAATTAACGAGAATATTGTTACGTCAAACCCGAATTCTGAACCAGATTATTCAAGCTGGGAACAATTTGAAGATTTCTATACGCGCATACTACGCACACGAAACAATATAAAAGCAAATTTAGCGACGGAATCGAAAGCGTCTACAAGTACTGTTAATAACAACAATTTTATTAAATTACCCGCGATAGAATTACCTACATTTGACGGGCGTATGGAAAATTGGCACCTATTTTATGAAACATTTAAAACAAATGTTCATTTAAATCCACAACTATCTGATTCGCAACGCGTACAATATTTAATTGGAAAATTAACTGGAACCGCAAAAAATGTTACGTCAGGTTTAGTGCCAACTGGAGACACATACAAAATAATCTGGGATACGCTTGTAAATAAATATCGAGATAAAAGATCTCTTGCCACTTACTACCTGAATAACATATTTCATTCAAAAACCGTAGGGAACAACGCAAACAATTTAACAGTTTTTATAGAAAAATATTCAGCATCTATCGCCGCGCTAAAACAATTGGGAATTGAGGATCTTTCAGATTTTATACTACTGCAATGCGCCTTGCAAAAGCTAGAATCGCAAACCGCACAAGCATTTGAGCTCTCAGTTCGAGAAATTGAGATTCCAACCTGCAAGCAATTGGTGTCGTTTGTGCAAGATCAGGTCAAAATTCTGCAACGAACTTCCACTCGTGGACCTAACACTGCCAACATAAATACAACCAGTTCCGGTGGAACCATACGCACAACTCAAACCCGCACACATCATACTTACACAAGTACGCAACTAAAATGCCCTTTTTGTCAAAATGAGAGCCATACGCAATTGTACACTTGTACACAATTTTTGAAATTATCACTAAAGGAAAGGTTTTCCTTCGCAAAGGAAAAATCTTTGTGTTTCAATTGCTTGAGCCCGCAACATACATCTACAAGATGTAAGTCAAAAGGCACTTGTCATAAGTGTCATGGCAAACACCATACGTTTCTTCATTTTGAGAAACCTAGTCACGCAAACGCCTCCACATCCAGTGCAGAAACTCAACCCAACGAATCAGAACCGTCGGTATGCACCATGTCAGCAACCACGCGACAAGGGGCAACTACTGAAGTTCTTGCTACCGCCAAGGTTCACACTTTTAATCGATACGGTGAAGAAAATACCGTTCGCTGTCTTTTAGACCCAGGCTCACAAAAGCATTATATAACATCACAATGTTGTGAAAAATTAGGCCTGGCAGTCAGTCCAGGAGCGCGCTTCGCAGTCCAGGGTTTAGGTGGCAAAACGCAATCAACAAGAGGAAGTGTTACTTTGACAATTCAATCTAGGATTGATCCCTACTTCAAATACTCTATAACCGCTCTAGTTTTAGATAAAATTACCGCTCATTTACCTACGTGTAAAGTGGACTTGACGTCATACAAATTCATAAATATTCCGCTGGCAGACGACACCTGGGCAATGCCAGGTCCAATCGATTTGCTAATTGGCGTCAGTCTATTCTCTCAACTGTTGCTACCAAATAAGATTATCACCCCCGGTTTTCCAGTCGCGATTCAAACCACATTAGGGTATGTCTTCATGGGTGACGCTCCAGTAAATTCTCAATCAAACACAACTTTAACTTTCTGCGCTACGCACGAAATTGAGAATTTAATTCAAAAATTCTGGGAAATCGAAGATATCGGTTCGGAACCAGTTCACAGCCTTGAAGAAAAAGAAGCTGAGAACATTTTTCAAAGCACCACAACTCGCCTCGGGGACGGTTCTTATGAAGTGGCTCTGCCATTCAAAAGCAACCCATGTAACTTAGGTGATTCATTGCAAGCTGCGCAAAATCGGTTTTATGCACTAGAGAGAAAATTTAAGTTTCTGCCAGAATTAAAACCACTCTACGATGAAGTGATCACAGAACATATTAACAAGGGTTATTTGTCCCAGGTGGAAGCTTCACCGTCAGAAAACGCGTATTACATTCCGCATCACGCAGTTAGGCGTGAAGATAAAATTACAACGAAAGTGAGAGTGGTTCTGGACGCAAGCGCAAAAACAAAAAATGGTTTATCTTTGAATGACATTTTACACACGGGACCAAGCCTACAGAATGATTTATTTTGCATCCTTCTGAATTTACGCTTTTTTCCTATCGCAATTTCCGCCGACGTTCGTCAAATGTATTTATGTATAAATGTTCGCGAAAAAGATCGTCGTTATCAACGAATTTTATATAGATTCGACCCGCAAAAGCCGCTTCAGGCTTACCAATACAATCGCGTAGCATTCGGTCTTAAATGTAGTCCGTTTTTAGCCCTTCGAGCAATCAAAAAGTTAACGTTAGATGAAGGCGCTCGCTTCCCTCTGGCAAGGGATATTATCAATCGCGATGTTTATGTAGACGACATCGCTAGCTCTGCTTTAAATGAGCAAGAAGCTATCCACGCGACTGTAGAGTTAATTGAGCTCTTTCAATCTGGAGGATTCCAACTCGCTAAGTGGGCATCCAATTCCAGCATGGTTTTAGAAAACGTTCCATTGGAACTTCGCTTGTCGCAAACTGTAACTTTAAGTTGGATTCATTCATCACCTCACCGCTGGCAAACCTTTGTTGCCAATCGTGTCGCAAAAATACACGAACATTTGGACAGTAGTCATTTTTATCATATCGCAGGTGTTGATAACCCTAGTGACTGTCTGTCAAGAGGTATGCTACCATCACAATTGATGGCAAATGAAATTTGGTGGAATGGTCCAAAATGGCTTTGCCAGCCGCATTCCGACTGGCCTATTGCGCCATTTAAGAACGCAAATTCAGAACAGTTACCAGAAATGAAACCTAATCAGTATGAACAGCCAATAACTTTTGGCTTGTGCTCTCGCGTAGCTGATCCACCCGAAATGAAAACTAAACCCGATAATCGCCAAAACACAATCGTGACACCTTTATCATGCATACTGGCTTCTCGCATTCATTCATGGCCGAAATTGATTAGAATTGTCATTTGCGTTTCTCGCTTCAAACGCAAACGCAATCGCAAACGCAATCGCAAACACAATCGCAAACTCAAACGCAATCACAAACGCAGTCGCAACCGCAATCGCAATCGCAATCGCAATCGCAATCGCAATCGCAATCGCAATCGCAAACGCAATCGCAAACGCAATCGCAAACACAATCGCAAACTCAAACGCAATCACAAACGCAGTCGCAACCGCAATCGCAATCGCAATCGCAATCGCAAACGCAATCGCAAACTCAATCGCAATCGCAATCGCAAACTCAAACATAACCCCAACTGCAATCGCAACCGCAACCGCAAGCACAACCGCAAATACTATCGCAAACGCAAACACCTGCGCATTTTAACACTTACGCCGTTAAAATCTTTACCCGCTGCTGATTTGTCAGACGCGCCAGTAAATTTGCAGCAACAAAGAAAACATCTTGTCGATCAACTCGTCCAGACTTTCTGGAACCCATGGCGAATGGAGTATCTGAACACGTTGCAATCGCGTCAGAAATGGAATACCAATGCCAATCCTATAACGAAAGGCACAGTGGTAATAATTAAGAGTGAAAATATCGCACCACTTCAATGGCCTATTAACGTAGTGGTAAACGTCCACCCTGGCTTAGATGGGGTGATCCGCGTTGCGGATGTTAAGACTAACTCCGGAACGTATCGCAGGGCAGTCGTTAAACTCTGTCCCCTGCCTTCACAATAACTTTAACGTTATCTTAGATTTAGTAAGTTAGTTTAGATCTACCGCAGGTTCAGTATTGTTCATTGAATCCTTTCATATTGTGTTTCTTTTGTTGTATTAATTACTTTGACCACTTGGTCAAGGCGGGGGGGCATGCTCGCGCAAATTGTTATTGTTGCAGTGTTATGTTTTGTCAACTATCGATTGTGCCTTCTGCCTTTACATCAATCAGTTGAGTATAAGTCACCGCAAAGAGCAGTTGCTCCACCGCTATCCGCTATCGCATAAGTTGAGTTTAATCCGCCGCAATGAGCAGTTGCTCCACCGCTATCCGCATAAGTTGAGTTTGAATTCGCTACCGTTTAAAAATACCGCAATTGAATTACGCCGCGACTATCGCACCAAAAAAAATACGATAATATCACCATTCCCATTCCCAACTGTGTCCAATTACTAACAAAACCTTCCGGTGTTAAAATCAGTGAATTGGTGGGTGCCCTGACGTCTATCGGGTAAGTAAAAATTATACATAAAGGTGCAACACATTACAGTCTGCTGCCGGTGTTCACTTATAGGTTGAACATTGGCCCAACGCCGCACCATATATATATGTATAACTGTCATGAATGTGTCATCTCAATTCTCAATAGAAAGGTTACAACTAAACCGTCCATGCTCACCTTAGTACGTGGTACGTTATTATGACTCATCTCATCACGAATAGCTTATTATATTACTAAGAGCTTAGACATAAACTTTGTTTCAGAATTAATAAAATTCTTTTAACAACATTCATTGTTTTTAAAACCAACTTGTTTCGTAAGCAATGCTTAACTTCATCAGGGTTTACTTAAAATTAATTCCAGCAATAGACTTTAAGATGTCAATGGGTGGGCGGTGGTGGGAAGGGGAATGGGGGGTAATTGTGCGTAATTTACATAGCGAAGGCGGGACGGGGGGACGCGGAAGCGGGAATGCGGAGAAGGTAAGAGGGAACGCGGGAAAGGCTAGGCGATGGGACGGTTGACGTGGAAGGGGAAGGGGTAGTGGGAGGGGAACGAAGGCGAGGATGGACACGCAGGGCAGGGGTGGGGGACGAGGGAGGTATAGGAGGAGGGATAGCGAAAGAGACATAGTAGCGGTAGGGGATAGTAGGAGGTAAATTTGGAATATTCATGCTTCTTACACGGTTAACTGTTTGTGGCCTTGGAGATTTAAAATCATGCAGATGTACCTATACTTGCACTTCCCTCTAATACAATAAATCAATTCACTCATTAAGTTCCCATAAAAGGTACGTACATTTATATGTTTATAAAGGTGACGTAAACATCAGTGCGCAACTGTGTAAAGACGGTCCAGGGCCCGGACTTTTAAGGAGCCTGGGCGGTGCCTGTATTCCAACAGTCTAATTTGTTCGGTTTTGGGAATAAACTCATATAGGTCTCATAGAAATCATTATGTCTCCCTTACTATCTTGGTGAGAAAAGTGATCTGAACGGTGCTAGAAACAGAAAATATCACGTTTTATATCCAAATCAAAATTTAACCACAGAACAATTAAAATATATACCTTTATGAAACCAAAGTTTCCAACCGAAATTTGATAATAAATAACGCAACTTTTTTATTAATTATTTTTACATGAAACTTCAAAAGTGAGGTATAACGATAAATTTTATTGTACATTTGTCTAAAAACATACGAAGGGCACAGGGGAAAAACATGCAATGTCACATCTTTATGTTTTTTGAACTGGCAATGCCATTTTACAGTACAAATGTGGTAGAACGTAGAACAAAACGCCAAAACACCCAATGCAGTAGCATGCAGAGTCACTGAGTGGTTTAGAGGTTTTTTTTATAGTTCACACACAAAACAAGTATATTTTCATTATAAATTACATATTTTTGTTTTATTTCAAGTTTTAATGTACCTTTCACAAGGTTCAAAATATTAATTTAACAATTTCTCAGCTCATTGTCTTAGTGACGTTACATGTTTTTCCCTGTGCCCTTCATATGTGTACGTTTTTCTTTTTTTTTCGTTGTCAGTAATTTTAGTTACAAAAACGTAAGTTGAGCCATTTTTCAAACATTTTTATGTTTGCTTTAAAAAAATATATATTTCTAATTTATGTTTTTTTCTAGTAATAAAATTTTAAAGCGTATTTCATCACCTTTCAAAAATAGCTTTTAGATTTTGGATACGTTCAGAAATTATCCATTTATTTTTATTACAAAGCGGAAATATTTTCAACTGCTAACAAAATGTTCCCGACGCTTGAGGGGTTAACAATCGGCTACGGCAACAGATCATTTGAATTAAATCAATGACAACAATATAAAGTTGACGTAGTTTTGTAAAGCCCGGCTACCAGGAATTCGGCTCGCCCCGGGGCCGTGAATATTTGAGGTTCCGCCACTGCACAATTCCTACTTAGTAGATGTTTTTGTCTCGTAATATCTTCCCGTCCCTTCGTGCATTATTGCCGATTTGACATTTTGTTAGAGGACGTTTAGGTTGTAAATTAACTGAATGTTGGCATACGAAGTGACACGATGTGCACAATGTTATATCCCGCTTGGATTTTAGAAAGGAATGGATAACTGTTATCTGAGAATCACTTAAAAAAACTAATTACCGTATCTCTTACATAAAATCATTAATATATATATATATATATATATATTATATATCCATCAGTTTTCAAAAAGATTTTTTTTTAATTTAAGGCATTAACTTGTCTTACTGGATCGTTATTTTATTTGAATAAGTATCATTTTTTGGCAATTTTTTTTTCTCTGCACTAAAATTATTCATAAAAATAACTCGGCATTGAATGTCTTTTTTATTTCTTCTATCAAGTACTAAATTTAAATACCTCTTATTCATATGTGCTAGCAAGTATCATTTAATAAAATTCCTACCGCTTTAGCACTTTCAAGGCTCCCAAAAAATAATAAAGGGTGATCCTGCGTAAATCAAATCATTGTGTACGCAGAAAAGATTCGGGATTTGGATCACCTGAGGGAGAGCATTACTTGACAGTTACTCCTTAAATGATTGCACATAAGTGGCAAGAAATCGACTAAAGACTAGCTAGACATAGATACATCTGCAGAGCGACGAATGGTGCACACATCGAAGCATACTAAGGTACGAAAATAAAATATCTCTTCCGCACATTTTAAGATCAAAACCATTGATTTGCTAGTTTTAATAGTTTTTTTACAACAGTTATTTTAAATGTTAGCATTATTTTTCGATGGTCCTGTATTTTGAACTTTTGTGTTATATTGTTCACATATATGCGGGGAATTGGTAATGTTTTTCTGAAGTTAGTTCTATATAGGCAAATGAAACAAATGGGATTGCCGCGTTGATCTTGTTGGAATATGAATATTTTTTTTAATTCGTTAGCTCTGGCAAGTCCAGGCCATTAATAAGAATTTTAAATAATAAGATTTGGTTAAAAATTAAACGTCATCGTGTATGAAGGGAGTTGAAGTTGTGGTAATTAATAGATTCGGTGTAATTTGAGGTGTATAAGTTTTGTTTATAATTTATGTGTTTTAATTTTTTTTTGTTAAATTCTTTCGATTCATTCGATGTGAGCTTGGTAGAAAGGAGTCCACTTAGAGCGGAAGCTCAGAAGATTTATGAACAGTAGGATTTTGGAAGAGCCTCCTCCATCCATCATAACTCCGTGATGAGTACAGGGTAGAGAGCAAGTAGTCGCAGATTCCACAAATGTCTCATAAGGTGATGGAAGGAAACCAATAGGTTATTGATTAAATCGTGCGATGCGGATTTTTCTCCATTAGAAAAGTTTACATGTTTAGAACAATGAAACAGGTTTTGCTTAACACCTTTCAGAAAACATCAGTGATAATAACAGAACCGAAAACTTCTCATTTGCAATAACGTGTACTTTTTCTCTTATTATATAAGTCGTTTATTATTTATAGTATTATTAATTTTTTTTTTTAAATAAAGAGATAAATTATTTTGTTAACATCACTTTATTTATGTATACACAATCTACATGTTTCTGTAGGAATGTTCACATCATCAGGAATAAATGTATACTAAAGTTAAAATTAATTACAAATCACCTACGTTGAGGATGGGGGTAGAAGTAAGGGGGTAGAAGTAAGGGGAGAGAAGTAAGGGAGAAGGGTAAGAGTGGGAGAAGTTTATAAGAATTAGGTATTATGATGTCATTAGAAGGGAAAGACCGGTTAAGTGGGAAAATGTTCAAAAGAGGGTTTATAAAAAATTTGTTGCTTATTAATTATATCTGCTTTGTTATTATTTTTTTTTCTTATTTCTAAAATTTTAAAATTATTAATCTGCGATGCCTTAAGGGTATTTTAGTCTAGATTTACGGTTTTTTTTTTTTTTTACATAATTTCAATGTTTAGATCTACAAAAATATGCCCCTAAATGGTTTTTTCGAAATTCGAATTATTTTCGGAGTATAACTATTTTTTTTGAGTGCTAACTAAACCGGTCTGGCCGGAACAAATTGAACAATAGAAAGTAGACGTTGCCCGACTACCTGCAGATGGATTACCCCATATTTTTTATTATTCTATGCCTGTATAATGTATATTTAATGCAAATATAATGTATTTTTAACTGATGAACCAAGTAACGTAATGTAAGAATACCGTACCATAAAGGCTCCGTCAAACAGGAGGCGTATTTACGCGCGTCAAGACGTTAAAACGTCCCGGACGTATAACGCTGCGTTGTGTTGTACTGAAAACGTTGAAGCCGTTCAAATAGAAAGTACGCGACGTTATGGCGTTTTGGTGCCTGTTTGAAGGAGCCTTTACGCTGACGCCTTAAGAGGCTAGACTTTGAACGACACGCGGAACACCCGCGTCTGTCATTCTGTCCCGCTCACAATAAGCTCACGCACACTTACAATACACGCGAATGCGAAATGTGCGAATGAGACAACGCTCAAATTTACCTACAGAAATCGCTCGAAAAGGGGTTTATGGAGAATACACTTTTCTACACCGAAACTTTCACGAAATTGAAATTTAAAAAAATATGTATTTTTTAGAAAGAAGAACCTACGTCGGTAGCTTTTTATAATTTTATAATTCTTTATGAGAGTTGAGTTAGCAGCACTTTTTCCTTAAATAATATTTTTTGATAAATCGTACATGTTTGACAGTGAATGTTTACGTTAATACGAAACGCATCGAAAATTCGAAAACATACCGACATAGTTTTCACCCTCTAGAAGGCAGTATAAAAAAATATATTCATTTTGTGCAATTTTCGATGTAGAAAAGTGTTTTTTCCCGGGCGTCCTTTTTGTATGGGCCGAAAAGCGAAGTCTATCGTCTTAACGCGCGGTAAGTACGCCTTCTGTTTGACGGAGCCTTTATATGAATAAAACTGCGTGAAACTTTACTCAAAGCTTTAAACGCGTTTTTATCGAAACTACTATTTTCAAGCTGGCGTGCGTGATATATCTATATTTCTACAACACCATTTATTTGAAATTTGGTATGAACCTTCTCTACACATTCCTTTATGAAAATTTAAAATTTTTACTATTTAAAAAAAAAATTTAACCGTTAAAATAAACGTAAAAAAGAACACTTTTTTTTTTCAAACGGCCGCTATTTTGTGAAAAAAAATCTTAAGCCTCCGAGGTCCCGGCGATAGCGACATCTTTACTGATTAAGAATCCATTCGATTTTTTTTCTGATGATTGCAATCATGCCAGCGCATCCCGTTTTATTTTTGGATCCCCCACTTTACCAGCCGATTACTTTTCGAGTTTTTAATTTTTATGTATTCTTAAAATATAAATAAACAAATCATAAAAAGAAGGATATTAAAAATATTTACAGAGCTTGAAAAAATGCACGAAATTTGTGCCTCTGGACTAGAATACCCCCTTAAACCTTTATGAAGTATTTTTAGTCCTAAGTTTATGTCAAAAGTATGATCAGTATTCAATAAATGATCTGCCAACTCAGATTCAACACTGCCATTTGTGAACATTGTTCACGAAACATGTAGATTGTGTATAAACAAAGTTATTTGTATTTTTATTAAAATTAATAATTCCATATCGAAGAGAAAACCTCCCAGAAGAAGTTTCCTTCGAAAAGTTATTATTAATTCTATTCTAAATATTTCCCAGACGCGACCGAATTTTTTTCTGTCTTTTCTGTTTCACATTGTTTATTTTACAAAAAGCTAACGCGACACATGAAAACCCTTTTTTTATATTTTCTCTCTCGACTAGCAATCTGAAAGTTGCGGGTTCTGGCGTGAGCTAGTAAATTTTATTAGACTAATTCGCAATTGAATCATTTTAAATAATATCTTTGAGATATATTTGCGGCACGTTTTAAAGTGGAAGAAACTCTCAGTATCGCCCTGATGAAAGACCACCATTCAGAATTGAAAAGGTGCTTGAAACGGCTGTAGCCGTGTTCTGTGACCAGATCTAATAATAGCCATGAACTTCCCCCTTTCCTTTTCCCCATCTTCTTCCTATTCCTTTAGGAAGAAGATGGGGAATATACCTTCAGCCTCACAACGTACCCAATTGGGGATTCGGAGCGGTTTAGAGCAGTTGGAATTCTTATGCGGTATGTTTCCTAAGTATATATAAATTCCTAAGCCATGTTTTGCTAAGAATTACAGTAATTTAAAAAATGCTCTTTGTTAATCATTACAATTTATATATTTTTTTAAACTGAGCAATTTTTTTGTCTCGTAATTTTTTATGGCCGACATTTTATTGACATTGCATGAATCTACGCATTTTTCTGCCTTAATGCACACAAATTACATACAGTCCTCGCTGTTGAAGAAATTACATTTGTCAACATAACAATATGACCTTCTTATCTCAGCAAAGCACTTACGCAAGTTTAGTCAGTATTTTTTCATCGTTTTAAATATTTTCCAAAAATACTTTACTTAATGATTAATCAAATATACCTCACGACTGCTATGGAGTCATTTTTTTAGATCATTCAATGTTGAGAACCTTTATCATGGCGTCCAGCATAGACATATGATAATATGTCTGTGCGTCCAGACAAAAAAGGTCCATTATACTCCGGAGTAGTCAATATAAGAGTACCCACTTGACTCACTAGGCATGAGGACCTCTTTCATTGTCACCGTTCACAAATAAATTATGTGGCAAACTCGCCAATTTTTCACTTACATGGTTTAGCAAACAGGTATACCTATATTATGATATCGACATTTTTAATGTAACAATTTTCTACGTTTAAAACGTACCTACGTAATTTTTTTTTTGTTAACATAATGTTTCTGTTAACTACAAAGTTAAATAAAAGATAAGTAACAAATGTACACGTAAAATAAAATACTTTAAAAACAAAATAAATTAATAGTATTTATTTACATATTTATTATTATTATTGCGCTGCATCAGAGATCGAATCGGCAACCCACCGAATCAAAGTGAATCATTCGTAATAATGATTTTTTGATTTAATCGTACATTCTTCCCACATTTTTAAATAAAAAAAATAGAGACCACAGCATAAATTAAAGTAGACCTGTAAAGTGGGTTGTTACATTAAATATTTAAAAATTGACAACCGTCCTTGACTCCCAATCTGAAGGTCGCGGGTTCGAACCCGGCGTGCGCAAACAAATTTTATTTGATTAATTTGTGTTATTTCACGATAGATTAATTAAAAATAATATGTACTATATTAGCGGCCCGTTCTAGAGTGGAAGATACTTTCAGTATCGCCCTGGTGTAAGACCACCATTCAGAATTGGAACGTTGCTTGAAATGGCCTTAGGTGTGTTTGGTGACCAGATCTGAATAGCCATGTACTTCCCCTCCTTCCTCTTCCCCATTTCCTTCCCCTCCCTACTACCTTCAGCCTCACAACCTACCCGAACTAGGGATGCCACAGTCTAACTGGCTCCAGACGGGAGTAGTTGGGAGTTGTGCGGTATTCATAAAAGAAAAAATTGAAAAATATTGTTATATGAAAGATTATTGTTGTTTGGGATGAATGTGGGTTCACGTAGACTGACATCGCTTCGTGAGGGCAAACGATTTTGCATGAGGGTTTTCAGCAAATGTCAATAAAATTACCGTCATAAATCACCTGGGAATCAATGATTGCCAGGCTAACAGCAACTACAACTTCAACAACAACTAACAGGTATTTCACAGTGGCCGCAGATTGCATATAATCTCGTCAGCGAACAATCATAACTACGTCCGTTGCATCCATATTATAATTTTCCTAAACATTTATAGGTAGTATTATTATAGTATACATTTATAGTTCATTCCATTTAATATTTTCCAACTATACCTATGTCCGATGGCGGGAAATTCTGTCTTAATTTATATTTCTCTGATAAATGGGAATGTTTGCTTCACACCATCCTTTTGGAATAAATTATCAATAATATAAAAATTAATGTTTGTTTGTTTGTACCTCGTACGTGGCCATACCGTTCATCCGATTGCGATGAAACTTTGGGAATATGATGTGCGCATACCCGGGATGGTTATAGGATAGTGAACTCTGGCGTTATAAAATTATTTCCTATACTATTCATACGATTGCGATTAAAATTTCATCCGATTGCTATTATTTTTTTTTTGAATTGTTGTGAACATGCCCGTGAAAACTTCTAAATATATATACTGGTGAGCTCTAGCATTATGAAATTTGCATAAAAAAATTTAATAGGTCACGCGAGAAGTGCGAAAAATTGGTGTATTTTATGGAGTTAGGCGGCAGGGAAAAAGACTGGGGGTAGGGTATGCGGGAGCGTCGGTTGGGGAATTAAGGAGGGGGGCTTCGTAGGAGGGGGGACGAGGGAGAGGGGAAGGCGAAGAAGCTGGAAGCGGAATGCAAGAGGGAAAGGGTTTGCGAGAAAGGAAAGAGCGGGAGAGGGAAGGGAGAACGCGGGAAGGTAAAAACGAAACGCGGAAGGGGAAGGGGGCGCGGGAGAGGAAGAGGAAAGGAATCGGAAGGGGTCTTTCTTTGGCATTGCATTCCGGTTATCAGCTAGTAATTAATAAATTATTGTTTTTATGTTATTAATTTTAAATTCAAACAATTACAAAAATCAACTCAGTATTTAACCATCTTATCTTACCAAATATTATTGCTAATTTTAAATATCGATCGTCCAATTGATTACCCTTACATCTCCAAATACAAAAATTTTAGATAATGAGGAAAGCAATATTCGAATGCTCACTATTTTATTTACTCGAATGCTCACATAAATCAAAAATTGTATTTTACAAAATAACAACGAGAGGCATAACGGTTCGGTACATTAGTAAAACATTTTGAAATATCCTGGTAGTAGATAACTCAGACAACATCAACATTTTTATTAATTCACAACAAGTTTTTCTGCATTATAATTGATTTAGTAGTGTTTATGAGTTATATGAGTATTGTACTAGATAGAGGGTACACGTATACATTTAACTGCAAACTCAACTCAAATTTAGATTTTTCGGATACGTCTGACTAATCAACTGCACGATCGATTTGTGAAAATGTGCCGATTTAAGGTGATTGTCAAAATAATTCATATTCTAGTCTTTTTTTCATATTTTATAGATGGCGCGCGTTCAATTATTTTACGTAAAAACGTAATACAAGTGATTTAAAATATTAAGTTGAATTAATTGTTTGCGCCCGTACATACGCAATATGAATGTGAATAAATACTTTTGTCCATAAAACAACTAAAATCTTTCAATAAAGGCTAACAAATACAATATTGTATCGGTGATTCATTCCCTAAAATAATTAAATGCGCGCCATCTTTGAAATAATTCATATCCTACTCTTTCGTAGATGGCACGTATAGTATATTTTTTTTACTTATAAACGCTTTTTACAAGTTAGGCTTTGAAATATTAAGAAAAAAATATTGTTCGCGCAAGCACACACTCAATATGAATATTAACAAATAGTTTTGTCAATTAAACAACTCAAATCTTTCAAGAGAGGCTAAAAAATGCAATATTTCTTCGGTGATTCAATCCAATATTGTATTTGTTAGCCTTTCTTGAATGATTAGAGTTTTTTAATTGACAAAAACTATTTATTAATAATCATATTGCTTGTGTACTTGTGCGACCAATAAATTATTAACAATAAAATATCTCTGTTTTATTAAAATATTAAACTGAAAATTAGAAAAAATATCGGATAGGCATACCTTATATTATTTCATGAACAAAAATACCTTTCAGATAGGTGTGTGGCTGATCATTGCATTGCCTTCCTTCGACACGAACCAATTGTGGGAAAATTACTAATCCTTAGCTGCCTGGAATTCTATAAAGCAATTCAAGCTACGAAAATTATGTCTTTCGACATTTTCGTCATATCATATAATTTACAATTGATTACAACATAAAAATACATTTTAATATTCCACTCTATAGCTAGACGAACGATACCTTAATTATTGGAACATTTAAATTGGAATCGGAAATTAAAAAAAAAAAAACAAACGAAATATGGAAAAAACCGAGCCGACCAGAATTATATATATATATATATATATATAAATAAATGTTTTTTGTTTGTCTGCGTTCCTATACCATTAATCCGATTGCGATCAAACTTTGGTGAGTTGTCTGGAGTACGAAGGTTTCTATATATATTGATGTGCTCTGGCGTTATGAAATTTTAATAAAAGTGATACAATAGGTGAGTTGTTTGAAATATATGTATATTTTATTCGGTTTAGAGAAAGGGAGGGAAGGAGGAAGGGCTTGGGAAATCCGGGAAGGGAAAGATGAACGAAGGAGGGAAGGTTTGCTGGAGGGGGATGAGGAAGACCGGGTAGTTGGATGAGGTACGTGGAAGGAAGGAGGGGAATACGGGATGGGGGGTTCGAGAAACGAGGGAAAGCGAGGTAGGCGGGGAAGGTGGAGGAAGTACGCGATAGAAGAAGGCGACGCGGGATGGGAAGTGGAGGTGGAAAGGGAACGGGGACGAATGGGAAAGAATATGACGCAGAGAAAAATAATTTATTTATTTAAGTGGCATTGCTCCGCATGCCGGGAATTCGCTAGTCTATTATGAAAAAAATTGCCTACTACACATTTGATAATTTTTTGTTTGCACTTCGACGGGTTCCGAACCTGTAGGTAACCTTCTGACCTAAAATACCCACACCATACACGGTTACTTTATGAGATGTGACAGAACTGGTTCCAAAGCTGGAAAGCATGCAGGTACAATCAGCATAATATCTGATTTACTCAGCTCTTCAAACAAAATTGTGATACATTCATAGAGCTACATAATATGCATCCTGTTGTATTCATATCTCCATAGATAGGAACAATGTTAGGTATATAAACTCCATCCTCAATCCATATGCACGTGCAACCTTATACTTAAAGTTCTGTGTTACTAAGATATCGATCAGGATTACATTAATTTAATTGTAAAACTTGATGTACGAGCGTCTCCATATTATCAACAGAACGCGTTTACATTTAAATATTTATTACAACAATTCAATATAACTTCACACGCAGTCTGTATCTACTTAATACATCTTGAACATTTTTATTCCATGACCAATTTGAGCATGCCTAATAAATAGTATTATCTTAAAAGGATATTATCTTTATTCTTCGTTATATGCGAGGAATCCTTCTGTCCAACATTAGTTTTATTGTGCATAGGATCACACGGACACGAGAAGCTACGGACACTGATCATAATAGTTCTCTTCAAATTTTGTTATTGCGAATTGAAAATAATCGTTTGTAATGTTCAAAATAACAAAATCCCTCATACACTGTAGTTTTACTTTCATAATAGACAGTATCCTTACATTTTTTACAAAAGCATTAGTAAAGTTATCCCATGCACTTTTAGCAGAGTTGAATACTTTTTTTAGATTTAAACAATCGCATGACCCAACGCGACCGCACGAAGGTGCATAATTATAATGCTGTATTTTTGTATGAATACCACACAAAAACACACTCTCTGGAGACTTAGCCCAGTAGGGAATAATAGCCCTCGGTGGCGAATATTGTAGAAGCCAGAGAGAGAGAGATGGTTTTGTCTGGAGGTCTGGCATGGACGATCGATAAAACCCTACTCAATACGATATTGACTAAATCCGTCATTTATGGTCAGTTATCAATATTGGCGAGCACGGTCAAGGTCACGGCGAGATATTCCGACCGACGATTGACAAATTTTGTGTCAGTTAGCTGTCAATAAATTAAATTCTCTCAAGTGTCAATAAATTAAATTCTCTCAAGTGTCAGTTAGCTGTCAATAAATTAAACATTTTTAACCACTGGACATACACAGAGAATTATAAAAAATCGCCTTGAGTGCTCGCCACTTTTCAAAATTAATTTTGGAAATTTCCCGCCCACATTAAAATAAATCATTACTTAAAATTTGTGTATGTAAACATATAAACAAACTATAGTGTTATACGGCCAATAAATTCATCTATATTTTACAAATTATTTTATATTTTTAAAAATTGATAAAAAACATTACCAAAAAAATCTTTAACTTTATAAATGCGCGAAATTTGTGCTTTGGTGATTTAAAGATTTGAAATTGCCGACAGTGGATATTTTTAATATCTCTATATTGAATATTGTTCTACGTTTTTATGTTCTCTATGGCCTGTTTGATAACCACAGATGCAAATGTATACTAGAAAACCATTATCTATATGTGTACATCAAATCAAAAGTTTGGTATAAAAATTATTTTGAAGTTTATTTGTAGAACTGAAGCTTTCCAATCGCCGAAATTCATTCTAGAAGAATTCAAAGACAATGGATAAGGCCTATTTATCAACTATTTGATAATTTTTTTTATTTTAAATAAAACAAACACTTAGTATTTAACCACGTATATTTATTATTTGATATATCGACCGGTTTCGCTCCGACCGAGCTTCATCAGGATATAATAATAACTAAATACTAAGACAGAGTTGTTGGTTATATATAGGTTGAGTGGGAGAGGGAGAAAGAATATTACAAAAGAAACATAATTAGACAGAGACAAATTCTTAGAAAGAGATAAAAAGGATTATCAATAAGTGGAAGGAAGACAACAATATATGTGTATCACATTTACATTTATAAACAACAGTTACTGGTAATCATAGACATATTGAAAGTTGGATCTATTATACAAGATAAAATTATACAATAATTAAATACAATAATATTACATATTACTAGTCAAACATCTCAGAACAACAATGTAACATATTATATAATATCATGGGTTGGAAAAAATGGCAATGGCAAAAAATGGCAATAGTTTTGCCAATTAAAAAACTCTAATACTTTAAGAGAGGCTAGCAAATACAATATTGGATTGAATCACCCTTGTTTTTTTCGTTATCATTAATTTTAGTTAGAAATAACGTTATTCGAGCCGTTTTTAAAACTGTTTTATGTTTGGATTCATAATTTTAATGTTTCAAAAACTAAATGTTTATTTATAGTAAAAAAAATTTCAAAACATATTTTATTAACTTTCTAAAACAGTTTTTAGTTTTCGAATACATTCCAAAATATTCCATTTATTTGGACCTTGAAAAAATATGCCGGTCTGAGGGGATAAACTATTACTTTATAGTGTATATTATTTGATAATGAAATAATTAAAGTTTTTTGGGTCTTTTGGTACATTTGGCTACCTCCGTTGTACTTGCAGCTCCAAATGTTCCCATGGAGTAATAATCTTTAGTGAATGATGCACAATGAATGATCCACCGCGCTTACAATGATTTATAATTTATCGTAATCATCTGTACATATGAATAATGTATGTAGTAGGTATCTGGCTGACCTGTAATTATGTAGGTAAATGCCGCGCACCTGATTTATTGCTTGACCAGTAGCCGCATACACCTCATTCTAGCCATAATATTAATATAATAAAGAACTTGGCATTTTCTAACGACTTATGTAGTTATGTGAGAGATGAGAACTTGTTTTACGCTTACACTGTGAATTTCCGATCCCCGTAGACCCTGGTTTTTGGATAGAAACCCTTTTTTAACGTAATGTGATGTGCGATCTAATTTACTATTCAATTCAATTAACAGCTTTGTACATATCAGATTACTTTCCAAAATAACGATGAACTGACATTAGATGATGGCCGCCATGGTCCAGGGGAAAGGCTTCTGACTAGAGATCCGGAGGTCGGGGATCAACCCGGCATGCGCAGATAAATTTTATTTGATTGATTTGTGTTTTTATAAATTAATCATTTTAAAATAATATAAGGAATATTTGCAGCATAGTATCGCCCTGATATGAGACCATCATTCAGAATTGAAATGTTGCTTGAAATGGCTTTAGCAGTGTTTAGTGACTAGATCTGAATAGCCAAATACTTCCCCACATTCCTCTTTCTCCATCTCCTTCCCCTCCTCACTACCTTCAGCTTCACAATATACCCCAATTGGGGATGCCATAGTCTCACTGGCTCCAGATGGGAGCAGTTGGGAATCTTGTGAGGCATTCACATAAAAAAAAAATCATCCCAGGAACCATTTATTTTGGATAGCCAACACCTCTGTCAAAGTTGTTTGCTTTCACGTTTGGTGACTTAGCAGAGATGCCCGGGGTCATGGAGTGAAGATTGTCCAGGTCTTGGCGACGTACAAGTGTGCCCAGTTTGTGGTGAGCCGGATTTGGAGAGTCTGATTGAGGGCGACCTTTTTACCTCTCCAGCCGGACTATCTCGACCCATCACCATTTATTCGTCCGTCACTCCTGGACACACTAATCCCCAGATTCCTACCCATCCATCATGTTTTCTCCTTCCTTTCCTTAAAAAAATTACAAAATATTTAAAAACCTGTTAATAATACTTTTCTGTGCTGGGAGCCACCTGAATATCAACTGAGTTTTCTAAATTTTTAACAAATTGTTTTAATGATGATGACAACATAATCATTTCATTTGGCTCTAGCTAAAGTCCATGATGATGCCCGTGACATGCTTTACGCAGTTTTTCGAAATCAGGCGTTAACAGAAACTTTCCTCTTATTTTAAACGTCAAGTGTGTATGTTTCCATCAACATGTTTAAAAACTCCAGTTTAATGGGTGGAAAACGGGGTTGCGAGTAGTTTTTCTCTAACACTAACCTTCCTCTTGTTTTGAAGGTCAAAAGTGAAAATTTCATCTGTCTTGGAATAAAACCGGAGATTTGTATATAAATCAAAACCACGCTGTCAAGTTGCCCGCCCGCCACAGACACTCTTCTTTATATATAATAGATTATAGAAAAAATATTCACCTTACGCCAAACACTATGCCGTATATATAATACGACACGAAGTTATATCAAAATCGATGGGTACCTTAGTAATAACGAAGGATGCGGTCTTTCCCTTAATTAAGTTGGGGAAACACAGTCTCCGAGAAATTTTAATAAAAGGTATTTCATCAAACTTTTGCTGTCAATCTTGCTAATAACCCCCTGAATACTGAGCGAAAAAGACAACTGCACTTCAGGCTGATAATACCTAAAAATTGTCAAGATCGCGGTTTTGTATTCCCTATTTTTTCCTCCAAAACTATACCGAATTCTAAAAGATTTAAAAAATAATAATTTTACTAACTGTATAAAACGAAAATATTATATGTCCGTGCGTTTTCATTTTTTTTAGTATATCGTCTAGTTTATATACTGAACATCTGTTGATGGCGTTCAAACCAGACAATTTTAACGATTCTTGGTAGTACCTAACTCCTATAAGAAGTAACTTATCAAAAAAGCTAAACATTTCGATACAGTGGTCGATATCTATGTTATATTTAAAAAAATATTTACAGTAGTGTCAACATCCAGAGAGTAAATTGGGGAATACGTTTGTATGGACAAAACGCCGCGCGGTTTCCTCTTAAGCATGGGTACGGGATCATCTTAATCATAATTATTTGGTTCATCTCTCACTATATAAAAGTTGAATAACCTTCGGCAATATCCTTGAATTCTTTCGAATGGAATTTTCGTGGAAGCATATTGTTGTCACGTTTTTGACTAATTATTATTGTGAGCTTGCTAATGATACCTGTATATTATAATATGATTTTTAACCATGTTTTTTTTTCAACATTCGACAGATTATCAATTTCCGGAAATTAAACCAAAGCAAGATCATTTTAATGCACATAAGGTGACCTAAGTTAATATTTAAAAATAAAATTGGCACTAAATATTGCTTTTTATGTCGATACCACTCAAGAGTCCCGACTGCTCCTTACTAACTGATGGCATGCACTTTTTTTTATCGCCGAGGGTGCTACAAGTGTCTAGGCATATCAAAATAAGCAGATGCCTTAGTATCTATTTGTGTATTTTTTTATTATCACAACAGATAATTCACCAAACTCAGCTAAAGCCATTTCAAGCAACGTTTCAATTCTGAATGGTGGTCCACCACCAGGGTGATATTGAGAGCAGCTATTACTCTGCTAACTTGTCGGTACCTATACTTAAATATTATATTGTGTTACCAATTAGATTATTATATTACGTAAAGTTTTTTTTTCAAATAGTTAGTTAATAGTTCAAAATTAAATCATTAATTTTAAACTATACCTACATTAATACCGGTATTATTTTAGGTAGGTCTAGTTTTAATTTATATTTTACGGCCCTTACTGCCATTTTTTCTTAAATTTTACACATCTTATGACCTTACATAAAAATAACCTTTGGAGAGTCAGGTTTTTAAAAAAAAAACAAAAATCGAAACGTCACTGCAGAATTTTTTTTGTGTCGCATTTTATAAGTTTACAGTAACAATTCTTTTAGATTTTGGTAGTTTATACAAGTGTTGTTACTAATAATATTATTTTGTAATAGAAACTCGTAAACAAATAATGCTAAAAATATATAATATAATTATTCATTACGACGTAAAAAAATTGTCATTTTATAACATTTCTTTTGTGATATATTACAAAAATGACATCAAAATAATGAATAATGAACTTCCTAATAATCACTCAAATCTATGCTTTCCACAATGGATTCATATAAAAAAAAAACAATGAAAAAATATAGACAATGAATACGACCATATCAAGCGGCAGCCATTTTGTCCACCGTCTTTGATGCTCGGCGTGTCATTGTGAATTATTTTGAATTATTCGGAGTGGCTAAACGCTATCCAGTATTTCGTTATGTCAAGAACTAGAATGGCCCAAGCGATTCTGACCTTGTTCTTCATACAATTTCTTTATACATAAGGGAAAAAATGGCTTCAATTTTTTTTTTTAATTTTCACCGGTGGCCACCGGAGGGCCAACGGCTAATTAGAGGTTTAGTAGCTGTGTAAAATGTAATTTTTATTGGCTGCTATATTTATGTGTGATTGAAAGATTCATATCAAACTAAATTTTGCTGAACGTTTTTTTGTCGCTATCTGTATGTAAATTTATCAAACTTACATAAAGATAGAAGCCAATAAAAATATTCGTTAATAAAATGAAGATATTGAGATCTTAGTCGAAGTATGGTACAGTTAAATATGCCCGAAACGGAGGGTCTTTTTAGCTCTTTAGTGGTAGAACACCGTCCCGGCAAGGCTAAGATCCTGGGTTCGATTTCTAGATGTGACAGGATATATTTTTCTGATGTTTCTAATGTTGTCTTCATTTATTAATTAAATTTATATTTTCCTTTCACCCTAAGACCTTAACATCTGCGATCTTCGAGTCTGAAAACAGAAATACAGAAGAACCTGACGACGCACGACGGTTGTCGTTGGTTGTCGTTACCTAATTAAATGGTTGTTCGTGTACTAATAATGCAAATCTAAATGGCACATGACACAGTAATGCATCGGGATACTGTGTACTGTGTTACTGTACAGGTACCGGGCCTACCTGGTAGGGGAGAGCGGGGAAAAACAAACAACAAAAAAAACTTTTTTTTTAATAAGAAATCTGTTATTATAAATCTAATTTTAGTAATATTCCATTAGACATAAAACAATACATTTGAATACATATATTTTTCAAATAATTTAACAATTTAAATAAAATAAAAATATGTAATGGCCAGCATCAATGTTTTCTGCAAAAATCACATACAAGAAGAATAAATCCAACTATGATTTTTTTTCACACTGTGTGCATATGTAGGTCATATTTGTCTTTGGAAAATTAATTAAATAGAACGGCACTACCACCATTTAAAAATATTATATTTTTTTAAAGTAAACTAAGGTGTAAGGTGTTCGGAAATTCGTAGTACAAGCGGGAAATTAATGAATCTGCATCACATTTTCAACCGTTTTTGTTGTATATCTTTTTTGATTCAAGCTTAAAGTTATCTTTATTTTCGATTAAATCGAGTCCGAAGATGGAATTCATCAGGCCAAATTAAAAAAAAAGGTCGCTTAGGGATTAGCATGGCGTAGTAGGGTCAAAGCGTAGATGAGGCTTTAAAAGTTTTTAGCCTTTTTTTACATTAGCTCCACACAGGAGGCCCTGAGGAAAAAATCCCTGTCATCTTTGGAGATGCTGTGTGGAGGTCTTTTAAAGGATAGAAAAAAGAGGAAGTTCTGGGAAGGAAAAGGGTTTAAGGGAAGGGTAGGAATCTGGGGAGGAATGTGTCCAGGAGTGACGGACGTGTGAATATATCCCTTCCAATGCGGTGAGGTCGTTGGAAGACCCAGACAAACCTAACTTGGCCTGACCTGTGGCAGAGGTTTGGGTTGTGCAATAAATGGTTCCCGTGGCGGCGGTACCCATACCCGCCTCCCAAATTGTGATATTTTATTTTAGAAAACAAAAAGTTTTTTATCTTATCTATGTGATGTAGATTCCCCACTTAAGCAGCGTGCAAATCTTCCCTCTACGATCGTTCATAGTAAACCGATGTTCGCGGTTACCCCAGTGTCCCCTGCGCGGAGGACGAGAGGAGCACCGAATCACCTTCAAAGGTAAACAGCGAATCTATTTTGATCATGACTATTATCAGTGGGAAAAAGCTTCTTCGGGTCGTAATCGCACGGTTCAGTGCTGCTCAACTACATCATAAATAAACAATCCTGTACCTACCGATCGATGTTTGCATACATTTCATAAAAGTTGATGAAGCACAAACTTTGAAAGGAATTCTTATGATTAACATAGGTAATAAATGAATAACCCAATACATGAAGTGTAATTTTTTTAGTTTATAATAGCTCTTTCAAGTCTTCTTGCGGAAACTAAACAACAACAAACTAAACACTGACCAGTCAATGGCCGAATGGCTTCGCGTTTAAGTCCCACCCATGCATCGTGTGTTCAATGAGGGTATTACCAGAGAATGCCGGAAATTAGTCCTTTTTAAATCAAATTCTAGACGTATTGACTCTTTTTTACAAAAAACCATAAATTGATTTTGAAAGATTGTTTTTTTTTATCTGGTACACGCAGTTTAAAAATTTTGAAAAACTAAGTGTATTTTTAATATACTAAGGTTATACCGTTGGTCGTTGGCAGATTTGTTCAATTTTCAAACGATAGAATCTATTAAACAACAGAAATTTCAAATCATATAATCATACAACAAAATAAATCAATACATAATCTAGTCAACACAATTTAAAAAATTTAAATTTTAGTTAAATTTAAATCATTAAAAAATAAATCCGAGAAGGTGTTTTACAAACTAAAATATTTCAATTTTTTTTACACACTTATTTTGTTTAGACATTATTGAAAAATCATAAATACTCACGATCAAAAATTACTTACAAAAAGTAGACGATATTTAATAATTTATCATCGTGCGTTTTGAGCATTTTTATTGCTTACTTGAATGTAAGTATGTATTAAAACAAGTTTTGAATGAAATAAATCGATATAAAATTTTTAATTTGAAAAATTTGATACGGGGAATAATCGATCTTTCTCATTGGAACCTCCCTGTACAGTTACAAGCATTTTAAAACTTTTATTCTCAGCTGCTGGTCAATCGCTCTTAAGTCCTCGATAACGACACAGGCAACATTTCCGCTTACTGTGGTGGTGTAGGAGATTGTCAAATATTGTCAGTTTATTCGTAACCTACGAATGTTTCCGTCCGTCACCGTCACCTAACAGATATTTTGAAATCCACCCCAGCCAATGTGATGATGTAAAGATTCCTGTTATATCGTGATTTATTAAATAAACGCTTGACCAGTTTGGGAGGCGGGTATGATAGATTTTATGGTAGGTTTTGGAGGCGTAAGAGTACCGCCGCCCTGGGAACCGTTTATTGGATAACCAACCCCTTTGTCACAGGTCACCCCAAGTGTTTCGCTACATTTGGTGAGTTTCAGCAGGGGTGCCCGGGTACATGTGGTGAGGTTTGTCTAGGACTTGGCGACAGATGCGTTTGCCTACCGTCTGCGTGGCGAGCTGGATGGGGATAGACTGGTTGATAAGACTCATTTTATCTCTCCAACTGGACTCGTCTGCCATTTGACCTCTCCAACAGGACTATCGCCCCATTACCTTTCTCTGCAGTGAGATTCATACTTCCGTCACTCCTAGACCCAATAACCCTTAGATTCCTACCCATCCCTCTTATCTACCTCTCATACCTTTTCCTTCCCAGAATTTCCTTTCCTTCCTTTCTGTACTTGTATAATTTTTAAGTTAGTTTTAAGATAAATTAAACAGTGCAGATCGCCCCTTTTTGAATGACATCCATCTTCCGCGGTTACGCCATGCGATAATGAACTCTAATGTGGCTTACTATAAATCCCATTATCGCATGACGTTTCCGCGATAGAAGGAACCTTATTATTTCAAAGGCTCGAGATGAAGAAAAATTAAATAACAAATATACACATGAAATAAAACTCTTAAAAAACAAAATGTCTACGCATTGTTTCATAGTTAATGCCCAATAAATAATTACAAAAAAATATATTAAATCTCATAAAAAAATAATTTACAACCACTTGCTATTTACGTTTAAAAAAAGGGCAGGACTTGGCGGCAACTGATCACTGATCACTGATCACGTATAATGTGTCGTGGCATTAGTGTAAAGGTTAGTCGCGACTTTTGTGTCGCAATAGGTCCCAGAGAAGATGCGCAGCTTGTTATGCGAGATGATGCAACTGGGATGTTGCGATCTGCAGTCTGCACTTTGCAGTCTGCAGTACTAAGTCAGTACCAGCTCGGTTGACGATGACCGCCAAATGCTACCGTGAGAGAAAGATTAGTGAACAAGCAATAATATATGTAATGTACTTCTCATGTTTTAATTTGTTGGCTTTTGGGAATAACTCATATAGGTCTCACAGAAATCATTGTGTTTTTCTTACTACCGTGGAGAAAAACATGATCTAAACTATAATAGAGCAAAAAACTATAATAGGGAAAACAGCACACTTTATATATATTCAAACCTTTATGAAACCAAAGCTTCCTACGACAATATGAAAAAAAATTATGAAACTTTTAGAATTATTTATTACTAGATGAACCGGCCACGCGTTGCTGTTGCTGTCCCCGTTCCCCTTCCACCTCTTCTTCCTCTCCCGCGTATCCTACCCCTCTTGCGTCTCCTTCCCCTCCCCTTTCCTGCTGTCTCCATTCTCGCGACTCCCGTCACGCATTCCCCTTCCACCTTCTCCGCCTTCCCCCCTCCCTCGTCCACCCTCCCACGAACCCCCCCTCATTAATTCCTCTCCACCCCTGCCAGATTTCCCTCCCCCTCTCACCTTTTTTTCCTGTCGCTCTCCATAAAATACACCCATTTTTTTTTATAAAAATTTCATAACTCCAGAGCTCGTTATAAATTATAGCCTTTTTGTTATTCTGATGTATGAGCTATATTATTGTAAAGTTTCATTGAAATCCTTTCAGTAGTTTTTGCGTGAAAGAGTAACAAACACACATAAATCCATAAAAACTTTCGCGTTTATAATATTAGTAAGATAAGATAAGCTTTATTTTCACATGAAACAACAAAAGAGTAAAGAGAACATATTAACGTTTACACTACATTTGTCTAATAAAATATCTGTGTTTTGTGAATCTAGCTTGTAATGTAGATATTAATAGCCAGATATTAATAGCCGGGTACATTCCATCCTTCCTCTTCCCAACCTCCTTCAGTTTCATAAAATACACCAGTTGGGGTTGCCATTGTCACACATTCGCCGAGCAGTTTCGAACTCTTGTGCGGTATTCTCAACAAAAAATACTAATTATATGCAAAAATTTTGATGACATTACATGCCCGTCACTCATTTGTGGTTTTTCAATAATTACACTTATTAATAGCACGATTGTCACGCTGTAAATTTAACAAAAGGTTTTCGTGATGCCTAACATCAGAACTGATAGGATTGTACTTAATTGATATATTTTGTCGAGATTTTTTTTTAATTATAAGGACTATTAAAACTAATTATAACAATAAAAAATATACTCGTATTTAAGTGTATATGTCATTAGTGATACAAAAAAAAATAGTTTCTTATTATAACGTTTTTTGTGCAAACATTTTCACATGAGTTAGGTTTTTTGTCCATACAAACGTATTTTCCAATTTCCTCTCTGAATTTTGATACTACTGCTTCAGAGGCGAAAAATATTCCCGCCTTGCAATAAATTCAAAAAAAAAAAATTTGTTTACTTATTCGAAAACTAAAAGCTGTTTTCGAAAGGTGATGAAACAGGCTTTCAAATTTGATTATTAGAAATCACCATGTAATTTTTTAAATATAAAAATTTTCGATGAAAACTTTAAAAAACGTACATATTTCATTAGACAAATGAATTAAAAACGTTACTGTCACCTCACTTTTTTGTCATTTTATGTAAAAAAAATTCACAAAGTTTCATTTTTTTTTTTCAAATTGCGATCGGAAACTTTGATTTCATAAAGGTGTACATTTTAATTTTTTGTGGCTAACTTTTAGATTTGAATATATAGCGTGTTGTATTCTCTTTCTAATACCGTTTAGATAATACTTCTCACAATGATAGTTAGGTAGATACAACGATTTCTATGAGACCTATGTGAGCTGGGACAAATATGGTCTCCTGTGATTAAACGGGTTAATATTGTATAGATTTGGATCACTGGCGTATCGGTGTGTTTTGTTTTTTGATAAGATTCTTCTTGCCTCCAAAAATCGTTAAAATTGCCTGATTTGAACTCCATCGTTCAGTATACGAACTACACAATGTATAAAGAAGCAAAACGTACAGAGAGAGTATTTTCTTCTAATATAGTTGGTAAAAAAATCTTAGTAATAGGTCCAGTTTTGGAGGAGAAAAATGGAAGATACGAAACCTCGATTTTGATCATTTTGTTTAAATATTATCAGTCTGAAGTGCAGTTGTTCCTTTCGCTCGGTATTCGGGGATTATGAGCGACAGTGACAGCAACAGTTTGGTACAATATCTATTGTTCAAATTTCTTTGGGACACTGGTTTACTCTAAACTAAATCGCTTTTCAATCAATCGTACATCAAGTTAGTGCACATATGAATCTTGATTTGTTGTGAACTTCATGATAATTATAATTTCATTATAACGTCTTTATCGGGTAATCCATGATGACATCGCTGAGATCATTACGTGTCGTTTTACTTTGTCTGACAAAAGGAAGGGGAAAAGTATAAAGAATTGTGAACAGGTAAACAGGTACATGATTGCGGAATACGCAGCTCCGGGTCTACCATAGTATAGTTGCTGCTTCGTCGTTTTTCTCTATCCATTATAATAAATGCTTACTAAAGTTCCTGGCGTGGATCGGCATTTATGCTGAGATTTTCGAAATCAGATGTAGACAGTGTCCTGCCTCTTGATTTGAAGGACAAGTGTGCAAAATTTCGTCAAT
The DNA here is from genome assembly GCA_951813805.1 of Limnephilus auricula. Taxonomy (NCBI): domain Eukaryota; kingdom Metazoa; phylum Arthropoda; class Insecta; order Trichoptera; family Limnephilidae; genus Limnephilus; species Limnephilus auricula. Next base: position 31,915,044 of record OX638398.1, on the reverse strand, counting down.
CTGGGAATAATTCTGTACATTTGTATAAAAATCAAATCGCAGCCCACCCGCACGTCACAGACAATCTCCTTTATAAAGGATGTTGAGGGACGTACTTGACATAGTTTATTTAACATGTGATTCATGACATTATTTGGAGTTTAAAATGTAGAAGTAATGGTCTCCGGTGACATATCTTATGTTTTTATTTTTCAACTTAAAACAATAAAAAATCGGTAGGTATTGGACAGGTAGAGTCGGGGTGAGGGACGGTGACTCAGTTGAGTGACCAGAGATGTCATGTTTTTTTTTTGTATTTTTTAAATTTTTGATATAGGGTACTGGAGACCAAAATTTCTTGATATTTTTCAATCCAAATAATGTCAGGAATCACTGGATAAAGTAATTTAAGTACGTCCCTTAACACTCTGTTTAAATAGATAGATCTTCATGGTGACAAAATCACCATTTACTCCTTTTTCTTACACAAATCAACCTTATGAGCATGCGTTGCAATGCCGCTTAAAAAAATAAATTGTTTGTCCCTGCGTGTCCTTTCCCATCGTCCCCGTTCCCCTTCCGCCTTCCTTTCCCCTCCCGAGTATTCTTCTCCTCCTGCATTCCCGTTCCAGCTTCCCCGCCTTCCCCCTCCCCTCTTCCACATCCACCCGTCCCTTTCAGCACGGGAGGCAGTGAATATAAACATGTTGGTCTGACCCTGATTGTATAGATAATTACTAGTAGGCGGCCAAGCTGGGGCTATTACAGTGTCGGACTCAAGGGAAAAATTACTTCATCACACTTATTTTTAAACCGCTTCCCGGTTTTAGCATGCGAGAAGTTGAGTATGTTGTTAACAATAAAAATTGACTTATGAAAATGACGTGATATATGGGTACGTTTTATATACATATGTATATCGGGGATATCCTTGACCTGTAGAAATCCCTGGTGATGATCCTGTAGAAATCACAAGTGCGCCCCACCGTTGAATATGACAGCCACCTCTGGTCTAGAGCCCTAAAATACTTTAACCCTAAGCAGAAACGGGCGATCAGTTTAATAGCTTCCCCAATTACAACTGGATTGAAATCTTTAGAGCACAGGCGTCATGTGGGAATGCTGTCCGTATTCATTCGGTATTTAAATGGAAGATGGTCCGAGAAACTAGCGTATGTCCCTTCGACACCGTTGCATAATTGGGAAACACGCCAAACGCACGCCCAAAATTTGTACGCAGTTGTCATTCGTGTCGCATGAGAATGGGTCCTTTCTACGGCACGTTCTTGGGTTCGGAACGAACGATATTTCATTCGCATTTGTGGCTGTGGAACGATTTTTTATATGAATACCGCATGAGAGTCCCAACTGAGACTATGGCATCCCCAATTGGCTATGTTGTGAGGCTGAAGGTAGTGGGAAGGTTAAGGAGATGGGGAAGAGGGAGGTGGGGAAGTACCTGGGTATTCAGATCTGGTCACCAAACACGGCTACATTTCAAGCAACGTTTTAATTATGAATAGTGGTTTTACACCAGGGCGATACTGAGAGTATCTTCCACTCTGGAACATGCCGCAAATATACTATAGGTATATTATTTTTAATTTATTAATTGTAAAATAACACAAATTAATGAAATAAAATTTATTAGCGCACGCCGGGTGAACCCGCGACCTTCAGATTGAGAGTCCAGAGCCTTACTACTGGACTACGCCGGCCGTCGATTTGCCGACTTCTGTGTTTCTTCCCTTCTACAACATGAATCACTTCAAGACCCATATTCACACCTTCTCCTCTAAAAACCATTCACACACACCCCAGAGATGACATAGGCTCTGAGGGAAAACTATTTTCCTCCGGGCCTTCTGTGTGAAGTGAAAGTAAAAAAAAAAATTAAAACATTTTTTAATTGTGAATACCGCCAAACAGTCCCAATTCCTCCCAACCGTCTTGAGCCAGTGAGGCTATATGGGGTGTGTTGGAGGCTGAAGGTAGTGATGAGGGGAAGGAGATGGGGAAGAGGAAGCTGGGGAAGAGGAAGCTGGGGAATTACCTGGCCATTCTGATCTGAATGGCCAGGAAAAAACACAGCTAAAGACATTTCAAGCAACATTTTAATTCTGAATGGTGGTCTTACACCGGGGTGATATCGATAGTGTCTTCCACTCCGGAAAGTGCCGCAAATACCAGTATGATATACTCGTATATTATTTTTAATTCTTTTAAAATTTACACCAAACGCGCACCCAACTTTTGCAGACAGCATTTTTCACGTGATAACGGGTCGTTCTTACGACTCATTCGTGAACGATGTCTGTGTTCTACACTGTCTGTGTTCTACTTCTCAGCGGAAGATGATCCGAGGATCTAGCATGTATGATCCTTTTGGTATCGTTGTATAATTGGGAAAAATGCCAAACGCACGCCCAATATTTGTACACGGTTGACATTCGTGTCGCATGACAACGGGTCGTTTCTACGGATCGTTCTTAAGTTCAACAGCTCGGCTGTGGAACGATTTGCCGGCTTCCGTGTTTCCTCTCTTCTACAACATGATCTCTTCACAACCCATGTTCACTCCTTCCTCTTCTCGAAAAACTCTTCACATAGCATCCCCAGAAATGACGTAGGGTCTATGGGAAAAATATTTTCCTCAAGTTAATTTAAGGAGGTAATTAATAACAAAAATAAAATGAAAAGTTTTCTTTTTATGTTAATAGAACCGTTGTGAGACTGAAGGCAGTGGGGAGGGGAAGGAGATGGGGAACTATTCAGATCTGATCTCCTAACACGGCTAAAGTCATTTCATATAACTTTTCAATTCTGAATGGTAGTATTACGCCAGGGCGATACTGAGAGTATCCTCTACTCTGGAACATGCCGCAAATATACTACACATTATTTTTTACGTTTAAATTAATTTGTGAAAATAACACAAATAAATCAAATAAATTTACTCGTGCACGTTAGAATATGAACTCGAGCCCACCGTATTGCTAGTCAAGACACTAACCTCTCGACCACGGAGGCTGTCGAGTATTATATTTCTTCTTTAAAATACAATAATTATTCATTAGTTATTTTTGCCCATTCTAATGCGCTAGTTAGCAAAATAAATCCTTTAACATACTGTAGTTTTAAAAGGATTGCTTATATAGAAGATAAGCCGATAGTATGTCTCATTTCTTTTCCATATATTTTATTTTGAACAGAAAGGGACAAAAATAACATTATATTTACGTGTATAAATATCGTAAACAAACATATCATATTTCACGTTATCGCCAAGGAACTGCAGCTAACAAGTCCGGTATAGTAATTTTTAGCACCAAAAGGTCGAAGAGCAGTACGCAATTGAATATTATTTTAGTTTGGTTGATTTACACTTTTCCATCTGAACTCAACTGTTATATGTCGCAATATTTTGGATGTTGAATCACAGTAGCTCACACGTGTTCGCATTATAATACCAGCGAAGAAACTGTAACGTATTTATAATTAAATCTTTAATTCATTTCCTCTATATTTCATAAAAAAATTATACGATTGATATCACACAACATCCAGATTGAAAATCCAATATATGTTTATGAAAATAAATGATGTATTTAAGTATTCTCTGTATGAAAACTAATTTCGTTAATAAATCATTCAAAAATGAGAATTGATACAGATCAGGTCTCTTGTTGTACACGCTCGCTCACATCGGCCACCTGCAAGAACTACACTGTGTTTAAAACAAATTTTACCCGTTAAATAACGATAATTTAATTGTTTTGCCTTTAATAATAAGCGGCTCTGGGAATTCATCATTTTGCCACCGCTAGCCGCCTCTTAGTAATTACTAATTAGGTAGATACTTGAAATATGCATACGCACGCAAGTAGGAACTCTGTACTTTTTATGAATAAATTCATAATGATTATCATAAAGTATTTTTATGAGATGATGAAGGTATTAAATTATGGAAGAATTTGAAAAGTCGGCATCTCTCGACTTCATAAATGTTTATAGGACAAAATAACTTGAGGCTAATGATGCTCGTGCTGAGGATTAGACCAGGGTCAAGATCATTCTAGTCATTGAGAGAGGAATGGTCATTATTTTGTAATTATTATCTTTATATATAAAAATCTCGTGATACAATGTTCGTCCGAGGTAAACTCCGAAACTACTAAACCGATTTTGATAAAATTTGGCTTACTGTGTATAATTTGGTCCAACTTAAAAGATATGATCTCGATTATTGACCTCAATATTTATTATTGCGAATCAAATGTTTTTTATGGGACAATTATTTGTAAGTTCTATATGTTTCTGACAGATGGCGGTGTGAGTTAATTTATCGATACAACACTTGATTATCTAGATTGAGTTGGCGGTGTGAGTTAATTTATCGATACAACACTTGGTTAGCTAGATTAGGTAACATCCAGTAGATGGCGTTGTGTATCTGTGTGGAATCTGATTAAAAAATTTGTTTTAAAAATATACATAGTTACCAATGTACATTGGTAACTATGTATATTTTTACATTCGCTGCAAGCCACTATCGGACCTACTCCTACTCAAACGAAGGTCGTTTTCATTAGCGTTCCAGTTTGCGCGACTCTTCAGGTCTTCGGATCTCCAACCCTTTGACCCGCACAGACTACACTCGTTAGTCAATAATGTTGCAAATACGTTAGATACTCGTACCTACGTTTAGGAAACAGAAACTGCTTATCAAATCGCTTTCCAACTCTACAATTCCATATCATCAATTATTACACGTCGAGCGTCCTTATTATGAGTTTATATCGGCTGTTGTTATGTTAATTTTAGATAAATTAATAACTTTACAAAAAATGCAGTACAAAAAATGCATATACAATTTTTTTTTATAGTCCTTTTATTTAAGGAATTTGCAAGAAAACTGTCACTTCACTTTTGTATCGTGCATACAATAAAAAAAAAATGCTTTTAATTCCCAAAAATAACAATAAAAAACTGACATTTTGAACACATTGCTGGCACATCAATACATCTATACCAACATCCGTAAAAGACATTTGTGTTATTTAAAAACATCGCTCATGAAATTCTTATTAAATTAACCATAAAATTCAATTTGACGCTTCCTTGTCATTTTCGTTGTTTGTTTTTGGGGTGTTATGCCGTGTTGCGCTATCTCCTTCTTTAGCCGACGTTTCGGACAGCGTTGCAGTGTCCATCATCAGGGCAGATCCGGCAGATCCGACGATGTGATCTGGATCTGCCCTGATGATGGACACTGCAACGCTGTCCGAAACGTCGGCTAAAGAAGGAGGTAGCGCAACACTGCATAACACCCCAAAAACAAACAACGGAAATGCTTTTGGCCGTGAAAATCTAAAAACGTACCTTTCCTTGTCATGTTTTATGGGTCCCTTTAACATAAAATTCAAGAAAAATCCCCTGAATTTCTTATCGCTCGCCATAAGGTAGGTCTTTGTCGTTAGTCCTTATTTTGAAATAGCTACGATCATGCACGACACTTTAAACTATTATCTGTGGTTTTTCCTGGTGTAAATAAGCCGTGAAAAATCACGGATAGTCTAAAATCTTGAAAAATGAGTTCCAATTTTGATAATGTTTTAAAAATATTTATTTATTTTGAATTTTACGCCCAGCTGGGCTTCTGTATGTTAAATATCTAAATTAACATAACATCACAAAAAACAAAATTCTCATAAAAATAGTAGATTGGAAATAGTACCTACAATAAATAAATGAAATAATTTAGGTAAATAGATATGTATACGCTAGGTATTATCCAATTATACATACTTTATGACTTAATTCTTCGCACAAAGAGTTCCAATTTTCAAAATGACGCTTAAGTTGAAAGCAAAATTGAGTTCATTGAAACAGATATAACACAAGACGAACAAACAGACAACCGAAATTAAATTTAGTAGGAAAGACTGTGCGAAAGACTACCATTCAAAATCAAAACGTTGCCTGAAATTGCTTTAACCGCATTTGGTGATCAGATCTGAATATTCAGTAAAACCCCTCCCCCACCTTCTTCCTCCCCAACTCTTTCCCCTCCCCACCGCCTTCAGCCTCACAATGAACCCCAATAAAATAGAGGTTGTATTAGTCTCACTGGCTTCAGATGGTTGGGAGCAGTTGGGACTCTTGTGCGGTATACACACATACAAAAAGATTAATTCTTGGCATGAGTCTCAAATATCTGAACCTGTTCACAACCTGAGACATTTGATGGTACGTAAATACCATTTTTTACCTATATAAATTGCCAAGAATTTTTTTAAGTAATTTAAATACGGCTTCAATTTTGATTTGGGAGTTTCACGACCAAAAGTATTACCATGATTTTTTTATGGTATTATGCCGTGTTGCACTACCTCCTTCTTTAGCCAACGTTTCGGACAGCTTTACAGTGGCCATAATCAGGGCAGATGTGCTTCTGTTACAGTGTATATCGTCTGCCCTGATGATGGACACTGTAACTTTCGGAAACGTTAAAGTTAAAGAAGGAAAACTTTGGTTCCTTCTTTAGCCAACGTTTCGGACAGATTAATTAGTAGCTGATGCACATCTGCCCTGATGATTGACACTGTAACACCTTTCGGGGCGTTGACTAATGATGAAGGTAGCGCAACACGGCATAATTTTCCAAAAACACATCATGATATTTCAGTTTCTAGTTATATTCTTTATAAAGCATTATTTAGGTGATCTCACAATAGATTAACCATGTATTGTTATAATTATTGATGATTTTAATTACTGTATTCCGTGATTCGTTTGGTATAAATTTACTCCTATAAAGGCTTTACGGATGTACCGGGTAGTATACGGGCAGAAGTCAAGGCCCTCCTCCGCCCCAAGGCCAAGCTGTTCATTATTATTATTTATTGTCCAAATACACAACAAAATACAAAAGGATCGAGAATCTTATGGGAAAATAAATATGGCCGTTTTATGTGCGACATTAACTACTTATCTACTGTGTTGTTCAATTTTGAGAATGATGAACCTAGCTTGTCACGGGAAGTAAATTTTTTTATAATTTATAATTAACCTCAAATTCAAAAACAATAAAAAATGTTATAATTTATAATTAACCTCATATTCAAAAACGATAAGTAATAAATTATCATATTTTAATAAATGAAGATAAAATTAGCGAAACTCAATCGAAAATCTGAAACAGAAAAATCAGAAAAAGAAATGATATATCTCGTGATCCAGAAGTATCCTTATCTTTTTCTGATTTTTCTGTTTCAGATTTTCGATTGAGTTTCGCTAATTTTATCTTCAATAATTAAAAAATTATAATTTAAGGTTTAACTCATTAAGTTAAAAATAAAAAAAATAATAATTTTAATTATATTGATATATGCTTATACGGTCATTTACAAAACGTGTCTAAATATATAATAATTTTGTGGATCAGATAAATTATTCTAATTAAATTATATAGAACCCGTGCAGAAGAATAGTAGGTATTATGCTAACATTTATTTATTGATGTATGTTATTATAGCCTTGGTAACTATATTCCATACAGTTGAACACATCAACCACTTCTGGGAAAGCATTTCATAGGTACAAGCAATTATCTAAAATTTAGATTCTAAATGACTCAGTCCTGATATTGTTGTTGCGATTTTAGATCGAGTAGTTCTTGTTGATATATTTAAGGTAATTAAGATTAACAAGTCAGGAGTACAATACCATTAACAATTTTAAAAATAAAACCCAAGTCGGAAATAAGTCTTCTACCTCAGACTTTTAATATTTTTAATTCTCAAATTACAACCACTTTCATCAAGTTATAATGTTAATGTACTGTATAGAAAATCGACCACCATGACAGGGGCATGTGCCTGGTCGAATAATCCTCAATTAATGTAACAAACTATTCAATGAATAAAGAAACATTAAAATAAATAAATAATATACAATACAATACGATTATATACAACACAATTCAATGACATTATTGTCTCTTTAATTTCTATGATCTGAGATTTTACGATTTTTACAGCAATTCTATAAAAGAGTTTTTTGTGGTTATTTTAAATCCATACATTATTTTTAATGAAACTGGGAGCTTAGGTGCTAAAATGAATGAACAGGAACTATAAGGGCCGTCTGTTTCAACGTTTGCTAGAATAAAAGTAAGAGTAAAGAAATATAAGTTAAATTTCACCGAAATGCATTTTTCTATTAATGCGTCTTGCGTCACTTTTAACTTTTGCTTTTACTTTCCGTAAAACGATAGTTACTCTACAGTTACTCAACTATCTTGACATATTTGATAGTTCTGGCGTGCTAGCATGGTCGATCGATATGAAGTTACCGACCGATCGTCGGTAACTTCTCATCGTTCCCTAGGACAACTGCAGATCGCAAACCAATAGATACCAGTTCACAATGACCAAGTGTCCTTAACATATTCGATATCAACTGTCGTTTGTATGTTAGCGATCTGCAGATGTCCTAGGGAACGATGAGAAGTTGCCGACAATCAGTCGGTAACTTCATATCGATCGACCATGCTAGCACCCGAGGCGAGGTAAGAAATTGCGCGCGTCAATATTGATCATTAATTATGAAGATAATGACAATGACGATGAATTTCTCATCCAATATGTCTTACAGCAAAAACCAAAAACATTATTTGGGACGATATCGAATTTTTGGCATGGTATCGCATGTCGAAAGATCTTTTACAAAAACTTTTACAATGTATTTGAACTCGCGGGTTCACGTTGAAAATCGTTCAGATTACGAAACGCGGCATTGTTACCCACTCTCGAGTCTTGGGATCATTATATTATTAGGTATATGAGGTGAAACAATATTATTTGTATCTCTTTTCATGAGCAGAGAACATTTCACATTATTTGCCCTTTAGCGTATTGGGTTAAGGTCGATTTTAGTTCCCTCCGCCGCGCTGACAAAAATATAAGATTATGCTTTCCGAGTTTCCTCACAGTTTCCCTGCTTTAAATGTCAACACAATGGATGAATTGCATATGTATATTTGACATGGATACTTTATAACGCTGATGGTCGACTTTTCTAATAAGATAATATTATCATTTTGCTTGTTGTGGTGATCGAAACTGTGGTGGCTGATGATGTATCAAACCGTTTTTCAAACCGTAATTCACCGCATCGGAAAAATAAATTAGCGGCCGTGAAAATTATTTCTCTCGGGCACTATTTCATCTTTGAAGAGCTGTACAGAGGGTATTTTGAGGAGAGGAAGGAGTGAATACGGGTCTTGAAGAGACTGTTCAAGAGGAAAATGAGGAATACAAAACCTCGATTTTAGTTATCTTATTTAATTTTTCGAAGATAACTTCCTCGGAAATGTCTTCACTTTGTGATGGCATTATTTATTTTAATGAAAAGACAAATAACTTTGTTTACATCACTTTTATTAATATACAATCTACATGTTTCATGAACGATGTTCACATCATCACGATCAAATGTATACTAAACTTAAAAATTAAATATAGATCACATATGGGAGGAAAGGCTCGAAGGAAGGGGAAGGAGTAAGGGTGGGGGAAGTTTATTAAAATTAGGGATTTCAAAGTCATTAGCAAGGAAAGACCGGTTAAGTGGGAAAAGGTTCAAAAGAGGGTTTATAAAAAATGGATGCTTATTTATTATGTCTACTTTATTATTTACATTTTTTATAATTTCTAAAATCTCTAAATTATTTATTTGAGATGCCTTGTAACCCGTATGTAATATTTTAAGTCTATGGTTTTTGTCAAAATTATGAACATTTTTTATTTATTTCTGTTATCGGCCTTAGGTGCAGTTGTCCCTTTCGCTCAGTATTCGGGGGAATAAGAGCGACAGTGAAGCAACAGTTTGATAAAATACCTACCGTTCAAATTTCTTGACGATCGGGTTTCCTCTTAACTTTACAGGCGGCCAAAGCTGAAACTAACACGCGAACTATTTTTAAAGTCCTGTGTTTCCTATTCCCAAAATGAATATTACTAGTGACACCATCAAGTGTGAGTAATATTTTTCTACCGTACAAATACAGTAAAGTAACAAGTACCTAAATATAATTGTCGCCAGCCGATTATTATAAGTTGACTTTCGGATGTTGCGTGCATGCGTTGTTTCTATTGTGAGATAATAGCTTCAACTTTTTCAGTTCTGACAAAGAAATTCATGTAATTATTGAAGATCACAATTATTTTTAATTAATTGTGCAGGTAGTCACATTTTTATTAAAATTTACTTAATCTTTAGGCCAGAACCACAGAAGCTAGTTATGTTAGTTAGCCTTTTAGAAACTGTGCGTACTGTACAGGGCCCGCAGATACTTTAAAAGGTCTGTTCAATACCCATGTTCACTCCTTCCTATCCTCAAAAAGACCCTCCCCGCAGCATCTTCAAAGATGACATAGGCCCCGAGGGAAATTATTATCCGCAGGGCCTCCTGTATGGAGTTAATGTAAAAAAGTCCTCGGGTGTGTTTTGTTAGAAGGTCAAAATATTTCCGCTTTATAAAATCCAAATAAATAGAATATTTCTGAACTTATCTGAAAACGAAATACTGTTTTAGAAAGGTGATAAAATACTTTTCCAAATTTCATAATTCAAAATAAACATAAAATATTTGAAATAAATAAAAAAAGTTTTTACAATTGCTCACTTAGGTTCTTTCTAACTACTTTCTAACAACTAACTTACTGACAACTAGAAAAAATAAAAACATTCAAGAATTTTATTAGACAAATGTATTATAAACGTTATCGTCACCTCACTTTTTTGTCGTTTCACGTAAAAATAAGTAATAGATACGAGTAATCCCGGCTTAACCCCTCATGCTAATTTGTTCGCTATCGGGAACAACTCATATAGGTCTCATAGAAATCTTTGTGACTCCCTTACTATCATGGTGATAAATATAATCTAAAGGGTGTAAGAAAGAGAAAATATCATACTTTATATTCAAATCTAAAAGATAACCACAAAATAATTCAAATGTACACCTTAATGTAGGCAAAGTATTCGATCCAAATGAAAAAAAAATTTAACTTTGGGAATTTTTACTTTGCGCACCGGTATGCTGTGAAAATATCTATGACTATCTGATGTTTAGGCACCTATCATTATTAAATCTAGTACCAACTTATTAGAATCTAATGCGATTCGGTAGGTACCTACGTATTTCAATAAAATGTATTTCTACTTGGTTAGTTTTATTCGTTGCATTTTCTCACACCGAAAATGGCATTGTTAAGCCAAAAATTGCAGAGATTTATTGTTTCCCTCGCGAGAATACCGTGAAACAAAGGTATCCGGTGCGGTGCATTTGTTTGTGTAATATTGTTCAGCATTTGCGTAATTAAATTATTTCTAAAAGATTTTATTTTTAAGAGGAACCGGGCGGCTTTTTGTCCATACAAACGTATTCAGCAATTTCCTCTCTGGATTTTGACATTACTTCAAATATTTTTAACATAATATGGATATCTACCGTAATCGTGTGTCGGTATATTAAGCTTTTTTTATATTTTACGTTACTTATAGGTAGGAGACCCTCCAAATATCGCTAAAATTGTCTGGTTTGAACGCCATCATCAAACGTTCAGTATATCTACATACTGGACAATGTATTCTAGTTAAAAAGCAAAACGTACAGATATGGAGGATCTTCTTTTAAAACAGTTAGAAAAAATCTTAAAAAACGGTCCAGTTTTGGAGGAAAAAATTGGGAATACAAAACCAAAGTTATTTTTGATGATTTTATTTAAGAATTCAGCCTGAGGTGCAGTTGTCCTTTTCACTCGGTATTCGGGGGAGTAAGATCAGCAGTGACAGCAACAGTTTATACAAAATACCTATCGTTTAAATTTATCGGCGACCAAGTTTTCTCTTAAGATGAAGCTCTGCGAAATAATGCAAAATCATACAAAATCATGTGTTTTTGGTTTGAAAATTTGACGCTTAGAAATATTATTATATAATATCTACTAATTGAATAACTTGTAGAGCGCCGTTTTTGTGAGAAATCACTTCAAGGGCGAGCTTAAATTAAATGCTGCGAGTAGAACACACCTTAGCCTTGGAAATAATCGAGTATTTTTTAATTAAATAAGGCTTTTTGTAAGTCTGTAAAAAATAAAATATAGGCCTACAAAAATACTTTCAAGTTCAAAATCTCCTACTAATGAACCCCTTTTTGGATAAATTTTTATTCTATAATGTGGCAAATTAAATTTTTTAGAAACTAATCGCAATGCATTTTAATATTTGTGCCAGAATTTCACAAAATAAAACAAAGCACTGTGATTTCGCGCTGTTATGTTCGGCATGAATCAAAATGGGCGGCTTCCAACAAAATTCTAATTGAGAATTAAACCTTATGGCGTTCGGCGTAAAGACTATCTCCTTTTTTGTATCAATTGCTCCCAATTACGGTGGCAGATGGACGTCTCTAGATTCTATGTCGCTTGGTTCCGTGAAATCGGTTTTAAAATTTCTTGTTATTATAATAAACAATGCGTAAGCTATATAAACAATGAGTTAATATTTTTTTCCGGCCTTTACGAAACCAACCTGTATAAAACATCCTTTAAATACCTACCTTCTCCAACCTTTCCAAAAAAGTCTTGTCGGTTATTTTTAAATCCCTCCCAAAAAGAGGCGGAGATTCCGAAGTCGAATTTTTCAATGACTAGGGGATCACCTTAAGAGTGATTGACCAGCGGCTGAGAATAAAAGTTTAAAAATGCTTGCAACTGTACAGGGAGGTTCCAATGAGAAAGATCGATTATTCCCCGTATCAAATTGTTTAAATTAAAAATTTAATATCATTTTATTTCATTAAAAACTTGCTTTAATGTATACCTACATTCAAGTAAGCAATAAAAATGCTGAAAACGGACGATGATAAATTATTAAATATAGTGTACTTCTTGTAAGTATTTTTTGATCATAAGTATTTTGGTTTTTTAAATATGTCTAAACAAAATATGTGTATAAAAAAAATTTGAAATATTTGGTTTGTAAGACCTTAAATAAATAGAAAAACTGAGGTATTTTTGTCACAAAACACGTTCTCGGATTTATTTTTTAATGGTTTTAATTTAACTAAAATTAAAAATTTTAAAACTGCGATGAAAAAGAAAAAAAATAAAAAAATAAAATTTTAACTGTGATGACTAGATTATGTATTGATTTATTTTCTTGTATGATTTGAAATTTGTCTCGTTTAATAGAATCTATCGTTTGAAAATTGAAAAATCTGCCAACGACCAACGGTATAACCTTAGTATATTAAAAATACACTTAGTTTTTCAAAATTTTAAAACTGCGTGTACCAGGTAAAATAACAATCTTTCAAAATCAGTTTATGTTTTTTTGTAAAAAAGAGTCAAAATGTCTAGAATTTTATTTAAAAATGACTAATTTCCGGTAATCTCTGGTAATGGCCCTTTTAATCATTGAAGTGTAGTGGTGTAAAAACAGTATTTTTTATAATGTTTCAGAATCGCTACGTCAGTATGTGCGGCGGCACCCGCTGCGTGGAGAGCGCCCTACATCGCCATCTGTCGGAGCACCTGAACGCCGAGGCCGCCTTGGGCACCCTGGCTGACCTGCTGCAGGCCATGGACTGGATCCGCTCCACCTTCCTGTACGTGCGCGCTGTTCGCAACCCCGCGCACTACGGATACCCCGCCACCACCAAGAGAGACACCATTGAGAAGCGGCTGGAAGGTAAATAAGCCGTGCTTATCTTTGACACTGACAGGATATTGACACTGACGGTATATTGAAACTGATGGGATATTGACACTGATGGGGAAATTGTCACTGACGGGATATTGACACTGACGGGGAAATTGACACTGACGGGATATTGACCCTGATGGTATATTGATACTGATAAGACATTGACACTGACGGGACGAAGGAAAAAATTCAAACAACTTACCCTGATACATCAAACTTTTTCACAGAAAAAAATGTTTGTAATACAATGCGCATCTATTCAAACCATAACTTGCTCAGTGGCTGATTAATTGGGACAAGCCAGGACTGACGCATCTGGAGAAATTGTGTTTATCCCTGTCACACCTAAAACAGATTCGATTTTGCAATTATTTGTACCCTCCCTCTCTGCCTTTCACTCTTCGATCCTACAAGCTTAATGCTCTGCTATCCACTGCCTTATTTCATCTACCTGTACCCCACATGACTAAGGCATACTCCCTCTTTTAATTAGAATGATTCCATATTTGTTCCAGAACTCTGCCTGAAATGTGTAAATGCTTTGGCCCGAGCTGGAATGCTGACAATGGATTCTAATACTGTCATCACTTCCACGGAGGCTGGAGTGCTTATGGCTGCACACTGCCTGGATTTCGAAACGATGAGACTCATCATAAAGGTCACTAACAAACCGACAGTCCCGAAGAACAATTTAGGATCTGTTAAAAATTGAAAATCGCGCTGTTAGCTTCCTTTAATTTATTTTTGTCGATTTAAAAGTCTGAGTTTTCGGAATTTTGGATGACATGAAATGAAATTTTTTTTTTTTTTTTTTAATTATTTATTAACCAAAAAATACATTTTATTGCTAATATATATTTTTTAAATGCATTGTTACATGGATAAACATAGGGTGTGAAAATTACATCTTCCCCTATAACATGTGGTTTGCCAGTTTTAGCAATTAACAATAAGATATTGTACGAAGCACGAAGTCCATCATCGTCTTGCTTAGAAGCTGCTCCAAGCCTAAACTTGCATCTCAAGAATTTCGGATAGGGATGCATTCGCCGCGATCGATCAAAAAATTATTGTGAAATCATAGACAATTTTATTTAGTTAACTTAACCATGGACTACATACATAAAATATAAAGCTGCATTAACATTATTACATGCGCAAGCGACTCTAATTTAAGTGTCTACATGGGACTCCAAGCATTTGAGTAGTGAATCGCATCTTAAGTAGTGTTGTGTCTAGATTCCGTCCGATTTTTATAGATGGAAATTGTCTGCCGTTGCCCCTCTAGATTTCTTTAACAATTAGCCCGCTAATTTTCTTCAAGCCTTCTATTGCCACCCTGAAAGCCTCCAAAGGGGGGCATGGGGCGGTCTTGAAGTTTGGCGTGCACTATACCTTAAATGTGATATTATTTTCCATAAAACTCTTACATACAGATAAAGGGCACAGAGACCCTGAGCGAGTTGTTAGGTTTGCTGAGCATGTGCCACGAATACAGCGACGTACCCCTCCGAGCAGGAGAGAAGCGCTGCCTCAACCTGCTGAACAGGCGGCCCCGAGGACAGGCGGCGGAGGGCGCAGCCGGCTCCTGCCGCTTTCCTCTGCCAGGGCGCATCCAGACCAGGGATATGAAGGTCAACTGGTAAGGGAGGTGATGTTTATTATATACATTATATTTATGATATGGATTAAGGGCAGACAATGAACATGTGCCACGAGTACAGCGACATGCCCCTCCGAGCGGGAGAGAAGCGCTGCCTTAACTTGATGAACAGGCGGCCCGAGGACAGGCGGCATAGGGCGCAGCCGGCTCCTGCCGCTTTCCTCTGCCGGGGCACATCCAGACCAGGGATATGAAGGTCAACTGATAAGGGAAGTTATGTTTGATAATACGAATTAAGGGTAGACAATAGAAAGTCTCTGCCGGACCTGTCTCTGGGATATCTCTTTCAAGTTTTAAGATCTTCTGAATGTCTCTGATAGGTCTCTGGAATGTCTCTGGAAAGTCTCTAGGATATCTCCACATGGTTTCTTGGATGTCAAAGTTCCTATGTCGGATGTTCCTATGATGTCTTTGGGAAAAATAATAATTACTTTCAGGGACATGTTGATAAACAACAACAGTAAATAAAATAACAATGGGTGTAGGTAGGTTTCTAAAATAAATACAACCACCCCATGTGAGGTGATTTTACCCTCATATACATAGAGGGTGGTTGTAATCGACCTTGATGTGATTTATCACAAAAATTGCGCCCTACAAATTATCCAATTATTATTATTATTTACCTACCACAAATAATTATGTATACATTTGAATTCCACCTTACCTTTTCTAACTTCCTTATTTTCCTTCAGCCTCATCCAAGCCATATTCGGATCTCTTCCCATTCCCGACCCATCCCTGAATCAGGAGGCTGCAAAACTTTTGAGAATTGGTGATCACATATCAAAGTGTAAGAAAACGAATCCATTTCTTTATTTAAAAATATGCATAGTTTAATTAGCTTTTAAATTGATTTTTCCTTCCCAGAACTTTCTCTACTTCCTTTCCCTTAAAAGACCCTCCACACAGCATTCCCAAAGGTGATATAGGCCTTGAGAGATTTTTTTTCCTCGGGGCCTCCTATGTGGAGCTAATATAATTTAAAAAAATATATTCCTGTTTTCACAATTTAATTTAGGCATTTTCGCATTGTTGGTGCATATTTGGCCTTTTTGATATTGCAAATACAACTACATATTCAAATTATTCTCTCATCACTATAAAATAATAAATAATATATTCTATATCTGTAAGTGATTTAAAACTCTCACATCCTTAACCCAGCGTCGTGGGGGATGGGTCAAAATGACCGGCTATGTTTTAAATTGCTTGTAGTTTTATAACTATGTGTGCGATGTTGCCGCTCTTCCCAGTAGATGGAGACTTTGACTTTCTTTAAACATTTTTAATAAGAAATTAGTCAAACGGTGATCGACACGGGAGTTACACATGCCTAAAGTTGTAAAAGGTGAATGTGACCCTTCCCCGTCGACCCTTTTTGACTGAATTCATAATGATAATTCGAAATAACTTTGTGCTATTTTTTTCCAAAGATTAGTTTGTTAAGTTCCAAAAAGAGCCGTTTAATGAAAAGAATGATAAACAATAATTGTTCTGTATTATTAAGCTATAGGAAGCTAATATTGTTAACTTTTATTAAGTGGTATGTTTTAAAAAAAAAAATAATAAGTTTTTGTCGATATAATGTCATGTTTTAATTCGTTAACAAAGTACAAAATAGCTTTAAGCAAAAAAGCATAAATAAAATGAAATACCTACATGGTTTGGAATAAGTGGGTCAAGATGACCCAACCCCCACGTCCGTAATAAATTTCCACCCCCATGATGCCGGATTAACAAATGTTTTACCTGGTTGAAGAAAAGTGTAGTTATGTTGTAACCCAACTTAGATTTTATGAATATGAACACAACTCATAAAATTGCTATGATTTTATGACCAAATAGATATGATCCATAATCTCCAACATCAAATTTGTACTTTTCCAGGCATTGTCAACTACATTACCAGGCCTAGTGTCCTGGCCGAAAATATTGACAAGCCGATATACCAATCCGTGTTGAACTCCGTGATTCTGGCAAAGTGCTTTGCCGCCCGGCTATGGGAGAACAGCTGTTTCATGGTGCGGCAGCTCAGCGGAATAGGTCCTATCTTAGCCACCTTGCTCGTGTCAGCTGGGAAAGTCACCTTTGAGAGCATCCGCCAGAGCAATCCTAGAGATTTGGAGAGGGTAATTTTTTTAAATTATTTGCTACCGTGGTGCACAAATAAATTTTATTTGATTAATTTGTGTTATTCACAATTAATTAATTAAAAATATATACTATATTTTCGGCACGTTCCAGAGTTTAAGATACTCTCGGTATCGCCCTGGTGTAAGACCACTATTCAGAATTGAAAGTTTGCGTGAAATGGCTTTACCTGTGGTTGGTGACTATATCTGAATAGCCAGGTACTTCCCCAATTCCTCTTCCCCACCCCACTACCTTTAGTCTCACAACATACCCCATTGGGGAAGCCATTGTCTAACTGGCTCCAGACAGGAGAATTGTACTGTGCGGTATTCATATAAAAATAAACTTTTTTTTTAAATTTTATGATGAATACCTCACAAGAATCCCAACTGCTCCCGTCTGGAGCTAGTGAGACTATGGTATCCCCAATTGGGGTATGTTGTGAGGATGAAGGTAAGTGGGGAAGGGAAGGAGATGGGAAAGAGGAAGGTGGGGATGTACCTGGCTATTCGGATCTCGTCACTAAACATGGCTAAAGCCATTTCAAGCAATGTTTCAATTCTGAATTGTGGTCTTTCACCAGGGCGATACTGAGAGTATCTTCCACTCTGGAATAAGTATTATTTTTAATTAATTAATTGTGAAATAACACAAATTAATCAAATAAAATATATTTGCGCACGCTGGGTTCGAACCTGCGACCTTCGAAATGGGAATCCAAAGCCTTACCACTGGACTACGCCGGCCGTCAATGTAATGTAAAAGAGTTATGTTTATTTCAACTTTCTATTTGAATTTTTTTTAGTATTGTGGTATCTATCTGATAATATATTGTTTACAATTAAGTAGGTAGGTATATTAAGTACCTACTTACAAATCTTATGATTTTGAAGGAAATTTTGGTTTTGATTTATTTAAATAAGAGTAAAATTTTGAAATACTCAATTTTTGGATGAGAGGTCTACTGTTCACAGAGCTACTACTTACTATCTTTTATCCGTTTGTATCAGATTTTCCATTTTACATAATTTGTCTTTTTTATATCCAGATAATTAATAAATTACCACCAAGTGGAAACATTCTCAAGAAGCAAGTTGCATTACTCCCTCTATACAAACTGGACATCAAATGTGAGACCAACAGGGTTGTTCAAGTCACTCTATCCATAGCCAACTATGATCAGCTGTTGGGCCACAAATCTACAGCTGGAGAAAATCACAGGGTGACACTGATCGTAGGAGATTCCGAAAATAATCTTCTACTTTTTGAGAAAATATTGTAAATATAAAATCAATATATTTTTTACTTACACAAAATATCGCTCAGACATAATGATTTGGATTAATCAGCATTTATAATTTCTTTCAGAGATACAACAATACTGGAAACTGATGATAATGAAGTAAAGAGAGAAGTCACGCCTAAATGCTCTTTAGCTCATACTGTAAATGTTCATTGCATCAGCAATACTTGGGGTACTACTTATTATTATTATAATAACACTCTTTTATGTTGCTGCATAAATCCAATAACATTGCCCTATTTTTTTTTTCAAAACATGCACATGGTATTTGCATTTTTTGTTTTGTTAAAAAGGTTTCACAACAACTTATGAAAAAAATGGATAAATAGCCCATAACCTAACTTAATGTAACCTCATCACTTGGAATGACTTTTCAAAGAAGGTGTTAAAGTTGCATGATTCTGAGTTGTCCGGTCACCATTAAAAGCTCCCGAAAACAGTATGTAATTACTTTAAACACCTTTGTTTTAACATATATTATTAATGATTAGTGGGAGACTAGTAAACTTTATTTTTTTACTTTAGCTCCACAATTTTAAATTTTGGGAGGTTGTTATGGTTACCGCTGTTCCGGGAACCATTTATTGGATAATAAACACCTCTGCCACAGGTCACCCCAAGTGGTTTGCTACATTTGGTGACTAAGCAGAGGCGTTCGGGTTGGCCGCAGATGCATTTGCCCACAAACTGCATGGCAGGCCGAATAGGGAGAGACTTGTTGAAGGAGACCTTTTGACCTCCATCAGGAATCTCTCAGAACAGAATCAGCCTTCCACCGCAGTGGGAGGGATAGAATCGTACGTCCGTCACTCCTGGACCCACCGACTCAAGATTTCTACCCAACCCTCACATTTTTTCCTTCCCAGAATTTTCTCTCCTTTCCTAAAAAGATCCTCCACACAGCATCCCCAAAGATGACATGGGGCCTGAGGCCAATTATTATTTTCCTCATGGCCTCCTGTGTAGAGCTAATGTAAATAAAAGTTCTGTGGTTTTTATTGGGTCACTGTAATATTTTTGAGATTTGTACATAACTTAATTTTTTGTTTTATATTTGTATCTGCAAACATTCAAAGTATTTTTTAGTTGGATTGGATGTGAAAAACAGTGTCAATGTGAAGAAAACGCTCTTCAGCAGCCTTTCAGGAAATCTTCAACAAAACATTCAGCAATATGTGGGGGAAAAGATCCGGGGAAGCATCAAATTCAAAGACGCCGATGACATAATCCAGGAAGAAATGATGGAAGCAATTGCAGACTTTTCCCCTCAAATACAAACAGATTTCTTAAATGAGGAAAATGATTTCTTTGAATCAAATGACGACCAACAGAATAAGAAAGATGAGCAGGGTAGTTCAACTGCAAAGAAGAAACCGAGGATTGTAAAGAAATTGAATAAACCCAAATCTCCAGTACAGAAAAACTGTGATGTTGCAAAGGGTGGAAAAAACATAATGGAGAAGATAAATAAATATCTTAAATCTATTCCAGAACCATCTTCCCTCAATACTTTGTCTGCAAATGTCACTTATTATGTAAGTACCTACTACACGTTATCAAAGAATAATATTTTTAATACATAATTACAATAAATTTAAAATTGTTATTTTTAGGGTCAGGCAGCATAAATATGACACGAAATATTGGATAAAAATAAGACAGTCATTTCCACAGTAAATTTAATGAATTGAGAAATACGTGGTCTTTATTTGTACAGGGTTTTATATAAATATAATAATAATAAAAACATTTTTTTCTTTATTTTTTCCAAATTTATACATCTTATTTATTTGACATTGATTCTATTAACAAATGGGTCACTGCTCAGCTATACATTTAGGATTTCTCCCGGAATGCTGCTAGTTTTCAGCAGTGCCTCTAATACAGGTGAGCCATAAAGTTTTGCAGATTTGATAAAATCACACAAAAATGTAATGGTCATATTGACATAAAAAAATATTTATTAGAGTAAAAAAACATGGGAAATTTACTTTACATCATGAAGGTGTGACCCATCTCAACGCAAACACTCTTCGAACCTGGAGCGCAAATTTGCAACAACTGTCCCGCACATTCGCGTGGAATGGCAGCCATTTCTTGGATGATAGTTTCTTTCAATTGGGAAATTGATGTTGGTTTCCCTATGTATACTCGACTACGAAGTATCCCCATAGAAAGAAGTCAAGGGGACTTGAGTCTGGACTCCTGGGAGTCCGTGGAATATCGCCTCGGCGTGATACTACTTTTCCTGGGAACATCTCATTTACAACTGCCATTGACTCGTTTGAAGTATGGCACGTCGCGTCATCTTGTTGAAACCAAATCCTAGTGTTATAAACTTAAAATTGATGCAGCTGCAGAAAGAAAAATCACATAACATTGATGTGTACCGGTCTGAATTCATGGTCACAGATTCTCCTCGCTGATTTTCAAAAAAATAAGGACCTATGATTCCATTGTTGCCCAAACTGTGACTTTTGGCGAATGTAGGGGCTTTTGATGTTTTGAAAATGGGCTTCGTCCAAAAACAATATGTTGTTTAGACTTTGAAAGTGTTCCGACATTGTTACGACAAAAGCGAAACCTAAATTTTGATAATTTGGTTTCAATTCTTGGACTATTTCAAACTTGTATGGGTGCAATTTAAGATCTTTTTTCAAAATGCGACGTAAAGATGTTCCTGGTACATCAAGCTGAGCTGATCTCTTTCGAGTTGATAGTTCAGGATCATTGTGTAGAGAACTGTTAACAACACTGACTGTTTCCTCCGTTCTTGTTGACCTCTGGCATCATTTTGGCTTCGGATTTAGAGTTGAACCAGTAGCCTCGAACTTGCTAACCCAATAATGAATTAAACATTCGCTAGTGCACTGACTTAGATCATGTAATTTATCTACAGGCGAAATAAACGACGAACAATAATGCAAGAATTACTGTTTTGAAAAAAAAATTTACACAAAATGCAGGCTGTTCTTCCGTGAAGCGATCCATTGCGACTTAATTTCCGTGAGCCGAGTTACTGATCCCCACCACCGGGCCCCCGCCCACGGCTCCACTTGACAACAATAATGTTTTAAAATTCGTAAATCTTTATGGCGCAACCTGTATAATATGTATAATAATTGAAATAAATTAAATTAAATTTTAAAATTGAATCATTAAAATTTAAATTATAGCAAATAATATTAAAATTCAAAATAAAAAAAATATGTGTAATCACAAACACAAGTAGGTATTTCTTTAATTGTAAATTATGTCAATTAAGATGTTGTGCGGTTGACTAGGCAGTCAGCAACCATTTGCCGCAGAGTTTCTTGAAGCACTAATAAATTAACACATGATAAATTCTCGCTTACTTGTGATCCATTTATAAAACAGGATATATTGTAATGTAATATACCTATTTACTATACCAAAGTACAACAATACCTAGGTACATAAACGAGTAAGGGAGTTTCTCACCATCCTCCCAATGGCGTTTTCGCGGGCTTAATAAAATTCAAACTTGTAGAATTAATTTAATTATGAAAACGAACTTTAAAAAAAAAAAATACTAGAATTTAAGTTTGCATGTGAAGATTGAAAAAAAAAATAACTGACACCAAATACATACCGAAACCTCACCCCCTCAGCTGCACTAAAAAACACTAACTAATTTATTTTATAATTATTTCGGAAAAGACATTACATAATGTATTCATTATTATGCACTTCATACATTAATTCAATTATATAATTCAATTTTAATGTGTAAATGAAATCCTCGGCACAATGATCCCAGTGACGATATCATTATCTTTATTTGTAACAAAAAAAGGAAGATAATAAAAAAAAAAAATAGTTCATATGAAGCAGTTACTTTGTGATGTGACATTATAATTTAAAATAAAACAATAACTTTGTATACACCACTTTTATTTTTTTATACTTAATGCCGACCGGGTTTCGCTACAACCGTAGCTTCTTCAGGGCAGTATAATCTCTACTAGTAGAGTAGAGATGAAGAAGCTACGGTTGTAGCGAAACCCGGTCGGCATTAAGTATAAAAAAAAATAAAAATGGTGTATACAAAGTTATTGTTTTATTTTAAATTAAAAAAATTGTTATTATTATTTCTTTGAATGAAATAGTAAAAAAAAACGTTTTTTAGAAATAAAAAAAATACTGCTTGCAATTATATTATCACATTTTTTTCTAGAGACCTTTGCCCAAAAGCATTCCTCAAGAACATTCCTTGAACAAGTTAAAAGAAAATATTTCACCGCTGAATGAATCAAGTGAAATAAATGGCAACAGAGATTGTGATGCAAATACCTCAACTATTTGTCCAAGAAATCCAAACATACTGAGAGTTAAAAATAGTTCTTCAGATGACAACAGGACGCAGCAACAAAACGTAGTAAAAAGTTTTCACCCCCAAACTGATATTGACAAACCAGTAAATAAGCATTCCCTTCACAGAAATTCATATTATGATGAAGAATACAATAAATTATTGAGGAAAAGTAAAGACTTCCCTTTGGATGTTAAAGAAAATAATTTGTCACATAACTTCAACAAGGAAAAATATAGCTCAACGCCGAATTATTATGAATATGAGCAAATTCCACTTGTCAAAGAAACTTTCAACGGCAGTGAAGATGAAACTTATGAAGACTGGTACAAAATGTTGGATACACAAAACACAAGAGAATCGTTTGTATCAAAGGTGGATACACAAAACACAAGAGATTCGTTTGTATCAAAGGTGGATACACAAAACACAAGAGATTCGTTTGTATCAAAGGTGGATACACAAAACACAAGAGATTCGTTTGTATCAAAGGTGGACACACAAAACACAAGAGATTCGTTTGTATCAAAGGTGGATACACAAAACAAAAGAGATTCGTTTGTATCAAAGGTGGATACACAAAACACAAAAGTTTCTTTTGTATCAGAGGTGCAAGGTTTCAATTCTTTTCCATCTCAAATTGATGATAGTTTTAGTAATTATTCAATCACTGAAAAGGATGCCAACATTCATAGTCGGGATTCTAATTATTTGACCTACAGTAAGTCACAATTGTCATCTCAACAGAATAATTTACAGCCTGTGATACCGAGCCCATTTTCCAAAAGAGATTATTCATTTAAGCAGAGTGCTGAAAATTTTAAAAATACTCAACAATCTAACACAGCTAATGATTCCAATAACCTTGTATTTGAAAATAATAAAAGAGAAGCGCCAAACTATCAAAATCGTCATTACGAAACATTTCACATTTCTACTTTACAGTACCCTCATGTCCCTGAATATGGTACTGAAAATTTTAAAAACACTCAACAATCTAACATAACTAATGATCCCAATAAACATGTATTTGAAAATAATAAAAGAGAAGCGCCAAACTATGAAAATCGTCAATATGAAACATTTCACGTTTCTACTTTACAGTACCCTCATGTCCCTCATAGTACTGAAAACTTTAAAAATACTCAACAATCTAAAATAACTAATGATCCCAATAAACATGTTTTTGAAAATAATAAAAGAGAAGCGCAAAACCATGAAAATCGGCATTACGAAACATTTCACATTTCTACTTTACAGTACCCTCAAAGCATTGGTTTCCCGCAAAATAGATCTGTTTTTAAAGAAAATGTTGCGCATAAAAGAATTGCACCACAAACTGAAACATTTCAAAGTAATAATAAGAAAAGTAAAAAAATATCCACATATGGTACCAATCATATCGATCAAATGAAAGAATGTGAAATATCTATGTGTGAAAAGAATCAATGGATAGTACCAAAAACTAGTACAGATGTTCGTTCAAGTCCTGGGAATGGTGAAAAGATAAATTTAATGAAACCAAATGATCCTCAAAGACTAATTATTTCATACATTGATTTAACAGAGGACCTTGAAACAACTCAATGCGGAGAAAACAGCTTCATTAAAGTAGATTTCAACAAGGAAACAAAACCAAATAAAACAACATGCAAAGTTCCATCAGACAATTACTGCAAATATCATTCTATCACAAGGACCAAAAAGCTTGAAGATGAATCAAAAATTGAAAGTGAATTCAACAATGTATCGCTGAATAAATTAACAATAACTGTAAATCAACCATTGAACAGTATTGTAAATGTTGCCAAAAGGGTTCAAAATAACTTTGATTTATCAAAGAATATATGTGAAAAGGGAATCGGCAATCTTTCTGCATTTAACAAGAACCCTGAAAAGAAACAAACCGTTGTATGCGAGGAAAAAGTTACAAATGCAATAGAAACCCAGACTTCGTCGATCAATTTTAAACAAAATAATATAATAGAGAATCCAATAAAAAAATCTGAACAAAAGAAAGTAATTTATCAGGCACTGTCTGATTGTGAGATGGTCAACAGTTCAGATGATGAAATCATTTTTGTTGAAAATTTAACACAACCCCAAAATAAAATTGAAATCAAAACAGAAAATTTAGTTCAGTCTGAAGATGGTGGATGTAAAATAGTTGGTCTGAATTTTTTGGATAAAATTCAATGCTATAAATCAGAGACACAATCACCAAATTTTTTCCCGGCTCAAAAACAATCAAAGCAAAATGCTGTTCAGAATTTTGTAAAGTGTGATAGTGTTCAACAAAATAATAGTATGGAATATTATTACAAGCCCACTAATGTTAACATTCAGTATGGCAATCAGATTCATATCACTAACCACTTTCAAAAACTTCACCGCATTACTTTCAACACTGTACCTAGACCACTCACTTTTGGTGCATATCCAAAAAGATATAAATGTAAAAAATTCAAGTCGGTTACTTGGAGAGCTCCTCTTGTTGTGCTTCCACCTAGAGCTGGCAATGTTTTGACTGGAAATGTTACAAACGAAATACAAAATGAAGAATTTTCCTTGGTCAATAAGAATGCATCACTCGTGATGAGAAATCATAAATTTGAAGCAAACATTACTGCCAAGAGACCAATCATGTCAGTAATGAAATCAGTTATGGAATTGCCACTGAAGAAATTAATTTCTTTATATTCATTCAACACAACTGCCAATAACATCATTGAAATTTCAGTTGATGAAAACATAGGAAAAACAATGTATAATTCCTCCCAGTATAAAATAAGAGAATTAGAAGATGACAAACCAATGTCACTATTTAAAAAACATCCACATAAACCCATTATTGAACTAGCAAATGATGTAAGCACATTAAAGAAAATTGCAGAAAAAAGGATTTCCCAAATAATTGAAAGCAATGATGCAGGTAATGAAGTTGATATCACCCGAGAAGTTTCGTCTTCTTTAGAACATAAAACCGAATTACTTTTTGCTAAACCCAGTTTGAAAATATGCAATAAAGATAGTTATGTTAAGGAATGGTTAAAAAAATCTCCATTCAACTGCTTTCCTAACTTGGATCCAGATACAAATGAAATTCAAACAGCTTGCAAAAATATTGAAATGACTAAAGATTCAGAAGAAGAGAAAACAATAGGAATGGTGAATGAAAATCCCTTGACAACTGAAAATATATTAACCTCGATGATAACATCGTCATTACTGAAACATAAACAAAAACAAGATTCTGTAAAATTGGATGATAAAAACAATGAGTTTGATAGGTTTGTATGAATTATATTTTCAATCAATTAAAATAATACTAACGTTGTTCCAAAATAACCAACAGCAATAAACCTTTGCATTATATTGTTATAAAATTGAATGGATTTAATTATATAATATTCTCTTTTGTTGCAGAATAGAAGACTTGGAATCAAATTGGGAAAAAGATTGTAAGCTACCAAATGCAAATAAAATCAAAAGTTCTGAAAGAAAAAAATCACAGAAACAATCCATTAATTCAGTGATGAATTACAATGCTCAATTTGTTGGTGACATTTATGCAGATGCTCCTAACAGAAGAGACAACATTCAAGGAATGGCAATACAAAATGACAATATAACATTGGACTATCAACAAAGGTTGGAGAATTATGCATCAGTGTGTAACCACATTTTAAAGAATGATACTTCTATCAAATTTGACAATGAAGACAAGGAAGAAGATTGGATTAAAAAAATTGATGAGGATTTAGCTGGTCAAAATATGTATGATTCTGATAACAATGAAATAATAGACCAAAACCTTTTTAATCCACAAAATGTGATAGCATCGGCATACTGCAGCAACAGAAATATGGAAGATACTGAAATAGTTAATCTGTCACAAGGCGAATACGAGAGAACAACAACTTCCGAAGTTTCATTTCAATTGTTTCAACACAAAACAATAGAAAATGTTGTTGAATATCTACAAAATGATACAGAACATTCATACAATGAAAACTTTTTAAAAAATGTCCATATTCCTTCAGCGAGGATTGAATCAGGGAATTCTGAAAGTCCACTGAAATACTATGAGCCAGGCATACAAGGATCACATTTTAATATTAAGCCAAAGAATTTGGAGAGACGTTACGAAAATGCTACTCAAAACGCTGGCCAAAACCAGTATTCTAGTTTTAAAAATGTTTCTAATGATTATTCAAGATCATTATTTGGAAATTTTTATAATTATAACTCTCCTTCGGCTTCTCAATCAAATAATATGAATATGGGTCAAGCCCAAAACATACTGAAAACGCACAGTCAACCCACAGTTTCCTCCAGTTCCACATTCTCCACCCAAATGTTTCATTTGCAAAACAGCAATAATCAAGGGCAGTTTCAGTTTCGCAGTCAAGTCCGTAGGCAAAATGTTTCTGGGAACCCATTTTTCTCACAGTTTGAAAAACCAACAAAGGACAAATTCACACATTAATTTGAAAAAAATATTAAGCTATCTCATCAAAGAGCTCGAAGTATTAATAATTTTATAAAAAATAAGCAATAAATACTTCCCGGAATTCTCTAAGTTGTTTGATTAATTTGCAATAATATAATACACAGAGTGTACCTTCACTTAGTATAGTGTTCAGCATACAAGTCATCACAGAGGTACAATTAAGGGAATTATTGCAATTTAACACAGTGCCAGTCGTCTAATTATTTTAAGAGCAACATATTTTTGTAAAAATTGTTTGTAAAATTGCTCAACTTAAAAAAAATAATATTAATATTTACATACATATATCAATGAATGTATAATTTTGGGTGACCGGATAACTCAAAATGAATTCAACTCATGAAAAAAATATATAAAAAATTGGTTAAATAGGTATAGGCTATTTTAAAAAAAAAATTTCATAGCTTTTAACGACTAGAGGTATTGAGTTGATTCTGAGTTGACATGGAACCATAATTTTTGAGCCTTCAATTAATAAATAAAGACTTTTAACAAACTTTACCAAAAAGGTGAGTTTTTTTTACAAATACACCACATTTTATTATTATTTACCTGAATTATCCAGTATGTATTTTATAACAGAGCGATGTAGACTTCCAGGTGTTCAGTTTTCGATTCGTCTATTCAATTTAATATTATATTTATCTATTTTTGACACCGATAATTCGTGGTGGAATTCCATTATCTTTATATATACAAATCTCGCATCACAATGTTAGTCCAAGAAACGCGTGGGCGGGTCAGCTAGTAATAATATATTTATTACATAAAACAGTTTTAATATCATACCTTCAAATATAACTTACGCCGTTCTTCCATGGAGCTACTTTCAAGCGACGCGATCGCCGCTCTTCTGTACCTTACATACTATTATTAGTGTTTGTAAATGCCGCTTCGCGCTGCACTAGCAAAATAGTATGACAGGTAATGGGTAGCGGCGATTTAGTTGCTTGTAAGTAGCTGCGTGAACGAAGGGCGTTACTGCAGTTTAGCCAATGAACCCAGCTGGATTTCACCGTTCATCTTATATTTGGAGGTTTTATTAAAAAAAAAGTTTATTTTTTATGTAATTCATTATTCATAAAAATCACCTACCTTAATTTGGGTAGCTATCGCTGAAGTGGTTAAAGAATATACAATGTTTTTCATGCCATTTATTGTCTTACTAATTTGGTTCTTATATATTCTTGTTTTTATTACCAATTCAACGTTGGTACGGCAAATCTGTCTTTAAGCCTGGCTTAAGGTCATTTTAATTATAGAAATCCCATGGTAATAAGTCTAGGTAATAAGGTAATAAGTTTTTCTCCATTCCGACTCTACACGCTGCGTTCTATTTACACCGCATTTATAAGTAAGGGGGTTAGAGATTAGGTGGGTAATGCAAAGACCTAGATGGAATTTTATGTTTAAATATTTATTACATATTCCTTACCTCACCACCTCTGTATTCCAACATTGACACCATTGTTTTGTGCAATGTATTGTTGCAACTCGTAGTTCTGCGAACAGTAGACCTTGTGTCCAAAAATATGTGTTTCTAATTTTCTCTTATTTTAAATCAATACCAAAATTTCCTCTGAAATTATAAGATTTGTAAGTATGTACTACATATATAATAATAACGATTTCACCTTTTAAAAATTACTGAACCATTAAAACGGCCATCATCTTAAACCGGAACTTGAAAAACAATTTTGCAGACAGATGAAACGCCAAATGGTAGAGTTAAGAAAGGACTTTGCTTCTTTGCTATGCCCAAAGCCAATTGTTTCACAGAATTTGAATAATTCATCAACTCGACCCTTTGGAATAACAAGGTTCCATCTGTTGCTTTAACGTCATGCGATTATGAACTCTAAGGTAGCTTACCATAGATCCCATAACCGCGTGACGTTTCCGCAACAGATGGAACCTTGTTATTCCAAAGGGTCGAACTTTCAAAGTTAAGTTAGGTTACAGTAACTTAGAGCCCCGCCACAGAAACAGGTCAGATATCCGCAAAATATAAATTGTGACTCATGAAGAAGAATTTGCAAATCTCAAATTGGTGAGTGTCAATCTAAATTACAAATCGGTGAGTGTCAATCTAGATTACAAATTGGTGAGTGTCAGTAGGTGGGTGGGAGAGTGGGAGAAATATCACTTCCTCCAACTAATTTTAAAAGGCAAGATAGAGGGTCGCCGTGGGTCTGGTAGGAGACGAATGTCTTGGCTGCGAAATGTACGAGAGTGGACCTGTATTAGAAGTGTGGAAGAGCTCTTCCGGGCAGCGTAAGATAGAGATATATTCACCAGAGTGATCGCCAATGTCGGGGGGACCTGATAGGGCACACAAAGAAGAAGTCTAGATTACAAATTGGTGAGTGTCGGTCTAGATTACAAATTGGTGAGTGTCGGTCTAGATTACAAATTGGTGAGTGTCAATCTAGATTACAAATTGGTCAGTGTCAATCTAGATTACAAATTGGTGAGTGTCAATCTAGATTGCAAATTGGTGAGTGTCAGTCTAGATTACAAATTGGTGAGTGTCTACTTAGATTCCAACTGGGGCCTTCATTACCCCTATTTTTTATTATATCCTGTTGGCAGATTCTTTTAAATTGTTTGTAGAATAATAATTAGAACTGGCCCTTAAAGGTTTGATATCACCTGGATTCTTTCCAGAACACACATCGACCCGATACAACCCCAAGTCTACCATTAATAAAATAGCATAATTGAATTGTATCGATAATAATATTGAACATTCCCTTGTTTTCTAACTCTCTCAGTTCCCTCCAAAAATTTTAATCCAATCCTCTTCTTCATCCTGATGATCACTTTGTATGTCTTATTCGAGTGCTGATAGCCTTCATTCAAAGCTCTGGAAAAACCGTAACCCTGATTTGGATTCCTAGACATGTTGACATAATGGGTAATGATATTGCGGATGCCTTGGTAAAACAAGGAGTGTCCAACCCTGTTGTTACCCTCGTAAACCACATTCCTCTATCAGACATTTTTTCTATCATCAAAGACAAATCCCGCAATATTTGGGCAGAGTATTGGCACATTGCTAGTTAATCCAAGGGAGCCTTCTATGCCTCAATACAAAGGATTATCCCATCAAAACTATGGTTTCAACAATTCCCCAACTTTTCCAAAAAAGAAATTTCCTCACTTATTCGAATGTGAATCGGACATTGTCCTGTTCCTTCTCACCCTTTTAAAATTCACGTCCTTGACTCCCCAGATTGTACATTCTGTAGTCTAGAAGTGGGAACTTTAGACCACATATTTTTTGGCCATCCCTCTCTAAACAGGTATCCTCTCTTCTATCAGGCCTTGTCAAAAATTGCCTCCCCTCCATTCAATATCTCATCTCTTCTAAGTCCGAACTCGACTCCAATCTTCATTATAATTTTGAAATTTGTCCATTTGAATAAAATTAATATTTAAATTCGCCTTTCATTTCTCCATAATTTTAAATGATGGCTTAGAAGGGTGAAAGCCAGAATTATAAAAAAAATAATTTGTATCGATGGCCCCTTTAACATTATATTATTGTTTACATGTTAGGAAAAGAATGTAACTGTGGAAAGGAGAAAGACTTTGATGATAAATGCATGAAATATAAATACGTACAAATTGAAATAAAAGACATTTTTTTAAAGCAAACATTTATTAATATTCAATACAATTTGATATTAGATAAGTATTACGCATCTATGTGTAATCATTCTAAATACCACAAAGCAATGATGAAAAGAATTTCATTACAATAATGTATAGAGTATGTACCGCATTCAAAGAAAGAGAGCTTATTCTATAAACATAAGACAATTCATAGAGACGTCACTTATCTATTATTTATTGAATCATGTTTGTTTGTTACATTACATGTAATATAAGAAGTACCAAGACCAACTAAACAGGAGGTACACCGGGGTAATGTTTAGTCTGCCTTAGCAGTTAATTAACATTTAACTTATTTCTTTGTTCATTTTAACCCCATCAGCTCTGATGTATTCCTTAAAATATGCCGGGCACTGTTTAAATTAAAATGGACAAGGAAAACAATTCACTTTGTTATGGATTGAAGAACTCAATCATAACAAAAGGAGAGTTTACAACCTCTATACTTTGCATTAAAATAATGCCCATTTTCACAGGCAGGGTATTATTGGCTAATTCTCCGTCTGGTTTGTACTGAGGAATCTTTAATCTTCTTTTTACAGGGGAGTATTGTTACATTACATTATTTTAATATGTATACATTTTAATCTCCACCAATATACCAAGGGAAGGGAACTGGAACTGTATTACTAAGGAACTGTATTACTTTCCTGTCAACATTACCTACTAAGAATATAAAATGTGTATAGATACACTATATACTAACCAAGAAGGGTTAATACGCACACGCAATTACAATACTAGCGAGTTAATTATTCTTATGGACAGGCATGTTCTCACACTCTCTCTCTTTGTTATTTAGCATTAAATAGAGAAACTTCATTTGAATAGTAATTTCCAGGCATGGAAAATTCCACTAATTCTATGCAAAGTATAGCTTGTACCAAGTGTCGCCCCATATATCCAATATCCCAACTGCACTGGACCACCCGAGATGTTGCCCACTCGCAATCTGCCTAAAAGTTAGTCCCCAAACAAACAAACAAACCTCAGAACATTAGTAAATCATACCATTAGTGCTTGTTTTCTAAATTGCGAATCAGCAAGATTACAGAATGGTCCGAAGCTATTGCGATTTCACAAATGTATGCTTTATTATTTGGGTCATACATTCATAAATATGTATTTTATATCAAGAAGCTTAAGTCCATGTTACAAACATG
This sequence comes from Limnephilus auricula, assembly GCA_951813805.1. Classification (NCBI taxonomy): domain Eukaryota; kingdom Metazoa; phylum Arthropoda; class Insecta; order Trichoptera; family Limnephilidae; genus Limnephilus; species Limnephilus auricula. The sequence continues at coordinate 31,882,500 of OX638398.1, read as the reverse complement.
GGAGACGTAGTACATCCATCAGACTCAACCGCCGTTTTAAACCAACATACAAATAAACTTCTAATGTTTCACACAATATTGAGATAAAATCAAAAACCACATTTAATGTGGCCAATACACTTCAGACATCTACAAATGCCTTATAGCCCGTGTCAACTAAATTCATATGTGGGCAAAACAGAAAAGTATAGGTGCATGCATAATAAATATTGACTAATTTATAAATTTAGTAATTCCTCAACAATATAATACAAATAAAAACATTGAGTTGAAACATTAGAAAATTGGGGTCAGTGGTTTACGGGAGCTGATCAGAGATAGGCTGCGATGGCTCACTTTTTGGTCATAATCTTTAGGTACTCCAAGGCATTCTGGGCAGCACCGGCCTGTGCATCCTTGCTGCTAGTCCCGGCTCCGTAGCACACAGCCACCGGCAGCGTAGACAGCTGCACCAGACACTGCCACTTGCCCGAGATGGACTTCTCCTCAATGTCTACATAGGTCACTTCGAATGACTGCTCCGAAGCTATCTCCTGGAGGAACTGGACAAAGTTGAAGTCTTTCTTGTTCAGAGGCGTAACCTAAAATGCAAACATTTATTATGAATACTGAATTATTGTTTTTATTGGGAAAGGGCTTGTAACGTAATGATAATTATATTAAATCTTTAAAATATATATCGCACATCCCATAGAAAAGTGTTGTAAGTCAAATTTTTTTATTTTATATTTTATCTCTGAAAAGTAAGGTGATTATGATTATCCACGCCCCACAAAACCCGTATTTAAATTAGATCACTCCATCTCCGCAAGATGTCGCTAGTATCACTTTTCAACAGAACCGCTTGTTCATCACTAATTCATTTGTTTTCGCTCTCCTGTAAAATTGACTTTTTTGACTTATGACACTTTTCTATGGGATGGGCCTTATATGTACGTTAATCATCCATCTTTCGGTTAGTCAGACATCTCTGAAAAATCTAAATTTGAGTTGAGTATGCAGTTATATGTAAAAGTGTTCCCTCTATCTGGTACAATACTCAGATTACTCATAAACACCACCAAATCACTCAAGCGATCCATTTGATAGAACCTCCCTTCTTTACAAACAGATTGCAATCTTCAAAGCACAGGTTTCGGGTGGGAATGCTGTCTTTGTTCTACCGATATTTCAATGGAAGATGCTCCGAGGAACTAGCATCATTGATCCCCTCGGCACCGGTGCATAGTCATAGTCATCAGGAAAGACGCGCGCCCAACATATGTACATGGTTGACATATGTCACATGAGAACAGGTCGTTTCTACGACGTGTTCTTGAGTTCAACAGCTCGGCTGTGGAAATATTTGCCGGCCTCCTGTGTTTCCTCCCTTCTACAATATGGGTCTCTTCAAGACCCACATTCACTCCTTCGCCTCCTCAAAAAGACCCTCCACACAGCATCTTCATAGATGACATAGGCCCCGAGGGAAATTATTTTCCTCACGGCATCCTGTGTGTAATTAATATTTAAAAAAAAAAACAATTATGGTGCAGAAAAACTTGTATTGAAATAAACAAAAAATTGACATTTCATGGGTGACTAGTAGGAAACTTAAATATGTCAGACCGTTATGCCTCCCTGTGTTATTTTATAGCATAATTAATATGTGAAACACAGACACTTGTAAATAATATTTTATTTATGGTGAGCATTCGAATATTGCTTTCCTCGGTATCTCAAAAGTCAGTATGTGTTTGGAGATGGCTGAATCAATGGGAAGTTCAACCAATATCCAAATATGAGCCTCCAGCTATTAGAGGTGGGTGATGATAGCTCGATGGGTGGGACACCTTCATATTACAACAATGCGTTCTAAATAAAAGCAAAAAAGCTCTTTTCAGGATTATCGTGGGAAAACAACAGGAAAATGTAAACTTAAGAATTTTCAGTCCCTCGAATATTTAAATGAAAAAAGTGTTTTAAAAAGTAAATTTATCCCACATTACACGAGTTATTTTGTTGCGGTCCAAGTGTTATAGGAGAGTTTTAGTGTACCTGCAACTTAGCCAAGACGGGGCCAACGGACTGCTTGAGCTGCTTATGGAACTGGGACACCTTGTGGCTGTGACTGGTGGTCAGCGTGGAGATCTTACTCACCTTCATGTCCGCATAGCGCGCCGCCACATTGCCCGACTTCTGCAACAGGTACAACAAACAACCATTATTAGATATCTTCAAATACATGTAGGCTTATTCGTCCTCATGAGAAGAGAATGCTTGAAACCTTGTGACGAATACATGAGAGGCATGTTGAAGCAAAGACGGCAATCTCCATCATTGGTCTAAAATGATTGGCAATATCCATCATTGGTCTAAAATGAGTTAGCTATGCGATGGATAGAGAAACAAAAAAACTATTGACAGCTACATAGGCTTTGGAGCATAAATGATTTGAATAAATGTATTTAGTTCTGCAACAAAAGCGGCAATCTCCATTAAAAATTGCAGGGTATGTAACAAAAACGGCAGTCTCCCTTTGGGCCAATCGGAATAAAAGCGGCAATCTCCATCTATTTATTGAAGATAACTAAATAATTTACGATTTAATAGCAATAAAATATACGCAGTGTAACTAATGGAAACAATTAATAACAAAAATTATGCTTTATTGTTCATAGCACGGCAAAAGAACTAAAAAGACATTTTTTGCATATTATTCAAAATATAAAAAATAATTGGATATTGCTGTCTTTGTTTCAACACACCTCACATACTGAACGGGTAATCCCACCTGATCTTTCCATACCTGGGCCCCAGACAGGTCAGTGAAAGAAGTAAGGGAGCATTGAGCTTACATCAAGCACATGAACTTACCCACAACACACTTCTATTATTCTACTCTTCAGTGTTATAATATTACATTATTATCATTACTGGATAAAGGTCATTATTACACTGTGACCTGAGTGATGATGTCAGCTCTTATGTGAAAACATTTTATACTAGTTTGTACATAATTATTATTGAGACAAATTAATGTATTGAGTTATTTTGATTAAAACAGATTCTCAAAAAAATGTGTGGTGTCGTGAATACTGGAAAATCTTGACATAAAAAAATTAACTTTTAAAAAACAATGACTAGTTTTTATTTATTATTTTCCCTACATACAATACAGATAAATGTTTTCATCAATCTCAGTTTTTTTTTTCATCACTCCCAGCTACCTTACTCAAATTCATTCAATACAAGGCACAGTTTGAAACTAGGTCGCATTAGATGTCGTCGTCAAATTGGCAACTAGCGACATTTTGTTATTTTTGGCCTTTGCAGTATAAAAATTTGCCGTCTATGTTATTTTCTTGTCACATTATTTTTACAGTATTTTCGCCCCCTGTGTCCCTTCATCACCCCTGCATCTCTAATAAACCACACTTTTGTTGTACCATTGGGTAGAAAATGATCAAAATAAGTCCACTTCCTCAGGAGATCTTGATTTCATACTGACCCATGAGGGAGCAGGCTTGTTGGGACCATGATATTGGTGATTAACATGCTCGATATGATTTTAGATTTTCACGGCCTCACATGCTTTATTATTAATTGATTGATAAATAACTGGATATTTAAAAATTAACTCTTTTAGTCTCAGACTGTTGATCAATCGGTGCTGTGTTTTTGCTAAAATGCCCGACCGCCTATTTGTCAGCACAAGCTTTTTATATCAATATATTTTTAATAAAACTACATAAATATCCAAAATAAACATACTTCACGTAGTACTATTATATTAGGCAAATAGTTTTATTTGAGAATAATTGTATGGTAAATAAATTATTATTATTATTATTAAATTATTATTATTATTATTACTGTGGGATTAATGAAGCTGAAAGTATATAAAAAATTAAAATAAATGTCTATCGAATGGTTGTTAACTTGAAAATTACCACATCTTTTTTTTTTTTTTAAAAAGAAAGACAAACATTCCCGGGTTACGAATAACCCAACAACATTTGAAAATCTCCTACTACCACCACACTAAGCGGAAGATATTGCTTGTGTTGTGATGGAGGACTTAGCCAGCCGAGGGATTGAACACGGAACGCCTGGGTGGGAGCCAAACGCGATGCCCACACAACCACTGACCGGTCTATCTATCCAATGAAATTATAAAAATACAAGATATGTTATATTCATGCTAATGGAACTAAAAATGTAGCACCACTCGTGAAAAGGATACACATTAAAAAATATATATATGAAAACGCACCACTAAAGTGTGTCCACTGGACCTAGTTCAGTGAAACCACATGCGTTTTCTCAGTAAAGTATTAATTAATTTAAGCATCTGTCAAATATTTCAACACAAGAATTACGCATTTAGAATAATGAAATTTTTAATCAAAAAAATAATTTTGGAACCTACTTTATTGCTTGTCTGATTTATGATAAGTGGTTTCAATTTTGAAATTGAAAAGTTCATTGAACTTGAATAATGTTACGCATTACGCTGGAATATTTCACATTACTTACTTACCCATACACCAACAACCGAAATTAGTATGCTTAATTATCTAATAAATGCGAGTAAAAGAGTTAATAATCATTTGTAACGTCCATTTATTTATGACATGGCCAGCAATGGGGCAAAATTGGCAGCTTAGCAAAAATAAAAGAAGAAGAGTTTCCAGTCGCAGTGGAAACACTCCTTCCACCTACGCATCGATGAAGAACACATAATAACCCAACTACTAGTTATGCGAACTTATCATCAATAAACAGTTATATACAAATTCAGACTTTATTTGACATTCTCCTTCATAACAAGATAACCAGTTTAACACATTATTAATTAGTAATGCATATAACATACATTGTCAATATTGTAATGGTACTGTTATTATTGATTTGTGCAATGACTTGACAAAATTATTATTATTATCTAACCGTCTTTATGATCTTTTGACCCAATCATCTGCAAGAAAAAATATTGACTCGTCAACATTATGGTAAATACCCACGATCGTTCAATGGTTTTATGCTCATTCGCACATGTCTCAACGTGGGTACCATTTTTCTCGGTGCTTTTTTGTTCGATATCGGCGAAAAGGATTCAAGGTTTGTAATTCTTGCTCAATGTCTGACGGAAATTTATGATTTGACTGAGGGCCGACAATTTACAAGTTCCTTCTGCGTAAAACTCGGCTGCCTGGGAATGTTGCCAACCTGTCAGCATTTTGAAGATCTTCATCGTTATCGAAGTGCTGGGCTCCAAGTCACTTCTTCAAGTGAGTGAATAAATGGAAATCATACCCTATCCTCCGTACAGTCCAGAAGTGCCTCCATCTGATTTCCAACTGTTCTAAGCGGGTTTTTGTTTAGAAACGGCGATTACTTTCCAATCCGCCCTATTATAAAATTTTGGATTATTTTATATAATATTTTAATCCGTTGTGTCTTTTTGTTTCCTTTTGTACAAGAACACCCACAGCAGTAGAGCATTCTTATGTACTTTACGGCACAATATGTACTTATGTACTTTGCGTACAATATATTTTACAATTTTCTTTTTTGTGAGTACTATCATTAAACTTTTATTTTACTAATTGCAAAAAAAAAAAATAGTTAATAATTATTGACTTTTTTATTTATTATTTGGGCATGATGTGAACATTTGTTATTGGATTGTAACTTAACTATTATACTCTATTGTTTTCTTTAATGCATGTAAAGTTATTAATCTGTAAATGTTCCTAATAAAATAAAATAAAAAAACAAGCTGATACAGAATCATAAAAGTCACTCTATCTCCTTTTGTATTAGCGTGAGATATATGATTTAAGCAGTGTTTGAAATTAATTTGATAAGTATTCGCATTTAAAAGTTAATGACGTACCCTTCGACATAATTCTTATATATTCCATAAAGTCATCGACCGCCATGGCTTTAATGTGTTTTCAATTATTTTTATATGAAACGAAAAACAAGTGAAGTGACAATAATCTTTATAATATGTTTATGTAATTAAATTTGTTTTTACTTTTGTATTAAGAGGTATTTTTGCAGTTTACAAGAAAAAAACAATCAGTAGGCGTCAAAAAAATTGTAAAAAAATCCAGTTTTAAATAAAAAATATTTTTAATTGCAATAATATAATTATAATCTGAGAGTCCTTTTAAGACAGTACATCATTTTGGGACAAGTTCAAAAACAGCGAATGTATTTGAAAATTAATATCAAACTGCAATATTTATAAATACATTATGGATCTGACGGATCTTTTATAGATGACAAAATGAAGACCCGAAAAGATCTAAAAAGATTATTTGACCTATTTAATTAGATATTAAGGCCCATTAACCCGCAGCGGAGAATTCAAATTTCAACTTGCGATCGTGCCCTTGTATAGGGCGGTTCCGATGAGAAAGATTGATTATTCTCCGTAATAACTCAATATCGATTTTATTTCATTTAAAATTTGCTTTAATATATATGTACCTACATTCAAATAAGCAATAAAAATGCTCAAACGCTTGATTTTACATTTTTTAATATCGTGTTCTTGTAAGTATTTATGATTTTCCAATAATGTCTAAGCAGATAAGTGTGTAAAAACTTTTGAAAATATTTGTTTGTAAGACCGTAAATAAATAGACAAACTGAGGTATTTTCATCACAAAACACGAACTCAGATTTATTCTTTAATGATTTTAATTGAACTAAAATTAAAATTCTGAAAAGTGTCTTTACTAGATTATGTATTGATTTATTTTACAGTATGATTATATGATTTGAAATGTATGTTGTATAATAAAATATTTCATTTAAAAATTTAACAAATCTGTCAATGACCAACGGTATAACCTTACTATGTATATTAAAAATAAACTTGGTTTTTCTAAATTTAAAACATGACTTCAACAGATAAAAAAAAACAATCTTTCGGAATCGATTTATGTTTTTTTGTAAAAAAGTCAATACGTCAAGAATTTTATTTAAAAAGGACAAATTTCCAGTATTCTATACCCTCTTTGAGGGAATTACTTGCAATTTGCAGTGAGCCTTGTGTTATAAGCAAAATGAGCATAAATTCCTGTGCTGTAATAGCACTGTTATTTTCTACTAATATTGTCCTGTGCTATAACAGCACTATTATTGTTAATATTGTTCTCTTGTTAATGCCTTGTATACTCGTATACTGTATATTCTTTACATAAAATTACTTTTCAATACTTTGTAAGGACTCGTAAGGAGCACTGTAGGATTATTTAAAATTTTATTATTATTAAGCGCACTTGAAGTGAAACATCACAAAACTGCGCTATACAAATGTTTCATTCTTTTTTTTTAAATATTACAATAGGTTTATAAAATGTACAATATATACATAGATAGTTCTTAAAGCTAAACTAAACTACCCTCCAACTCAATAGAGAAATCATTTCTTGTATTTAAGTCTGGGCCAGCACCATTGCAAAGATATTTAAATAATATATTATAATATTAGAGTAAATAATAAGCTTAACAGAATAAAATTAATAATAATATAAAGTTTTTCGTGTTAGTTATATTATACAAAGTTAAAAAAATTAAGTTAGAATATATATTATGCAGTACAAATAAAATTAATTAATAATATTTAGTCATACATAAGAGTCAACTATATGTTATATTTAGAAGTCGGGGGAAAACATGACACAACCAACTAAATACAGTGAAACTCATTTAAGAAGTTTCCACTTAGAAGTTTTCTTTTTTTTAAAGACAAACATACCCGGGTTATGCTGACCATACTTGAAAATCTCCTACTACAACTACAATAAGCGGAATATGTTGCTTGTGTCGGGGTGGAGGACTAAGCCAGCCTAGGGATGTCGAAAGTGGAAAAAAGTATCGATATATCGATGTTTATTAAAATATCAATATCGACGTCGATATATCGAGGAAAAAATATCGATATATCAGTCAAATGTTTAGATTGTACGTTTTTAAAATCAAAGCGTATATATACACAATGTGTAAAAATGGAAGTGTATATTTACACAATGTACATTGTTTTTATCAGGCGCCTCCCCCCCCCGAAATTGAAAAAATATCGATTTTGATACAATTTTCGATATTGGATATTTTGTATCAATATGTCGATATATCGGTTCAAAATATATCGGCTAAAAATATCGATATATTTAATTGAAAATATTGATATATCGATACTTTTTCAACAAGCCTAAGCCAGCCGAGGAATTGAACACACAAAGCCTGGGTGGCCAAACGCGATGCTAACTCAGCCACTGATCTGACTAAAGTGGTTAAGAAGTTGGTTTTTTTTTTAATCCCTTAACCTCTCGTTTGTCGTAAGCCCGCCAGCGGGGGGTGACAGCTGTCAGATTAAAAAATAAAATGCGATTTTAACCCTTATTCATAGAGAAACTGTACAAGGACAAGGTCAGAATCGCTTGCGCCAATATCACTTCAGACTTTGCTTTGTATTAGAGTAGTCTAGCTTCTCAGAATGCTCTGATATTATGAAATACGGCCTTGACATCTTAACTGTCATCCGAAATTCAAGAGGTTAAAGACTGAATTAAAGGTTTTCCCACGAAGTTTTTTCCCTTGACTTTACTACTTTTCGTTACTAATACATAGCAAATATGTACATATTAAATAAAGTAGACAAATTATCTATATAAATTATAATTATCTATATATACACTGAATGGCGTCTGCGTAATATACTTCCAACGGGATTTTTTTTTTTTTTTAACTAAATTGTTGTTATTAATTTGTTATACACAATAACAAAATAAAAAATGGTGGTGTCACTTCATTCTCATGCTTAAAAATTAGTAAGTAGGTAAAAGTAAGTAAGAGACAGAACTGCCCATAAGGGCGGGGAGAACTATCCAAGTTACTTGGAGCAGGGAAAGTGTCCAGTGATTTGTAAATAAATGAATAAATCTGACAGTAAACAGGCTACTCGCATCGTCGAATCTCTAATTAGCAAATAGGTAAGAGTAAGTAAGAGACAGAACTGCCCATAAGGGCGAGGAGAACTATCCAAGTTGCTTGGAGCAGGGAAAGTGTCCAGTGATTTGTAAATAAATAAATCTGACAGTAAACAGGCTACTCGCATCGTAGAATAGCTAATTAGTCTTTGAAAATAAAATCTGTTTAAGAATAGTTATTTTCATAATGGCTTGAATGAATTTCAAAATGCTTGCTGCGTAATAAACGTAATTTTAAATCCCAAATCGGACGAAAACAGTTCAGCTTGTTTCCATAATTGAATATTTTGTAACTAGGTATATATATGTATAACTTTTTAAATTAAAAACAAATACGTAAAAAATGAAAGAACGTCCGACGTTCCAATGTTCAGGCCTTGTGCAAAAAAGACCCACAATGGCCCACAAACTGCTTTAGCGAACTTTAATTTTGTCAGGAGTCAATGTACGAATGGTGTCGTAGATTATTTCAGACAAACTGGAGCCCTCCTGGGCCACTAGCACACTCGATAGATAAGGATTGTATCAATAACTTTCGGTTTCTCATCGTTCCCTAGCATGACTGCAAATTGCCAACGAATAAATGACAGTTTCCAATGACTAAGTGTCCGTAATACATTTGAAATCAACTGTTGTTTTTACGTTAGCGATCTGCAGTTGTCCTGGGGAACGATGAGAAGTTACCGAAAGTTATCCTATCAATCGTCATCGATCGAGTGTGCTAGAGGGCCAGGTGCCAAAAAGATTGACACGTGATTTGCCTCCAGCTCTTCGAAATGATATTCAGATTTCACGTTAGGGCGGGCATGTCTATCTCTTCTGACGTCAAAGATTTTTTCACTTTCTTGTAAAATTTCAATTTCTTCACGTGGAGGAACTACGCGTCCAGCAATGAAATATGAAATATTATACATAATGTATGCTTAATCAAATGATACACAGTTGGGTCATGTATGCATGAGATAATATCTGTTAACAATACCTTAAAAGGTAAACCACGGGAGTCCACTTTGGACGTCAGTTCAGAAAGTGATTTTTGTGTTTGTGAACTGAATGTTTGAAGGTCCTATAACTTTTTTTACTTAGTGCAATAATTAAGATCTGCGAACGGTATATTTCATAATTTCATTAGTTTTTGGCCATAGTTAAGACAAATATGTCAATGTATGAATATATTCTGTTTATCCTCTAAAGTAAATTGGACTCCAGTGGTTAGTAATTAGTTAAATCAGTTAATATACTGGTGATGTATTTCATTGTTTCATCCAATAATGTAATGAAATACAGAAAAAATTTCTGCATATTCATCTCAAAACCACCTAAAAGTGGACTTCCTTGGTTTATCCTTTAAGGTACAGATATATAAAAGTGAATGAAGTAAGGAGACAAGAGTTGTGTGGTAGTTCATTCTCTCTGCCTAACCATCAGTAGAAAAGTCTTGTAGTTAGCTAATTCAGTTCAGATTGAGGTGTAAGTTGACCACATATGACTTAGGTTTAATTTGAGGGTAGGTCCTGGCCGGATATATCGGTATCCTTATTGCCCGCCGCAGAAGGAGGATCTGATGACGCTGAAAAGATACCACCAATTTTAAATAATAAAAAAAAAACAAAGAAAAAGAAAATCAAGCTTGTTTCCAAATATTTCATTTTCACAAGATTATTGGACAAGGACAAGAAAGAAACATGTCAACCCACACCAGTTTAATTCATTATTACTTATTTTAAGTTATTTAACTTTTTTTTGGTTTACAAAATATAAAAGGTTATCGTAGCTAAAATAAGCCTTGTCTCCAGTTTCTTGAATCAGTCGTCTAAAATTAAAAGTTTTAAATATTTTCTTTTTAAAATATTTAGAATTTTACAACTGGCAGCAAAAAACCTGCAGCAGTGGAAAATTTTGAAAATCGGAAAATTTTGCTAGGAAAATTGGAAATTGAGTCTAAAAACTTTTAGACATTTATCTTTTTGATTTTGTCATTTGAGATTTGGGTTTTTGTCGGGAAATTTTTGTTCTTGGAATATTTTATTTTTCTGAAAAATTTATGATGGGAAAATCCGAAAATTAGTCAGGAAACTTTTTTTACAGACAATTTTTGATATTATTTGATGTTTGGGAATTTTTTAGGTTTGGAAATTTTTATTTTTCTGATAATAATTATTTTTTTAGCATTTAGAAAGAGCCATTTTTAAAACTTTTCTATATTTGCATTAAAAAAATTTGAATTTGTAAAATTATATGTTTATCTCTGAAGTGAAAAGAGAATTTGTATGACAAATGACTCTATGAGTAAAATGCAAAAGATATGGAGCGACAGAGGCATAACTAAGACCACCAAGATGAAACTCGTCCGGTCCGGGCATTGATTTTTCCCATATTTCTATACGGTGTGGAAACATGAACACTTACAGCCAGCGAAAGAAAACGGAAAGACACCCTCGAAATGTGGTGCTGGAGATAAATGCTCAAGATTTCATGGACTAGGTAAAAGCTAGGCATCCACATTAGGCTTTCAACTATATGCTTACAACGAATCTTAAGATACTTTGAAAACGTTGCTCGCTAAACTGAGGACTCGTTGGAAAAACTCAGTCACTGGCCGCAGTGTTTGGCAGAAGAAGCAGAGTGACCAGGTATCACTAGTGTCTGGGACGTCGCAGCTCTCTAAGCAGCGCAGGACCGTTAGGAGTGGAGGAGCCTTGTCCAGAATGGAAAGTTCCTCAGCTATGAGGAACCGACTTGAGAGGAATGTTTATTTCTAATAATAAAAACTCAGTCACTGGCCGCAGTGTTTGGCAGAAGAAACAGAGGAACGTCACCAATGCGGGAGTGACCAGGTATCACTAGTGTCTGGGACGTCGCAGCTCTCTAAGCAGCGCAGGACCGTTAGGAGTGGAGGAGCCTTGTCCAGAATGGAAAGTTCCTCAGCTATGAGGAACCGACTTGAGAGGAATGTTTATTTCTAATAATAAAAACTCAGTCACTGGCCGCAGTGTTTGGCAGAAGAAACAGAGGAACGTCACCAATGCGGGAGTGACCAGGTATCACTAGTGTCTGGGACGTCGCAGCTCTCTAAGCAGCGCAGGACCGTTAGGAGTGGAGGAGCCTTGTCCAGAATGGAAAGTTCCTCAGCTATGAGGAACCGACTTGAGAGGAATGTTTATTTCTAATAATAAAAACTCAGTCACTGGCCGCAGTGTTTGGCAGAAGAAGCAGAGGAACGTCACCAATGCGGGAGTGACCAGGTATCACTAGTGTCTGGGACGTCGCAGCTCTCTAAGCAGCGCAGGACCGTTAGGAGTGGAGGAGCCTTGTCCAGAATGGAAAGTTCCTCAGCTATGAGGAACCGACTTGAGAGGAATGTTTATTTCTAATAATAAAATCATTTCATCACTTTTCATAAACCGTTTTTAGTTTTCGGATACATTCAGAAATATTCCATGTATTTGGATTTTTTTGCAAAGCGGAAATATTCTTACCTTCTGACAGAATATGCCCGAAGTCTGAGGGGTTAATGTTGATTTAAATATTATTTGTATTGGCGTTTCCAGGTAAATTATTTAATGTGAGGAATGTAACTATAATGGTCAATTTAATGTGAGTAATATTATTTCGGCCACCATAACACGGGCATGTGCCTAGTATGGCGGCCATAAATTCCACAATTGTTATATATTTACTATTCAAAGAATAAAGAAACATTAAAAAATAAAAACGCGAAAGTTTGTATGGATGTATGTATGTTTGTTACTCTTTAAATAAAAATTTAATGAATGGATTTTAATGAAACTTTACAATAATATATAGCTCATACATCAGAATAACATATAGGCTATAATTTATAAAGCTAGCTATTTATTTTCAATATATTGAAAATAATAATTATTGTTTAATAGAAAATGTCAAAATTTGAGAATGACATTTTGCAATACAATGATTTGAATCGAATTAAGAATTATACATATTTTAAATAAATAGGTTAAGAATTTTGGTATAAACGTAGATGGGACCTAGGAAAAGAAAATAGATTACTCGAAGTACTAATCCTACGCAGACGAAGTCGTGGGCAGAAACTTGTATAACTATAATGGTCAATTTAATGTGAGTAATATAACTAAAATGGTCAATTTAATGTGAGTAATATAACTATAATGGTCAATTTAATGTGAGTAATATAACTATAATGGTCAATTTAATGTGAGTAATATAACTTTAATGGTCAATTTAATATGAGTAATATAACTATAATGGTCAATTTAATGTGAGTAATATAACTATAATGGTCAATTTAATGCGAGTAATATAACAATGGTCAATGGCAGTTTTAGAGATACATGGTTTTTAACATGTTTTCATGTTTTTTTGGGTCATTTATACCAACAGGTTATTTAACGGTCACCAAAAATTTTGTATGTATTTTCTAATGAGGTGCGATTTTTTTAGCATGTAGTTCTTGAACTTCAGTTCACAATGTCTCTTTATATAATTATTGTTATCTTTGTTAATAAACATGTTAAAATTATAAATCATTAATTAATAAAAAAACATATTAGGTACCTATTACTTACCTATATGTACTACTGACTATAAAATGTAAAGAAAAAAAATTTATTAAATTTCTGAGAGGAATTCTTCTCCCTTATCTCATGGATCGAATGGTAAAAAAAAAAAACTGGAAATACTTTTTTTAATGTTTTTATTTGTACGTTGAGTTTATATATTTTTAACAAAAACAGAATTTTTCCTTTTATTCAAAGAAAAATTATAAAATATTGTTTTTAACAAAACATTATAGATAATTTACTTAGATACTGTTGTTTCCTTACTTAAATTTTCATTAAGAAGCTTACCTAAAACATGCTTTTTATAACCTTCAAACAGGATTTTTTTAAATTTGAAAAATAGGATGCTTTTACTCCTGAAACAGGGTTAATTTTTGGTATATACTATCACTAGTCAATGGTGCGAGTATGAAAATTTGTAAAGTTGTTTTTTAAGGGAAATGTGATATTGATACTTACTGCACCGGGCGTCAGATGTCTAAGTTGAATCGGCCCTGGTAGTTAGTTATCATTTCTATCTAGTTAGTATACTCATCTACCACCATTTTTTAATAAGTTCATGTTTTTATTTTACAAAGAGTGTATAATGTCCTCTATGCTAGGAGTTCCCTTTATTGTAAAGGACATTTTACAAGAGAAAGTTGGTTAATTTTAACAAGGAAGACTTAAATTAATAATTTTATAGGTGTGAAAAAATTAAATTAAAACTATAACAAAAACAAACAATTTTAAACATTACAACAATTTAAACAAGTTCCAACACAAATAAAAAAATAATCGGGAAAAAATAAATATATATACAGTGAAACCAAAATCTATCATTTTTTAAGGGACCTATTGTAAAAAAAAAAAAATATGAGTGCAGGAATATAGATAAAAGCTACATTCATACAAATGTCGATTGATTAAAAACAACACAGAAATTCTCTTTCATCCCTTTATCACCATGGCAGAACTCACCCTTTCTAGTTTTCCAAGATTCTCCGCACACGCGAATGCAAATGTCTATCGACGACTAATTGCGAAAAAACAAATGCGGGAAAACAATTATCCGAGGAATGATTGATGCAGATTTCACTGTATATACATACAACAGATGATACAGTACTAATAATAAACAAAAAAGCTCAGGAAAACATAAAAATTAAAGGCCGTTGAAGACATAAATACTCTTAAGACTTTCTTTCACATTAATTTACTAAACGGAGAAATAACATATCTTCGATGGGCGAGTAATACCTCCAATATGAATTTTTTTGAAATTTTACAGTAGAGTGAAAAGAACTCATTTTTGAGGTGATGCGCCACTTTGTGTAAAATTTGGGATATGTGGATGACGATAAGGTTTTAATTCACATTTAACCTCAGCCGCCAGTTTTAATTTATTCACGAAAAAAACATTGCCAAAAAGCGTGTTTAATTTTATTTTGCGAAGTTCACGCAGAAATATTAATAAGTGTTTTACGATAATTTCTAAAGAATTTAATTTTTTAAGTTATTTAATAAAATCATAATCAAAAAGATTTTAAACTTTAAAGCCGTTTTTATAGGCCTGATGCTTTATTTTTTCTCAGCTTATAAAAAGACTAATAAAAAAAACTCATTTAATTCAAAGGCAAATGTTCTGTGTTCTATTTAACAGCTTGGACACATAAGCTTGTTTTCACAATAATTTAACGTAGGTAGACATAGGAATGACGTATGTCCCGTACCTGAGTTATTAAAGCCGTTTTTATAGGCCTGATACTTTATTCTTTCTCGGCTTATAAAAAGATTAATGATAAAAAAACTCAATTAATTCAAAGGCAAATGTTCTATATGTTCTACTAAAGCATCTAAAATTTTTCTAAGTGATCTAATTTTCAAACCAAAATCGCGTGATTTTGCATTGTTTAATAGTGCATCAAATTAAGCAGGAAAATTAAGGGAGACTATCACACGTTTTTTCACTCTCACGTAAAATATTTATTTTTTACACATTGGAGGTATTTATTACGCATCCAGCAATGATGTATAGTTTCATTTGCATAACTTACAAGAACTAAACAATAGATTTATCTACTTTTTTAAAACTTAAGAAATATTCTAAACACCCATGATATAAAAAATATATATCTCACTCTTGGACAGTTACTCGGGGCTGTGCCAATATATATCTCTAGGACAATCCATAATAGAATATGGCATCATTACTCGGGGATGTGCCAATAAACCATTATATTGACCAACCAAAAAACTTTAATAAAAGTACAGTATAATCTCTGTAATCCAAACCCACTACAATTCTAACCACCGGGTGGTGGGTTTCAGGGTGGGTGGCGAGGTGGCAAACGCAAAACGTTAAGCATTGAAGAAAAAAGTGTAATTTCAAAGAAACTTACGCCCGGTATATCAGTTGCTCCTAGCTAAGAACGAGATTTGTTGCTGAATTTAAGCAGGTTTAATTGGTAAATGTTGTACTGACACCAGAAAAATAAATACTACATATTTACAATTAGTATCCAAAAACAATTTGTAGATTATACCCACGTAAAACAAACTGCGGTCGTTTTGAAACATCGCGAAGACAGTAATTTGATTTTGCAAAGGAAAAAGCAAAACATTCCTCTATTAAAATCGTAGACAAAACATGTAATATTGGTGATACACAGGGTGTGAAGGGACGTACTTGACTTTATCACCAGTGATTCCTGAAATTTTTATTGTTGTTTTTTTTTTTTTTTTTTAAATTAAAACATAAATAAATCAGTAAATATTGGACAGAAACAGAAATTTTGTTAAGCCGAACAGGCTAAGTTTTTAATTGTTTGGATTATAGAGACTATACTGTATACTTAAAGTACCAATCCATACAGCCACCTTCAACAATATGTACAAAAATTATATTTAAATCATACACTAATTTTCCTCCACAATAACATAAAAATATCTAACACCTCACAAAATACTCGCAATGGTAGAACAAGACATGCACATTAACTACAAATACTAAAATAAACACATCCTTTGGATAAAAACTGATTGACTTTCTGTGTCAAACAATGCCCAGAGCTAGTAAAAACCTCAAGGCCGCTGGGATGGGTGTTAGGCTATTATCAGAGCCTAGGCTCACCGGAGCGAATTACTCCGATTGGGCCCACACAGGACCAGCTCTAATAATAGGCCATTATGCTATACAATTCGCTTTCTACACAATTCTAAACATCTACAGTTGCACAATACAAAATACATTATATGGAACTGGTTGCAATCCTATTAAATATATGTATATATATGTATATTTATAGAATTATAAACAAAGTATTTGAAGTCAAGTTGAGGGATGTCCGATAGGGTGACCCGACAGTTAATCCCTGACAGTTGGCCTCCCAAAATAATAATTATATAAAATTATAATATTTTTGTGCATTATTTATCCTAAAATTGACTTAAAAAATACCTTCAATAATAAGTTGGTACGAATATCAAATGAATTTATTTTTTGTACTCATACGATGGAATATTTTTATAATATTTTTATTTTTTATTGTACAACATAATATTAATTCCAATTACGGTACAAAATTTCACATTGTCATATCAGCATTTAGCTAGGTGACTCTTAAATAATTGTTTTAATTCATTTAGAGAACAGTCACTTACATCCAGATTCTTTGCTGGTTCATTTAAAAGCTCCATTTCCCTCGTCATACTATGCTTTGTCAGGACGTCGGTTTTGCCATTTGGTACTCTGAATAAGTATATATATTATATATATAGACAAGTAGTTTTGTCCTTGATGCATTTGAAAGAAAAGTAGGTTTACCGTATTTTCCTCAACCGAATGCGTATTGTATATAAGTTTGCTGAGGGACCATTTGTCAGGGGATGAACTGTCATAGAACCATCCAATATATACTATTTAATAACATTATCTTTTCTTTTCATTTATAATATAATTTTTGTAATCTTTAAATATAGTATTTTGTCAAGTTGTGGTATGTCTAGCATTATGTAATAATAGTATTTTTTCTTTTCATTACTTTTTAATCGCAGTTTTAGTCTTTCTACATTATTATTTTTGCTGTCTTATAATATCCATTTTTTACGTTTGTATTGCACCTACTATGTACAAACTCCTGAATGGTAACTTAATTGGTTTATCTTTTGTTATTTTACAATAAAATTATTATCTTTATATATAAAAATCTCGTGTCACAATGTTCATCCAAGGAAAACTTCGAAACCACTAAACCGATTTTTGATGAAATTTGGCTTACTGTGTGTAATTTGGTCAAACTTAAAAGATAGGATAGTTTTTATCTTGATTATTGACCTCAATATTTTAATTGCGAATTAAATGTTTTTTATGGGACAATCATTTGTAAGTTCCATAAGTATCTGACAGATAGCGGTGTGAGTTAATTTATTGATACAACAGTTGGTTATCTAGATTAGGTAACCATCCAGTAGATGGCGTTGTGTTTCGTTAGCCACAGCAACGCGTGGGCGGGACAGCCAGTATTATATAAATTTTTGTTTCCTTAATAGGAAAAAAAAAAAGTTATTAATCATTGAAGACACTAATAACGAGTCTCAAATGAAAAATGTGAAACAGAAAAATCAGAAAAAGATTCGTTTACATCTAGGAATTAAACACAGAACAAAGCCCGGCAAATACAAAAATAAATTACTCAGCTAATACAAAAATAAATAAAAAATATATTAATTTTCTTCACATTATTTCATTACATAATATATTTTTTTATTTGTAATGGAACTTGCTAATTGTGTAATATTTTTATTGTTTGTACCTATTAAGTCTTCCTTGTTAACTAACTTACCCTTGTAAAATGTCCTCCACCAGACTGGTGAACTCCTAGCAAGGAGGACATTATACACTTCTCTATAAAAATTAAAATAAAAACATGAAATAAAATTTTTAAATTTAAAAAATACTGACGTCGTCATACATGACTATTCTGAAACTCACAATAAAAATCTTGACGTTGTCATACATGACTATTCTGAAACTCACAATAAAAATCTTGATGTTGTCATACATGACTATTCTGTAACTCACAATAAAAATCTTGACGTTGTCATACATGACTATTCTGAAACTCACAATAAAAATCTTGATGTCGTCATACATGACTATTCTGAAACTCACAATAAAAATCTTGACGTTGTCATACATGACTATTCTGAAACTCACAATAAAAATCTTGATGTTGTCATACTTGACTATTCTGAAACTGACAATAAAAATCTTGACGTTGTCATACATGACTATTCTGAAACTCACAATAAAAATCTTGACATTGTCATACATGACTATAAATATTAAAACAACAAACGCAATCAAATAGTTAAGTTGTAAATAAAATAAACAAATTAACCCCGCAGGCTTCCACCATATTTTGTCAGAGGGTCAAAATATTTCCACTTTACAATAAAAATATATTACAAACGTTACAGTCACCTCATTTTTCTGTCGTGCCATGTAAAAATAATTAATAAAACATTCACAAAGTTTCATAATTTTTTTTTCAATTGCGATCCGAAACTTTGGTTTCATAAATTTTACTTCTTTTGTGGTTAACTTTTATATTTGAATATAAAGCGTGGTGTTTTCTCTTTCTAACACCACTAATATCACATTGCTTACTATGGATAGTAAGGGAAACACAACGATTTCTAAGAGACCTGTATGAGTCAATCCGGAAAGCGAAAAAATTAGCCTGGGTCTATCTATATATGTGAAGAATCAGAAATTTCTCGTTAAAAAAAAACCTATATTTAAACCTAGGTTCGATCAACTACAATACTTTATCATTAATTGGAGATCTGCATATAAATCTAAACTTCTTCAAGGGAATGATAAGAATAATAATTAAAATTATATTTTAAAAACCTTCAGACTACCATTGATCACTTATTCAAACAAATTCGAGTACTTATTAAAGATCTTACATTTTACATAACAGTTCAAATCACAGAAAAAGACCAGAATTGATCATACTTAGAAATATAATTTTCTGTGCCCGAAATTAAATACACAATTTGCACAACATTTTAAACTAACCGAGGACGATCTATTTTCAATCAACTACCCGAAGAAATTATAAGCATTAATCTCTGTCATGAAATATTTTAAAGAAATTCTTATCAAAAAAATGTTTCCACTTAAAAATATTAAATATCTCATTTATTTTCCAAACGTAACATTTTTTAAGAATTGTCCACGGCGTGGAACATTCTTAATCGGGCAAAATAAGGCAGTCCTTTTGTAGATGGTGATAAGATTAAAATTCCCGCTTAACGCCAGCCGCATGTATTGATTTAGGCAAAAAAAAACATCACCAAAAATAATATTTTATTTTGTGACATATCAGGCACAAACATACTTTATTTTTTTCTGGGCTTATAAAAAAAAGTGTCAAAAAAATGCTCAATTATTTCAGGCACAAACATACTTTATTTTTTTCTGGGCTTATAAAAAAAAGTGTCAAAAAAATGCTCAATTATTTCATGCTCAGATGTGTTCTACTAGCAGTATTTAATTAAAGCATCTATAATATTTCAAAGTGATGAAAATTTCAAACCAAAACACACATGATTTTGCATTACTTCACTTTAATACATACATAACATGCATTATTCTTAAAGACATTATTTTATATACCTATCACTAGTAAGTAATACGTATATCGCATTTAACTTTCTAACTACAATGAACTTAGTATTAATTACTGCAATATTGTACACTCCTCTTCCAAACCACAAGCAAACCTTTCCATGGAAGAGTCAAATCGAATATGTAAAAATCTAATGCAAACCTATTGTACATGAATTAATTAAAAATTTTGTTAAAATATAAAAAAATATGTATGTATATGTATATATGTATATATAAATATAATTAGGCAGATTGCAACAAGTTCCGCATATATATTTTGAATTGTGCAAATGTAGAAAATATGAGTTGCATGGGGAATGAATTGTAAACCATATGTGTAGTGTTTTTGTCCAAAGGATGCATTTGTTTTTGTTTTGATACAATAACTTTTTTCCACATTATTTAATAACGTGAGCCTCACTGGGTGCTTTACCCTTGCATAGGCCCACATTTTACATTAGGCCTAAAATATTCTATATATAATTTGTATATTTGGAAAATGTTTGTTAGTTTTTCCATTATTCTGCCAGAATTATAATTCTGTGGCTTGCTCTATGCTAGGTAATTTGACAGGTGTCCCCTCATCAATGGATGAACCCACTCCCATAGGTGTGGCTTGCCACATACTAGGTAATTTAACAGATGTCACGTCATCTTCCGGTGTGCCCTCTCCCACAGGCGTGGTTTGCTCTATGCTAGGTAAATTGACAGATGTCACCTCATAATCGGGTGCGCCCTCTCCCATGGGAATGGTTTGCCCTATGCTAGGTAATTTAACAAACGTCGCCTCATCATCGAATGTGCCGTCTCCCACGGGCGTGGCTTGCTCTATGATAGGTTTGACAGAAGATACCTCATCATTGTTAGCATCCACTCCCTCAGTGATGGCTTGCTCTATGCTAGATTTGACAGAAGATACCTCATTATCAGGTGCACCCTCTCCCATAGGCGTGGCTTTCTCTATGCTAAGTTTGAGAGAGGTCACTTCATCATCGGATGAGCCCTCTCCCACGGGTGTAGCTTGCTCTATGCTAGGTTTCACAGAAGACACCTCATTATCAGATGCACCCTCCTCCATGGTTGTGGCTTTCTCTATGCTAAGTGTGACAGAAGTCACCTCATCATCTGATGAGCCTTCTCCCACGGGTGTGGCTTGCTCTATGCTAGGTTTTACAGAAGACACCTTATTATCAGGTGCACCCTCCCCCATGGCCGTGGCTTTCTCTATGCTAAGTATGACAGAAGTCACCTCATCATCGGATGAGCCTTCTCCCACGGGTGTGGCTTCCTCTATGCTAGGTTTCACAGAAGACACTTCATTACCAGGGGCACCCTCCCACATGGTTGTGGCTTTCTCTATGCTAGGTGTGACAGAAGTCACCTCATCATCGGATGAGCCTTCTCCCACGGGTGTGGCTTCCTCTATGCTAGGTTTCACAGAAGACACTTCATTACCAGGGGCACCCTCCCACATGGTTGTGGCTTTCTCTATGCTAGGTGTGACAGAAGTCACCTCATCATCGGATGAGCCTTCTCCCACGGGTGTGGCTTGCTCTATGCTAGGTTTCACAGAAGATACCTCATTATTAGGTACACCCTCCCCTATGGCCGTGGCTTTCTCTATACTAAGTGTGACAGATGCCACTTCATCATCGGATGAACCCTCTCCCATGGGCGTGGCTTTCTCTACGCTAAGTTTGACAGAAGTCACCTCATTATCGGATGCGCCCACTCCCATGGAAGTGGCAAGTTCAATACTACGGAATTTGTCAAATTTCACATCATTATCGGGTGCGCACATTCCTATGGAAGTAGCTTGTTCTATGCTAGGTAATTTGACAGATGTCCCCGCATCATTGGACGAGCCCTCTCCCAAGGGTGTGGCTTCCCCTATGCTAGGTTTGAAAGATGTCACCTCATCATCGGTTGAGCCCTTTCCCATGGACGTGTCTTCTATGTTAGGTTTGCTAGAAGACAACTCATTATCGGGCGCACCCGCTCCCATTGGAGTGGTTTGCCCTGTGCTAGGTAATTTAACAGATGTAACATCATCGAATGTGCCCGCTCCCATGGGCATGGCTTGCTCTATGATAGGTATGGTAGATGACACCTCATTATCGGGAGTGGGTTGCTCCACGCTAGGTAATTTAACAGATGTCACCTTATCATCGGGTACGCCCTCTCCCAAGGGAGTGGTTTGCCCAGGCAATTTAACAGATGTAACCCCATCGGGTGTGCCCTCTCCCACAGGCGTGGCTTCTATGTTAGGTTTGGTAGATGACACCTCATTATCGGGTGTAACCGCTCCCATGGACGTGGCTTGCTCTATGTTAGGTTTGACAGATGTCACCTCATTATTGGGTACGCCCTCTCCCATGGGAGTGGCTTGCTCTACACTAGGTAATTTAATGGATGTCACCTCATCATCGGATGAGTCATCTTCCATGGACGTGGCTTGGTCTATGCTACGTAATTCAAAAGATTTCACCTCATCATCGGGTGCGCCTTCTCCCATGGGCAGGGGAGTGTCCTGCAGCAGCAACAGCATGCGGTGCGCCGCCAACCGCTTGGCCACCTTCTTGCTCTTTCCGCGCCCCACCTCGCGGTGGTTTAGCAGCATGCACGCCACTGTGAACTGACGTTCATGCGGAAGTCCACCTGAGGAAAAGCACTTTATTAAAAAAAAGAAGCCTTTAATGTGGCTAATGTACTATAAATGTACCCTTAAAATAAGACTTAGGTGTTTCAAACTGTATCCCATATGATGATTATCAAATCAAAGATTAGCACAATTTAGAAAAATCAACATTTAAACGATTCCGTTAAACGCCAATTCTGGTCGTGCTGTTAAGCTCGTTAGCTGATCACAAATTTTGTTCAGCAGAATGGTCATGTTGTTAAGCTCGTCAGCTGATTAAAAATTGGAATCAGCAGAATGGTTATGTTGTTAAGCTTGTCAGCTGATCGCACATTTTGTTCAGCAGAATGGTCATGTTGTTGGCTTGTCAACTGATCAAAAATTGGAATCAGCAGAATGGTTATGTTGTTAAGCTTGTCAGCTGATCGCACATTTTGTTCAGCAGAATGGTTACGTTGTTAAGCTCGTCAGCTGATTAAAAATTGGGATCAGCAGAATGGTCATGTTGTTAAGCTTGTCAGCTGATCACAAATTTTGTTCCGCAGAATGGTCATGTTGTTGGCTTGTCAACTGATCAAAAATTGGGATCAGCAGAATGGTCATGTTGTTAAGTTTATCAGCTGATCACAATTTTTTTTTTTTTTTTAATTTTCTTTATTCATTTTTCTTGTTACAGGTTTATTTTACATGGCTTTTTGACAACCAAGCTAGGCAAATGCCCATATTATGGTAGTCGAGATTCATAAGATGTTATATTAAGTATAAAATATTAGGTATAATCATCCATATATGTAGATGAAAGTAAAAACATATAGCATACATATGAGGGAAAATACTCATACTAATATTAGGTACATGATCACATTCATGAAAGGAGTTAAAGTAGGTGAATAATAATAATAATAATTGGATAATTTGTAGAGCGCCATTTTTGTGAGAAATCACCTCTTGTAGAAATAAAAATTAAATAGAATAATAATATTAAGGAAAAATAAATTCCTATGGGAAAAACTAAACCCATTCCTGTAAATCTGGTGAATAAAAATAAAAATAAAGTAATATAAAGTTTTGGTTATAAATATTAAATTATAATTATAAAGTTATAAATATTAAATCAAAAGAATCAGAAAGAAGTTCTATTGTCGAAAATTCCAGATGGCACTGATCATCAATCAAACATTATGGACTTGCCAATAATTATGCAGACTTCACATCCTTTATAAATATAAGAATGAGAAATTATTAATTAATGTTGTTTTATTATAGGAATATTTATTCCAGAGCATTGAAGAGAGTGGTCTATTTGGTGAGACTTACCTTCCTCATGCTCGGTGACGTACTGCGGGGGCGGCAGGAACCTCCGCATGCACATCTCCTGCAGGCAGCCCACGGGGTTCACCTCGTAGGGGGATTCGGCCGCGCCATCACTGCAACAACACACAACTACATATTACAACATCCACCACATCATCATCAAACACACTTGCTTCACTATCACAGACACATCGGTAAACAGTGGTATAAAATACAATACATATATTTTATATTAATTCTTTGTCATAAATCTACATTATCTTACCTAAGAAAAAAATAATATTTATCTTATTAGTATACATTGTTGTACAAATACAACATTACAGATTTGTGTGTGTAAAGCCCGGTCTCCTGCGATGGAGCTTTTCAAACACAACATTACAGATATATGTAATTGTAGTGTCTCTTATTTTCAAAATCGCACAACTTGAGAAGTGTTGGGTTTCTTCCAATAAGTTTAAGATTCGACTGGTTACTAGTTTGTTTATTGGTTATCGTGAATATTTACAATGTTATATTATACTGGACAGATGTCCTTACCAAGGCTAGTTACTAAATAATTCTGAGGCTGCCAACGGGGACTCGCTCTATTTACTGGAGCCTTCGGCCCTCATCGTAACTGTTCGTGTTGAAGACACGGAAGGCGATAGATGGTACCCCTTTGAAAATTCAGCTGCCATCTGTTGGGATGTGGCAGAAGTTCTAACCCATTGACATCTATTAAAAGGAACTTAAACTTATGGTAACCCAAAACACTACAATAATCCATTGCAAAAGTACCGTTGATACAGTGAGTATGTTGAAACTATGCAAACTCATTGTAGGCTTCGAAGAATATGTTGAATTTGAAGTTCACAGTGTTCAGGTAGCAGGTCTTAAAGGTTTTAAATGAAACATTATCATTAAACAGCCATTCAGCAGCGCAAACAATTGATTCTAAGTGCGTTTCAGCTTTTTTAACAAAATGTGATCAGCAGAAAAGGACAACTATCAAGTTGTTATGTTGTTAAGCGTTTAAGCTTATTACTATATAATAGAAAACTGAAATGCCCCTAGATCGGCGATTAACGGGAACCTTTGAAATGTCAAAAAAATAAAATGGCACACATGAATTTTTGCCAAACAGCTGGGTATTAATATGCGCATAAATATCTTTCCAACTATTGTTTGCATTCCCCAATATCTTTTACACAGTTTTGGCAACAAATATTTAAATACTATGGATTAACATACGCAATAATTTGAACAAAGCAAACCTCAAAGGCCGTGTGTGCAAACTATTTCTTCCTATAAATTATTTTCAATAATAATTTTAAAATTTTTAGCAAAGATGACTTAGTTTTGTTTTATGTGAATACCGCACAAGAGTCTCACTGGCTCCAGACGGAAGCAGTTGGGACTCTTGTGCGGTATTCATATTAAAAAAAATATATTCTACACTGCAAACTTTGTAAATATTTTATTTAGCTAAGTCAGCAGTGCGAAAATGATCCCGGGCCAAACCGTCTGGGTAGGTTGCTCATCACTAGTCTAGAATGTTGTTATAATTGTTACTGTCAGATCTGAGAACAAATAGCAGACTTACTTTCTTTGTCTCAGGTGACAGTGTGAATGAATATTTTTTCATCTAATAACAAGTAATTTATGTGCTGTAAATATACATCACACAACTTCTTTAGACTGATCTATACAATTATTACGGTTAGCAGGGACGGTGCACTCAGTAGAGGCTGTAAAGATGTGCATGCTGCAAAAAAAACCAAAACCGTATGTAAGTTAGATCACTCTATCTCCGCGAGATGTCGCTAGTGGCTCTTTTCGACGGTAACACTTATTTCATCAATTTCATTTGTTTTCGCTTTCCTGTTAAGTTTTTTGACTTACGATCCTTTACTACAGTACGTGCAATATAAATGAAGTCTCTATTCCATGAATTCTGTATCGGAACATCTGCAGCGTTATTGTACATAAGATCAACTAAAGGCATGCCGCTAGTAGCTCCATTGTAACCTTTTTCCTCTTCCTCATAAACAATACACAACAGAAATAAAGATTACTAATTAATAATTCTTTTAAAATAATATTTACATAGTTTCTGCGGGTGAACCATTAGTGGTACTATCAGCCGGAGTCTCTCCGCTCAGTTTGTCCAGCAGCCCCTTGGCCGCCTTGTGCTTGGCCTGCTTCTTGGAGCGCCCCGTCCCTATGGCTGTGAACAAGAGCGCCCAATCAGTATCACGCTCCGACGCACACAACCGACACATGTATTTCAACAACTCATAAAGCATTACTTCAATAATAATAATGTTCCACAGTTACCTATGAAAAAGCCGTCAATACTTGAATGAATCCTACTTTCCTCATTTAAGGCTGAAACAATGGGGAAGGGCTCATATATACTTATAGCTGGTCAAGGATAATATCTACGCAAAGCATCTACACATGTGCATCTACCCCGTGTAGCATCATGTCTCCTTGCAGAGATTATATCAGACGTGTTGAAACAAAGACGGCAATCTCCACTATTGGTCTAAAATAAGTTAGATATGGCGATGGATAGAGAAATAAAAATACTATTGACAGCTACAAAGGGTTTGGAACGTAAATGATAGTAACCCATACATTTTTGAATAAGTGTATTAAGTTCAGCAACAAAAATGACAATCTCCATTAAAAATTGCAGGGTACGGAACAAAAATGGCAGTATCCCTTTGGGCCAATCAGAGAGACAGAACAAAAGCGGCAATCTCCATCTATTAATTGAAGATAACTAAATAATTTACCATTTAATTGCAATAAAAATATATGCAGTTTGTAACGAATCATCGCCTTGGTTCTTAATTGTCCAAAAGACCATTGGCAAATTTTACAGGAGGAGGAGGTTTACATTCATTATTTCAATAAAACATTATGATAGATGTTTAAGATGAAGCTATTTTCATAAAGGTAAAGGTTTCAATGGTTTAAATAATTCTTAGTTAAGTGATTAATTATCATTTTTGATACTTTATTTTTAATTTTAAAATGGCGATTGAACAAAAACTAAAATGGTCGTTCGAACAATTAAGCACTCAGGCAACGTAATGGAAACAGTAACAAAATTTATGCTTCATTATTATAAGCAATAATTATTAGCCTGAAACACTCATCCACATTGAAAAAACCTTCCGAGAAAAGATACATGTCGCCGACGGGACTCGAACCCCCACCCCTTCGATTGCCGGTCGAGAGCTCTACCATTAAGCTACGGCGCCTCATCTGTTACCCGCCAAATGATTCAACATATATTAGTGTTTCAATCAACAATTATCGCTTATTGCATTTTTTCACCTGCAAACAACCAACTTTATTTTTATATGCTTTATTGTTCATAGCACGGCAAATAACTAAAAAGACATTTTTTAGGGATTTACTCAAAATGAAAATAATTGGAGATTGCCGTCTTTGTTTCAACATGCCTCATATAATAAATTCACATACAGTAATCCTTCATTACACATCATCAGGGTCTTAGGTTCCTGCAGCGCATCATGGATAGCAAAACACAAGTAAAATCTATGAATTTGTACTAAGTTTAACGAGAATCAAGAAAGTATTATTACAAAGCTTATTTCCTCTCTCATTTTGGTCTTGGTCTTTTTGCTTTTATTCATTGGGCTCCAATATTCCTTTTTGTATGAGTATCACACAAGCAATGCTGTTGCTAGGGACAACACGCCAGCTTCAAGAGGAAACCGGGCGGCATGTTTTCAAAATATTTACAAATGTATTCCCCAATTTCCTCAATGGATTTTGATACTAGTGCAAATATTTTTTAATATAATATACCTAGATATCGACCACTAGGTAGTCGGTACGTTTAGATTTTTTTTAATAATATACATACTTCTTATGTGATTCAGGACCTGCCAAAAATTGTTAAAATTATCTGGATTGAATGCTTTCGACAAACGTTCAGCATAAAAACTAGACAACGTTTTTGAAAAAATCAAAACGTACAGATATAGAATGTTTTCTTAACAGTAGTTGGTAAAAAAAAAAAATCTTAAAAATCGGTCCAATTTTTCGAGGAAAAAATTGACAAATACAAGACCTCAATCTTGAAGATTTTATTTAGCTATTAATAGCCTGAGGTGTAGTTGTCCCTTTCGCTCATTCGGGGGTAAAAGCGATAGCGACAGAAACGGTTATGTAAAATACCTATTATTCAAATTTCTCGATGACAGGGTTTCGACTTAATCACCTAAACTACTTATGTTTTATTTTAACTGCGGATAATGATGAATTACTGTATTTGAAACTAATAGGATAAGACTGGTATTTTAGGCTACATCAGGAGCTGATTCTGTGACGATTGTAATTATGTATCTACCGAATCGAGGATGACCAAATAACAAATAGTGAATTCATTATGTACTTAGAGGGACAAGTGTGAATACTAAATGGCAAGTATTATTAACAATAATAATTAATTACTCACCAACAATGTCTGACACGGTGACCCTGTACCGGAAGATTGGTTCATGGATCAGCCCCTCGATCTGCACCAGCTCATACTTGGGGACGGTTCCCCTGCGAGCCAACAGCTCTTGGAGAACTGATACCGGAGTCTTTGCTGGCATATGGGCCATTTCCTGGAATGGATATCAATGTAATAGGACGATTTTGTTATAAACTTTCAATGGTTTGGTAATAAAATGGCATACACTGTACTGCGAAAAAGAAATGTATCTCTAAATAAACAAAAATTATCTAATCATATACACAAATAAATAATCTATAGGGTCTTTCAATAAGGTCGCCCGATTTTAAAATGCAAATAAAACAAGTTGTGTATATATAACCACCAAATTTTTATTTTATTTGAAAATATATTTTATGGCAATAAGTGTTGAATATAACGTTGTCCAAATGACCGCTGCGACTTTGCTTATTGGCACGTATTCGGGAGGTCCAATTTTCAATGACTTTGTCGCATAAATCTGGCTGAATTTGCTGGATGGCGTTTGTTATGTTGATTTTGAGGGCATCAAATGTTTGCGGTGTATTCGCATATTCCTGTCATTTAAGATAGCCCCAAAGGAAGAAGTCTAAAGGCGTTAAATCGCACAATATCAGTGGCCGTCGCCGTTCACATCGTGTTAAGTTCACGTCGCCGCTGCTCGAAATAACCATGCCTTTTTTGATCAATTCTCAAATTTGATGATTTGCACATGTTGCTCAATGCTGTACAGCATTGCTAACTCGGAATTCCCGGTCCGATAACCTAACAAAGTTCAAGCGTCCCTATTGAAAGCCCCTGTATTAATTTGTAGTATGTGTATATAATCAGTAATATTAAGGGTTTAATGGGACAATTGAAGTACAAATGTTATAAATTCAACAATACAAACAGATGGCAACACAGCTTGTATCTTGTACCAATCATTTCTCTATTTATTGGGCAAGATTGTGCATTTCAGAAATGTGTTTAACAGGGTAATTATTTGAATAGGGGTGATTATCCTTATCTGCTCACAGACTTGAACAAAGGGTGTTATTTTTAAATGCCTAACAGGGCACCAAATTATTAACATTAATTGCATTGGTCTCACAGTATCATATGTACAGTATACAGATATGATAAGGATTTTATCAAAGAATATAAATGTCAATGTAAAAATATGAGAACTTGTTATCTTGATCTCTAAGAGTGTGAGTTTGAGAAAAAAGTGTTCAAAGGTGTGAGATGTTTTTAGCAGAAAATTTTTCAATTTGTATTTATAGTATGTGTTATAAAAAATTTAACTTGGTTCAAAAATAACTACATAATATCAAAATAACCAAATTAATAATTATGCAATTTTTGTTTAATGTTATTTAAAAGTAATTGTGTGAAGCATTAGATAATAAAATTCAGTACTCTCTCACTAATTCTTCACCCCAAAACCCTGGAACGTGTCCAAATATGAAAGCGGAGGGAAAATTAAAACAGGTATTTCGTAAAACCTGTAGAGGTATCGGATGTCAGGATACCTAGCGTGTTCTATTCTTGATAAAAAATTTCCAGGATAAATTTCGTTACGAAGTTTATTACTTGACAGATTTTGCAACAATAATAACAACGTGGATTTATAAAATAAGCAATCGCGACGGGGACTGCAAGCAATTCATGTGTCACAAAGTCGTAGTATAATAAAGTCAACTAAACTCTTATCCGCCTGGCGAGGGGTTCAAACAGGCAAACGGCGTGGAGAATGTTCTCGGTCATTATGTAAATTGCCAGGTAAACACCCCAAAAACAAACAACAAAAAAAAAATAAAAAATTATCAGGTGTTCATTATGCATTTTGAATCTTCTGTCGCTTTCTTACCGTAACAACGGAGCATACTTCAAACGCAAAGTTCCTCAAAAGGCCGAGTTTTACCGGCAGGCTATAAGCGGGTGCTAGGTGACGTTCGAAGTTAATAACTGCTCTAGACTCTAGGTATGTTCTAGCAAACTCGGAGGTGCGGAGTGAGTGATTTCTACAAACACGCTTGAGTCTAGGCACGCGGTGGACTACTGAGGTTAACATACAAACAATTGTAAAATAATATTCTCATTTATATATTTTTTCCTTATTATTTATAAGTAAAATTATTTTTATCTGTTTTTATCTGCTGTCAAAGTCAATTAGTGAAAAATAGTTTGGATGCAGGTGAGTTCTCTAGTTTTTATGAATTATGAATTGTGAATTGACATCTGTATCTGTATTTTCTCCTAAATAAATGAAAAAAAAAAAAAAAAAAAACACTGGCAAATTATAGAACTTGATTTCATGCTTTCAATTAGTAAAAATAAAACAGTGGATTACAACAGTTGTCGGACAATCGAGTGGCTGATTACTGAGAGAATACTGTAACTGACTTTTAGTTCAGTCTAAATCATGTTTTATAATAATTCACTATTTTTGAAAATTCACCTTCGGGACGCACTTAAATAAAGACACATAATAAATTAAAGAATTATTTGTTTCGGTATAAATCTGTGAAAATAAGAAAGCTGAAAAATTAATTTCTAACAGACAAAATGAAGATGTTCATAGAAAATCTTGCAAAATTACAAATTAATAGCATTATTACCTTTCAGTCGGGTATTATAGTGTTATGTTGATGATATCAACACATTGTGTTAAGGGAATATTTTAAAATAAAATACTTAAAACCACGTTAATAACTATCTACTTAATTTGAAGCAATATTTACAGCTAATAAATTGATTCACAATGAACATTAAAAAATAAAATTACGAAGCCATAAATGTTTAGTTATGAATTATGGATTGGTAAAACATCAAATTAATAGCAAACTAATCCCATAAATAGTGATTAAATTGCTAATTGCTTCTCAATGCTTACTCAACTCAATTTAGTAAAATTTAGTACATCAACAGATTTATTTTAGCTAGCCGTTGTTTTCTTACATACAAAAGAAGAAATCTTACTGAAGAAATATTGCAACTAAGATCTACTTATCATTTACCAAGGTCTATTCAACGGGATGATGTAGCAAAATAATTTATGGATGAAAATGGTTTCATGGAGGGTGTCTGTGGTAAAAATTACCTACTAGAAAGCAATAAGTCTAAGTTATGTGTGAATTATTAGACTCGTAGATTTAAAACCTTTAAATAGATTAGGATAATATTTATGTGAGTTCAGATTAAACTAGGTTAGATAAATAAATATAATTATCTTCGCAGAAGTATTGTGGGTAGAAAATCATAGAGTCCAAATACAATATTTAACAATGCTGTCTACGTGGTTAGGTGTTGAAATTACAGGTTGTTTGGTCAGGTGGGTATTAGGATTTCAAGCGAATCTTGTTGTTGGATGGTAAAACGTCAAGCAAATGGTTTGGTTGGATGTTAGAATGTCAAGCGAATAGATTAGATGGATATTAGCGAATGAAGCGAATAGATTAGATGGATGTTAGAATGTGAAGCTAATAGATTAGATGAATGTTAGAATGTGAAGCGAATAGATTAGATGGATGTTAGAATGTGAAGCGAATAGATTAGATGGATGTTAGAATGTGAAGCGAATAGATTAGATGGATGTTAGAATGTAAAGAGAAAAGATTAGATGGATGTTAGAATGTGCAGCGAATAGATTAGATGGATGTTAGCGAATGAAGCGAATAGATTAGATGGGTGTAAGAATGTTTTGCGAATAGTGTCATGTTGTGCGGCAGACTCACAAGCTTGGCGGCCTCGTTCAGTGGCATGCAGTCCTGTGGGGGGGGCCTCTGGCGCTGGGCGGGGCCCCGGCGGTACCCAGAGGGGGCGCGCCCCACAGGCCCCCGGGGGCCCCCCGCCCCACCCTCCCCGCCGACCACCGAACTGCTCACTGGATGAGTTGCCATCTAAAACCAATCATGTGTCAAACTCGCACTGCTTCCAATTGGACTTCGTTGCTTTGGACATTTAATCTGCTCTACTTAGAAGGTATTACTTATTATTCTAGCGCCTAGCCTCTAATTCTGTTGAGTTAGAGCCGTCGAGGAGATAAACAAAAGAAGTGTTATATAAAAAAGCCTTATATTATTAGAAAGAGCTGTTAGAATGATAATGTTATTGATGATTTTGAAACACTCCTGACATTGGATTCCTGTCGTTTAACCCTAGGTATATAAGTTTTTCAGAGAAAATACAATATATATTAAGAGCTCAATAGCTGTCAAGTCAAGTAAATAACATAACTATTTAAGATATATATTATCTAAACATGAATAATATAGCAAGCCATACTGGCTAGCCATAAGCGGGACATTTTCACAAACACATGCAGCCTATAAATAGTCAACAATAATCTATTTTCTACAAACGGTATTCCATATTTTTTGGGGGAAGTAACTAGATAAATAATCTTAAGATTTTTTTTATAAAATTTGATCCTCACAGATATTAATTTTATTTGAAAGATCAGCATTCCATGCAGAACCTTTTTAAAATCATGATTTTGCATTTAAAAATATAATAATTTAGTAGGTACCCGAAGTAAATTAACTAAAATGACAATTTATAAATCAAGCTTACATATTATTACGTAAGTATATTTAACAGGGCTGTAGATTAAATCATCTGAACCTACTACTAGTAAATCTCCGAATAGTAATGTTATCTTTAAAATTATCACAAATGGAAAGTGAAACAATCATGACAGCTCGATATGATGTGAAAAAACATGGGTTTAATTTAATTGAAATAAACGAAAGCCAAGGGTAAAACACGAGATTAATAAATCAGAAAATAAGTCATATTTACATATTTTAGTAAAACTGTTCTACTTTTGCCTAATGTGATAAAAATTATCATTGGGCCGCAACATGCGGAAACGAATTGCAGCGAAGATCAGGGGGCGATAGACATTTGGGGAACGAAAACCCTTCGTGCAAAATTGTATATTTTACCATAATAATAACAATATGAAAAAACTAACCAAATATGTTTAATAAAACTGGTGGATCCAAAACCGACTCAATAGCCGGTGAAATTTTACAAAAGTCAAGATGTCGGCTGTCAAAGACAATCTTCCACATATAAATCCATAGACTAAGAACACGACGTACCATAGACATGCCACACACCGGTATACCAACTTACAAGATAAATATAAAGGTATGCTACACAGAGGATAATATTATACACAACTTCTCAAAAACCCGTTGTCAATGGCAACGCAATCAGTGACTTGAAACTCGCCGTGCTAGTTGCTACGATGACAGCCGATTGTTCTTCGTCTAAGGTTAAACAAGCTGAAATAATAAGGAAATCCAGTCCAATTTTTTTTTTAATGAATCCCTCTAACTTAAATAACCGCATATTTATTTTTATTGTTATAGTTAGTTTTAATGGTTAAAATAATTGTCAAAGTTAAAATTTTTCAAGATCCCCTGAAAACCACCGTATCTATGGAGAATCGTCTGACGTCATCACTCTCCAAAAGTTTTATGAGGAATGATATTTAAGTGTCAAAATTGCATAAATGTATACTCGGACGACGCTAATACAAAATATCCTGATAAAATATGTTGTATAGTCTCCGGAAAAGTCATAAATTTTCTACATAAATCATCAATTTGATTTGTATCTTGAATGGCAAGCATAAATCCTTCCATTTCTGCGCTCAACTCTCCAATACTCAACCATTTGTTTGACGAAAGTTTGTCAACATACGTTTGGTTGAGATATTTGAACTGTTTTGCGTGGATAATTTTATTTGACCAGGAATCTAATAATTCCTGGTTGGTATTTATAAAAATCAATATCAATTAAAGACGTATCAATTTAAAGGTGTAATGTTTCTATCTGCCTTGCAAATTATTTTGTGCATTTCTGAGCTATTAGCTTTCCCATGGAAAAAAACTCTCAACATTTCTGATCGTGTTTCAAAGAAGTTATTTTACTATACCCTTACCTCCTAAATTTTTGGTAAATTAATTCGTTCTGTAGCTGAATTTGGATGATGGCAATTAAACTTTGTTAACGTAGTTCTAATTAATCGTCCTGAGCTATCTAAATCTGTATTGGACCATTTAATTATGCCAAATGAGTCCGCTAATAGAGGCGTTGCTATTTTTTGTTGTTATTTATTGCCTTTACTAAATTTTGAGCAGATATATTGCATTTTAATTTTTTTCTGATCCTAGTTCGAAATTTAATCCTAATATCATTTTTAATGATGACGAGGAACTAATTAAAATGATTAAGTAACCCCAACGCAACCTACAGATAATAAACATAAACACGTTTTGGTTTATTTATTTATTTATATTTCGTGGAAACCAAAAAAAACCAACAACAATGATGAGGAAATCATGATCAACACCATACACCAACCTGCAGTCCATCTCGGAACAGGAATACCTAGTGAGGAGGACTGAGGATAAAATACTTCACTTTGTATTCTTAATTTACTTTTTTTTACCTACGCACCAGACTTTTAGGTCCGGGTTTAGTTTTCCCCATAGGAAAAACTAAACCGTTTCACACACTTTTCCATAAAAATGATCATCTAGTAAATCCACGCTATGCAAGCATATTATATAAGTATAATGAATACAAAACAATACAAGAACAACATTTTAACCTACCAGACTATTAAATGGGAAAATAATTCACCGACTCCAGATATTTTCATATCAGAGGGTTCGGCTCGGTGGAATTCCTAATTTGACTGATAAATCCTACTGATCCCTCAATATAAATATTAAAAAAATCTTTCGTAATCTTACCTGTATTTAAAATGACTGATTTTTGCATTTTATATACAAATTCTTTGACAAATCTAATATGCCTAAATTTTTAATGAGAGAGCTAGGTATAATGCCAGTAGCCGAAATAACAAATGGTAATTAATATTTTTATAGTCTGAGAATGCCAAATTCTTTTAATTTCATTTCCTAAATCTGTATACTTTCTTATTTTTTCGGAAACAGATTTTTCAATATTACGGGAATTTGGAAAAGCTACATCAATCATAATTGTAAAAAAGATTTTTTTTATTGAAAATCACTTTCTTTTAATATGAGTACCGCAAAAGAGTCCCAACCGCTTGTCTGGAGCCTAGGGAAGTTGAGTGAAAAATATTTTGTATTTTTATAAGAAAAACTCTTTTTTTTTTAAACTTTTGAAGGTTATTTCCATCAATGTAATATATCATTGAAGAAGAAGATAACAATGTTAATCAATTTTTTTTTAAATATGAAAATGAACAAGACACAGAAAAATAATAAAAGATAACGGTCGCAACTGGGACTCGAACCCAGAACCTTACGTAATAATAAATAATAATAATTAATACTTGATTCCAATAATAAAGGTAGCTGCCAATAATATGGAAAAAACATTAGTCGAAGATAATATTGTTAATTCTGAAATTTGAAATATGAAGTTGACAATCACGACAGTCTCATAATAGATCGCAGTAGCCCAATTGGTAGAGGTGTATGTCCCGGTAAGACGTAAGGTTCTTGATTCGAGTCCCAGTTGCGACCGTTATCTTTTATTATTTTTCTGTGTATTGTTCATTTTCATATTTTTAAAAAATTTGATTATTATTGTTATCTTCTTCTTCAATGATAAAAAATATTTTGACTTATAAAAAATATGTTCATGTAGATGACATGCAAACTTAAATACTAGTATTTTTTTTTTAAGTTCGTTTTCATAATTAAATTAAGGCGCTCCGCTGACGAGGCAACTGAAAACAAACTAAAACCACCTGGTTTCTATGTCTTAATTGGTCTTAAAAAGCTTGTTTAACTATAGACGAAGAATAATCAGCTGACAGCTGCAACTAGCAACGGCCGGCCATGGCAAACAACAGTGCAAGTCGCGAGTCACCGCTTGCGTTACCATTGACAACGGGGTTTCGTATGATTGTGAAGTGTGCGGGCTATCAAATTGTCATACAAAGACATTTGCTTGCTGGCAGTTTTCAGTTGCCTCAGTGAGCGGATCGCCTAATTCTACAAGTTTGAATTTTATTTTGACGAAAAAAATAAATTTAAAAAGTTGTGGTAGTTAGGCGCTCCGCCCACTGAGGCAACTGAAAACCAACTAAAACCGGCTGTTTTCTCTGTCTTGATTGGTCAAAAAGCTTGTTTAACCATAGATGAAGATCAATCAGCTGACAGCTCGCAACTAGCAACGGCCGCCCAGGGCAATCAGCCGTGACAGTCGCAAGATGGTCGCAAGTCACCGCTTGCGTTACCATTGACAACGGGGTTTTGTGTGATTGTGAAGTGTGCGGGCCATCACATTGTCATACAAAGACAGTTGGCAGTTGAGAGTTTTCAGTTGCCTGAGTGGGCGGAGGCGCTTAGATATTAACTAACTAATCAATTCAGTTGCCGGAATTTCGAAATAAGTGCATTTTAATGGTTATTTTTTAAATTTAAAAACACGAAATGTCATTTTTCACCGACCGCTATGTTAGGATCTGTTGCAAGTTTCGTTGAAAAATGACATTTCGTGTTTTTAAATTAAAAATAACCATAACATAAATAAACATAACAGTGCCCTTTTTCGAAATTCCGGTAACTGAATTGATTAGTACTAGTTAATATCTAACTACTACAACTTTTTTAATTTATTTTTTCGTCCATGTTAAGCGTGTCCCGGTTTTGTAAATAATTTCCCTTATATTTCACACAATCAAGGACCGGGTTACGTCCCGAACTCTGCCGCACGGTATTATGCTCTTGCCACCGTTTTCACGGGCTTAATAAAATTCAAACTTGTAGAATTAATTTAATTTTGAAAACGAACTTTAAAAACAAAAAAAAATAATACTGGTATTTAAGTTTGCCTGTGAACATTGATAAAAAAAATTAAAAAAGGACTCTACTTCCTTATTGGGGTATGATTTGAGGATGAAAGTAGTGGGGAGGGGAAGGAGATGGGGGAGAGGGAGATGGGAAAGTATCTGGATATTCAAATCTAGACACGAAACACGGCTAAAGCCATTTCAAGCAACGTTTCGATTCTGAATGGTGGTCTTACGCTGAAACATGCCCCCGTATATACATTATATTATTTTTAAATAATTAAATTTTGAAATAATACAAACAATCAAATAAAAATTACTTGCGCACGAAGGGATTTGAACCAGCGACCTCTGAAAGAGAGTTTTTTTCGTTTTTATGTAGACTAAATTAATTAATTTAGGAAAAACAATATGAATGTCTAAGCAAAAAAAATTAAGCGCACACATATTTTATTTGGCAAATTAATAAAAATTTCCCAAGGGTTCATAATATTTTTCGAGTCGTAATCGGAAACTTTGGATTTATGTAGGTGTACATTTTAGTTATTTTGTGTTAACTTTCAAATTTGAATATAAAGCATGGAGTTTTCTCTTTCTAACACAGTTTAGATCAAATTCTAACCATGATCTAACCAGTATTAAGGGAGACACAAGGATTTCTACAGTTGAGCTGTTCCCAAAGGCAAGCAAATTAGCCTGAGTGGTAAATATTTTTCTAGGTAGGTACCTACATATAATTTTCTATATAATTGTTCTTTATTTTTGTAAAGTTTAATTGAAGTGGTCAATGCTGCCAGTATGGTGATGGTGTTGGGGATGCCGATCATGCCGATGTCACTCCGGTTGCTAACAACAAAGCACTGTCCTACCGTCGCATGCATCCCGTAGTTTGGACATTGATTTTCCGATACTGATAACAACTTTGTGGAAATGCAAATGCAGTCACCACTGACTTACTTTCACGTCGTTTTGTATATTGCCGCCTAAAATGTTGATATATTGTTTTGAAAATAATGGCTCACAGTATGTACCAACTCAACAAATGCATTTCTTGAATACAGCATGCTTCAAACTTAAAAACAAACTTCTCACAAAGTAGTTCTATCTTTTACGCCGGTCTTATTTGAATGTCTGGAAATACATCCGAGAGGAATTATGAAATTTTTAAACAAAAACTTAAAAAACATTTTACTATTAATTAGAATTAAGTATCTGTTACGATGTGCCATCTTATATTTCTATTATGTACAAAAAAAAATGCCAACTTATATTTTCTCTATGTATAAAAATTTTCATTATCTTCCATTATGTACAAAAAAAATACCAACTTATATTTTATTTATGTATAAATATTTCCATTATGTACAAAAAAATGCCAACTTATGTTTATATTATGTATAAAATAGTAGTTCTACATGAATGCCAATTGTAACAACTGTTAAGTATGTATAGTGCTCCCTCTCTAAACACGAGATTTTCTCAATTAGAGAGGTATTGGTATAATAATAAAAAATAAAATAAAACATTGCTGTCAAATATTTTTCATAATTTTTATAAGAATATTTTACACTAATCTCTGTTTAAAAGTCCCAACTATATGTATATATAAAAGAAATATAAATAATTTATATGTATTTGTATTTGTGATACAAGAAGGGGAAAGCTTCTGATCTTCTTGTCTTTTGTGTGGAATAATGTTCTATCAAAAGGAAACCTTCATTTTAGCATTGGAGATATGTAAATTGTTATTTTATTGTAATGATTTGCGCCAAAGTGAAAACCAATTTTTTGGTAAAGTAATTTTATACATAAAACGTCACTAAATGACTCAACACTGAGTTTAACTTCTGTTTGTGGAGTCCTATTACAAAGTAGACCATTAATTGATCGGATAGGGACACATTAGCTCAATGGGTAGAGCTACGCCCCGACAAGGCGAAGGTTCTGGGATTGAGTCCCAGATGTAACCGAATCTTTTTCTTATTTTTCTGTTTCAGACTTTCGATTGAGTTTCGCTAAAATTGTCTTCATTTTATAAAAGTCTTCATTCGAAAGGTATATTTCGGATGGTCTCTTTTATTTTTTTGATAAGCAAAGATCCTGAGACAAATGTTTTGTAAATACTTTTAGCTTCATGAATCCCGCGATTATAACATTCCGTGATGTTTTACGGGTTTGAGCTAGTAATTTTTACTAAAAACGTCTTTAAATTTTATGATATGTGGATAACATTCTCTACAAATACAAAATTAACCAATGCAAACTACAGTCATTTAGGGATATTATCACGAATAAGCACTTTTCTAAAAAGTTTTGATTAAATCAATCTAACCTTCTGAAACGTTATACCTAATTTGTTTTAATGGCAGACAAAGCAAACAAACATAGTGGCATGTTAAAATTTTGATGGAATATGCGATATTTTTTGTTGATAAGTGCTCATGTTTTACAAAACCATAAATTAATGAAAAAGTTTTTCCAATTTTCTGATCCGATTACCGACTTGATTTCGTATCAAAAATGCATTGTAAATAGACATTCATAAAACTATATTAAATACTGTTTGACACAAATATATATAATAAATATATGTATTGTAAATACAATATATATTTATCTTTTGGAGGCCATGATTTTGTTATAACCATAAAATTATATATATTTGTGTCACGTAGGGTGAATTCTATAGTTATTGGACCGTTAAGAGAATGTATTTTTTGAAAAGTGTATAATTTAAAAATATTATGATGTAGTAAATATTTCAGGTAGGATGTGCCATGGAATTTAATGGGCTTTAAGGAAATATAGTTGGAAATAAAAAAATACCCAATGATTTTTAAATAATATTTTATTATTTCTTCAAACTTCGCAAAGTCACTTTGTGGCGTCATTTTGAATTAAAATAAAACAAATAACTTTATATAAAACCACTTTTATATTTGTGATTATATAAACGTGGTTTATACAAAGTTATTTGTTTTAATTTAATATTTTATTAAACTGAAAAGTAGGAAAAAATACAGTTATTGGACACTTTTGATAGTATAGGGACATCAGTGGCACAGTTACTGGACACTACATTTAAATTAAAATATAAAGTGAAAAAGTCCTAAGTTCTACCCGTACGTCAGCTGTGGTTCTACAAGCATAAAAAAACTAAAGTAATATTAATTATATTATTACCTAATTATTCAAGGTTCTTAAAAAATATACTCGTAATCACCCAGGGATAATTTATGGTAGAATAATTTATATATACCCAAAAATAATAAAAAATAAAAATAAATTCTTAATAAAGTGAAATCCTTATCACGAGAGATCCCAGTGAGGACATCGTTATCTCTTTTTGTTATAAAAAAGTAGGTAATAAAACAAAAATTTATTAATGAATATATTATATAATATTAGCGAAACACAATGGAAAATCTGAAACAGCAAAATCAGAAAAAGATGCGGTCACATCTGGGACTCGAACCCATGATAGATGTGACCGTATCTTTTTTTAGATTTTCGATTGAGTTTCACTAATATTGTCTTCATTAATTAAAATATTAAATTTGAGTCGATCGGAAAGGTCGATTCAGACGGCTCCTGATGATTTCACTTCTTCCTTATAAATGCTGGCGTCCCACAGGAATCGGTTATGTCTCCATATAGAGTATCTCTAACATATAAATAGACAGAACATATTCATATAAGAATCATATTTGCTATATAGATTACCAAAAGGCTTTCGATAGTGTCCCGCACTCGTGGCTGATCAAAATATTATATATATAAAGTTAATCCAATTATTATTAGCTTTTTTGGAAAATAGTATGTTATTTTGGAATACCGATTTACTTATAAATTCAAAAGGTAAGAAAATAGTAGTACCGGTCATTTCAATAAAAAGAGGATTTTTCAAGGAGACTCGTTGAGCCCTCCTTGGTTTTGCTTAGCATTGAATCCTCTATCTAAAAGGTTAATTAAAAGCAAGTTTGGAATAAAAATTAAGGGTAATACAAGAGAGAGGAGTACAATTTCGCATTTAGTATATATGGATGATATAAAATTATTTTCGAATTCTGAATCAAATTTAGAGAAAATGATTAAGGTAGCTAAAAAAATTTCAGATGATATTAAAATGACTTTTGGTTTAGATAAATATAACGATCCATAAAGAGAAAGGCAAAATTGGAGACGGAGACGAGGGTATAATATATTTAGAAATTTCAAAATTAAAAGTATGAAAGGGGATGAGTTATATAAATACTTAGAATACCCACAATCGAATAGATTAGATCATACTAGAAGTTTTATTTTTATTTTTTATTATTTAATGACAATACAAATTAAAATTAAAATACAATATAGGAAAGCTAAAAGCTCAGAAATACAAAAAATAATTTGCAAGGCAGATCGAAACATTACACCTTTAAATTTATACGACGAGAATGCCAACATTTTTATAAATACCAACCAGGAATTATTAGGTTCCTGGTCAAATAAAATTATTCACGCAAAACACTTCAATTATCTCAACCAAACGTATGTTGACAAACTTTCGTCAAACAAGGTTGAGTATTGGAGAGTTGAGGGCAGAAATAGAAGGATTTATGGTTTCTATTCAAGATAGAGTCATTAATACTAAAAATTATAGAAAGCATATAATCAAAGATACAAATCAAATTGATGATTTATGTAGAAAATGTATGGCTTTTCCGGAAACTATAGAACATATTATATCAGGATGTTCTATATTAGCGCCGTCCGAGTATACATTTAGGCTCAATCAGGTTTTAAAAATAATTCACCAAAGTTTGGTAATTAAACATAACTTGATTGACTGTCATAATACAGTACCATGTTATGAATGCGAACCAAATTCATTTTAAAAAAAAATCTTTAAAATATACTAT
The DNA here is from genome assembly GCA_951813805.1 of Limnephilus auricula. Classification (NCBI taxonomy): domain Eukaryota; kingdom Metazoa; phylum Arthropoda; class Insecta; order Trichoptera; family Limnephilidae; genus Limnephilus; species Limnephilus auricula. The sequence continues at coordinate 31,840,142 of OX638398.1, read as the reverse complement.
GATAACACTATACTAACAGACAGACCAATTAGTCACAATAGACCCGATATAGTTTTACATGACAAAATTTAAAAAAAAATATATATATATTCCACAAAATCCTACAAGATGCTAGGTTTCTTATTATTAAATTTCTTGGTCGTTTTATTAAAATTTAGTGAGCACATAATTTTGGAATTTAAAACGTAACTTTTTCTCCACCCATACTCTTTTATTTTTGTTATTATTAGTCAATCAATGTTTGATTCTTTTCATTAATTTCAGCATAATTATGTTTTAAAACCCAGGCGAAATTACTTTATGACATTTTACAGATTTACGTAATAGGTACAAAACCATGTAATTTTTTAAACTTTCTTTAAAATTTATATTTAATGTACTGTGTATATCTTATAAATAAATTCAATATTCGGCAGATGGAAAAAGTTCGATGGATTTAGACGGAGTCGCTAAACAAATCTAAATCATTGCTGGGAATGCAATTTTCTTAAACCTGTCTAATCGGGATGAATTGTACAAACTACTGTCTGTACCACTAATACTAAGTTTCAGCTACGTTTATTCACAGAATTCGAACATTTGATCAAAATATCAAAGTTAATTTTCAAGTTATGTGATGGTTTTCGTGTTCTGTTATTATGCCATCATTGGCCAGTTGGTTTACATATTATGTAACTGAAACAAATTTTTGCCACTTGTTTATCCCATTTAAAATAATTATCAACAATTATTCCCAGATAAGTATATTCATTAGTAAAATCAATTTTTTCACAGTCGCAATTATTAATGAAAATATATCTAGAATGGGACTAAACGATAGATTAATTTGGTTATTCAATATACTAGCGTCATTATTTAGGGATTTTTTTAAATTTCAAATGCTTCCAAGTTGTCTAATTTTTTGCTTTTATTATTACGGTAATGTTTTGATGATATGAAAGTCAATCGAAAATCCGAAACAGAAAAATCAGAAAAAGATACGGATACATCTGGGAATTTGGCCCGGATTGCCAGAGGTCCTGGGTTCGAGTCCCAGATGTATCCGTATCTTTTTCTGATTTTTCTGTTTCGGATTTTCGATTGACTTTCGATAATATTATCTTCATTAATTAAAATATTATGAATTAAAAATCTTTTATTTTTATTAAATGTGTCAAACCACAAAGCAAAGTCTACTTTAATGTTAAATATTTTAGTTTCTTTGTATAATAACTTAGTCGAGAATGTTTTATTTATATTATAAACTTTAATAATGTATTTTTGAGTTATTATATTTAAAGGATTAAAAAATCCTAAGATTCCAAGATCTTTTTTAAAAGACTCCTAGTACAGTGTTGTAATATAACGTATGCACAAATAACACTGAGGGGGTTTCTCACCATCCTCCCAATAGCTTATCTACACTAATAATTAATAACGAATATTATTAAAAATAAAATAAAATACCCGCAGTGCTTACAAAACTCGGCCAACTTATCCAGTATATAGCCACTTTTCATAGGTTTGTGTACCGAATTATAAACTCCAACTTAATAAATAAATAAACCGTAAATCGAAAATATTCATTATTAGTGTAGATAAGCTATTGGGAGGATGGTGAGAAACCCCCTCAGTGCATTAATGGGGTATATTGCACAGCGCAATTTTGACATTGCACATGCTATCGATAATGGCAGATACTTATTGTATGTCTCTAGTCCAGCTGAGGCCTCACTCACTGTTAGACTTCGATGTGAAACGGTTCGGTATAGAAAATATTTAATCTCGATATCGTACAATATTAATCTAGAAAAAAAAGTGTTTTACCTAATCTTATCTAACCAGATAAATCAAAGATAAAAATATACTTTTATTTTAGAGTTCTAAAAACCCACACGACGTAGTTTTTCGAAATTAAAATAAATGTGAGAACCATGTATTTAATACTTATACATTAAACGATATACACACGAGTATCTTTGTCAACATTGTAGTGGTGATTTTATTTTTTTTCTGTTAAAAGATCGAAAGTTTCAAATACTTCATCTGAGCTAATAAATAACTGTGTTTACCCCTCAGGCCTCGGGCCTTTTTGTTGTAAGTTTAAAATATTTCCGATTTGCAATAAAATCTAAATAAATGGAATATTTCTGAAAAGTGATGAAATACGCTTTGAAATAAACATATAATTTTTTTATTATAAAATTTTATAATGCAAAAATAAAAACGTTTCAAAAATTGCTCATCTTACGTTTTTTCTAAACAAAATTACTGACAAACAAAAAAAAAATACATACACATATTTTATTAGACAAATGTTTATAAAGTTATTGTCAACTCATTTTTGTCGTTTCATGTAAAAATAATTAATAAATAATTCCCAAAGTTTCACAACTTTTTTTTTTCAAATTGCAGTCGTAAACTTTGGTTTTATAGGGGTGGACATTTTAATTATTTGATGGTTAACTTTTAGATTTGAATAAAGAGCGTAGTGTTTTTTTTTATTGTTTAGATCATATTTTCTAACTATGATAGTAAGAGAGACACAACGATATCTGTAAGACATATATATGAGTTATTTCGAAAAGCGAAAAAAATTATCCTGAGGGGTTAAGTTATTATTTACATATGTATTACTAGCTCTTTCTTACACGTGGCTTCGCTAGCATGGTATTAGAGAGAAATTACTATTAAAAAAAAATCCCATAGGAATTAAATGTTTTTCCGGGATGAAAAGTAGCTTATGTCACTTCACTTCCTCCAACTATCCCTGTGTAAAAAAATCACGTCGTACGGTTGCTCCGTCTCTACTTGAAAGAAGGACAAACAAACAAACACACTTTCGCATTTAAAATATTAGGATTTGCCCTATTGAAGGAGTGATTTCTCGGAAACTGTTCGACTTTCAAAATAAAAAATAAAATATTATAAACAAAGATACTTTTTATTTCGTAAAATTGAAAATAACTTAAATATAATATCTCAATTTCAAAATGTTGAAATAAATCTAAATGCTGCGTAGTTTTCATGAAAAATTCGAAAATCAACAAAAACATGTGACTAATATCTCAAAATAATTATGCTTTGCCCAATGGTCAAAATAGTTTTTTTACGGTCGATGAAAATTTAATTAAAAATAACATATCCTAAAGCAGATTTTCTATCGGGTACCTATAATGTATTCCATTATAAATTCCCTCTCAGGGAGATACAGACACAAGAATATTAAGTTTCCTTGAAGAATTGACGTGGGTATTTAAAATCGATTAAAGTTATTTATTTAGATTCAACTCAAGGCTCGTGTATTAAATATTTAATACAACGATCGATTCAACCACACATATTTAAACAATAACGCCAAAAGTAGGAACGATTAAAAACTTGTAGGTACGTATTTTTTTGTAATTTTTTATGCGAGAATGTGTTTTTACTCGCGTTCTAAGATCATGTTGTCCATGGTTATGTGTTTTAAATTAAAGTAAGTACCTATATTAAAATATTACGAGGAAAATTATAAAAAATAACTAGAATAAAACACAATTATACTAAAAACAATATATCTACATTCTTCCTTCCCGTGTCCATAATCCATATCTTACTGCTTCTTTTAAAGTCAGTTATGTTATTATGGTTTTATAGCAAGAAGGAGGATGTTAAATAATTAGATAAATATTGCACATTTCTTTGTCCAAAAGTAATTTTAGTTAAGGTTGGTGTAACGTATGTTATAATGTGGAATCTTGTGAATCGGCCCGAGTTTTTCTGTGTAAATTTATCCTTTGTATATACATAATTGTTTTAGTGACTTTAAATTCTTCCAAATCTACACCTAGAAACGTTGAAGTAAAAACCGTGATACAAACAGTCCTTCATGTCTTTAATTTAAATCAAATCAAGAAATATATTAAAAACTCAATTATCTCTAGATTATCGTCACGATATGATTTAACTTCCAATTTGAAATTAGTTCAGTACCTAAAATTACGACAACCCTAATGATTTTTTGCCTGAAATTTGAATCATAATTGAAACCTTATCATAATTGAAATCTTTCAATATAATAATATTCAATTCAAAGCGTAAGAATTGTTATTTTCACGCTTTTCTATAAATTGGATTTTTTCTAATTAGTCTAACATGCTTTATTTCGTGTTAATCATTTGAGTAGAAACTCCTTGACAGCTATTGGATTTTACAAAATACAGGTCAAAGTGAAAAGGGCTCACGTTAATGGGACATGATTCACCTAAATTACCATACTGCTACAGCTTTGGTTTTGTATACTTTATTATATTTTAGCATATTGCAAAATATGTTATATTTTCGTGAAAGTGTTGTGTTAACTATATTTTCAAGATTACTTATATTCGTAATCTCTTAATTTGGTACTTAAAATGGAAATATAATATTTAAATATATCTCACTGAAAATGTTGCAAATATATATTTAACTATCTTCATGTATATAAAAATGAATCCCTATTTCCCTTGGTCACACAATAACTTCAGAACGACTTTACTATTTCATTAATCTTTTTTTTTAAGTTTTCTAATACTTTGTAGAAGGTTCTTACGAAAAGAAAAATTAAGAAATTTTTCAGAAAATTGGATAATTTCAGAAAACTGAACGACAATTTTAACTTCGTACTTTTGACGGTTCGCCCGTTTGATATATTTTAGAGATATTTCTTACACCATTCATCCGATTGAGATAATAATTTCGTGATTTGGTGTGAACATGCCCGTGAAGGTTTCTTTGTAGCAATATTTGTATAATTTTGAGTTCTGAAGTTATGAAATTTACAAAAAAAAATGCAATAGGGCACACGGGAGTAATTTGAAAAATGATTGAAAATGGATTTGCGGCAAATTTATGTTTTGATTTAATTTAGATTGATACAACCAAATTGAATAACTAGTTTTTTAATGAAAAGATATCATAAATATTTAGTACGGATATTTATGTACTACTTTATTTATTTATGTTTACAAGCCATTAAATAACTAAATTTTGCATGATTTTGAGGGCAATTTAGCATTTTTTTGTGAGATAATTGTAAGTATTAAAAATAATCTTTATAAATAAATTTTTATGTATCTATTTGTCAATATTTTGTATCGTATGTTAGTTTTAATATTCTCCTGATGAAGAAAAAGTTCTTCCTAAACCGGTAGAATGTGAATAAAATTAAAGTGGTCCATTACAAATTTATGTGATTCTTATTGTAGATAAATAAAATTTACAATAAGATTTTTAACCGCGATCTCCAGATTGCTAGTCGAGAGCCTCACCCCTCGACCACGAAGGCCATCAAATTCTCTCAAGTCTATTTAATCAATGCTAACAATATGATTTTTTTCTGAAACTGATGATTGTTTATCAGAATAGAAACTTGATGAAAACATTCTCTTAAAAGTCTCGTAGTATAATATAATATAAATGAAGCTAGGACAGTACCATATTGGGGGAGTGTATCGTGTCCTATTTGCCTTAATAACCCACTAACTGTCCGAACGGTTCGATTTTCCCTTCTTCGGCAGTGTCAATTTTATCACCAGCGGATTTGCAGTCTTTCGTGTTTTTGTTTTATCGTGAAGGATGGACAATCAAAGTCACCATCGGTAGTCACCGAATATTTACCATGTTTTCATTCAAATAAAAATAACACAATTCAAATAATGGTGATTTTAACTATAAGGGAATCAAGGCAGTAAAATGAAACCACGAGATGCAGCATGGAAATATTACTGCGAAGCTAAATAATGTTAGGGAATAAAAATTATTAATAATAAATATATTAAGTATTGGGTTAAAAATTACGATAAACATTAATTGTCATTATAAAAACATTGGTTTCACATTAAAATGATCTACAAATTGGACAGTTAGTTGCAAAATAAAAAATAAAAAAATTATTTTAATACTTTTAGATCGCCAATAAACCAAAATAAGACTTACGTCATTCATAAAAGAGATATTTTGTTATTGCAAATACGAAGTGTTAACCTTTTCAGAAACTTTACCGATTTTCTTTCAATTCATGAAAATTCGATTAATGAAACTTGTTGAACCGTGCAAAAGTTCTTTCCTTTCATATTTTGAGTTGAATAACCAGCGAATAGCCAAAAATAGGTTCACACTCTTCGAGGCAATAACACAACTGAACAGTGATAGCAGTGTATCACGGGCAGTAGGGGAAGGAAGTTAAAGTGTCCAGTGTTAGGGGATGTTTTCCTTCACATGATCGTTTCGTGATGGCGGGAAGGAGGGACAAGGGGTCCCCTGTAGATGCCCTCTACGTCCACTACAGCCCACCAAGATGTAAGGAAACTATTTCAATATCTTTATTTATAATTTTGACTAATTTTACTAATCTTTGTTTTAATCTTTAGCAATTTTGCAACCCTGCAAACTTTTTTACTGGTTTTTGTGTATATATTTTATTATGTGCTGATTTTTCCACCCATTTTTACAGATTTTGCTGTGTATGTTTTATTTTTTACTGATTTTATCAAACATTTTTACTGGTTTTGCAGTAGGTTCGGTATTGGTGTTTTATTTTATCTGATTTTATTGGATTTGGAGGGTTTGTTTAATTATTTACTGATTTTATCACCCATTTTTTTTACTTGTTTTGATATGTTTCTTTTATTTTTTACTAAATTTATTACCCATTCTTTAAAGGTTTTGCTGTGTGTGGTTTATTCTTTATTGATTTTACTACCCATTTTTTCCTGATTTTGCTATGTATGTTTTAATCTTTACTGATTTTACCGCCCACTTTTTTCCTGATTTTGCTGTGTATGTTTTATTCCTCGTTGATTTTACTAACTACGTTTTTGAATTTGACTGACTTAATAACTCAGGTCCGGGGCATACGTCATTCCTATGTCTACCTACGTTAAATTGTCGCAAAAACAAGCTTATGTGTTTTATTTTGATTTTTAGAAGTGAGAATGTACTTAATTTTGAAGAGATAGTCTTAATATTTAGATTTTATTATTGTTTCGTACACCTGTCAAAGTTGATATTCAAATAATCTTAAGAATTGTTCTAGTTTGTTCATTTATTCATATGTGTTTTCCTATGGATAAGATATTAAAATGACGGTAAAATACTCCCATAGTATTATTGAAAATAATATTATATATTGAAGAAGAAAACAAATTACAAGATAATTTTTTTTATACATGCAGACGGAATATTAAAACTATAAACTATATATATTAAACTGTCAATATTAGTTTGGTAATTTTTTTCCCAACTTGAATCGGAAAAGTTCAAGAAATACTCAGGGGGTATTTCACATCCTCTTCGTAGCTTATCCGTAGGATAAGGTATATTTTAGATTTAAGATTTACGGTTTATTTATTTATTAAAATATAGAGAACATGACTACTTTACTATTTACAAACATAATATGTACATTCTCCGGTCGAATTCTGGATCCAGTGTGAAATAACACAAATTAATCAATAAAATTTATTAATTTATTAAAAATGTTTTGAACACGCGACCTTTGGAATTCTAGTCGAGAGTCTTCCCCTCGACTGGAGCTCTACGTGGAGTCGGGAGCACTTGAAAAATATGGATTTGGATCGAAAAAGATTGGGAACCACCGATCTAAGTTTACCTACTCTACCTCTGGGTCCATTTTGTCTAGGAATGTACAATTGTTCCCAATTCTACTTCGATGATCATTTATCGACGTTGATGCTATCATCGTGAAAATGCGCATTCCGTTTTGTAAGTAAACATCGTGGCTAGATTTGAAGAAATGCGGCTGAATTTCGACGTTAAGTTAAGTGGAGTTAAGTTTATTTTTTAGGTCCTCGAGTAAAGGGTGGCTTTCATTAACGTCGCTCACAATCTACTTATATTGTATTTACTTGAGTATTTCCACAACACAGGAGGCATTTCACCATCCTCTTGATAACTTATCCATAGGATAACGTATATTTTGGATTTATTTATAAAGTCAGAGTTTTCGTTTCGGATATAAATAGTGGTTATACATTGGTTAAGTTAGCTGAGTTTTTTACCTATTGCGAGTATTTACTTGTTTATTTATTAATCTACGTTATCCTGTGAAGAAGCTTTCAATGGGATGGTGAAATACCCTCGCAATTCTACATGCAGTAATATATAATATAACATACTCGTACATTATGTTTTAATCGAATCGAAATGATGAAGTTATTACCAGCTTATCCTCGGTACCTACCAATTAGATATTGTACTGAGTGGGTATTTTACCATCCTCCTGATAGCTTATCCATACTAACATTAGGGGGGTTTTTCACCACCCTCATATTAATTTATCCATACTATAACGAATATTATTAAAAATAAAATACTTGCAATAGTTAGAAAACTCTGCCGACTTATCCAATATATTCACAGGTTCGAGTACCGAATAATAATCTCCGACCTAATAAATAAATAAACCGTAAATCGAAAATATACTTTATAGATGGATAAGCTATTAGGAGGATGGTGAGTAACCCCTTAGGTATATTAACAAATATTAATAAAAAATAAAAATCAAATACTGGAAAAACAATTGTTAGAAATTTCGGCAAACTTATCCGATGTAGGTATAGCATCATAAGTTCGAGTCCCGAATAATAAACTTCGTATTTTCCAAAGGCTTCCGACCTCCGTGTAGAGCTCCAGTCGGGGGTAAGACTCTCGACTAGAATTCGAAGGTCGCGTGTTCAAAACATTTATAATAAATTTTATTGATTAATTTGTGTTATTTCACACTGGATCCAGTATTCAATCGGAGAATGTATATTATGTTTGTAAAGAATAAAGTAGTCAGGTGCTCTATAGTTTTGTCAAGTTACTTATTTTGGTCTCTATAGGCTTTTTCCTATTGGATGGTCCAGGCATATCAAATGAAACTTTTTTCTTCGCACTGACGTCCTCTCAATCCGGAGGTTGCGGGTTCAAACCCCGGCGTACGAAAATAAATTTTATTTGTTAATTTGTGTTATTTAAAAATTATTTAAAATAATATATGGTATATTTGCAGCACGTTCCTGAGTGAAATACTCTCAGTATTGACTTGTGTATGACCGCCATACAGAATTAAAATGTTGACGCTTGAAATGGCTTAACCGTGTTTTGTGACCAGATCTTATTAGCCAGATATTTCCCCACTTTCCTATTCCCACATATTAAAAAAAAAAAAACAACATTAAAAAGTGCACTTTCCAAAATAACGGCAGCCAACAATTAATTGTGCAAGGTTAGTAAATATAAAACTCAATTTAGATTAAAAAAACCTCGATTATCCAAATATAAATTAACAGACTCAACCAATCCTTTCTTAACAAACGGATTGCAATCGCATTAAAACACAGGCGTTGGGTGGAGATGCTGTCCTTGTTTTACCGGCATTCCTATGGAAGATGCTACGAGGAAAGAGTTCCCCGTTGATTCTTTCGTACCGGTGCATATTTTATAATTTGATAATACTTGCGGCTATAGATCTTGGCGGCGAATGCATTTGCAAACCTACTGCATGACGGGCCGGATTAGGAGATACTGGTTGAGGGAGACCTAACCTAGACCTCACCAGCCAGGCTCTCTCCACCCATCGTCTTGCACCGCAGTGGGGGAGATGGATTCATACGTCCGTCACTCCTGGACACATTGAACCCCAGGTTCCTACCCACCCATCATACCTTTGTCCCTCCCAGAACTTCCTCATCTTCCTATCCCTAAAAATACCCTCCATCCAGCATCCCTAAAGATGACATATGCCCTGAGAGTTTTTTTTCCTCAAGACCTCCTGTGTGGAGCTATTGTAAAAACAAATATTTCACTTCTAGAGTTCACTAAACCCGGGCTACACGTAATATAGAAATTATTATTTTTATTTTAAATACCAATATTTGTTTGTATTTATATATTTTTTTTACTATTTCTCGTTTAATCTACCATAATATTGTGTTCTACACTAATTTTTAATCTCCCCAATTTATTGGTGTAAGTACACGTACCTATTTTGTGCAAACTTTGAAAAAAAATATTTTGAAGAAACGGCGGCTCCTAGGGTAATATGATTTTAATCATGTGTGAGAAAGCATGTATATATTTTTTAAAGAAAGACAAACATTCCCGGGTTACTACCACCACAATAAGCGGAAAATGTTGCTCGTGTCGTGATGGAGGACTTAGCCAGCCGAGGAATTGAATATGGGACTACGTGTACGTAGTAAGTACTCAAATGCTAGTACTGAAACGCGATGGTAATCAGCCATCGACCGGTCTTATAAAATTGAAATGCTCAATGATAACGGAAAATTGAAATGCTGTAAGTAAAGGACAAATAATCCAAAAGTTAAACATGTTTTTTTTTCGTTTTTACTCTATCGATCGAAATATTTCTAAGAAAATAAGTGCGTCTTTTACGGCGGGCATTTTACATTTTTTTTTTCTTTTGAAAATTAAAAATTTATTAAATACTATTTTTTTTAAAGAAATTTACAAAAAATGTTAGGTGTTCAGAAAGATCTATTCAGTGTTATTTTATAATTAAAAAATCATAATTATAGGTCTTCAAAATCATAAGATATGAATTTTTGAAAATATAAAAAACTTTCTTTTTGCTCTCCTGAACAATTAACATTTTGTCCTGCAAATCTCCGTGGTCGATACTATTTAATATTTATTTTTATCTTAATAAGAATAATAAGTTAAACCTCAAATTAAAATATTTTTAATTAATGAAGATAATATTAGTAAAACTCAATCGAAAACGTGAAACAGAAAAATCAGAAAAAGATACGGATACTTCTGGGACTCGAACCCAGGACCTTCGGCTTTCCGAGCCCACTGCGCTATCCACTCCGCCAATGTATACGTCATACATAACGATAGCAGCTAATAAAAATATGCGTTAGGAAAGTGGAGATAATGTTGGTGGTTCTCAGTCGAAGTATGTTAGAGTTAAATATGACCGAATCGGAAAGGGATATATAAAAAAATAAATTGGCGCAGTGGTTAGCGCAGTGGCCCGGAAAGCCGAAGGTCCTGGGTTCGAGTCCCAGATGTATCCGTGTCTTTTTCTCATTTTTCTGTTTCAGTTTTTCGATTGAGTTTCACTAATATTATCTTCACTAATTATAGATAATATTTAAGTTTACTAGACAATTTAATAGCAAACCAAGTTTTCAATTACGTAAATAAGTTTATATTAAAAAATAGTACGTGTTCTAAATTGGGTAATGTCGTCATCTATAATAATAATAATCGTTGGTTTCTGAGAACAGATGACGGTATTCATTATGTTAACACAATATATCGATTCGATATCCGAACCGTCTAGAGCTTTTTATGACACGTGCGGTATTTTAACACCTTCAAACGTACTTGGACAAACATAAAGTAGACTAGTTGTGAATAATTCATCGAACCTTGCGGGGCTTTGCCTAAGCAAATACCCTTTAAATAAACATGGCCGATTTCTGTGGGCCCGCCATAATGGCACCTGGAAATATCGATTTCACCCTCTAGCACGGTGAAATCGATAACTTTACGATATCGGGTCGATATGGCGTAACTTCCGATGATTTTATATCGATGTCCCTAGCACGCTATCAACGCTGATAGCCGAACCGATATTGCTGGCAACACTGGCGTTTTTGTCTACGAATTCAAATTCCGAAAAGTCAAACGCCAACCAATATCTGCTTTTATAATATTTTTTTTAAATTACTTTGTGTAAACCACCATAATCACATGTTATAATATCAATAACATTTGATATTATAACATGTGATTATAGAGGTTTACACAAAGTAATTTGTTTCATTTAATTAAAATGATGGCAAAAAGTAATTTTGCAAAGATTGAAGAAATAATTATTTTTTTTACTTTTTAACACTATTCCTAAACTGTATTCACACTCCTTTTTTTTAAATATGTTTATTCAGTTTTAATTTTACAATATTTTATTTTACAAATCTGACGAAACTGATCAATCAGTTTGATTGTAAGAATGAAAACTAAACTGTATATATACAATATTCCTATATTTTTGTTCTTGTATTTTGATGATTGTGTGTAATTTTTACTAGCAACAAAATGTCACGGCGAGGGCAAAAGCTCGCGGTATCTCATTTCTTTAATACACGTGAGGGAGATGGAAGAAAATTATTACTTTTATTCCTTTGGAGAAAGCAGACATAAGTACATCTTTTGTCTCACTATTATTAAGTGTGTAAGAAAGAGCTACAGCATGATTGTGAAAATGAAGTACATTTATTGCCTTTTTTGAGCCGTCGCGGCGTCGTCGTGACATAAACGTGGGAATATAGCAGCTTTTTTTTTTTTTTTACAGAAAACAGATTTTTTTTTTAAATGTTTACAATATACCTGCAAAGCTACTGCAAGTAGCTTGTCTGCAGGAAATCAGTGTGAACAAAACATTGTATAATTTAAATGTCTCAAGTATAATACAATAGGAAAAAAAATTGCAATTTAATAAAATACATAATAAAAACATAAATAAGTATAAAAAATAATAGAATACTAAGTCTAAAAAATTTTAAAGTGCAAGAGGTACAGTCAGTCAATACAGAAAATTTGATTCCAATAGCCATGTTTTTAACAATAGCGCAAATTTAGGTGTCGAGTAACATTTTTTCAAATCATATGGCAGCATATTAAATATAAGTGGTACAATGTATTCAAAAGTTCTCTGGCCATGTTTATTAGAAAATCTAGGTACTATCAACCCTTCATTTTGTGTAAGCTTAAAAATATGAATTAATTGGCAATGTTGATTTAAAATACTTACCTAAATATGCATTGGGAGTCCGCATTTACTTTTTGACACTGAACGCGAATTAATTAGTCATGAAGATCTTTATTAAAATTTCCAGCACTTTCGTTTCTCAAAGATCGGATGGAATAAATTGAATGTGTCTTAAATGAATTATTTATGTTAATGGATCGTGTATACGACTTGTTTCATATCTAAGAGCTTCGATAGTTCAATACGTTAATTAAATAAGCCAATAATTTTGCATAACGTACGACATTATCCAAATAAATGCGTATATTGACAATTAACCGAAACTTATCTGATACTGTGGAGGCCGGGCTAAAAATTGTCGCGACGATTGACAATTCTCGGTCGGAACATATCTTACCAATTGTTGATCGCAAATATCGAAAACTGACCGCAGATGACGGATTATTTAATAGCGAATTGATATTGGATTTCGTCATCTTCAACCATGCTAGACCTCCAGGACACATTTGTGCGTTTGATTGTAAAAAGAAAAACAGTGACCGGACAACTCAGAATGAATTCAAACCAATTTCTTTGAAAAGTATTCGTACTAATAAGCATTAACTTTGTGGCTCGCCATAATTTACAATAAACATATATAAATTTGTAAGATGTTTAAATAACAATAATTTTTCGGAGTTAACCAATCATCTTATTTCCACCAATCATACTTTTATTAAGAACACGGGGGTTATAATTATTTACCGTAATAATAAAAGCAAAAAATTAGATTACAATTTGGGAGGCGGGAATGGGTACCGCCGCCCCGGGAACCATTTATTGGATAACCAACACCTCTGCCATAGGTCACCCCAAGTGGTTCGCTACGTTTGGTAACTTAGCAGGGGTGCCCGGGTTCATGGGGTTCATTTTCTAGGTCTTGGCGGCGGATGATCTAGACACACTGAACCCCAGATTCCTACCCAACCCCCATACCTTTTCCTTCCCAGAACTTCCTTTCCTTAAAAATACCCTCCACACAGCATCCCCAAAGATGACATAGGCCCTGAGGGAAATTATTTTCCTCAGGGCCTCCTGTGTGGACCTAATGTAAAAAAAAAAAAAGATGCACTTGAAATTAAAAAAAATCCCTAAATAATAACGCTAGAAAAATAATAATAATAACCAAATTAATTTATCGTTTGGTCCCATTCTGGATATATGTATTTCCAATAAACCCGTCCGTTATAGCCAGAATTCCCGCAATTATTACCCTTTCCCCTTTGTTAAACTCCCACATAAACACCTAAAATTTGTTGTACATATCTGTCAATATTTTGTATCATAGGTTAGTTTTAATACTCTCCTGACGAAGGAAGGGTTCTTCCGAAACCGGAGTTTAATTAAATTTTAAAGTGGTCTAAAAAAATTTACATATTTTAATTGTATTTTTTTTTTGTTAAATTGGTTACGTTAGGTTGGGTAATGGGTTATTTTTCATTTTTTGGTTGTAGCTTTTAATGACATTTCAAAGAGGTGTTGAGTTGAGTTGATTCTGAGTTATCATGGAAAAAAATATTGATAACTGACCATAGATGACGGATGTATTCAATATCGGATTGATATAGGGTTATCATCCATGCTAGGTACCCTGACATTAAATTTGCCTATACTATGTCGGCTATAATATTTTACGGGTGGAATGTGGGACTGGGGATGGCGTGTTACTACCGGAAGGAAGACAGGAAACAGCTTTTCAGTGGCCGGAAGTTGGAATTAGCCTATATTAGCTGACAGGCAGAGTGGCTCCGGGTTGCGTGACTCTCGTGTCGGCCAAAGGGCTGCCTTCTACCTACTGTTTACTGCCTGCAGTGCCTAATCGACATATTCATGAGATTTTATTTTAAATTAACGACAAGGAAAGGACTAATCGCTGTTTGAATTAATTCCTAATTTCAAAATAAAAGATTTATTTTTTTTTATTGAAAAATTATAGTACTTATTACAACTACTATCACGGTATTTATCCGCGTCTTTGTTACCATACTAGGTATTTACTTTAAGGGATGTACTTGACTTACTTTAAGGGGATAGTAACGTATTCAATTATTATTTTTTAATTATTGTTTTATATGATTTTAGAACATCTTAAGGTTATTGTATCAAAATTTGAAACAAATCGGAGAAAAACTAATTTGTATGAATGTATTGAATGATTTGTATTGGATTTTCTGGTATGCAAAACATTAAAGCGTTTTTCTGACATTTCTCATTTTTGAAGCCGGTGAACAGTGTAAATCAAAATCGACTCCACCGATTCTTTTGGATTTTGTATACTACTTCCTTACATGAATGACCAAGTAACGCTGGGAGCTTTTTTTATTTTTCATAATTATAAATTTTACAATAACAAATAGGCCCATCTTTTAGACGAAAATCGTTTTTTTTCAATTCTTAGTGTCACCAAAAATTTAAAAATCAAAAAATAAATTCCGTGCCAGGGATACCTTAGGAAAGGGATTATCTTATGATATCATTTTTATTTTTTGATTTCGATGATCCAGTCATGAGTTATACTGTTCACCGGCGGACAACTTTTTTTCGAGGCGATTCTGAAGATTTGCTGCCGTCGGCTTAATTATTTATAATTGGTTTTAAAAAATTAAGGAAATTTTGTTTGTATGTTGTACTATAATGTAACGATCAATTAAATAAATTTTTATTACCTGTAGCGTCTAAAAAATTCTTGAAAATCGGCCTTTTTTACGTCGCATTAAGGTTACCATCCCGTTAATCAGTGATTCCTGATATTTGGAGTTTAAAATATATTTGAAATGTAGTCTCCAGTGACTTTTTTATGTCTTTTTTTTAAAACCAATCAAAAAAATCGTTCGCATGCCATTCAGCCGAGTAACCGCAACTCGGCCCCGACCCGGCGGTTTTTGTGACAATATCCGAATTTTCGATCGCAAATTTGTGACGTTTGTCACCCAGTGTTAACTTTGTACGCTTAAAACGACCCCTCTACGTCAACTAACGTCATTGGACAAAATTAAAAAAATTACGCCATTTCTGGAGATACTTGTTTAGGCAGGGTATGGACCTGTGCCGTTGATGTAGGCATTCATGTCTTCAAGAATTGGGTTTTTAAGTAAAATAGCGTCTAACTTTTTACGAATCTTTTCTGATATTGAATTAGGAAGGACGTTGGCGAGTTCGATCATTGTTTTCAGTATATCTATTGATTTAAATAGAGGAAGGTTTTTTGTTTCCAATTTTTCTATGGCATCTGATAACTTGTGGAAATGTGTTGAGATGAGGGCGATATTCTGTTTAATGAATGCGTCTTCAAATGCTAGCTTACTTTACTGAATTGCAATAGCCTCAGAACTATCAAATTGACCAACGAAATATGCGCGATTGGGAAAAAAATGCTAAAATATGCATTAACGCCGTAATTATATGCATTTGCATATGCAAACTGTCAAACTCATTGTGAAATTAGACATAAGCGCATCAGCAGAATGCTCCCTGCTCATTACATAATAATAATAAATATGCAAATGCATAAAATCCGATGTCTAATTATAAAAAACTCTCAAAAAAATCTAAAAGTTGTCTCTAAAATCACGCAAAATTGAAACCTTTAATTGCCGATATATCTTAGTTCATAACAAGAATAATTAAAGTAGCACATATCCTTACTAGATATGTGTTATCCCTTAAGGTTAAAAAAAATAGTTGTTTAGTCAAATTTAATCCAAATTTTAGTTCCGCATGGAAAAAGTTGCCCAGAAGTAACTTATCAAAAAAGCAAAACTTACCGTCACGCTGGTGGTCAATATTGACACTACATTGAGGAATATGTTTGTATGGACAAAACTCCGCCGGTTTCTTCTTAAAGTCCCTCGCGTATAAAGCTAATGTATCGAACATAGTCTAATCGGTTAATTGCATGAGAGCTGTATAAAAGCAGTATTTTTTGCATTGTGAATATACATTTAAATAAATAATTTATTGGTGAAGTAATCGTCGTGTGTAGTGTGTCCGTGCATTACTCAGATGGCGCATAGCGGCTAGCGGGTAGCGGGTTGGGTGGTTGATCGCCTGATGTATGGTGGATGGTTCATGGCACACATTACGGCCCTGCATTGTTTTCGCGATATTGAAAACATGATATTGCTTCATTGCGATCGGCGATAATGTTAGGTTAAAGTCATGCACGCCGGCAATATCTGATAATCGAAGTGTTCCACTGGCATAAAAGTCAATGACATCACTGTCGCGGACGATATTACCCCAAACACATTACACTATCCTTTGACATCAATAATTCTGATATGTTTTTGAAAAAGGAGACGAGTCATTAAAATACGATATGTAATATTCCAAACTAGTTAGTTTGTCGTAATAATTAGTACCTACTATTAAGTATTTACTATGTAAAACTGAAAAGTATACCGTACTAAATAATTAGAAAAAAATTAGAGATTTCTTACAATCAAACTGATTGATCAGTTTCGTAAGATTTGAAAAATAAAATATTGTAAAATTAAAACTGAATAAACATATTAAAATAAAAAAAATAAAAAGTTTAATACAAAAAAACAAAGGGATGAAAGTACCTGTGTTTCAAAACAAATATGGTCAAAGTAACCTTAAATAATATTTTAGATAGAGTAGTTTCGGATATTATGGCCTAGTGGGCCAATATGGCCAGTATTGTTTTTTCCGACACCATCCAACACTAGCGGTTTATATATCCGTCATATTTTCAAACCCTTTCCCTCGACCCCCTCAGTCGATCCCTGCGTTGCGTTGAGTGTGTATGTGTGCAGCGCGTGCGACGATCGAAAATTATCTGATTTGATGTTATTTTTTGGTTAAGTTTCACTCATTCCTGTTCCTCAAATAATCATTGTTTTTATATTGCTAATGCACATTTTTGTAGGTAAACTTTTATTTAATAGTGTGGTGACATTTTTTAAGGACATTGTTTACTAGTTTTTAGCTTAGACTTTTTATTTGTCACAAACGTCTTTACGGCCAATATGGCTCACTAGATAGGTGGCCAATATGGTCTACCGGGCCATATTAGCCTCACATAGAGTTTTTTTTTTTTTTTTTTACATTAACTCCACACAGGAGGCCCTGAGGAAAATAATTTCCCTCAGGGCCTATGTCATCTTTGAAGATGCTGTGAGGAGGGTCTTTTTGAGGAGAGGAAGGAGTGAACGTGGAAGAGTAAATCTTTCTAACATGTTAATATTTTTTTCCTACTGGGAAATGGCTCCACGAAAACCAATTTCACAAAGAAAACGCCAAACTTGGTGCTATGATAAAATCGAAAAGGCTATGCATTAAAGCAAAAAACGAAAGGGCAAAGGTAAAAAGACAAAGTCAAAACCTAAAAGCCCCAATACACTACTCGCGAAGTTGACCGAAGTTAATGAAGAAGTGAGCCAAGTAGTGTAGTGAGACGCATCTTGTTCGGACTTCGAAACGCTTCGAGTCCTTTGACTCGGCGCAAAAACTGACAACGATCGGAAATCGGACGAAGCGAGGTGAGGTTGCACGAAGCGAAGTGAAGTTCGTTTCTACACTATCGTATTCGATTAACCTCGATCAACTTCACGAGTACTGTACAGAGGCCTTTAGGAGGTACAAATGCCTAGCTCGGAGGAAGAAAACGAACCATTGTACGAAAACAGTTCTGACGAAAGTCCAGATAGGAGCAATGTTTATGATGCCAAGTGTTTGTATTGCGACGATCTCTATTCTATGAATTATAGAGGTGAAATATAGGTTCAATACCTATGTTGTAAATTATGGGCTCACGAAGAATGCTCAGGAGTGGAAACGGACGTTTTATTCTGCGAATTTTGTTCTACAAAGTAACACAAAGTTTATTTCTTTTGATTTTTTATTTTATTTGTTACGGTGGGCAATATGGCACACTTCATTTGTGGCCAATATGGCCCTGGGCCATATTGCCCTACCACATTTATTTTTTAAGATTATTCAAGATTAAGAAAAAAAATATTTTAGTTATGTTTCGAAGCCAATATAACCATAAATTTAAATATTTTTAACACTATTAAGTTCAAAGGATTGATTTAACCAATAAAAGCTAATTAATCTCAAAAATTTCGTATTTTATTTCCAAAAAGGCTTACGGTGTGCCATATTACCCGAACTTACTCTACACCATTAATATTTAACAAACTCCCATACGAATTTAAAGAAAATTGCTCTATAACGAAATTCTAGGGAATTTACGAAAATCCGATTGTTGAAAGCGAAATATTGGGGTTATAAATACAATGGTTCGTCTCCCTGGTTGTGTGATGTTTGCGTGTATACACAGTTATATTATTTGCTCTAACCATCTCACTGTCTATTGATATTTAAATAATTATTCTACTATTTTACACTCTTTTTCACCATAAAAATACTGTTTCTGTGTTATTTTCAACTTGAGTATATCATTATCGAAGAAAGCAAACACTTTGTGGCTTGACATTATACCAAATGAAACAAATAACTTAGTTTTAAACCACTTTATATTTATTTTTATATTTGTCGACCGGTTTCGATTGGACTCAATCTTCATCAGGACAATAAAATAAACTAAATCATAATAGAGAGAAACAATATAAGGTAAACAAAATAGAGAGAGAAAGCAATATATGGGAGAGGGAGAGAACATCATAGACTGGTTGGTGGAGGGGTAGGGGGCGGGGTAAAGGAAGGGTGGGGGTTACATAAGGAGTAAGGGAACAACTTTAAAATTGGACACATTTAATAAAAATACGGGAGTCCAAATAATACATAAAAATAAAATAGGAATACGCCTGAATAATTTAGAAGCTTTAGAAATTTCAAAATCAAATAAAAATAATTGCCAAATTTTAAACAAACAACTAGAATTAACAAACAGTCCAATTTTAAAGTTGTTCCCTTACTCCTTATGTAACCCCCACCCTTCCTTTACCCCGCCCCCTACCCCTCCACCAACCAGTCTATGATGTTCTCTCTCTCTCTCCCATATATTGCTTTCTCTCTCTATTTTGTTTACCTTATATTGTTTCTCTGTATTATGATTTAGTTTATTTTATTGTCCTGATGAAGATTGAGTCCAATCGAAACCGGTCGACAAATATAAAGTGGTTTAAAACTGAGTTATTTGTTTCATGTGGCATTGAGTATATCACTATATCTGTAGGTATGTCATATGATTATTTCATTTATTGTTGTAATATTATTTTCTGTGGAACTAATCTCCTGCTGACAAGCTACTTGCAGCAGCTTAGCGGGTATAAATTCCCGTTATACGTCACTTTTAATTATTTTTATCAACTTGTTCTACAGAGATAAGTACATTGATTGTGTATGCTACCAAATAAAAATCAGCTATTCTAGCTGTTGATATACAATTGTAACATAATAGTATATTAAAAAATATCATCTCCCTTAAAAAATAATGATCAGAAATCGTCTTTGCAAACTTTGACACTCGTAATCTCAGGACGAGGTAGAGTGAAGATAGAACCCTGTTCAGCCAAATGAGGATCTGTCGATTTTTTTTCATAAGGAAATATTTACAGCCTTTAGGGGAAAACACTTAACTAATAACTAGTAATAACCTACAGACAAGCTGCTATGTGATTATTGTTTTGTGGGACTTATTATATTATATACTTATTATTATATTTGTGGACTAGACTAAATTTGTACAAATTGACCCTTTGGAATAACAAGGTTCCATCTGTTGCGGAAACGTCACGCAGTTATGGGATCTATGGTAAACTACCTTAGAGTTCATTATCGCATGACGTTAAAGCAACAGATGGAACCTTGTTATTCCAAAGATTCGAAATGTCTTATCTACTAAATAAATTAAAATTAAATTGCAGATGACCACGACGCCTGCTACATTTCAGCTACGCAATCTACATAACTTCGGAGCTTTGTTTTCAGTTGCAGCTTATTATTTATTTATTTACGGTACAAATACTTTTAAATGCAGAATAAAGCTTATTTTTACATACATATGGATTACAAAACAATTAAACAGTGTAAACATATGATTTAAATTAACTAAATTTTGCAATTTGGAAACAAAATCAATCTAATAACTGTTTTCAAAAAGTACGTGAAACGGTTTTTTTTTAAATTTCTGTCGGTGTTATTGAAAATATCTGCTACTTCTGGATAACGGTTACCTAAGCTGTGTATATATGGCATTAAGGAGTACATAAAACGAATTGCGGTTAAATATATATTTTAGTTCGTGTGACTCTATTAGGAACATGAAATGAAATCAATTGTAATGATGCAGGGCAATCAATAATGGAATTAATGATTTTAAAGAGAAAAATGACATCAGATAGGTACCAATCTTGTATAGGGCAACTTTAATAATTTTATATTATTTATTAAACAGTAGTTTATATTTTCAAATGAAATATTAAATTAATAATGTGCACGTCTTAAAAATTTGTGCTGTATTTTTTCAATATAATCTGAGTAAACCTTATAATGCGGTGACCAAATATGTGAATTATACTCAATTTGGCTTCGGACTAATGAAGTGTACAAAATCTTAAAGTAGATTAAATGACCGGTTATTAATTATTTGATCGGTCAGTGGTTCAGTGGGCATCGCGTTTGGGTTCCACCCAGGCGTTCCGAGTTCGATTCCTCGGCTGGCTAAGTCCTCCACCACAACACAAGCAACATCTTCCGCTTAGTGTGGTGGTAGTAGGAGATTTTCAAATGTTGTTGGGTTATTCGTAACCCGGGAATGTTTGTCTTTCTTTTTAAAAGGAAAAAAAAGATTTATGTTATAAGTCATAGTACAAATTCCTTGTGTATGTGTAAGTACCTACTTAGAATGTGCGTCTGTTATCTTTAGAAAACGAATTTGTGCATTAGAAGAAACCCTTGCACTGCATTTTAATGAAAATCGCAGACGAATCCGAAATGCTCCCTGCTGACCGGATCCAGTGCGGCTATGTCATCCCCAATCGGTATGTTAGAGGAAGAAAATGGGGAAGAGATGGGTAAAGAATTTTCTAGCTATCCATATCTGGTCATCAAACACGATTGAGTCCATTTCAAACAGCTGGATACAATTAAAAACTGAAATAATCACAGAACGTGAAAATGAACTTAAAAAATGTCATATCTCCGAAAAATCAAAATTTGAGTTAAGTATGCAGTTATATCAAAAAGCCCACAAATATACTCCTCACAGCATCTTCAAAGATGACGTAGGCCCTGAGGGAAATTATTTTTCTGAGTGAAATTATTTTTGTGAGGAAATTATTTTTCGAGGGAAATAATTTTTCTGAGGGAAATTATTTTACATACATTTATGATATTTACATTAACATATATAATGGGAAATTATTTTTCTGAGGTAAATTATTTTACATATATATATGTAAAAGTGTACCCTTTAACTAGGACTCATTAACACCGCCAAATTAATTATTATGCACAAAAACTTGTAGTGAATTAAACACAATGTTGATGTTTTCTGCGTCCTGATGTTAATTGAAAGCATATTTAATATGTGAAACACAGAGACGTGTAAACAATATTTGTTTTTGAAGATGTTTCAAATATTGCTTTTCTCATAATCTCAAAACTTAGTATATTTATATCTGACTAATCAACTAGACTATCTATATATCTAATGCCTCCTATCCAAAAGGCGTTCGTACGTACGTTTATATCAATTGTTAAAAGTCCCTCCTAATCTAAAATTAGGCTTCATGTTTGGCCATTGTCCATTCTATCGAACTGATTAGATATTTCGTGAGATTGCTATTGTCATAGCACTAATATTAAAATGGCATGTGAAACATTAATTTAATCGCTCGCGTAATGAGCATTATGTGTGTGAATTTTCAATTTGAAATCTATTTGTGACATTTATGTAACACGACACAGATTTTAACAAAAAATTTTTAAATTGTTGGTATATTTTATAACTTCTGCTCATATTTACATTAGAACTACAAGTAAGTAGTATCAACCACAAGTTTATGTACGCCAAATTTATTGTAGTAAATGTTTTATTTGTGGAATATTATGACAATTTTTTATATACATATGTACATTTAGGACCAGTTGTTTCGGAAAATTTCACGTTTGAATTTCCTTCAAATTGTCATTCACCGAAAAATTGGGTTGTTTCAACCTCCGTCAGAAGAAAGTTCAACAAAAATTTCATAGAAATCTTTCAAAAAATGAAAAGATTCTTTTTTCATTTCAAATTTCACACGCAATCACGTCTTCCTTCATTTCAAATACGAAATGGGTTGTTTCAACTCCAAAATAAAGTTCGATAAGTTTGAAAATTTCACTCAGTGTTCCCCGCCGAATCACAATTTTGACTTCTGCGCATGCGCCTCCCATTGAACGCTATGGTAGATTCAGACTGGGTCGACGTACGTATGCATCGCTACGCCTACAAATATCTGGGCTACTTAGCAACCTTAGATTTTCAATGAAAATTTATGTTTTAGAATCACATTGACCACAAGCATCGCGACGTGCGATGTCTGTGGCCATTTTCATAGAAAATGTATGGTTGCTAAGTAGCCCAGATATTGTTAGGCGTAGCGATGCATACGTACGTCGACCCAGTCTGAATCTACCTTAAAGTTCAATCGATCACATTTAAACAATTTCACATCACATTTATATGGTATTTTCGTTGAAATTTCTTCTGACGGAAGTTGAAACAACCCAATTTTTCGGTGAATGACGATTTGAAGGAAATTCATGCTTGAAATTTCCCGAAACAACTGGTCCTATGAAATTTTCGTTGATATTTCTTTTGACGGAGGTTGAAACAATCCAATTTTTCGGTGAATGACGATTTGAAGGAAATTCAAACGTGAAATTTTCCAAAACAAAGTTTATGCCAAATTTACCCCAAATTCATTTTAGTAATTTGTGGGATTGAAGTGTTCTATTTGTGGAATATTATGACGATTTTATGTTTCTAAGTTTATATCAAGTTTACGCCAAATTTATTGCAGTAAATGTATTATTTGTAGCATATTATGACGATTTTATTCATTCATTTGTATGTTTGTTATATTAAGTTTACGCCAAATTTACTAAGGTAAAAGCTTTATTTGTAGAATATTATGATGATTTTATACATACATAAATGTAAGTATGTATAATAATAAGTTTGTATTCCCAATGGTAAAATAAAATACTGTTGTATTATTTTTAGTTGCGATTCTTTGTATTTAAAAAAAGCGATTTTATTAAAACCTGTTTATAAATGTAAGGCCCTTCGCTCATGGAGAAACTGAAACAAAACTAAAACAACTAATTCAACTGCGGGTTCCTATGGTTACCGATTAAACTTCTCTCACGGTGCAACTCAATTTTACAATTTCAGTAATTATCTCAGCTTGTTTAACCATAGACGAAGAACACTTCAGCTGTCATCTCAGTCATCTGTCGCTGTTGTATTGATGCTGGCGACTAAAAAAAAAACTCGAAAACTGCCAACAAATCTGGCCATGGCAACCAGGCAACTTGGTAACGGCCGGCCGCGGCAACTAGCACGGCGAGTTGAGAATGACTGGTTGCGTTGCCATTGACAACTGGTTTTTGAGAAGTTGTGCAGTGTGCGGACCACCACATTAAAATACACAGAATAGCGAGTTAAGTTGCAAACTGGTATTTTTTCAGTCGCCCCGTGAGCGACTGGTATGGCGAATGACACTGATTGGCTTTTGCTTTTTATTTAAAATAAAATATTGTTGTGTTTATTTATTTATTTATGTGTAAACTGCTCATGTTAAACTGCGTTTGTCTCAATAGATGAGTTCCTAGTGAGACAGGCACACCACATCACCATGTAATTTAATTAATAAAGAAAATTAATTAATAAATTAATAAATCATAGATATATTATTTTAATTATTGACCTTTTTTATGATTACATTTTTAGGCAGAGAGAGCGTACTGCCAAACAACTCTTCTATTATTGTCACTGTTGACATAGCCCGACTCAAATATCTGAATCACTTGATCGTACCATGCTTTCCTCGGGCGTCTCCGACTTCTTCTACCATTCACATTTGCGTCATATCCTTACACTCCTTTCTTCATGCATTCGCTCTACATGCCCAAACCATCTGAGCGTTCCTTTATTAATTTTACTAAGCCCTACATCAACCTTGCATTCTCCACTTTTGTATAGCATTTAGTCTACCTACATCCTTTCTTTTCCAGTTCCATGCCTTACTGCCAAACAGTACGGGTAACAGTAACAGAAAGGAATCAGGGTAGATACTAGCACTCCATTGTGGACCGCTAACTTCGTTTCTTTGGACAGTCTTTTGTTAGCGTCAACCATGTTCAGTCCTCCATTATCGGAGTCAGGTACCTGCATTTACCCTTCTTTCAATATCTCTATCAGCCTTCCGATCTCTCGTAAACGTACTTCTCAAACACACAAACTCATACACCTACTCCAAGTTTGTTGATAATACAAATTCATACCTAGTAAAAAGTATAGTACTAACAATTCTAATAATTTTTATTTAGCTGGGTCTAGCCATGCCTAAATTTAAGACCGGCCTGAACAATGTATGATCTATTCTCGCGCAGTTACTGACTTTACAATGAACGTAAGCAAAAGAGAATGATGCGTAAAAACATACGTGCAACAGAGAAAGGCGTGGGCGGGGAGAAGTGCCACTTTTTTTACCAGACATTTCTTAAAGTTTGGCGTGTAGGTATGTACTATAAGCCGTTCTATAAAAATTGTCCTGAACTTCAAGTAAGCCATTAATTTTAAAACTTAAAGGTATTTTATTAAAAAAATAGGGCAGCGCGTGCAATAACGTTTTAATTGCACAATCATGTGCATTATTATGGTTTATTAAAGTATCATAAATTATGTGTTCCGGAAATGCTTATGAATGTTAGAGGCTATAAAACAAGGAATATGTATCGCAAGGTCGACAAAATCCAATGAAGTTCTCATGAGAAAACCTTTGAACAAAACCCCATTAAAGTATATAAATAAAAATTATTAAAAAAATTAATAAATTCAAAAATCTGTACGCATCGTGGAAGTTCAGTGTTCAAAATAAAATGCGATTTTAACCCTTATGTATAAAGAAACTGTACAAGGACAAGGTCAGAACTGCTTGCGCCTATATCATTTCAGACTTTGCTTTTTATTAGAGCATTCTAGCTTCTCAGAATGCTCTCTCTTAATTTTCCGACATTCAAGAGGTTAAAACATTAAGACGAATTAACTGTTCGCCAGTGCGTACACAATATGCATAAATAGTTATCTACTGTCTAAAAATGAGATTTTTTTTAAATTGCTTCACTTCTTTTGAAGTATCTCATTTTGCCCGATGAAAAAATGGCTATTATGAAAAACATTTATTTCGAAAGTAAGAAAAAAATCTCACTTAATCTCACCAGGGGGGGGAGGAGCTAAATTTAATTAAAAAAACAGCTCACCTAATTAACGTATGTTCCCTTAAGGTGATACTCAAAATATTTCAAAATCTACTCTTTCACAGATGGCGCTGGTATAATTATTTTAGGAATAAACACTTTTTGAAAGTAATTATTTAAAATATAAAGATGAATTCCGCACTTCCATGCGCAATATAAATATGAATGATTAGTTTTGTCCAAAAACAAACTAAATTATTTCAAGAAAGGCAAACAAATACAATATTGTATTGGTGATTCAATCAAATTCGAGGCACGTTCAGAAAGTAAGTGCAGTAGATTATTCTGCTTTTTTAAAAAAGGTGTTTTTGAAAAAAAATTACAAGGTATTGTTGATATACTTGTTGACTATTTTTCCACCATCCCGTTTAATGCATGTGGTGAGCCGTGGCATAAGCTTCTTTAGCTCTCCTCGAAGAACTCTCCCGCCAGCTCCTCCCCCTTCTTCAGAACCGTCGGTTGAAAATTTAATTCCACGAACGTGTGCCTTCAGGAAGGTAAAAGTATGATGTCAGGGGAATACGGAGGGTGGTCCAAAACATTCCAACCAAATGAGTCCTTGGTGGCTATGACTGTGTGAGGACGAATGTTTACATATTCTAAAATAATTTTTATATTTCATTTTATATAATTGTTTTTTTTTATGATATTTGTAACTAATCAACGCTCTCTATAATATTTTATTCTATAGTTCTTATTTGTCTACACTTGTTTGTTTCTTTTGTTAATTTTATTCATGTTCTTATTAGGCGCTCCGCTGACGAGGCAACTGAAAACCAACTAAAACCGTCTGATTTCTCCGTCTTGATTGGTCAAAAAGCTTGTTTAACCATAGACGAAGAACAATCATCTGACAGCTGGCAACTAGCAACGGCCGGCCATGGCAATCAGCAGTGCAAGTCGCGAGTCAATGCTTACGTTACCATTGACAACGGGGTTTTGAGTGATTGTGTAGTGTGCGGGCCATCACATTGTCATACAAAGTTGAGAGTTTTCAGTTGCCTCAGTGGGCGGAGGCGCATATCCTGACGAAGCAACCTTCGGTTTCGAAAGATGTCGTTAATTGTGATTATATAAGTGGTGTTCACCAAGTTATTTATATCATTTAATTAAAAATGACGCCACAAAGTGATTTTGCGAAGATTGAAGAAGATAGTTGAAAGCCTATTATTGTGACTGCCTAGCTCTTCCAGAGTGGACACATTTGTTCGTCTGGCTGTCCATCGAATTCTGAACATTTTTCTCCAGCTCCACATTCGAGGACGTCGTTTTATTTCACTTGTTTTAAGTGTATCTGTTTCCACACTGTACAGAAATACCATAAGGCCATTAAAATTTATGAAATGCATAGGCTTTATGACAATTGATGACTTCATAGCAATATTTCGCTTTCCAGAAGACATAAGCAACGTCTCTGTTATTTTATTAACAAGCCGAGTTAAATAATAAAAGGAATAAAACAGCGCCTGGAAAATACTTTCCTGGTTTAGTTTAAGAATATAAAAAAAATTCAACCCTAAGGCTTTTTTCTTTCTAAAAACATTCCCTACTAAACTCATGTGCATTACACGCTACTGGTATGAGCAATGTGTACAGGTGTACAGTCGCACCTGTTTTCTTTTTAATAGCATGGTATTTAGTATTTATTATTCTGTTCCTTATAAGAAAGCCTTTTTTCCATTTGTCATAATAAAATAGTCGTGTTTTGTTAGGTCGGCCATACACTTTCAAGTAAACCTACTTGAACTGAAGACTTGCGCAAATATAATTTACCTGAAAACTTGCGCAAGTGTACTTGATCGGCCTTATGACCACGCACTTTCAAGTATACTTATACAGAAGAACAGACAACATTTTATCCGTAGCATCCACTGACGAAGCTTTAGCTTTCATTCGACTAATGCTAGCTATAATAAATGTCAGAAAGGCAGAAAAAACGTACTATCTGGTGTAAAGACTGGACTTCACGTATCTACGTTTTATCGGTGCATGAGGTTGAGTGGCCATAAAGAGGTTGGTCTTCAACCGACATTTCCCCACTTTTAAAACGCGAAAACCGGGTTTTCGCGGCTTTGCACACTGACGGTACGTGGCAATGGGTCGAGAGACTTCAAAAAATCTCCCTCAACCAATCTCTCTCGATCTGGCCCGCGTCGCATCGGCTGCCAAGATCCGGACAACCCTCGTCCCTTTAACCCGAGCACCCTTTTAAATCACCAAAAGTGGCGAACCATTTGGGGTGACCTACGGCAGATATCTGGTTATCCGATAAATGTTACCCATACCCGCCTCCCAAATTCAAAATATGCTATCAGTAAAGAATATTATCAATAATAAAAACCTTTTAGCTCCTTTAAAAATTGACACTTCACTAAACAAAGTGACAAGTAAGGAAACTTGACCAAACTTTTGTAAAATTCATCTTATTATTGTAATAATCGTCTTACTATTGTAATATTCGTATTAATACTGTAAAATTCGTCTTATTATTGTAATTTTTAACTTACACGGAGAAAAATGTTATTCGAAAATACGATCATTTTATTCGTAAAAACGGGACTGAAGTTCTTACGAACAAATTAACGGGGTTTCAATGTTTATTTGCGGGAACATGTAAGAATTTGGTATACGTAATTCTTACAATTGTAATATTCGTATTACTATTGAATTATTCATTCTACTATTGCAGTGTTCATCCTACCATTGTAATATTAGTATTATTGTAACATTCGTCTTACTATTGTAATACTCATCTCACTAATGTAATATTCGTCTTACTATTGTAATATTGGCTTGAAAGTGTATGGCCTGCATTATCTTTAATCAAAGTCCCCGTGTGACCGAGCCAGTGGCAGGTATGTAACGATTCACGTTGGTCCCAGTTGCATGGCGGCCGGTTGTATATTGCATGGTCCACCGACTAATAATATGCAATCTGGTGAAACAGTAAACGGAGCTTTCTTCATAAATTGCTCACTCTGTTCCAGTATTCCAGTTAATAAAGAGCACATAGTTATTTTGTGCGTCAATTTAAGAAAGAAATTCAACCAAATTCACCAAATATCAGATTCTTTATATTGAAAAAGATTTGATACTTTGAAATACTTCTGTGAATCAAAAGCAGTGAAATTTGCGCAGAGAAAAGTTTAAATATAACCGGGTAAGTAAATAATCGTGGGCAGGTAGGTAGCTAAGTTCTTCGTTATAAATAAAAATAAAAATTATAAGGATCAGTAGGTTTATTTCGTGTTTCAACTTAGTTATTCGCATATTATTCCTACTAATAGGTAGAATAATGTGTTCAATTATGATTAAAAAAATGATTTTATTCAGTAATTTTTATTTTGACATTGAAAACGCACAGAGGCCCTAGCACACTCACTTGATAACGATCGATAGGATAACTATCGGTAACTTCTCATCGTTCTCTAGCATGACTACAGATCGCTAACGCATAAGTGACAGCTCACAATGACTAAGTGTCCGTTATTTGTACAACTGTATTCTTGGGTGGAAATATTTATGGAGATTTACGTTTATTTATTTGTATGTCTTTATTAAATTAAGATCCTTATCTTGTACGGTATTATTATAATGCCTAGAGTGGCTGTGGCTGTGTGAATAGTGGCTGTCCGTGAGTTTTCAGTGAGCTAGAGTGCTAAGATTGAAAAAAAACGACGTTACTGATGTTGTTGTAGCTGAAAATGAATTTTATTTTTATTCAAAATTTCAACTTTTTGTATGAAGATCTTTCAGTTCTTTGTATGAAATTCTTTCAGTTTGAACATCCATAAACTGAAAAATCTTCATACAAAAAGTTGAAATTTTGAATAAAAATAAAATTCATTTTCAGCTACAACATCAATAACGTCGTTTTTTTTTTCATTCTTAGCACTCTAGCTCACTGAAAACTCACGGACCGCCCCTGGTACCTACATACATTTTAGAAATACTAATATACAGTAAAACATATAACTTAGAAAACAATCACACATTCATCATTTTAAAATCGACACTGTTTAGTCTCTTTGTCAATGTGTTGCCAATTCTAGTAAGGTGAGTAAACGTAAATACAAAAACACGCATTAACAGGAACTCTTCTCATGCTTAACTTAAATCTTCTACGATGCCATAACAATTATTTATTTTACAAATAGGAATAATAAAAAAGGAAATGATTTAAACTTTTATATTATTAGTATTGCTTTTACATCAACTATGTAATACAAAAATAAAATTGGGCCTAAAAGCGATCCTTGAGTAACTCCCAGGTTGTGTTCCATTGACTGCGATATAGGAGCTTTCAACATTTTTATTACCTGTTTTCTTTCTTGGAGGTGTCTTTGGTCATACTCTTACCACGAATATGTAAAAAAAGACAACAATTAAAGTTTTCGATTAACAGTTTTTGTTATTTTTCAGTGGTGGACGCCCGTCGCTGGGCGCGCGGAGGCGACGTGGAGCGACTGCGCGATGCGGCGCTGGGCGGGCACGCGCACCGCCTTCTCGGGCTCGCCGCGCCCGGACAGCGCGCCCGCTCCTTCCTGCGCGATCTCCCTCAGCTGGCCGCCAAGTGCGACGCGCTGCACGCAGCCGTCACGGAAGGATCGCTGCAAGGACTTAAGGTGAGCTATACGATGTACAATCAATGCCCTAATTAATAACCTCACCTATACACATATAGACTGGGGACGATCGAAACACGTCATGATGGAAACACGTTTTGATTGAAACATCTCAATTTACTAGAAAACTATGATACCTAAGAGTGTGACGCAACACTCGAAACTCCATCAGATCTGTTGCGACCTGTCGAGGTCAGAATGTTACATAAGAGACATTACTGGATTTCGAGCTCAAAAGTAAATATTTACGAAGTTTAAGTTTATGTTTTAACTCATTTTACTCTTGCAGTTTGACCAGCTTTTTATTATATTATCTTCTTTATCTATTTTGGAGTATTTCTATTGTGTTTTCGTGGTGTTAATGTATATTTAAACGACTTATTTTTGACCTGGAAGTATAAAATGCCGCATGTGGAGGTTTGACAACTTGTCTTGGGACGATTGCAACATTTCAATCTGCCATATTATTATGCTCCAGTAATGCAAAATACTCACATTTAATATAACTAAGAGCACTTAATTACAAATAATATAATATACTCGTATATTTAAATATTTGTGATATGTTTAATCACTATTCACGATCTCATTGAGTATATCTACTGTTAAAATAATGAAAATTTTTGAATAAAATTTCTTTAATTATTCTAAAGATATCTGAAGATCGACTCAATTATCCATACATACTGTTTCAATCGTCCACACTATGCCAATAATTGAAACAATCTTCCCATCGTCTTTAAGTGGTTAATGTAGCTTACACGTAAGACGTTACATACGTACGTTGTGGTCACCCAATAAATTTAATTTGGAAACTAGATAGATTATAATTCGTCTAGCGTAAACATATTATCTGTAAATACATAAGATACTTCATTACACATAATTAAAGTAAAATTGTTTCAACCATCCCCAGTCACTCGTAACTCTTATGCACTCAGTACACGCCAAAGATACAATTTACTCGTTCTCCCCAGACATAAAACTGCTGTATTTGAGGGTAGTTTGAGCTATTCATCATCACAACTTTGGAGTAAAATACCACTTTCTATTCGAATATCGACATCGTTGCAGTTGCTTACTGCATAGTCAACCGCACAACATTTTAATTGAAATAAATTACAATAATACCTACTTATGCTTGTGATTGTATTATTTATTTAATTTTAATATCATTTGCTTTATTTTGAATTTCGATTTATACGCTTCAATATGAATTATTTATTATATGTATGATATTATACATATTTTAGTAGAGATACTACTGAAAACCAGCTGCAGCTATAGCTGAGCAGTGACCCATTTGTCAATAGAATCAATGTAAAATAAACAAAAGTAAAAATCTATTGATCTTACAGATTTGATCTAACAACAGACATAAGAAAATACTATGATGCAAATAAAGACTTTGTTTGGATGGTCGCGTTTGCCTTATTCACAGGCAGATATTAGTGATTGTGTTGGGGCTCTTCAAGAATAATAGGTTCTTTTTACAAACTGGTTTATTACTAATATTTACATATTTACATACTTGTGGGTCTCGTTACAGTCGTTGACCGGCTGTACTCCCCGTGAGAATCTTCCCTAACTTGCCCGACATCTGTCGGAACTTGACATAAGCTCTACGCCTACCGACTTCTATCAAAAACAACCAAAACTACTTGTCATTCAAGGACACTACCGATGGTCACAGATTCGACTTTCTGCTATGCGTTAAGATGTACAACTTTCTGCTATGCATTAAGATGTATAACTTTCTGCTATGCATTAAGATGTACAAATTTCTGCTATGCAGATGTACAACTTTCTGCTATGCATTAAGATGTACAAATTTCTGCTATACAGATGTACAACTTTCTGCTATGCATTAAGATGTACAAATTTCTGCTATACAGATATACAACTTTCTGCTATGCAGATGTACAAATTTCTGCTATGCATATGTACAACTTTCTGCTATGCATTAAGATTTATAACTTTCTGCTACGCATTAAGATGTACAACTTTCTGCTATGCAGATGTACAACTTTCTGCTATGCATTAAGATGTACAAATAAATTGTTAATATTTTGTATGACTTGATTCGCAAGGATGTCCTGGATGCCGACCCGATGCGGAAACGCCTGGCCCTGTGCAGAGATCGCGCGGGTGTGGGTCTCCTGCACAAGGCTGTATATTATGACTACGGAGACATCATCACCTTCCTTCTGGACAACTACCCTCAGACAGTGCACATGAAGGACAGTGTGAGTACCTTGATCACTGCTTCCAACTTCATTAAATAGTTATAGTACACGCCAAATTGTAATACCGACCTGACGGTGATTTAAAAATCGTCGCAATAGGCGAGTTTAAGGTCCGAAAAGTCTCCCCGCCCAAGCCTTTCTCTAGCGCATGTATGATTTTACGTATTTTTCTCTTTCGCTCACGTTAATTGTAAAGACACTAAAGTGAATGTACCTGCGCGTGAATGGATCATATCATGTTCAAGATATAGCTACCATTTTGTGACATATACATACATATAACATGACTAAGCATAATACGTCCCGTTTTGAACGAGACCGTCCCTTTGTCCCCAAGGAGAGTTTCAGACGCAAAAACATCCGTTTTCAAAAGCGCGACATCAAATGAAGAACAAAATATTTCAGGGTATGTTATCAGCTTATATAAACTAAGTCCATGTGTGGAAAGTTATTCGCGCTGCTGTCAAATTGAGCAGATTTAATGAGAATACCATATAATAATAATATTAAATTAAAACATTTCAACAAAAAGAAAAAAATGGCTTTAAAATAGCTGAGCTTTTAATTGTGGGACAAAAATGAAGTGTGAGGCTAGCCTCATTTATATTCCAGATATTTTTTGTTTCCAACCTCTTTGTGAAATTCTTGAGAGACTGAAAATGTTTGGTTGTGGTTGGAGAAAGGAAACGAAATAGTAAGGTTGGAAATTACCTGGCTCTCTAGTTCTAGTAGCTATATTTAATTAAGTTTATTTATTTATTTAATTTCTTGAATTTTTTGCAAGCATTGCATCGTTTACATCGGAAATTGTACTTTCTTACCATAGCGATACCTACCGATTTTTAATTTAATATATTATAATACCTTTCTACGTATTATTTTAATACAAATGATTGCAAAATCAATAAATAAAATTATTCTATAAGACAACCATATTAATAATTCACCGGTCAGCCGGTCTTGTCACATGTCCTACTAACAAGTAACTATGTGACTAACATGTACTCCAGAAGGTACGAGTATTATTGCCCTTGGTAGCAACACATCGATTGACACAGATACGACTTGAAACATTTTTAAGAAACTTCAAAACTCTAGTAAATTAATAACGTCTGTTTCAAGTCACGTAGAAAAATTCGACGGCTTCGATATTCCTTTACTTCAATTGTTTTAAATAACTATAATAATGATTATCGTGATTTATTTTTGGGGTATTATGCAGTGTCCATCAACAGGGTACATTGTGTAATCAAAGTAAATAATCAAGTAAATAACTATAATAATGTAAATCGCCTTATGTGCGTGCACTATCTAATATAGGATATCTGCTGTTTAAATTGATCCTCTTTTTAGAGTACCAATGTAGAAATTTTAATTGTTTGTTCTTACTTTCATCGCCTTTGTGATGGACCTGGTCTTGTTACAGTAGAGCGCAGGAATATTTTTTTCATTGTTATGTTTAGAAAACGCGGGAGAATTGAGAAATCGAATACACTAACGACCGCTATTGAAAAGGGAAAGAATAGAAAACCAGTGGTAGAAGGGTACGACCATCACAAGTGGTGAGACGTGACCAGTAGTAGATAGGAAAAGCAGGGGTTAGGATCGTCACAAATGGTAACTGCGAAAATGGTAACAGTAGGGTGACGACCCCGATCATCACAGCCTAAATATTCTTTTCAAAAATAACATTTCTTTTATGGTGATATTTTATTTTTCATCTATCAAGTCGGTTCCCCATTGCTGAGGATCGTGGCACCTACTCCAATTTCCATGGTGGTCAAGGCTCCTCCACTCCTCGCGATGTACCAGATGCCAGTGATACTTGGTCAATCCAGCGCATTGGTGACCGTTCTCTGCTTCTTCTGCCAAACACTGCGGTCAGTTATTATGAGTTTCTCCAAGTTGGAGTCCTCCATTTGACGATCAACGTGTCCAAAGTATCTTAAGATATATTTTGTAGGCAGATAGTTGAAAGCCTATATATTGTGGATGAATAGCTATTCCAGAATGGACATCTATCAAAAAATGATAATTTTTATTTTTATTTGTTCGATATTCTTACTAATAACTGTGATAAATATGCTCCAGATAGTTTACTTAAATAATATTAAAAAAAAACAAAGAAATTTTTGCCACAAAATCCGTTTGTATTAAATATATATTTAACACTCTGGTCTAGACAATAATTTTTTAAAGCAGTTGGAAGTTTCTTTCAGATTTTAACATTACAAATCGACATAAATAGGAATTTAAAATATCAAAATGTATTTATGAAATATTTAACTAACTGAAGTGTGCATAGTTTGTTTTAATATATATGTACTTTTCATTGAACTGCCCTTTAAATTTTCATAATTGTATAATGTTGTCCTTCCCGAAATGAGCTTTATTTACTCAATGGGAATAACGTACCTATTATAAATATTATGTATAATTTTGTAATATATTTTATCGCAAATAATTTTTTTTTTAAATGTTTGATCCCAAACATAGCTACAGTTTTTTAAATTGCTATCGAAATATAAAAAATGTTAATTTCGGGATGACTGGACAGCTGGACACAGTGGACACGCTTAAGAGGCAAGACTTTGAACGACACGCGGAACACCCGCGTCTGTCATTCTGTCCCGCTCACAAAAAGCTCACGCACACTTACAATACATGCGAATGCGAAATGTGCGAATGAGACAACGCTCAAATTTACCTACAGAAATCGCTCGAAAAGGGGTTTATGGAGAATACACTTTTCTACACCGAAACTTTCACAAAATTGAAATTTTAAAAAATATATATTTTTTAGAAAGAAGAAGCTACGTCGGTAGCTTTTTATAATTTTATAATTCTTTATGAGAGTTGAGTTAGCAGCACTTTTCCCTTAAATAATATTTTTTGATAATGAATTTGAATGTTTACGTTAATACGAAACGCATCGAAAATTCGAAAACATACCGACATATTTTTTACCCTCTAGAAGGCAGTATAAAAAAATATATTCATTTTGTGCAATTTTCGATGTAGAAAAGTGTTTTTTCCCGGGCGTCCTTTTTGTATGGGCCGAAAAGCGAAGTCTATCGTCTTAATACGAATAGTTATTAGAAAAAACCTTTTGATCCACTTTAATTACTCTAAAATGTATCGTAAAGAGAGTTCTTTTTCGTGTGTTTTTTAACACAAAATCGTAACACACAGTGTCGAGTTTACTTGCGGTTTTTCTGAAGGGTGCATAAAAATAAATGCGTGTTAATATTTTAATAAAAGCCGCCCCAAATTCGTGGCAAAACTTTTCTAACCTTTCTTAATCATCGAGCGAGCGTTCACCATGTTTGTATTACTAACCCAATCAGTAAAATGCATCGTCACAAAAGGTCAGGCTTTGTTTGAAAACAGGTTTTTTTATATGTATTTAGGTCAATATCGTTTTAATAATGGTTGCAACGGAAACGGAAGACGATTTCTTTAGAAGTCTTTAGTTTAAAAAAATGATTTTCAGTAACGAAATTAACGAATATTTTTGTTGTTTTTTTTCAAAATGTTTCTGGCTTTTACCCTTCAAGGACGTGCTAAACCACAATTTCAAATTATGGAGAGAGGAAAGTTGAATTTATATATTTATTTTATTAAAATGGGCAAATTTCACAATTATATGGAAGATTTGAGTCGAGTTCAGACTTAGAAGAGATGAGATATTGAATAAAGGGGAGGCAATTTTAGATAAGGCTTGATAGAAGAGAGGATATTTGTTTAGAGAGGGACAACCAAAAATATCTAAAATTCCCACTTCTATTCCACAGAATGTACAATCAGTACAGTAATCAATCCTTGTTCTGCCGGTATTTCAATGGAAGATGCTCCGAGGAACTAGCATCAATGATTCCCTCGGCACCAGTGCATAGTCGGGAAACACGCCAAACGCGCGCCCAGCTTATTTACACGGTTTTTTTTTTTTAAATTTATTTATAAGAAAAAGATTTTACATTACAAGTGATTACATTATTCAAAGTTATACAATTATTCATTATTATTCTACTATTCCATAAGTTTTAGCTCTAGGAGCTCGTGACATGACAACGGGTCACATGACAACGGGTCACATGACAACGGGTCACATGACAACGGGTCACATGACAACGGGTCGTTTCTACAACTGGTTCTTGAGTTCAACAACTCGGCTGTGGAACGGTTTGCCGGCCTCTGTGTTTCCTCCTTTCTACAACATGGGTCTCTTCAAGAACCATGTTCACTCCTTCCTCTCCTCAAAAAGACCCTCCACACAGCATCTCACTAGATGACATAGGCCTTGAGGGAAATTATTTTTCTCAGGGCCTCCTGTGTGGAGTTAATGCAACAAAATATATCAGGGGAGTCAATGACGTGAATTTTAAAAGGATGAGAAGGGACAATGTAAAGTTCTCATTCGACTAAGTGAGGAAACATATTTTTTGCAAAAGTGGGAGAATTGTAGAAACTACGGTTTTGATAGGATAGTCCTTTTTTTGCATAGTTTTGTTTTGAGGCATAGTAGGCTCCCTTTTTTTTTTTTTTATAGAGAAACCTCACAAGAGTCCCAACTGCTCCCTTCCGGAGCCAGTGAGACTATGGCATCCCCAATTGGAGTATGTTGTGAGGCTGAAGGTAAGTAAGGAAGGGAAGGAGATGGGGAAGAGGAAAGTGGGAAAGTGGGAAAGTACCTGGCTATTCAGATCTAGTCACTAAACACGGCTAAAGCCATTATTAAGCAACGATTACTGAGAGTATCTTCCACTCTGGAACGTGCCGCAAATATAACATATATTATTTTTATTAATTAATTGTGAAATAACACAAACTAATCAAATAAAATTTATTTGCGCACGCCGGGTTCGAACCCGCGACCTTCCGAATGGGAGTCAAGTGCCTTACCACTCAACCACGGACGGTCGTGACTAACAATGTGCCAATACTCTGCCCAAACATTGCAAGATCTATCTTTTAGAATGGAAAAATATCAGATAGGGGAATGTGGTTTATGAGGGTAACAACATGGTCGAATGCTTCTTGTTTTGCTGAGGGATCCGCAATATCCAGTTATATATCAAGTTACCCACGATTCAGGAACTTAAATCAGAGCTACGTTTTTTCGAGAGCTTTGAATGGAAGCTATCAGCATTCGAATAAGACATACAAAGTTATCATCGGGATGAAGAAGTGGACTGTATTTAAGTTTTCTGAGGGAACTGAGAATCAGAGAGTTCAAAAGTATTTATAAAATTATTTTTGTGGTTACCTGTAAAATAATTCGTATTCGTGGAAAATTACATAATTCTTACAATAACATGATGAAAACGGTCGGCTAAACAGCAAAAAAATAAATGGCACCTTATTTAATTTTAAGCTAAAGCTTTGTTTAACACAACAAAAACGATTTAATTTCGTGTTATATTAGAACATTCAAACAGCTATTTCAAAACGCCAATCGATAAAGATCTCGGACAGAACGTAAACACCGAACTCCACAGTGGATTTTCTCAAATTTCAAATTTAATTATTAAAATTCCGTCGCACGAATATCTCCAGTTTTCCAATACCACTCATTTTGATTGCCTCCTAAAGTATTCCGTTCATAACAAAATGACAAATATTGGTTTAAGTCATGTAAAGAATAAAACGAAATTCTAGAAAAGGCTTCTGCTGCGAATATTTCAGCTGTTTAATACACATTTTTATTTTTTTAACTCAATGAGTAAACCTCAATTTGTAAAATTAAATTAATTAAGTCAATATTAGCGACTCTCAAACGAAAATTGGGAACCGAAAATCAGAAAAAGATACGGTCACATTTAGGAATCGAACCCAGGACCTTAGCCTTGCGGGGCGGTGCTCTGCCACTGAGCCAGTGGGACCCTATCCCTTTTGGTCATATTTAATACCTTTAAATTAATATTGAATATCTTATTTAATTTTTCTGTTTCAAATTTTCGATTTGACTGTCGATATATCGTCTTTAAATAATTAATTAAGTATTACAATTTGATATTTTATGTACCCAATAAGTTAAAATAAATATTCATCCTAAACAAGCAGAAAAGTCAATAGATATT
The DNA here is from genome assembly GCA_951813805.1 of Limnephilus auricula. Taxonomy (NCBI): domain Eukaryota; kingdom Metazoa; phylum Arthropoda; class Insecta; order Trichoptera; family Limnephilidae; genus Limnephilus; species Limnephilus auricula. The sequence continues at coordinate 31,800,946 of OX638398.1, read as the reverse complement.
GCATATTAAATAAAAATGGATAATTTTACCCAAAACACTATCTAGTTGTATAATGTGTCTAATCTTGTAATCATACGTAAAGATAGCAGCCAGTAAAAAGATGCGCAAAGAAAACCAAGATAATGTTGATAGATATAATTTTAGATTTTCACAGCCAAAAGAATTATACTGATTTATTTTTGCAAACGTTTCGGACAGAGTTACAGTGTCATCACTGTCATCAAGGTAGATGTGTGCCCAGATGATGTCACACATCTGTTCTGATCCTGATAATGGACACTGTAACGCCGTCCAAAACGTTGGCTAAAGGTGGAGGTAGCCCAACACGGCATAATAACCCAAAAATAAATCACTATCATAATGTAGATAGTTCGAAGTCGAAGTATGCTACAGTTAGATATGACAGAAGGGGACACATTAGCTCAGTGGTAGAGCACCTTTCCAGCAAGGATAAGGTCCTGGGTTCGATTCCCAGATGTGATCGTATCTTTTTCTGGTTTTCTGATTCAAATTTTCGATTGAGAGTCGCTAATATGGGAATGCTTTTTGGATCAACTCTGCATCCATAACAATAAATAATATTTATGTTTTTTTTAAACTTATTGAGTAAAACCTCGAATTGTAACATTTTTAATTAATGAAGACAATATTATCGAAACTCAATCGAAAATCTGAAACAGAAAAATCAGAAAAAAGATACGGTCACATCTGGGACTCGAACCGAGGACCTTCGCCTTGCCGGTGCGCAGTCTACCAACTAAGCTAATATTTCCCTATCCGATTCAGTCATATTTGACTGTATGAGACCAACATCATCTTCTATTCCGTAACGCATATTTTATTGGCTGCTGTCTTCATGCATGATTGCAAAATTCAAACCCGAACTAAATTCTATATAGATAGTGTCTTGGATAAATCCATCAATTTTTATTTAATATGCGACATCTATTGACTTGGTTCGAGCCCTAGATGTGACCGAATCTTTTTATTTAATATGAGACATTTATCGACTTGGTTGGAGTCCTAGATGTGACCGTTTTTTTTATTTAATATGCGACATCTATTGACTTCGTTGGAGTCCTAGATATGACCGTATCTTTTTATTTAATATGCGACATCTATTGACTTGGTTGGAGTCCTAGATGTGACCGTATTTTTTTATTTAATATGCGACACCTGTTGACTTGGTTGGAGTCCTAGGTGTGACCGTATATTTTTATTTAATATGCGACATCTATTGACTTGGTTGGAGTCCTAGATGTGACCTATTGAGTTTCGTTAATATTGTTTTCATAAAAAATAATAATAAATAACATATTGTAATGTGAATGGCGATGCAATATTCTAATAGATGATTTCCCAATGCAGGAAGGTCGTACGCCCCTGCACTACGCGGCTGCGTGCTCCGACCCGGCGGGGGTTTCTGGGGCTCTGCTGGCCGCAGGGGCCGAGCGTGCCCCCTTGGACGTGCGGCAGCGCGCCCCCGCCTACTACCTGCAGCACCCGGGGGCCCTGCGCATGCCTGAACCGCAGCCGCCCACGCCCCAGCAGTGTGAGTCACAAATACTACCTTTTTATCATTAATCATTACTTATATATCTGAATACTCCACTGCCCAACATAAATACGCAACCAGCGCACACACACTATCATTCTGACTGTATAAAAAATATATTTTATTTAAACTAAAAAAATACTCCTTTGCCCAACATAAATACTCAACCAGTACACACGCACAATCATTATAATTTCATTTAAAATAATGTTTTATTTAAACTGAAAAAAAAATATATGTGAATACTGCCCAACAAAAATAATCAACCAGGGTATACACACTATCATTCTAATTTTATTAAAAATATATATATATTTAAAAACAAAAACATATTTGAATACTCCATTGCTCAACATAAGTAAATATTCCCAGTTTGAACACATCTTTTAGACAGCGAAATATTAAATTCTATGCTACGAAACTATACAATGCTCTACAAATTCAAACAAAAAAAAACGGAAATGAATATATTTAAATCAGAGTAAAAACATGACTGAGAAAACAAATTGATGATCAACCTACAATCAATATGATGACGATGTACAATCCTGAAACGAAATACAAAGTTTAAAAAACTACAGGCCGCAGAACAGGAAACCCTACTGAGGAGGACTGTGAAAAAAATTATACTTATGATATATATATTATGTATACTTTATACCTATATCATTTTTACAAACTTTATCATTGAAACTAATAAAAAAAACATCTGGGCGATTAAACATCTCGGTACTCGTCCTCCTGGAAAGGTGTTCACGAAACATGCACACACATTTTACAGTAATTACATCCAGAAAACTTCCCAGACTACAAAGTAACCCGACAATTCTTGAATTTATCTTATACTATTGGCATCATTATAAGTAGGGCATGTTATTTTTGCAATTATAATTGTATTTTTATTTCAATTTATTTATTTCTATTCTTGTACATACATTTCATATTAGTAGTATAAAAAATGTTAATATTGAGTTACAGGATGTAAAAAGGTTATTAGTGGCATTTTGTGACACCTCTCTCGAAGAACCTGTGCTGAGGTGTTCGCATGTTTTAGATTAAGTGATATTTTGTCTTCATAAGTAAAACACAGTATCCTTCTTGATATTGTCAACAAGGGCACTGTGGTTCGACCCATTGCGGCATTTTTTCCGACGCTTTGGGCCAATCGGCCATTATCTATATAATATAATAAGCTAGGTTTCCTATCCACACACACACACAACATTCTAACACAGATACTTATCGCGATAAAAGTTTTAAAATTAATTTTCCTCTTCAAAACATTTTTTCGCTTCGAAGATTTTCACCAGTTTTAACGTTCGTGGAAATTCAACTAAATGAATAATCGAATTTGCTCGCAAATCTCCTTGGAGACATCATACAAAAAGTGTACCTTCATATTATTCAGGACAGAATAACACCAAATCAAACATTAGATACATTTCTTTGTAATGAGAATAAAAAAATAATTACTTAAGAGGGTATTACCAGAGAATACCGGAAATTAGTCCTTTTTAAATCAAATTCTAGACGCATTGACTTTTACAAAAAAACATAAATTGATTTTGAAAGATTGTTATTTTATCTGGTACGCGCATTTTAAAATGTTGAAAAACTAAGTTTATTTTTAATATACTAAGGTTAAACCGTTGGTCATTGGCAGATTTGTTCAATTTTCAAACGATAGATTCTATTAAACAACACAAATTTCAAAATCATTAAAAAATAAATCCGAGAACGTGTTTTGTGACAAAAATACCTCAGTTTTTCTATTTATTTTAGGTATTACAAACTAAAATTTTATTTTTTTTACACACCTATTTTGCGTAGACATTATTGAAAAATCATAAATACTTATGATCAAAAAATATTTACAAAAAGTACACGGTGTGAAAAAAATGTATCATCACGCGTTAGAGCAATTTTATATCTTACTTGAATGTAGGTATATATTAAACAATTTTTTAATGAAATAAATTCGATATTTAGTTATTAGTTTATTAGTATGTAACTTTTGGTACGGAGAATAATCATTTTTTCTCATCGGAAATCGCAAGGTAAATTAAAATCATTAAAAAATAAATCCGAGAACGTCTTTTGTAAAATAAAATATTTAAAAAAAAAATCATACTTATTTTCTTTAGACATTATTAAAAAATCAAAAATATTTATGATCAAAAAATACTTACAAGAAGTACACGATATTTAATAATTTATCATTGTGCGTTTTAAGCATTTTTATTACTTACTTGAATGTAGGTATATAGTAAAGCAAGTTTTGAATGAAATAAATCGATATTAAATTTTTAATTTAAAAAATTTGACACGGGAAATAATCGATTTTTCTCATTAGAACCTCCCAGTACAGTTGCAAGCATTTTTAAACTTTTTTTCTCAGCCGCTGTACAATCGCTCTTAAATATAACGAACAGCATATCATCCAATAAGTTTCCCCAATTTTTCTACAAAATCAAACAAAACGAAAAACTCTTCCACTTGTGGTCACTGATCACTCAGCCGAGTAACCAACCAATCCCTCACCCCGCCCCCTAACTGTCCGATACCTACTGATTTTTAATGTTTCTGGTTGAAAAAAACATCGAAAAAGTCACCGAAGACCAACATGTTTTTTTTTTTTTACTCCAAATAATGACAGGAATCACTGGTTAAAGTAAGTCAAGTACGTCCCTTAAAACCCTGTATATAAATTAGTCGAAATTTCACCACATAATTTCTTATACTCAGCCATAATATTTTATTACTATTAATTACTTGTTGGAATTGTTCTAGATAGGTGAAAGCCAACTGTATTTTTTTCAAGATCACAAACTTGAGCTTTTTTATTATCACAACCCACGCACTACCCACTTCGTAGCGCCTGCTAAATAGGTATATGTTTATATAAGATTTATTTTTAATTATTAACTTTTTCATCCGCCCAAGGAGCTTTTACATCGGGTATATAATATTATTATTTATTACACGGGAGTTTGCAATAATATCTTCTTAAATTACTATTACGGTAGTTTAAAATTGGATAAAATTTAAACGAAAAATAATAATTAAAAGAATGTACCGAAATTATCAGATATAATATGTTGACATAAGAAAATAATTTAAGTAAGGCTTGAACATTTAATTATTACAGAAAAAATTTCGAGTTCATTTGTATTTTTTTTTTTTTTGCCAAAAAACTATGTAAGCGACTAATTGGCGAGATTGCTACATAATTTGTTTGTGACTGAAATTTTAAGAGTAACATAATTTGATGGTGACATTGAAATTTTATCTTATGTACGAGTAACTATCAAAATATGAAGGTTAAATGTCACGATAGCACACGTTAAGGGATGGAAATTTTGGAACCGGAGAAAAATGTAAAAAAAATCAACCCTTTGTTGTTCAAGTTTGTTATTAAAATTTATTTTCAATTTTCAGTCCTCTTGGGCCAGCTAATAGCCAATTTCAGAGAAATGCGTACCTGAGCACCACCAAAAGTCAATAGAATGCATGGTCATCAACAGTGCAAAATCTTCATTTAGTAATTTTGAATTAGCTTAGCTATAGGTCAGCAGATTGGTTCGGTCTGCGGGCACATTTCAATGCTTTCCCGTGGTCAGCTGTCTGTTTTCGGACTTCGGATCCCTCAAGATGTGCCCAGGAAATTGGTGAAGTCATCACATCCGCAATGGATGGCTTCATTCAATCCACTGTCAAGGAAACTGGTGTGGGCTCAAAGCCGTGGTTCAGTCGACAATGCTCCGAAGCAGTTCGGCGAAAAAACGCGGCTTACCGAGCCTACAACACATCTAGAACATCCGAAAACAGAGCAGCATATAACAAATTGGCAAAGGAATGCAAGAGGATCATAAATAGGTCAAAGTTCGAGCACGACCTGCAGATCAGCAAAAAGCTGGCTGCATGCCCGCATGGCAGCAGAGCCTTCTGGTCGCTTGCGGGCTCAATAGGTCGCAATTTCTGCAAATCCAGTCTGCCACCTCTTACCAGACCTGACGGCTCACTAGCAAACACCGCCACCGAAAAGGCAAACCTATTAGGTAAAATGTTTGCGGATAACTCAACCCTCGATGATCAAGGTGCAGTCCCGACGTCGGTTCCTCACTGCGGTTTCTATATGAAAAAGCTGAGGATCCGGCATCGGGATGTGCTCCAGGTTTTACGAGGGCTTGATGTTAATAAAGCTAGTGGGCCTGACGGAATCCCCGCCCTGGTATTGCGGAGGTGCGCTGCAGAAATAGCTCCGATGTTGACGAAGCTTTTCAAAATGTCCCTGAATTCTGGCTCTGTACCCTCTGGTTGGAAAAAAGCGGTTATCCATCCTATCCCAAAGAAGGGTGACCGCTCCAACCCGGCCAACTACCGCCCCATAGCGATCACATCAGTTCTATCCAGGGTGATGGAACGGGTGATCAACGACAAACTGCTCACATACCTCGAGAAGAACAAAATTATTAACGACCGTCAATACGGATTCCGGCGGAACCGCTCGTGCGGTGATCTTCTCGCGTATGTGACGCATGTTTGGGGGCGGTGCCTGGAACGTTTCGGTGAGACCCAAACGGTCGCACTGGATATTTCCAAGGCTTTTGACCGGGTCTGGCACCGAGGACTTGTCAACAAACTGCCTTCTTACGGACTTCCCGCATCCTTGTGTACGTGGATTGCCGACTTTTTGAGGGAGAGGTCGATTCAGACGGTTGCTGATGGCTTCACCTCTTCCTCGCACTCGATAAATGCTGGCGTCCCACAGGGATCGGTTCTGTCTCCGACTTTGTTTTTGTTGCACATCAATGACCTTTTGACATGTGCACCAATTCATTGCTACGCGGATGACAGTACAGTCCATGATAGCTTTTTGTTTGACAAGCCCCCAAAGGGTGCACAAATTCCAACGGCTCGGAGGGCTTTGAAGCAAAGAATGGACGGTTACCTCGAGAGTGTTTTCTCTTGGGGTAAGAATAATCTCGTCGAATTCAATGTTTCAAAGACCCAATCATGTCTGATTACGTCTAAAAGGGATCGAAATGACAATCTAGTCTCCTTCAACGGTAGCATTCTTCCAAACAGGTCCTCCATTGATATGCTCGGTGTAACTCTAAGTGACCAGCTCAGGTACGGGGGCTCCATCGAGGCCAGAGTTAAGTTGGCCTCTCAGAAACTGGGCGTACTGTACAGGGCCCGCAGATACTTTAATTGTACACAACTGCTAACCCTGTACAAATCGCAAGTGCGCCCCACTGTTGAATTTGGCAGCCATCTCTGGTCTGGAGCCCCGATGTACCTGAAAAACGCCCTCGACTCTGTGCAGAAACGGGCGGTCCGCTTGATAGATTCTCCTGTCTTAACAAACGGATTGCAATCTTTAGAGCACAGGCGTCGGGTGGGAATGCTATCCTTGTTCTACCGGTATTTCAATGGAAGATGCTCCGAGGAGCTAGCGTCATTGATCCCCTCGGCACCGGTGCATAGTCGGGAAACACGCCAAACGCGCGCCCAACATATGTACACAGTTGACATTTGTCACATGAGAACGGGACGCTTCTACGACTCGTTTTTGTGTTCAACAGCTCGGCTGTGGAACGATTTGCCGGCCTCTGTGTTTCCTCCTTCCTATAACATGGGTCTCTTCAAGACCCACGTTCACTCCTTCCTCTCCTCAAAAAGACCCTCCTCACAGCATCTTCAAAGATGACATAGGCCCTGAGGGAAATTATTTTCCTCAGGGCCTCCTGTGTGGAGTTAATATAAAAAAAAAAAAAAAAAAAGCTTACTTAGTAAATGCAAATCTAAGCAAGTAATAAAGTTAAAAAATCATCACTCCAACTTACCGCAGGGTTCGGCAGATAGGATAAAACTGCTCATATTCATTCGTTCATATACATCTTTTGATCGCCTCTTACCTCTATCACACAAACTCTTATTTCGACTGTTATAGTAATTGATTCACTTGAACGTGCCGTTCCAACGCATCATTTTTTCTCCCTACATCAAATTGATTCAAAAATACTCTTTTTCCTCCGAATAATTTAGTATCTCTGTCGATGAATATCGAATATTACTAAATCTTCCACAACTAACAGTTTTTTTTTTAATTTGGCAAGTAATTCTAAAATTATTAATATATATTTTTTTATTGTTATTAAATTTAATTTGTTAAAAAATCTAATAACCCGAAAGCTAGTTTGATAAATGAACAAAAAAATATAATTCGCTCGCTACTCTTAGATATATGGTTATAATATTCCATAAATAAAACATTTACTACAATAAATTTGACATACATAAACTTGTGGTCGATACTACAGTTGTAAGCATTTTTAAACTTTTATTCTCAGCCGCTGGTCAATGGCTTTTAAGTATATTTATAAACAAAACGTATTCAAACTACACTAGAAATAAACATCATATGTGTTTTTTTAAAACGATTGTCTGGGATATTGAACTATATTCAAAAAGAATTTGACTAGATATAACAGTTTAGCCCTATAAAATTAGAACAATCAATACTTTTAATCTCGATATTTTTCTATTAAAAAAAATTTGACAAGAAATTACTGTTCATCGTCATAAATTTAGGACTCTCAATTCTTTAATTCAAGTTTTTATCTGTATTATTTAAAAAAATATACCAAAACAAATTCAAAAAGAATTTGATAAGAAATTACTATTCATTATCCAAAAACAGTCAAATTGGACAGTAACTTAATAACTTATAACTAAACTCGACAGTTTTTTCTATTTAAAATAATGTGGTTCAAATCAATTGGAGTCATTAAATTGATTGCCACAAGACAAGATTACTAATAAAACATACGTTTGGACGAATGCTAAGTGCTTGTTCTTGTACATAACAAGTCCTGACGTGTAACATGTGCTATCAAATAGGTCACCATTGATTAGTGTGGGAATTTTCACATAGCTACCAGTGTATTTTATATCGACCGAATATTTTTTGTCCAATCGATGATGTCTGCCATCGTAGATGCCAATCAGGTACGCCTACTGTTGTTTTGTGGTAAAAAATTATACCTGTAAAAACCGTCGAACATACTTTCCATAAAATTGTGATTTAAATACATAAATAATTATAATTATTAACTCGAGCTGAAAATAGTGAAATTGGTGTAGAAATTCTGGGCATGAAAATATATGCAAATTTAACGACGCTTAAAAGCTTAGAAGTCGAAGAAGTTAGAAGAAAATTTTGAGTTGAACGAACAAATAAGTATGACCCCGTAGAATTAAGATTTCCAAAATAATATTTATTAATAATAATTCAATATATTAAATATAAAATTATATATTAAATATATAATTCCTATATATTGGTGACCGAAGAACTAAGAATCATACAACATCAACACCTATTTTGAAAAAGTGATGACATTTGTTTTTTTAATGAATCTAGAGGTTGTGTTAGGTTAGGTTGTCTCTCAAAAAAATTTCTTAACTTTGACTTTTCTTGACTAACTTTTTGACAGTTAGAGCAAAGCATTTAAAATTGCACTTTTAAAAAATATACTGCTTTTGGCTAGCACGGTATTATTTTTTTTAATATAAATTTCAACCTGCAATTACATAGGTGAGTTTCTAGTTTTAGTAAATGATATTTCAGAAGTTCGGGTTCATACAGCGAACAACACAACACAAAAAAAATATTTGTGTTCGAAGGTGAGAGTTTTTACTTCATTTAAAGCTAGCTAGGTAGGTAGAATCCGGTCCGAATCACATCAGAATCCGAACACCTTAAAACGTCATAATTATATCAGACAGTTTTATTATTATTAGAAAAACATATTTTTAATTAACTTTTTTATTTAAAGAAAATTCAAACTAGTTTCGTCAACTACGCGACATTTTCAGGGGACTTAATAAAAATTACAAATAAAAATATATACCCATATATGTACATATTACAACACTTTCGTCTTTTAAGGTTCAATGGAAAACGAATACACGAAGAAAATATATTGAACAGTTAAGAGGGTATAACCGGAGAATACCTAAAATGTTCCCTTTAAATCAAATTCTTGACGTATTGACTTTTTTTTACAAAAAAAACATAAATTGATTTCGAAAGATTGTTATTTTATCTGATAAAGTTATTTTTCAGATTTTTTTTAGTTAAATTACAATCATTAAAAAATAAATCCGAGAACGTGTTTTGTGACGAAAATACCTCAGTTTGTCTATTTATTTAAGGGCTTACAGACTAAAATATTTCTTTTTTTTTACACACTTATTTTGCTTAGATATTATTGAAAAATCATAAATACTTATGTTCAAAAAATACTTATAAAAAGTACACAGTATGAAAAATGTATCATCACGCGTTTGAGCAATTTTATTTCGTACTTGAATGTAGGTATATATTAAAGCAAATGTTTAATGAAATTAGGTCGATATTTAGTTATTAGTATGTAACTTTTGAGTACGTCAATCTTTCTCATCGGAACCGTCCTGTACAGTTGCAAGGGCACGATCGCAAGTTGAAATTTCAATTCTCTGCCGCTGGTTAATGGGTCTTAAAATGAAATCAATTGGGCATCATAAAGCTTGAAAATTGATTGCCAATTCCCTAAGTTCCTATTTTAAAAATATCAGATACATTATAGAATTGGATATTTTTCTGCGCTCTAATCTACAATCTCAAATTGAAAAGGAAATCATTTTTATCGCGCAATCAATTTCTAAGCAATCAAAAGTATATTAACCGTCGTTGAACTCACCTAGAATTCCGCGTTTGACATTACAGCAACCATTAAGAGAGACATAATAACTCATTTCAGGTTTTATGTGACATAAAAATAGAAAAACAAACATTGGCCATAAATGTGACATCCTTTTGAAGGTATAAACAAATAACTTAGTTCGTTTCCACAACAAATTCGAGCGCAGAAGCAGTAGAGTCGAGCCTGAAAGCTCCGGAATGTCGGCCATAAGAGGTGACTTCAGGAAAGCTATGTTGAAGGGTCGCGTCCATTCCTTTTTCGAAACGGTGGTGTTCTAAAAATATTAAAATTGGAATTTGGTTTTCAATTCAGTTTGAGAGGCGGTTAATTGGATAACCAACACCCCTTCCATAAGCGACCCCAAGTGGTTCGCTACGTTTGTTCATATAGCAGGGGTGGCCGGGTTCAGGGGAGGGTTTGTCTAGGTCTTGACAGCGAATGTGAATGCTAGTTCGTGGTGGGTCGGAGCGGGGGAGACTGGTTGAAGGAGACCTTTTGAACCCTCCAGTCGGACTCTCTCGACCCATCGCCTTGCACCGCAGTGGGCATGATGGATTCTTACGTCCGTCACTCCTGGACGCATTGTCCCCTAGATCGTACCCACCCTTCATATATTTTTCCTTCTCAGAACTTCCTCTGCTTATTTTAGCTAAAAAGACCCTCAACACGGCTTTCCCCAAAGATGATATATGCCCCGAGGGATTTTTTTCACCAGGGCCTCCTGCGTGGCGATAATGTAAAAAAATTTGGAAAGTCAGTTTTTGAAAGCTTTGATTTTTCTACATTATTATTTTAGTTTTTCTAATGTTTTTTAGTATTTTAAAGAAAATAACATTAGAATAATTTGATTTAAATGATTTTTATAGTATTAAATTCAATAATATAATAAGAACAATACAAAACTTTATTTTTCTTATCTACAAGTAAGTGGAATATATAACGGTGGAATTCCACAAAGAATTTACCCGTTTAAACAATAAAAAAAACTTGTAGTTTTTTTAATGATTAATCTTTTTGTAAAAGGGCTATTGTTTTTGATAAAAAGTAATTAAAATAACAAACGCAAATTCCCTGCCGAGATAGGCAGATATGTTGTAAAGACCCACATGTCTGTCTTGGTATAAACACCTTGCTTTATTTACATTCAATACACAATCGTATCATAAAAACTTTTATATTATTCAAAACTCTCGGCATGACCCGATATCTCCATTCAGGAGGCCCTGAAGAAAATAATTTACCTAGAAAGGTCCTATGTCACCTTTGGGGATGCTGTGTGGAACATGTTTTAAAGGAAAGGAATCAGAGGAAGTTCTTTGATGGAGAAACGTATGAGGGGTAGGTAGGAATCTGGGGGTCAATGGGTCGGGAGAGCCCAACTGGAGAGGCCAAATGGTCGCCCTTAACTAGTCTACGCCACGCAGTAAATAGGTAGATGAATCCTCCGCCAAGACCTAAAAAACCTCACCCCGTCAACCCGGGCACCCCTGCTAAGCCACCAAACAGAGGTATTTGTTATCCAATAAATGGTTCCCAGGGCGGCGATACCCATATCCGCCTCCAAATTGAAATTATTCGATCGTTCTATGGCTTCTTGTGGCATCCCTTTCTTCTGACTAAAACCAAAAAAAAATATTTAAAAATACTTTTTATTTCCTTCCAAATTTTTAATGATCAAAATAATTTAACCAGTAATTAAATTATTTTTTTATAAAAACGTATTTTATGTTGATTTCAAGTTGTCAAATGAAAAATCGTTGTAAAGTTATCATCTAGAAGAAATTTTTAGTCAGTAAAATTTATTAAAAATCAACCACAGTTTGAAAATGGTTTTGTAAACCGAAACAGCTGTAATGAAAATACAAATCTATAATACTTGCAAAACTTAATAATAACATTATTAAAATTAATTTAAATTAAATTTTATTTTAAATTAAATGGAGTTCTACGAATTAAACGCTAAACCAATAAATACAGTTAAATTTAGTTCACGTAAAACACCATCGATTTACAATGTTGAAATGCCCTGCTTTGCACCATAGCCTCATATCCGCCACCTCCTGCTAGTATTTAGAAACACGTCAAGTAAAGAACCTCACAGTTTAAGCTCCAACCTGCTGATTCTACGTACACTCTATTATTCATCGAAAGCTCACTTGTAAAATTCTTTCTTTAACATTATTACTTACTTAATTTAACTTAACATAGCATTCGAATTCATTAATAACTTATTATTTAATTTACTAATCGCTTACTGCAATTTTAAAATACATATTGCGAGAAATTCACTTTGTTTTTATCTGCATTGTGAATCGTTATAATCTGATCGAAATATCTTTATTCAAATTAATATCGCTCTTTGGTTTCATCTTCAAGTCTTTTATTATATTATTCATTGTTTAAAACAAAGAACCAATTGACTTTACATTATTTGTAAACTGAAATCGATTAAATTACAATAATTCATTGAATATTTAAAGTTAATTTTCACTATCTGTGTAAGTTCTGTTCTAGTTTTGTGATTATTTTAGTTTTATGAAGCAACTGGCCTATAATGATATAATAAAAGAACTTCAATAAAACTTACAGAGACTGTGAAATATAACTTCAAATATTTGATTAATTGTTCAATTTGTTTTAAACAACCCGTCGTAAAGATGCTGTTACACAAATCTATTGAAATATTTTAATAAAGTTTGGTCACACTGAAGTCTTTCTCATATTGTTTTAAACAGTATTTGTAATTGTTTTCCTATGACAGTATTCATTTCTTTAGTTTCGTGGATGTATTATGTTTTTGCAGTGTTAGTTAAAGTTTTAAAATAATGTGATTGACAGTTCCGTGCAAGTAAAGTTAAAAGGAACGTGAATGGTTTACTCAGGAGAAACTTTGATAGAAGTAGTGAACACCTTTATAAACTTCGGAGGGGACAACATGAAACACAGTCGGGAACGCAAGGACGATGCTAGCGGTAAACTAAATCTTATCTTATTTTATATGCATGTATCCTTTTATTTATCAATGAGAAACAAGCAATACAATCAAACAAATAATACATTTATTAGGATTAAATTCTTTATGACATTATACGGTGATTAGTATTTTTTAACATTAGCTCTACACAGGAAGCCCATAACCACTGGAGCGACAGAGCAATTAAAATATTTATTAATAGTTTCGTACTCCGCCTACTGGTTAATACGGAATATTTTTAATTCAAACAGTTAGATTTTGCTTTATTATTACGAAAATTGAGTATTTATGTCGGGGGAGACGAAAAAACATTCATTTTATATTTTAATAGCACAAAATAGGTTATTAGGTTCTTAGGCTAGGTAAACTAAGTAATTCATGCGTATTTAGATTGAAAAAAAAATCACAAATATCAAATCCAAAGAAATGGCGGCAAAGGAAATGTTGCGCTCCGTATTATCCGTGCGTATCCGTGTATCGAACTTCGAATTCCGTATTATCCGGTAAGCGAGTAGTAAATCTTTACCAAATATTTTTTCTCGGATAAAGGAAATTTTTCCTACCACATTAAAAAAATCATACTTCCGAATTTGAATATGGAGACATACAAACTGATTATAGTTCTTTGTAGCCAATGAATTCCGCTATCTTTTGTCTGTTATCACATATTTGTAGGATTTGTAAAAAAAATATAAATAAATCTTTAACCTTAAAAGATTTTAAATAATGTAGAAAATATTTATTTTGTTATATGTTGAATGCACAGTAGATTATATAATCGTTTCAATAAAAAATAAATCGAAAATTTGTCACATTTTGGCAACAAAGCAATCCGAGGTTTTGGAAATAGTGCCATAATGTGGCAAAAAGCGCTCGAGTAGTTAGAAAAACAATTTCCCTTAGGATATTTTTGGGGATTCTGTATTGATGCTTTTTGTAATGGTCCTGACACATATCTCTTGCTTCATTCTCATTCGTTTTCAGTCTCATTAGATGTTATAACTTTGAGAAAGTATTCTCCACATTTAAAGGAAGATTTTTAGACGCAAAAAAATAATTTTTTTGGATCGGCTGGACCAGACTCCCCCTTAAGAAACGTTGTAGGCTAACTAACTAACTGACCATCACGCCGTTTCCTCGCAGGGTTAGGCAGAGAGAATGGACCGCCAAAAAACTCGGTCTTGGCATACACTCCTTGCCTCATTCAGATTCAAACATTGTCTCATAAATACTTTTCTATAATTCTGACTCTTGACGTGACTCGACTAAAGTATCTGATTTACTTGATCGTGATACGGCTTCCTCGGGCGTCCTAGACTTCTTCTACCATTGGCATTCACGTGTATCTCTTTGCACTCCTTTCTTCATTCATTCGCTCTACATGCCCAAACCTAGATTGTAGGCAGATAGTTGAAAGCCTATTGTGGATGCCTAGCTCTTCCAGGCCCTCTAGCACACTCGATCCGATTGTATCGATAACTTTCGGTAACTTCTCATCGTTCCCTAGGACAACCGCAGATCGCTAACGTAAAAACAACAGTTGATGTCGAATATTTTAAGGAAACTCAGTCATTGTGAACTGTCACTAATTCGTTGGCGATTTGCAGTCATGCTTGGGAACGAAGTGAAGTTACCGAAAGTTATCATATCAATCCTTATCGATCGAGTGTGCTAGGACCCCTGGATGGATACATTTGCGCGTCTAGCTGTAAAAAACATACCATCACTAAAAACACTAAGAAATATCGATTACAGTGTAGTCGTGTCTACTAACAATAACTACGTATTAATACAATCGATAAAGCTGATTATTGCGAGCAAGGTTGGCGCCCATTGTTAACGTACAAGTAAAGTCATATGTCATAATTAACATACGCATTGGTTCTGTTTTAATCAGAGGGTGAGGTTTTAATAATTGGTCTTCTCATTCCAGCTTTTTGAAAAGTTGCGCATTGGAAGATTTTACTTTTCATTGAGTCTGTTTAATATAGTACATTTTTAATTGGGAGAATTTACTAAAACACAACATTTTCATTTGCCTACGTAAATACAGTTCTCGTTTACACAGCTCGTGTTTTGGCAACCACATTTTTTTAAATTGAAAAAAATATTTTCTGCCATACTAAAAAACGTCGTGAATATTTTATACAATTTACAAACAATCGTGTATACAAAAACCTTACCGATATAGAAATTGTCATAAAATAGATATATACATTGCTAATACAGCCAAAGATGGTGGTTTGTCTGTTGTATAGACGGTTATTAATAATAATTTGTGAAAACATTTTAAATCTCTTATATATTTCTTATTTTTGGAGATGTCGTAAAAAAATACAATTTTAGAATATTTTTATTAATGAAGATAATATTAACGAAACTCAATCGAAAATATAAAACAAATATCAGAAAAAGATACGGAATTTAGGACTCGAACCCAGGTCCTTCGACTTTCTAGGCAGATGCTCTCACCACTGAGCTAATCCCTTTCCGTTTTGGTCATATTTAACTGTATCATTCTTCGACTGAGAACTACCAACATTATCTTCATCTTCTTAACGCATATTGGCTGCTATCTTTAAGTGTGATTTCAAGATTCAATTCGAACGAAATGCCCTCTAGATAGTGTCAGGATAAAAAATGTTTTCACTTTTTATTTAATATCCTTTTAGAAAGTTGATATAATTCCTTTTTGATTTTTGTATTTGAAATATACATTAGTATTAAAAAATTGCAATATTTTAAGCTTTAAACCCTATTTTTTCTGATTGGTAAAAAAATATTTTGACGTTAAGACAAGTTAGAACTGGGGTGACGTGTTGTTATGAAATTGGTACGGCTTCCGAAGTGGCTGACTTTTCGAAAGAAAATTGACTCATTTAAATAATTTGTTGATTTGAACCATCCTATACCAGATGATCTCATAAAAACATGCTCACTGCGCCAATATAATTTCCAGTTTAAATAATGGTATTCGAGAAGCAATTTCCCAGCACATTTCAGCGGTTAGGTCGCGTGTGCTTTGTAAACCAGTCACCTTCCAAAACAAATAATTTATTTAAATGGCTATAAAAATGCCGTGATGTAGTTTGAAGTTTGTGTTTTACATCTGTATTTTCCACCACGGGATTTAAGTTACGAAAATAGGAATCCAAAAAACTGATCATTCACTGTTTCAAAATCCTAGACAACCAAGATTTGTTGGTCCCACTGGTTCCATTGTACTCTATTCAATCAGATTTATGTTTACACTACTATAAATCTTTGGGTGTAAAGCAAAAAAGTAGTTTGCTTGGAGCAGCAAAAACTGTCAAATTGCACATTTTTTGCAGAATTCTTTTAAAGGGTTTTCTGCTTGAATAATGATACTTCTAGTTGGCAAAGTTATTTATTTTGTAAAGAGATACGGAATTTTGGCAACGATTTGAATTATTCTGACAAGGGTTGTGGAATTTGGGCAACAATTTGAATTATTCTGACAAGAACTATGGAATTTTGGCAACAATTTGAATTTTTCTGTCAGGAGCTATGGAATATTGGCAACAATTTGAATTCTTCTGTCAAGAGCTATGGAATTTTTGCAACAATTTGAATTATTCTGATAAGAGCTATAGAATTTTGGCAACAATTTGAATTATTCTGTCAGGAGCTATAGAAATTTGGCAACCATTTTAATTATTCTGTCAGGAGCTATGGAATATTGGCAACAATTTGAATTGTTCAGTCAGGAGCTATGGAATTTTGGCAGCAATTTAAATTATTCTGTCAAGAGCTATGCAATTTTGACACATCTCAAATTATTTATTACATTAAATATACTTAAATTATTATTGAATGATGTTAGACAAAGGTTTCCAAAAAATAGTTCGGTACAATACTGTACAGGACACTCTGTATTATTAATGTCAAATTGGTATCTTAGTATCTACAACTACACAATACCGTCATGACAAGCAAGACTGAGTATGGACATTGCATTTTCTAAATATACGTACTCAATACAAACTGCAACTGATACAGCAAAAGGGTAAAAGCCATCAAATGTCAAAAGCCACCGGAATAGTAGGTACCTAGTCATACTATATTTAACTTAACCTTTATGCTGAACTGTTTCTATTCTTGTATTAAATTTTTTTTTGAATTACTTCCTATATTTTCTATTTTTGTGAAGCACTTTACTATTTGTATGAACAAGGAGCAATATTTTAAGCTATGTACCTACGCCCATTCATGCTCGATGAGTTTTTGATCGATATCAAGCGAACGGCTTTATACGAAAAAAATTCAAGGACCGCAATTCTTCCTTGATGTTTGACAGAATTTTACTATTTGACTTAGCGTCTTGGTGGTATATCCATAATGTATTGGGTCGAGCTGCTCGACCGTGTGGAAGTCAATATATTCGATCGAGCCAAACCGTCGAGCATGAATAAACGTGTATACATCTTTAGAAGCATTGCGTGAGAAGAGCGAACTAACGCTGAAAACTATCGAGAATTTCCCGCTGTAAAGTTGATTTTTTCACATCGAATGGAGTAGTGTTTATACTACTCTAAAAATTGTGAAAATGCACCGTTAACCTTTCAGTGTTTTAAGGACGGCTATTTCTTATAAATATTTTTTTTATGGTAACCCTCTTATACCAACTCATGCATTTAAAGCGATTCCTCAATGGGAATCACTTCAAAAGTCATTATTGAAACAGAAAATCCGTTTGTTTGTTTCTCAAATAGCAAGTATTCCATCGTGATGTTATTTATTTATGTAGCTCTGGATCATTCATAAGCTCTAAAGATATTAAAAAAAATATTTTATAATTCCACAGTTTTCAATTTTTGTCGTAAATCTAAAGGATGACGCGCTAAATCAGCCGTATACGACAGTTTTCTTAAATTTTGTATTCTGTATCACGCTAACTAACCAAATACTGCGATTGTGTTAAGACAATAACTCTTAAAAGTAGTTACCCTAACGGACAGGGCGTTTGCCGCGAAATCCTCGTTAAGAGATGTCAATCGCGGGGAAATTTGCGATTCGAATATCATCGCGTACAAACTTCAAACAATATGAAAGGGAATAGTTATTTGTGAACGTCTATTAGGCTTATATGTAATTAGTTGTTATAACTCAACCCTCAGATAACATAAGCAATAGATTCAAAACTAAAGGCTTAATAACCATCCCTATGCTTAGAACCACCACGGCTCAGCATCACTACCTGTATTTAGGTGTGAAATGGTACAATTTATTATTGTCCAAAAACAAAATTAGTATAACCGAAACAAATTAAGTCCCAGAAATTGGATAATGATATATTGTAAACCTTAATTTACACTTAGTTTACGCTTAGTTTAATCTGCACTATTCAATGTAAAAATATATATATATATATTGTTGTCTTTCAATAAATATACTAAATTGTAAACCTATGTAATAATGTTTGTATTTATCTTATAAGTCTTTGATTATTGATTACAAATTAAATTAGAACATTATTTTTTGCATGTAAATACTCCTCCCATAAACACGAGCTCTTAGAGCTCAACTTATGGAGTAGTAGAATATTTATGTATAATTGTATAACTTTGCATAATGTAATCACCTGAAATGTAAAATCTTTTTCTTATTAATAAATAAATAAATAAAAAAAATAACTAATTTAAGTAATTCGTGTTTTTAATAGGTAAAAGAAAATCACAGAAATTTGACAGCCGATAACGCATACATTTTATCATATATAAAACATTTGATTTTATTACAGAATCGTTACGAATTATGTATGTGCGCTGATTCATACATTCTCAATATGTTCTATACAAGGGACAAAATTCGGGCTTGTAACCCGTGATGACAATGACTTATACATATTGATATTCAAAAGTCCCTCGGGGTATTTTCTAGCTCACGGCAATTACAGTGGGAATAATGGACAATGGTGACCATTAGCGACTCTTTTTGTGGCTGTCATTGGCTAGGAAAAGTCGTCGGAAGCTTTTTATTTCCAATTATGAACCATGCATTTCCGATACGAGTCCAATTTGATAACTAGTTGGATTTCTTCAATCCTTGAAATTAACATTAGGGACTATTGCTTTGAGGCCTATTCATATTAAGAATTAAATGGAGCTACACAAACTACAGTGCTCACCTTATATTATACAAGCTTCTGCACGCGACCTCGTCTCCGTAGGATTAGTACTTCTATTTTCTTTTCCTAGGTCCCATCTACGTTTATGCCAAAATTCTTAACCTATTTCTTTAAAATATGTATAATTCTTGATTCGATTGAAAGTATTAGGCGAGTACTTCAAATAAATTCACTAATTTAAATATTTTCCAAAATAGATTTTTGATTTAAAAATCAGTGTTATGCGAAACGTCATTCTCAAATTTTGACGTTATCTATTGAAAAATAATTATTATTTTCAATCTATTGAAAATAAATAGCTAGCTTTATAAATTATAGCCTATACGTTATTCTGATGTATGAGCTATATTATTGTAAAGTTTCATTAAAATCCATTCAGTAAATTTTGCTTGAAAGAGTAACAAACATACATACATCCATACAAACTTTCGCGTTTACAATATTAGTAAGATATACAGTCGGGTGCTTCAAAAGGGTATGAAAAATACTTTTTGAATTTTCTACGGGGCACCCTTTCATATGTTTCTAGGTGTCTATAAAATTACACTTTTTTTTCAGATTTTTTAAAAGTAATGCTATTATTTTTTTATTAAAACGATGATTAATTTTGACAAAAGTTTTTTTTTAATGTGATTCCTTAACATTCGCATTCGCACATTTGCACTCTGAACATTTGCATTCGCATTCGCAATGTGAAAAATATCACATTCGTAACATCCCTAGTTACAATAAACCAACATTTATAATTTTTTTTTTTTTAATTTTTTTTTTTACAAATACAGTTATTATACATTGTATATATATATTTTTAATACATTTTTTAAATATCGTGATTCACCTTTTTTTTGAGCAATGCTCGTGTAAAAAAGGTGGAGCAGCGAAAAACAATTCAACATATATTTTTAAAATGTGTAGTAAGGATAATGAAAATTATAATATTTTATTTTTTTATATATGTATATCATACATTATACGTGAAACAGAATTGAGTAAAGAAAAGATATAAAAGAAGAAGAAGAGAGAAAATAAAAAAGAGTATAAAAGTAAAGGGATTTCCAAAGTCACAGTCACAATGATTGTAATATGTTATTGATATATTGTTTTAATTAACCTTTTGAATTTTTTATAGTTTGTTTCCAATCTTAAGTTAAGGGGTAATTGGTTAAACCATTTGACTCCAAAATATTTATAAAATTGTTGGGCTGTGGTGGTATTACAACGCGGGATAGTTATAGAGCCAAGAATACTTGGTCTTTTGCTGTTTGAAATAGATATTGAGGTATCGTTGTTGAAACAATCTTTGTGTATTTGTAAAAGTGATTTTTTTTTATAAATAATGTGTAGTGAAGGGACTTTAAATTCTTGAAATAATCTTATGGTGGGGTAATCATATGGTTTTTTTTAAATTATTTTTATTAATATTCTTTGGATGATTTCTAAAGGCAAGAGAGAAGTTTTGAATGCACCACCCCAGCCAACAATTCCATATTGTAATACAGATTGAATCAGTGAAAAATAAATGATTCTTAATAGTTTAAAATTTAATATGTTTCGGATTCTAAGAAAAATGTACAATAATTTTCTTAATCTTTCTACTGTTGCATTGATCTGTAGTTTCCATTTTATGTTACTATCTATAATTACACCGAGGTATTTTACATTAGTTTTAACAGTGAGTACAGAGCAGTCAGGTTTACATGAATTTAAATTTCTATTACAATTATATGAATGTATACTAATCTTTAAATTTTCAGGGAATGCATGTTTATTAATGGTGAACGGTATTACAAAGGTTTTTTCCGTATTAAGTGACAGCAAGTTTTTATCGAACCATTTTTTTAGTATGTTTAAGTCTAACTCTGCTGTTTTCTGGGTTTCATTCCAAGTTAATCCCTCGGTTAGAATTGCTGTGTCGTCTGCATATGAAATGAGTTTAGACTTGATGTTGAGTTTGAACATATCGTTGACATAAATGATAAAAAGGATTGGTCCCAGTACAGTTCCCTGCGGGATGCCAAAATTCGTGGTCTGTGAACAGCTCAGAAATCATCATTATAAATATTTATTTAATTTCTACGGTAAAATAAACCATAAACAGTAGTTACATGACACAATTAGAACCATAAGAAAATATTAGCAATCATTTTAAATAAAGAATAACAAATTAACTGTGGCATTTGATTGTGAAATGACATCAGAGATATGAGCAAGAGAATATATCAAATAATAACAAATATATATCCAAATTCTATAGTATATATAAACTATGTAAACTTAGATTGAATTAATATTGATCGAAAATATAAGATAGCATAGCCCTCTAAATATATCCGCTGCATCAGCGTATCTATTACTAACTGCATGCAACCTAGGTACAAGTGAGTTTTTGGAATACGCAGTCCTGGTGTTGTTGCATTTAAACAGGACTTTAGAACGAGTAGCTCTCGTAGGTATATGAAATTCAATGAGGTTAGTTAAATCGGGACTGTCTATACTACCATTTACAATTTTGAACATAAATATTAAGTCGATAATATCTAATAAACATCCAAGATTAACAGTGGCTTATGAAATCGGCGGGATGAAAATTAACCATTGGCATCCCTCGCTCTAATAAATATGTCGCATTACACACTTCGAGGAGAAAACCCATCATGGCGACGAAGTGAATATTGACAAAACGTTATTATAAGTTACAGTTTTGTCGCAAACAATAACAAGGTATGGGAGATGGCGTGCCCCGATACTTACCGAAACACTTACCTCGAATGGCTCACCTGTACACAACCTAGACACGCAACCACGTGCCCCGCCCAACTGCCTTATTGAAACATCCCCTAAATGGAATCTCGAAATAGGAATAAAAACGTCAATCTCAAAACAATTCTTTGTCAGATATCGAGAATTTTATTTTTTGTCCAATAATTAGGAATGGCTTTTGAGAGGGAAATGAGTGTGATAATTTAAAAAATCTAATCGCTACTTCAAAACGAAATTATTTTGGGGACTCAAAGAAACGCCGCAATTAAAAAAAAAATCCTATTATGTAACATGAACGTGAACAAAATATTAATATTCTAAACGTAGATTTTAATCCCAAAGCAGTTTACCTACACGGAGAAAAATGTTATTCTAAAATACGATCATTTTATTCGTAAAAACGTTAAAAACGGGACTGAAGTTCTTACGAAAAAACTAACAAGGTTTCAATGTTTATTGGCGTGAACACTGTTAATTTGTTCGTAAGAACTTCAGTCCCGTTATTAACCGTTTTTACGAATAAAATGATCGTATTTTAGAATAACATTTTTCTCCGTGTACGACCAAGAGTGGCCAAGAACGAATGGAAGACGAAGTCGATGGCAAGATCAAGTGAACCAGATACTTGAGTCGGACCATGTCAAGAGTCGGAATAATAGAAGAACATGTATGAGAAGATGTATAAATGTGATTGAAGCAAGGAGTGTATGCCAAGACTGAGTGGTTTGCGGTCCCTCTGCGGAGATACGGCGTGATAATCAGTAGGAGTGAATCGAATCATCCCAGAACTGTTTTGTTTGAAGTTTAATGAATTTAAATACCGTCGTTTCTATGCAACATTTTAGAAAGGCAAAGATCTATATTTCCTAATAATTTTAAGATTTTTAAAGAATTGAAACAACGGTAAATTCAGGTATTTCTGTTTTAATGTCTCTACACTTAAAACTGTTGTTTTCTTTACGTCTCTGCACTTTAAACTATTGTTTTTTTAATGCCTCTACACATCAAATGTTTGGGGTCTCTTCCTTAAATATTGTCGTCTCCTGCGACAACTTTTGCTTCCACATTTGCTTAAACTTCACTTACAACATTGTCAATGGGGGCGTGGACTTAAACGCAGACGCGAAGTTCTTGCCTTCCATGGCCGATGGAAAACATTGTCTTCCCGGGCGAAGGAGGGGATATGTTCACTTTTTGTATCCGTGCATTGTGGTATTTTGTCACGGGAATATTGCACGAGTTTTGAAGTTATGTGCAATGAGCATAATTATGAGTTTAATAAATGATGTAATGCATGACTGTTTCTATCATGAACCCATCTTATACTTAAATGTATTTAAATAAAGACTTTAATATATTGTACCAAACCAATAAACACACACAACAATTTATGATAAAGCGGGCGACAAACGCGAAGTTCACATCAAAAGATATTTTATAACACAATAGCCCTCGCCATACAATCCCATACGGACCCGCCACACTTAAAAAGATGATGTGTTTTAAGCGCGGTTCGGGTCTTCGCTATTCGGCGTTATTCGCCGTACCCGCTCCCGATGCGATATTTGAAAAGTTATGCGACCCCCCTCTGCCGTAAACATGAGAGGGAGTCATTTTCAATAAGCCGTGTTCAAGCAGCTGTCAGCAGTTAAGTTGACAGATCCAATAACAATAAATGGTATGTCGCGGCCGCTTTCAAATTCAACAGACCCCCTCTCCTGCCGTAGGAAGAAATCTTTTATAACGTAGTGTGTCGGTAGAAAATATATTGTGTTATAAGTATCTTTTGATGTGAACTTCGCGTCTGTCCCGTGCATAAACACGTCATGTCAGGTCTATTTGTTCGGTTTTGGGAACAACTCATATGGGTCTCATAGAAATCGCTGTGTGTCCCTTACTATCATGGTTAGAAATATGATCTAAACGGTTTTAGAAAGATAAAATATAGAATAAAAAATAACCGCAAAATAATTTAAATGTACATATTTATGAATCTAAAGTTTCGGGCCGCAATTTGATAATAAATTATGAATCTTTGAGAATTTTTTTTACATGAAACTACAAAAAAGTGAGGTAACAATAACTTTTACAATACATTTTTCTAATAAAATATGTATGTTTTTTACCTTTTTTTATTAATGGTAATTTTAGTTTGAAAAAACTAAGCTATTTATAAAACTTTTTATGTTTTCACTGAAAATATTTATATTTCAAATATTATATATGTAATTATTTTGATTCATAAAATTTGAAAGCGGATTTCATTGCCTTTGCAAAACAGTTTTTTGTTTTCGGAATATTCCATTTATTTGGATTTTATTTTAAATTGATAAACTAATGTTTAAGACAACATTTTTATGCATAGCAAAAAGGGTATCAATTATTATAAGCAATAATTATCAGCCTGAAACACTCATCCACATTGAAAAATCTTTCGAGAAAAGATACATGCCGCCGACGGGACTCGAACCCGTGTCATTCTGATGACCGGTCAGGTGCTCTGATCCACTGAGCTACGGCGGGTTACCTCTTACCCGCCAAATTATTAAATAGAAAAATAAAGTTGGTTGTTTGCAGATGGAAAAAATGTAACAAGCAGTAGTTGTTGAATGAAACACTAGTATATATTGAATAATTAAGCGTGTAAGACGTAACCCGCCGTAGCTCAGTAGATCAGAGCACCTGACCGGACATCAGAAGGACACGGATTCGAGTCCCGTCGGCGGCATGTATCTTTTCTGGAAAGATTTTTCAATGTGGATGAGTGTTTCAGGCTGATAATTATTGGTTATAATAATTGTTACTATTTGGATTTTATTGCAAAACGGCGATATTTCGAAGCTCTTCAAAAAACGGCCGAGGCCTCAGGGGTAATAATTGTTGAAATCTGTGACTACCATGCTCAAATATTCAAACAAACGCAGGAGACGACAATGTGGAAAAAATTTTGTCGAAATGCTGTAGGCGAAGTTGAAGGGAATGTTGAAGCTGGAGATCCGACTTTATACATGTACTGAATGTACTCGCTTATCTGGGTCATGTCATAGACCTTGGAACTATGATATTCATACTCTTTGTCATAGACAGACTGTGTTCACATGGTTTCATCATACTTTATTAAAATGGCTTGAATTTTATAGTCCTACCCCCTTACTCATAATTATGGTATCCGTCTACTCATCCTTGGTTTTGTAAAGTTGGCCCTAAACCTGGTTTAAAGCCGTTTTAACCATGCACATGCAGTGACAAAAAGTCAAGTTGTTCACTGTTACGTTGTAATACGACGCGTATTAGGATTACTATGATTATGAGTAAGAGGGCTAATGTTTAATAGTGTGTCCTACATAAGGAAGGAAATTAGTAGTTATCGAAATTTTATTTACATTATCTTGAGAAAAGATACTTTAATCTGTTTTTTTTTTATTAGTTTCAATAGCAAAGTTTGTACATTATTTAGGTATAAAGTATAATATAAGAATAATTTTTTTGTCTTTTTTCACAGTCCTCCTCACTAGGTTTTTTTTAAACTTTGGTATTTAGTTTTGAATTATCTTTATATCGTGTTCATAATGTTTGTAAGTTGATTATTTGCGTGTTTTAAACTTTTTCTACTACTTTCGTTCGGTTCCCGCACACGGATTATCTAATTGGTAATAGGTAATCATAGTTAAGATAACGATTTTAAGACTGATTAGATAAACATTCTTTTGAAAACAATATTTTCTTAATGTGAATACCGCACAATTGGGGTATGTTTTGATGCTGAATATAGTGGGGAGGGGGAGAATATTTGGAAGTGGAAGGATCTGGTCACCATAGCAACCTTTATAACCTGAATGATGGTCTTCTACACCAAGGCGATAATGAGGCCCCTCTACACCAGGGCGATACTAAGAGTATCTTCCAATCTGGAACATGGCGCAAATGGTTCCACGACTACTCAATAAAGTGGCACTTCAACACCGATTTCAAGAATTATGAAAAACAAAAATTAAAAATAGCCCTCAACCTAACTTAAGGTAACGTATTTAACCATTTTTGACATGACTTTTCAAAGGGGGTGTTGAAGTTAGATGTTTCAGTAAATATAGGTGCCTTATATTATTTTAATTGATAAAAATGTGAAATAACACAATTTGAACCAGTGACCTTCTGTTTGCCAGTCAAGTGTTTGACCACGGAGGCCAAATTGAAGAAAATGCTCTTTGAAATCCCCAAAATGTTTTTAGTTCTTTTTATGGAAATATTAAGTAGGTACTCGTATTATTTTCGGTTAACTTAACAGTTGATTAAGGCGATATGTAATTAAAGTTTATGGGTTTTGCGTTTTGAATTCCGATTCCAAGATATGATTTCTTAAAGGTTTCGATATTAATCCGAAAGACTCGTGATATAATCCCGTAACCAGCGAACTTATTTACCCTTTGTACCTCTGACTTTGACCTTTGTTATCGCCTTAAATCTTTTAGTATTTTTTTGTCCACATAACGCACAGCACGGGATCTTTTTTCGCGTCACTAATTTTTCATATTATTTCTCGCTCCCGTGAGCAAAACTCGTATTGTACACCTAATCACTTTTATAGATTGAGAACAATTACATAAATGCTCACGAATGACGTGGCCATTTGATTAACCCCACGATAAAATGCTATAAAGTATATTTTTTAGGGGAATTCTCGAAATTTTATTTACGTTTATAATTTTATTTTTTATTTATACATATATATAGTTTGGAGGCGGGTATGAGTGTTGCCTCCCGGGGAACCATTTATTGGATTACCAACATCTCTGCCAAAGGTCACCCTTAGTGCTTCGCTACGTTTGGTGACTTGACAGGTGTGCCTGGGTTCATTGGGTGAGGTTTGACTAGATCTTGGCGGCGGATGTATATGCCCACCTTCTGCATGGGCGGGCTTGATCGGGAGAGACTGTTTGAGGGAGACCTTTCGACCTCTCTAGCAGTACCTACCCTCTCGGAATATCTGGATACACTGACTCTAAGATTCCTACCCACTCCTCATATATTTATTCCTTCCCAGAACGTCATCTCCTTCCTTTCCTAAAAATATCTACCCTCGACACAGCATCACCAAAGATAACATAGGTCCTGAGGGGAATTATTTTCCTCAGACCCACTTTTGTGGAGCTAATGTAATTATTTTTTATTGAAATTTAAAAAAAAATTTCAGAATAACACTATGGTACATAATATTCATTAACTATTTCGCAATTACCCAGTTAGTAGAGAAATAATGTCAATTGGGGAGCTATTCTATTTAGTAATATATATTTAGAAATAATAAAAGGTACCTACAACACACTGCTATAAAAAAGCAAGTTTGGAATAAAAATTAAGGGAAATACAGGAGAGAGTAGTACAATTTCGCATCTATTATATATGGATGATATAAAATTATTTTCAAATTCTGAATCAAATTTAGAGAAAATGATTAAGGTAGTTAAAATTTTTTCAAATGATATTAAAATGACTTTTGGTCTAGATAAATGTAGAACGATCCATATAGAGAAAGGAAAAATTATAGATGGAGATGAGGGTATATTTAGAAATTTCAAAATTAAAAGTATGAAAGGGGATGAGGTTTATAAATACTTAGGATACCCGCAATCGAATATCTAAGATCATACTAGTATTAAAAATGATATTAGGATTAAATTTCAAACTAGGATAAGAAAATTTTTAAAATGCAATCTATCTGCTAAAAATTTAGTACAGGCAATAAATAGTTGGGCAATACCTCTATTAACGTACTCATTTGGTATAATTAAATGGTCTAATACAGATTTAGATAGCTTAGAACGATTAATTAGAACTACGTTAACAAAGTTTAATTGTCATCATCCAAATTCAGCTATAGAACGAATTAATTTACCTAGAAATTTAGGAGGTAGAGGTATAGTCAAAATAACTTCTTTAAAACAAAATCAGGTAGAAATGTTAAGAAATTTTTTCCATAGAAAAGCTAATAGCTCAGAGCTGCATAAAATAATTTGCAAGGCAGACAGAAATATTTCACCTTTAAATTTATACGACGAGAATGCCAACATTTTTATAAATATCAATCAGGAATTATTAGATTCCTGGTCAAATAAAATTATTCACGCAAAACACTTCAATTATCTCAACCAAACGTATGTTGACAAACTTTCGTCAAACAAATGGTTGAGTATTGGAGAGTTGAACGCAGAAATAGAAGGATTTATGCTTGCTATTCAAGATAGAGTAATTAATACCAAAAATTATAGGAAGCATATAATCAAAGATCCAAATCAAATTGATGATTTATGTAGTAAATGTGTGGCTTTTCCGGAAACTATAGAACACATTATATCAGGATGTTCTATATTAGCGCCGTCTGAGTATACATTTAGGCACAATCAGGTTTTAAAAATAATTCACCAAAGTTTGGTAATTAAACATAACTTGATTGACTGTCATAATATAGTACCATATTATGAATACGAACCAAATTCATTTTTAGAAAATAATTTCTTTAAAATTTACTATGATAAAACTATACTAACAGAGAGACCAATTGGTCATAATAGACCTGATATAGTTTTACATGACAAAATTAAAAAAATAACTTATATTATTGATGTAGCTATTCCAAATTCCTGTAATATTCAAAAATCTGTTTCTGAAAAAATAAGAAAGTATACAGATTTAGGAAATGAAATTAAAAGAATTTGGCATTCTCAGACTATAAAAATATTACCTTTTGTTATTTCGGCTACTGGCATTATACCTAGCTCTCTTATTAAAAATTTAGGCATATTAGATTTGTCAAAGAATTTGTATATAAAAATGCAAAAATCAGTCATTTTAAATACATGTAGAATTACGAAAGATTTTTTAAATATTTATATTGAGGGATCAGTAGGATTTATCGGTCAAATTAGGAATTCCACAGAGCCGAACCCTCTGATATGAAAATATCTGGAGACGGTGAATTATATTCCCATTTAATAGTTTGGTAGATTAACGTGTTGTTCTTGTATTGTTTTGTATTAATTATACTTATATAATACACTTGCATAACGTGAATTTACTAGATGATCATTTATATGGAAAAGTGTATGAAAGGGTTTAGTTTTTCCTATGGGAAAAACTAAACCCGTTCCTGTAAATCTGGTGAATAAAAAAAAAGTAGATATAGTGACAACATAAATACAGTATTACGGGGTGTTAAGGAACGTACTTGACTTACTTTATTGACATTATTTGGAGTAAAAAATGTAAATGAAATTTTGGTCTCCGGTGACTTTTTCGATGACGGTTTTTTGTTTTCAATTTTTTTTCTTCAAAATACGACAAAAAAAAATCTTTTGCATGTCGTCACTGGCCGCTTAGCTGAGTAACCACCCAACCTCTTATCCCGCCCTCAACTCTCCAAAACCTGCAACTTTTTTATGTTTTTGTAAAAAAAAAACATCAAAAATGTCAGGAGTCACTGGTTAAAGTAAGTCAAGTACATTCCTTAACGCCCTATGTAAATGAATTGGACTTCTTTATATTGTGTGGTTTCAAGAAGTGAAATTGTGTAAAGCAATATGGAACTTTTGATTTTACTATTAACCCAGTCTTAATTACATGAAGTGCGTAAATATCAAAGGCTTTTTAAAAATAACCTGTTTGAAGTGACTAATTGAAACAAAAATATTTGCATATAAAAATTCTACAAATTTAATTTGAAAAATGTATTCCTTTCGGTGATGTCCTCGGCTTAGACTGAGATTTTAAGCTTCTTATACTATGGTACTAAACTCTACAACAAAGTCCGCATATCCAACATGATAGCCAACATGATAGCCAACGTCCGTTGAACGGACAGGGCACGAGAAAAAGATTTAGTTTTATTTATATTTAAATATGTTTTTTTCTTTTTCTTCTTTCTCATGTTTAATCTGTTTCTATAAAATATATTTTTTTAAATTTTATATTCATTATTTCATATCTGACTACCACAACACAGCCTAGTGTGGTAGTTAAAAAAAAAATCAAAAATGTAAAACTTATAAAAATTCATGAAATATTAAAAAAATATTAAAAAACTTATATAAGTCATCAGTTTGTGAGATAAACAGGTAGTGTGTTGTGAATTGCAGCCGAGCTGGTGATCAAGCCTGCCAACATCAGGATCTGGTGCCACGACAGAGATCTGGGCAGGCTGCAGCAGGTGGTGTGGAGGTGCCAGGGGGCGCGCCTGCGCACTGAGGTGTCCAGCCAGCCTGCCGTCAGGAGGTTCTTGGAGGCTGTGCCGCACATCATGGTTAGTATTCCTGTATCCTTACTGCATGCTATGTGGACCTGGGCAGGCTGCAGCAGGTGGTGTGGAGGTGCCAGGGGGCGTGCCTACGCACTGAGTTGTCCAGCCAGCCTGCCGTCTGGAGGTTCGTGAAGGCTGTGCCGCATATCACAGTTAATATTACTTTATCCTAGCTATTTTTTTTATTTTTATTTATTACACGCCCTAGTGGACTTTTCTTATAAAATATTATAAGCTATTTGTATCAAAGTAAATACTTAAAAATTAAAACAATAAAGAAAAATGTAAAGATAATGACAAAAAAAGTTGCAACCAAAACACAGAACCAAATACATAGATAAAAATGTGAAAAGAAAATGAGAATCCTCACACATATGGATAATTGCATTTAAAGATTCTATAAAACAAGAAGCGTGGAAGTTATATGGGTACATAGGTCTGGAAGAATATAGAAAAAAAAACTATATTTATACTAATTAGTTTTAAGGTGAAATATATTAATTACCCAGATCAGAATATTTATTTCCGAGACTGTGAAGTAGTGTGAAGTCTCGGAATCGGAGAATTTTGATAAGCTAGCATCCTGGTGTTATTGAAGTAAAAAGGTAATAAATATCCGCATGATTTTTTGGTAACATGAATATTGAAAAAAATTGACTTAATTTAGGTCAGTTAATTTTGTAATGCAGTATTTTATATAACTGTATTAAATCTGTGCTTATTCTTCTTTCCGAAAGTTTCAAAAGAGACATTTTATCCAGGAGGTAATTGTAATCAATGTTTTGTATAGGAATATGCAATTTATAGCATGACTGCAAATCGCCAACGAATTAGTAACAGCTCACAATGACTAAGTGTCCTTAACATATTCGACATCAACTGTTGTTTGTACGTTAGCGATGTGCGGTTGTCCTAGGGAACGATGAGAAGTCACCGATTGTTATCCTATCGATCGTTATCGATCGAGAATGCTAGGGCCTCTGGGCAGTTATATAAAATTTAACATTTCTTTCTAGGGAACCATCAAAGAAATCCACACGTCTGTAATTCAGAATGACCTAGCCAAATTAAAAGCCATCACCGCGGACCCAGTTCCGCCAATAATCTTCTCGAGTCAGGACATCAATGGACTAACTGCATTACATAAGGTTTTTTATTCTTTATTTCTTCTCATTATTTTAACATACATTAAGAAAATATATTTTTTAACATAGGTACTTTTAAAATATGTTAATGTGTAAACATAACAAAATATGACAATGTGTAAACGTAAGTTTATAAATATAAGACAAGTAAGGAATGGGAACCCGCTAAGACATCGCTTGTTTGTGGGTAATATTACTAAAATACATCAACAATCACCTAAGTATAATATAAAACATGTAAATTACGGTATGGGAATAAAGGTATGTATGATAATATCCACTTGAGTGATTGCTGTTCAGTTTTTGATTGTGCCATTCGATTTAATTAATAGCATTCCTCAATTGTTAACTGTTTACTGCGGTTTAAAGCTAATGAATCCACCTTACTACATTTCCATTTCGACGTTATATTTGTAGGTTATGTTACGGGGTTTCTCATGGTCGCCAATTGTCAGCTCCAGCTACCCCAAACAAGCCCCAAAGCCAGCTCAAGCGGGAGCAATGGGCACCCTCTATCTCAGGCGTGGGTCGCAAATTAATGCTTACATATCTCCTTCCTATCTCGGTCACCTGGGGAATCAATACTCTACGAGATTCTCCTGCCGGAGCAGATTGACAACAAGATATGTTTAAATAGATCCATATATTGACAATTCAGGACACAGTATACAGGTTATTTCAGTGCAGGGCTATACAAGAATGCATGTTACACAAACCTAGCTAAAGTGTTTATACCTCGTGATCTCTGCTTCGAAACTCTCTGAGTTATGGTTTTTTACGCGGGGCCCTATCGTATTTTTACAGACACATTGAAAGAATGGGGAATCTGGTGTTCAGCTTACATGTGTGGGGGTGAAGTTCTCCGCTTCCAGCGCGTTCGACAGTCTTCATGGTTTATGTGATGTTATTTATAATGCTCATCATCAATAATTAACACTACGGTACAACGCGAATTCGGCCACATTCTGCGGGGGCCCGAAACAAAGCGTGATACTCGACCGTGTTTACGTGCGTCTCAACCAGAGAGCAACTTTCAACTTGCCGCGTGCGTCCGTGGCCGGGTGTAACTTTCAACTCGCGTGCGTCCGTCCGAGGCCGGGTCTAGATTTTGACTGCCGCGGGTCGGTGCGCTGCGGCCGAGTAGGAGAGGGGAAGTAGGGGGATGCAGGAAACGGTGGGGAACGGGAACGCTGTGGCGAGTCTCAACCGGACTGTTGCTAGGTTTGATTCCACAACTATAGGGCGTTCCATAACAGTTAATAAATGATTTTTGCATGTTAATAAGTAAGTTAATGTAAAAATTAACTGAAATCGCTCCAGTGGATATTATTGTAAACATGGTGTTGAAGTACAGGATGTTAAGGGACGTACTTGACTTAAGTATTTAACCAGTGATTCCTGATATTATTTGGAGAAAAAAATGTTTATGAAATTTTGGTCTTTGGTCACTTTTTTATGCCTTAACCAATAAAAAAAACCTCCATCTTTTGTCACTGGTCACTCAGCCATGTAGCCACCCAACCCCTCACCCCGCCCCCAATTGTAAAACTCCTACATATGTGTAGGTTTATGGTCGAAAAATCATCAAAAAGGTCACCGGAGACCGGAATTTGATAAAAAAAATTCTCCAATTGATATTAGGATTCAATGTTTAATATCAGG
This sequence comes from Limnephilus auricula, assembly GCA_951813805.1. Taxonomy (NCBI): domain Eukaryota; kingdom Metazoa; phylum Arthropoda; class Insecta; order Trichoptera; family Limnephilidae; genus Limnephilus; species Limnephilus auricula. The sequence continues at coordinate 31,767,659 of OX638398.1, read as the reverse complement.
GTGAATTTGTATGAGGTACTCAAATACCGAAGTGAGATGTTGAGGTGTACCGCCTCAAATGAGGTGAGGTGTGGCTATATTTTCACATCCATCGGGGGGGGGGGGTGTCTTAAAACTGGGTAAAATTAACGTTTTTGAAAAGGTGAATAAGTCGAAGCTTATTTCAAATTAACGTTGCAGGCAATGGTCCGCATCCCTGCTAGCGATTATTCTAGCTTAACTGATGATATCTTGGGCGTGGGATAAATTCGATAAGCAGTCCATTGAAATCATGCAAAACTCTAATCAAATTGCAGTAGGTAGCACCGAATTGGACAAACAAATGTACGTATTACTGTTGTATGAGTCCCTAACTGGCTCCAGACGGTTGAGAGCAGTTGGGACTCTTCCTCTTATGCGACATAAAAAAAAACTCGCCTACCCCTCACCCCCCTCACTATATTGGTAGTATTTGAACAACCCTTAGCTTCGAATACGTACAATTGTGAGAAGAGGTATTTTCTTACCTTCTAAAGTTCCCCAAGAAAATGAAAAAATGTAAATGAAGAAAACAATAAATCCTCGTAAAGAATATATAGACCTCGTAAAATTAATTGGATATTCAGGACTAATAACTCCTTCGTAGTTTTGAGCTATTGAATGTTGTACGATTATTTATGGTCATTATAAATGTTTCGCGAATTGTTGCCACACCACTTTGCGTTTAGCAATTTTTTAATATGTATTTTAAATTAATCCATAAAACACCCTCACGTGCGTGACTCAAAATGGTCAGAATCATTATATACTCGTAGATCGCATGTTCGTTTACCAAAATAACTAAAAGCTTGCAATTCGATCTAAAGAGCTGTTGCTTTATTATAATTATATTACTCAAGTAACCTATTTAGGTAGAATTTCATAGCTTTTACATAATAATATATTATGTAAATGGTTGAATGCGTTCGTGTGAAACAAAAGAATGTAATTTTCTAGACTTGTTATCGCTTAAAAATTATGTCGTGCTTCATAATGTGAACACACTCTTATTATTATTTTAAAGCTCTTTCCACATTTAACACATTATTTTACAAGAGACCAAATAATTCTGTGTAGGTTTTTCACTTTATCGGGTAAAGGAATTTATTTTGTTAGCTGGAGGAAAAACTTTAACAGTTGGCCTGGTACTTGATTACGCGATAAATGTATATTGCTCAGCATTTTTTATTTTGTAGCATTTACTCATAAAAAAGACAGTTATTATTTTTAACGATGATACTTATGGCATTTTAACTTGTTACACAATATACAACCCGTTTCATTCATATGAAGCTGAATATTATGATTTATTTTTATTCTCAGGACCTTATTGGGTTCAAGTCTAAGATGTGGTCGTGTCTTTTTCTGATTTTTCTGTTTCAGATTTTCGATTGAGTTTCGCTAATATTGTCTTTACTAATTTTGATTGTGTATTTTCAGGCAGCGGGATTGGGCCACTATGATATTGCGGCCCATATCGCTGGAAGGTTCCCCCAAGGTACTTCTGCCGTTGATAATGACGGGAGGACCCCACTGCATTGGTCCATCCTCGCCAAGGACGAAGATCGCATATACAATGTGCTGGTCGGACACGGGGCACAGGAGGGAAAATTAGATAATGTACCACCTCATTTTCAATCGAATATTTTCTGTTGAGATCAGTATTATATTATACAAGTAACTTAACTTCAAACAAGCATAATTGGTTTCAGAAATTAAAATCCGCCGGGTTCTACAAAAATCGTCCGACAGACATAGACAAGTCTCAACTCATGGTGATTCCTGAAGCCCCGAGAATTGCTAGCGCAACTTACCCCCCATCTTGGGATTGGAATTTGTTGAAGGCGGATGTTCAGACAGCCCCACAGCCCGCTAGACCTAAGAAACTATTACCTCCTGCAACAGCTTCCAAAAAGCCCGCATCCGTTCCGCCCATCCCAACGGGAGTGCACGCACCTGACAAGTACTCTCCGGAGGTATTCTCCCCGGATACAGAAACCCGAGAAGCCCTTAGTGAAGATCTAGATATGGATCACGAAGACGGAGACACTGAAAATGATTTAGACAATGAACAGGCGTCAGAAAACGTTAGTGAGATTAATGTCAACACTTCTTGTGTGAGAAGCATTTTAGTTGCTCCGCTTTCATATTTTTATTGATTCAATGTTTAATTTTATTAATTTGTACAAATTTAATAGAGCAATCTCAAACATCCAATTGCTACAATAATGAAAGATTTTTTTTCAGGATAATAAAGAAACTGAAACATGGTTAAATGAAGGCAATCGTTCTGAAGGTGAAGACAGTGAAAAATTCAGTGCGGATGTTGGGTCAATTGATACAGTAACACATATTCATGACGACTCTAACATTTCTACTGATGATTTACATACTACTAATCCACATATTTCTGCACACATCACTCATAAAAAATCTGCAACTATTCCAAAAACTGCACCTAGCCGTAAGCACACTCCCCCTGTATCACCAGAAAAGACAACACAAACTAACGATCGTATGTCAAAAACAGCGTCAGCACATAATGACCCTCGCACTAAAACACCAGTTTCAATGAAAAACAAACAGACACCATTGCCATTGGAAGATGGTGGAAACAGTAATACACCTTCACCTACTATGGGTGATAGACACAGTATTACATCGTCACCTACTAAAGGTGAAATACACAGTAATTCATCGACACCAACTAAAGGCGTTAGACACAGTAATACTCGTTCCACAACACCGACTAAAGACGAAGAACATAGCAATACATCGACACCAACTAAAGATGGGAGACACATTATTGCATCGACACCAAACAAAGGTGGAAGACACGGTAACACATCGTCACCAATCGAAGGTGGAAGACACAGTAACACATCGACACCCACTAACTACAGAAGACATACATCGAGTGACTTGGAAGACGATGAAATTATTGCTATTGAAAGCAAAAGTCTTAAGAAAGAAAAATCCTTTGATAGTCAGTACAGAGGAACTAAGATTCATGATGTAGAGGATGAGAAAGGAGATGATCCATATATAGATGGAATTGATGATAAAGTTGCAGATAGCCGAGCTCACCAAGACCTCGATGACAACGATGATGAAGAGGGCACCGTGCGTGGTGAAAGTGTTTCAGAATACGGAGATGCCCACAAAGCTGACACGGCTGACGTTTTAGATGTAGAAGACATGAAAAAAAACCATAGTTCAAAAGGTAATGATTCTTATCGTAAAAATGTTTAAGAAATTGGAACGAACGATCAATTGGCAACTGAAAAAGATGGAATTATTTAGCAGGGTAAAATAAATTACGAAATTTGCATGGTTGTAGGAAAATAGATTTTAGTTCTGATGAACATCAGTGCTGCACTGCACATCAAAATAGAATAGCTGTAAAATATTGAAACCAAATACTTAGATAAAATTTATTACTGTAAATATCTTCAGCTCTTATGTTTGTTTTGTTTATAATAATATTCCATCACAGGTCGTCACTCTCAAGGCAGTGAATCTACTATAGAAGGAGTCATCAATGCCGACCCTGAAGTAGATTCCCTCGATGCTGACCACAGGGAGAATGATAATAATTCTCCTGACGAGGTAATGGTTATCAAAAAACCACTCGGAATATTTGAAGCCATTATTTATGTTGCACACACTCTTTTCTAAATACTTCTGGTGTTTCTTATTCCAAGAACAAACGTGAAACCAAAAACTGTTACAACTGGGATGGTGTTACCTCATATTTACATTGTACATATTCTTTAATATCGCATGGAATCAGCTTTCTTGTATTGCTTCACTATTGTTTATTACTACTTTTTTATCGTTTGTGTAACCAAAATTCATATTTTTAACCAACATGAATTATTTGCCTGCTTTGTCTCCTTGTTTGCACTAAAACATCACCGAACTTTCATGCATGTCATTTTTATGTAGTTTCTGTATCAAATTGGGCACATTGCACAAATTTTTTTTATGTTTGAGCGCCAATAACTTTTTATTGGTATTGTTTTTTTGTGAATGACAGAAATGTGGATATACTTTGCTTACCACCACATAAATTTTTCGATATTTGTATTCATGATCATAAAAACATTTTATAACATCCTAAATTGACGAAGCAATTAAAAAAGCATTTTCTGTAGGCTATCAATAATCAGAAACATTTTTGAATGCATTTTGTGCATGTGCAAAGAAAATATTGCTATTTGAGAAATATTATGCTTGATACCTTCATCGTTTTTAATTAATCCTATCATTAATTTATAGAAGAATTCATAGCCAAAGGAGTTAATCCAAAGATTTCAGTTAGTATACTTTACTGGGTTTCATCTTAAATCTTTTCACGTGCTTAGATATAATTTTTCCATGTTTTTTGTTCTTACAAATGAGTTTTTATGTCCTGAGGAGTTTTAATTTTCAATCTTGCCATTTCGCTTCTGAGAGTCCCCTTTGCCCCCAGCAACGAAGGATCTTTTGCAGCTTTTCCAGTTAGCATACTTTTCCTTTTCGTAAGTCTTCTGTAGCATGTAAGCGATACATAATGGAAGCGAGAAGCGAAAAGAATTGGTTACAAGCTTTGGACTTGTCGATGCATTTTTATATATCTACGAATACCTCTATGTTAGCTGGCGTCTTTTGCCCATCTGTATCCGGTAGTTCCCTTCGAATAATTTGTTTATTTTTTTCGACCACAAGCGCATGATATCCATAAACCATGCCAGTTAGGTGTGGAGATATTGGGGATAATTTTGGCTATGTTTTCAGAAAGAAGATATTGAAGAAGAAGCTAAGAAAAAACCGAACCAAATATATACACAGATTCTAAATGTCTCGCAGATTATTTGTGAGTGACTTCTGTTTCTGATCGCATGGTTTTGAAATGCTAACGGTCATGATTTACTCAACATTAGACACTCGTGAATGTGACGTTTCTTCTTGTAATACTAGCTTCCTTTGGCATTTAGAAGATGATGAACATCCACAAAAATTTGGGCAGAAAAAGATGTAGATTAGTAGGCAGTGTCGGACACCGTCGCCGTTATTTTCTTAAAAACGTCAGTAATTTGTAGGTATTCAAATGTAAATTAATTAATGAGAGCAGTATTTTGAAATTATTACATGATTTTAATTGTTTAATTCATTTGCAACTTACATTTATTGAATACAGGGTTATGGTATAAGAAGTGGGTTACACATTTCTTTGAAATTACATTTTTGATTGTAATTTTTCAAACAAGTTTTTTGGGTAGTAGTTTTATCCAAATAATTTATTAGTTAAACCATAAATAATGTCTGAAGTTGTGAACGTAAGATTACACGTCGCTTTTGGGTTCAGGCCTGGTGTTTTCAGTATTTGGAAAATTATTTAAGTATTCTTTGGAAAACTGTGGTATAAGCTTTCCTGTCCGATTTTTGTATTTCTGGCAATACTTCGCCCTCCCATATTCTTACATTTTAAGAATACCTGGAAATTATCACACATTTGCTCCTGCGCGTACAGTTTCGTATCCTTTTGAGTTAAGATACATGAACAATTGAACAACGATAATTTAAGATAGAAGAATAAGGAAGTTGAGTCCTTTTTTATTTTTTTTATCAATGTTCACATGCAAACTTAAATACTAGTATTTTTTTTTTAAAGTTCGTTTTCATAATAAAATTAATTCTATATATTTAATTTTTATTAAGACGCCGAAAACTAAAACGCCGGCAAGAGTATATACCGACCGCTATGTTAGGAACTGTTGCAAGTTTCGTTGAAAAATGACATTTCGTGTTTCTAAATTTAAAAAATAACCATTAAACTGCACTTTTTTCGAAATTCCGGGAAATGAATTGATTAGTACTAGTTAATAGCTAACTACTACAACTTTTTAAATTTATTTTTTTCGTCCATATTAAGAGTGTCCCGGTTTTGTAAATATTTTCCCCTATATTTCACACAATCAAGGACCGGGTGACGTCACCAACTCTTGCCGGCGTTTTCGCGGGCTTTAATAAAATTCAAACTTGTAAACGAACTTTAAAAAAAAAAAATACTGGTATTTAAGTTTGCATGTTATCTACACGAACATATTTTTTATAAGTCAAAATATTTTTCACTCAACTTCCCTATTGTAAAATACTGTGCACTTAGTTTACTCGGATCATATAATTAGTCTCTGAGATACGATCCCGTTTATGGACAAGATGTCGAATTCTCTAGATCGAATGCTGTGAAATGTTCACTTTACGCGTGACAGTTTGCTACGTCGTCACGGATATCGGAACAGTACTGGTACAAACTTTCTTCTTTAAGATGAAGCTATACGCCAAATCACTATTTAGATTTATCTTTACCACGAATCGGTTTACATTATAAAGATGATAAAAATATGATACGGATACATTGAAGCTTTCCTTCCTTTTCAATTCAACGGAATTAAAATAAAATTATTAATTACGTTACAAAAAATATAAGCGCAAAGTACTAAATAATTTGTATTTTCATTAGATAAATATGAAGTTATATAAGAAACAACTTTTTAAAAATACCCCTTTATGGCATCGACCAAGTGAAGCTTTATGGCTAGATTTTTTTTCGTTCTTGTAAAATTATTCATTAAAAAAATTAAAAACAACTTTGGCGCTACTTTCCTCCCGCAGATAATACCAAAAATACGCGGAGTTTTATATTTCTGGCGTTTATATTCCTCTTAAAACGAAACCTAAAGGCGGCGCTATGATACTGACGTTTGAAATTACCCCGATAAAAACTGCCACTTATTAGGGAACTATTGCCTCCCCACAACCCCACCTGGCATCAATTTCACGTCAAGATAAAATAGAACGACCAAATACATAATTTATTAAGAAGTTAAATATTCCTCGCAGATGGACATGAACATCGATGATGCTGAGGTCCAGATGCTGATCGACAGTGGCAGTATGGAACAGCTGGCGGCCCTGGTCCTCAACGGAGAAGGCGAGAGACTGGTGGGACACATGGCCAGGAACCCCGAGCTGCAGGCCTTCCTGGACAATGTTCCGTCTTACATGGTAACTGTAATTTTTCCTTTGTTCTCTACAGAGACCTTCATTATTTGCAAGTACTGGGACCAGTATTCTCCAGTACTATACGATGCTTATTGAAACATCTGGGTGCTTTAGATCACAGTGACTGTTTATTAGCGAATCGTAATTTATAATTATACTTCGGAGGACAAACGTACTTCCTGGCAAAAAGCTAGATTTTGTCTGCGGAGCTCTTGAATTACATATAATGACTCCGCACATCTACCTTCGTTTACCTTCGGCACAACTTGATAACGAGACCATGTGACCCGAAGAGCCCATAGACAACTAAAGTAATGTGGGAACTAAATCATAGACTGATATGATTTATTTATTAACGGACTTACGTCCAATTTACAATAAAATAACGCGAAATTTGGAAAAAATTATATTATAAGAATAAAGGATGGAATATGAAAGCAAAGACAAAATAGAGATAAACATAAGAACATAGAAGTGACAAGAAAAGCCAAAATAGTTATAAAAATCTTTAATTGTTTAGTGACGGATAAAAATCATTTAAGCTTATATCAATATAATCAAGGTCTGGATAGTTTTGCATTATATCCATAATTTGTGGAGTGTTGATTAAGGAAGAGCAATCACATAATTTCTCAGTCTACGGGAATTTATAATGAATGGGATGAGTTGTAGTAATGTAGGCGAATCAATAATAATCCTTGAAGAAGATAAAAATAATAATTTAATTTTTTTAAATATGAAAATGAAAATGAACAAGACACAGAAAAATAATAAAAGATAATGGTCGCAACTGGGACTCGAACCCAGAACCTTACGTCTTACCGGGATATACACCTCTACCAATTGGGCCACTGCGATCTATTATGAGACTGTCGTAATTGTATTTATTTTATTAATTTACCATTATCTTTTATTATTTTTCTGTGTTTTGTTCATTTTCATATTTAAAAAAATTAAATTATTATTGTTTTCTTCTTCTTTAATGATATATTACATTGATGGGAATAACCTTCAAAAGTTTAAAAGATAGTTTTTCTTATAAAAAATAAAAAAATATATAATAATTTAGTTGATAGTTTTGAAGAAACAAAGATCAGATATTTTCCGACGGTATTCTAAAGAAGAAAGGTATAGAGTTAGTTCAATTTCATCGTACAAGTAATTGCTCCATCCTACCCTCCTAGCAATGACTCCAAATACTAATACCTACAGCCTGTATGTCGGACGAATATCTACAGCTCATATGTTGAACAAATATCTATGAACTTCAGAGTGAAGACTAATATCTACAGAGCTAAGGTCGGAAAAATATCTACGATGGTCCCAGTGGTGACGAATATCTATGGAGCGTAGGTGGGACTAATATCTACAGAGGGCAGCTGAGCAAGAGGTTGTACAGAAGAGCATAAATTACTTCAATCACGTAAAGGCTTAAACGTTTAAAGTACACACATGAAGTTTTTGCATAATATTACGTATTTTGCTATAATGTTGAAATTGGCATAACGCCTGCTCGTGTCAAGGCAAGAAAAACATCCCAGTATTCAAGTAGTTTAGCGGCTACGCTAGGTTTGTGTAACATGGTTTGTGATACAAAAGAAAGTGCCCCCTTCGTAGCGCCTGCTCGCGTCAAGGCAAGAAAAACATCCCAGTTTTCAAGTAGTTTAGCGGCTACGCTAGGTTTGTGTAACATGGTTTGTGATACAAAAGAAATTTCTTTAAACTGCATACGTAATATTACGTTATGCCAATATGCTATACATAATTGCAAATCCAACCTCTGCCAGTACTGTAGATATTCGTCTACATCACCTGTTCCGTAGATATTAGTCGGCAATTTGAGCTGTAGATATTCGTCCTCACTTTGGTTCCCATAGATATTGTTCCAACATACCTCGTATAGATATTAGTCAGAACGTGGACTCTCATAGATATTAGTCCGATTTGTTCAGTTTTTGAAATTTCTGTAGATATTATTAGACGCCTCCCTAGCAATCCCTTTTAAGAACCGATGTTGAAAGGACTCAATACGACGAACATGGACAGCATAAATGATACGTTACAATAACTCAATCTTAATGGCAAAAACTTTTTGTATCCAGGCCTATCTATATTCTTAGTAGATTCTTATAAGAATTATAGGAAAACGAGAAATGTAAGTGAGCCTTATTATTTTACAGGGAAAGATAAAGCGCGTCCACATGTCAGCCCGAGAGGGGGCCCTGCGGGATCTGCAGGCGGCTCTAGACCGGCGCAAGTTCGCCGTGGCCCGCGACCAGGTGAGCCCCGCGGGTGCTACGCCCCTTCACGTGGCTGTACTGTTCGGACACACGCCTGTGGTACGCTACCTGGCCGGGAGGTGAGAACATACATCAAATTTTATTATTCCCTGAACCATTTGGCTTATCGCCCTCTTTCCAAGTGAAAAACTATTTTTTTTTACATTTAAATTTTGTCATTGCCCTTACCGTCCTCTAACTGCCCTTCAAGTATTATCCCCTGTTATTACCATTAATCCATCACGTAAAAATCTTAAATCAAATCTGATCTTTTATCTGAATGACTGTACATTTTTGTGTGTTGCAAACGGAAGTGGTGCTCTCTGTAATTTTCAAAAAGAACCCTTTCAAACAGCATTTTAGATGAGAAAACTTCAAAAATAAAATTATCAAAACCTTGATATTCTCAGTTTCGCAAACTTTACCCAACCCATTCTCCAAGCAACCATTTCCCAATTTTTCCAAAAGTTTTTTTTAAATTTTTTTTTACTCGAAAAATTTTCAAACATCGCATAACAAAATCAAAGTGTTTATAAAAATTCCCCGACTGATTTTTCTACCGATTTTCCCAAAAGAATCTTTTCGGCAAAATAAAAATTTCCAAACCTGGAAAAGTTTCGACCTCACGTAATATCAAAATGTTTATGGTCTTTAAAAAATTTCCCGGATAATTTTTCGGTTTTCCCAGTAGAATTTTTTTCTGAAAAATATAATTTTCCTGGGTCAAAAATTTCCCAACATGAAAAGTTTCCAAACCTCACAAAATATCAAGAAGATAAATGTCTATTTTTTTTACAATAAAATACCGCAAAGGTGCAAATATACATGCAAAGGTGCAAAACTATACTATCAGGGAAAACTAAAAAACTAAACTTATCATATTATATTATATCAGGGAACTTTGCTAAATTGAACGAAGCCCAGCAAAGGCGGGGGGTTTTTATCCGCTCGTCTCAATTAATACTTCTTGGTTATGGTAACAAGCGTTGGAAAGCAAATGCGATGACTTCGTAAACTTTATCAGATTTCCCGAGACCCTTTCTGCAGTGGACTTCGAAGGGAGAACAGCCCTTCATTATGCCGCGGTATTGAAGGACAATGGCCACTACTACAATATACTCCTCAACATGGGCGCCAATCCCAAGGATCAGGATGATGTAAGTATCCTTTATCTATCTATTGTTAAAAATAAAACTCTAGTTGCTCCACATTTAGATTACTGCTATATGATGCTATATTTGGCCAATGAAGGAAAGTTGAACAAGCTAGAAATTACACGATCGTCGCCGCCGTGGGCCTGGTAGAAGACAAATGTCTTGGCTGTGAAATGTACGAGAGTGGACCGGTAATAGAAGTGTGGAGGAGCTATTCCGGGCAGCGCAAGATAGATATATATTTACCAGAGTGATCCCCAACGTCGGGGGATCTGATAGGGCACACGAAGAAGAAGAAGAAGTTATACAGATCAGAGCCAAAAGATTTATACCGGAGAAAAACAAGTAGGTACGCAAGGGTAAATCAAATAAGAAAGGAGCTAAATTGGATTCCAATAAAAAAGTGACTGCTATTTAATGTGTTAATTTTTGTGCATAAAGCTATGAAAAACCAAAATCCAAAATACTTTGAGGATGAAATTGTTTTTTATAGAAATATACGTACATAATTACGAAACCAGATATTATATAAATATAGTTAGATTGCTGCAAATTAGGAAATCAAAGACACAGAACTGCCTAATGTATAGATGACTAAAGGTGTGCATATGGTGAAATGCCTGAAAGTCTGAAGAATCAAGGAAGAATGTATTTAAAAATGGATGTTATGCTTACTGTAAAAATATAATTTTATAAAATGACATGTTACCTTGTGCATATTGTGCTTCGCTTTTTATTGACTAATGAATCCTTGACATTTAAGTTAAGAAAGTTATGTTGCGGCCAATTAAAAAATCCTCTTCAAATATATCCATTTTTTTTATTCAATATTCTTTTTTGCATCATTTTTATATTTGTTGAGCTTTATTTGACCTAAATATGCATTATTTTATTACGTTGCGTTCTAATCTACTAAAGTAGGAGCGTCTTATATATATTTTGTCTTGAAATTAGACGACAAGAAAACCAATTTACTAAAACCTATTGAAATGTTGATTTGCCGAAATGAAGATCTCAGTTACATCCCTACATATTTTTTTCTGAATTTCAAACGGTGTGTTTTTGTATAAGTGACGGTTTTGATTATCGTCGATATATATTATCTGTTAAGATACCAGAAAAGTAAAATGTTGTGTGTCACATTTATTAAAATTTTCAGTGTTGTTTGCTCAAAAGTGGACAGAGAACAGTGATCTTATGAACATGAAATTGTAGAATATTATCGTATCAACCGTTATAATATTTTAAACAGAATGGACGAACCCCCGAAGACTATCAACAAAATGATAAGTATCTAAGTCACAAGCAACTGCTGAAAGAATTTGGAGCAGAGGAGAGCCTAGCCGAGGAGATGCTCAACGACAAAGGTATGATAATTATAATTTTTCTAAGAATGGACCAACAATGCCACCAGTTGGTTATTGGTTTGGAATGCCAAAAGCATGTGTGTATTTAATAAGTAAAATGTAAGCAGTTGGAAAGGCAAATGTATTTATGAGTATTCCGGCAAAACAGTTTGTTTCGTGTTACACGCCATGGGTTATTTGAATTGGCATTTTTCTGTTGGAATTTTTCAACGCAAAATTTAACACTGTAAAATTTAGTCGTTCACCAGCCACCTCCTGGAGTTCTAGCACGGTGAGATCGATTACTTTACGATATAGGATCGATAGGTAACTTCTGATGATTTTATATCGATGTGTCTAGCATGCTTCCACCGTTGACAGCCGAACCGATATTAATAGGGAATAAATAAAAAATCGATATAAGCTGGCATCACTGAAGGTGTTTTCTATGAATTGACACTACGAAATATTAATAAATTGACAATAATGAATTTAAATACTAACCTAAATATGCATTGGCAGTCCGCATTTGCTTTTTTAAATTAAAGTTCATTAGGTAATGAGATCTTGATTTATTTTTCAACCACTTTAGTTTCTCAAATATTGAACGGAATAAATCAAATACTTGAATTATTTAAGTCTAAAAGCTTCAGCTTCAGCCAGTAATTTTGCGTAACGAACGGCTTTATCCAAATAAATGCTTATACTGACAGTATGGAGTTCGAGCCAAAATTTATCAATCGTGCGTCGGTCGGAATATTTCTTACTAATAATTGACCGTGACCGCAAATATTAATTACTGACTATAGATAACAATTTGGTCAATATCGTATTGATACAGGGTTTTATCGATCGACCATGCTGGACCTCCTGATAAACGAGTTTGTTGATAATGTAAAGAGAAGAATAATAATTACTCTAACCCTACTTCTGAAAGAATGATTTATTATTATGAATATTCTTTTAAATGTATATAACTTATTTAAATGATTTAAAAAAAAACTCATCATATTCTGTGCAAGATGTAATGTATGCAATGTTATTAATAACTTATAGTAGAAACTTATTATCCTAAATCACAGAATTAAAATCATAGAATAAAGAATAAACTAAGAAGTGCCTTGTGGGCGTATTTGGTGATTCAATTTTCTTGCTACATCAAAGCTTCCTTACTACATGTATGTAAAAAAATTGTATCTAACAAATAAATAAATAAAAGATTAGAAGCCTACATAATTTCGGCCGATATTTCCGATGCAAAACTGTGTTTCACCACGATTACAAAATTCAAATGGGATGGCGATTATACAATTTCAGGCAAGTGTGAGAGAGACAGACTGGTACAGAAATGGTCTAAAACCAAACGGTACAAACAAGTCAGTAGCACATTTGTTTTAATCCAAAAATATGCGGAAGGCTCTTCTAGTGTTGTATTCTTTATTATTCTGTGATTAAAATTCTAAGTAAATAACTTCATCACTATTGATAGAAAATGCTTCATATCATAATATATTTTTCATTTTGTAAATTATCATTTCTTAATCATTTACGAGTATTATAAAAAAAGCCTGCTGATGGCTCTGTTGTAAACTAATCTTTCTCATAGACGATGGATGTAATAAAACAGTGAGAATAGTTACAACAGAACTGTCAGCGAAAAAACTTGAGGAATTGACGAATATTACTTGTGTGGGGTCAGTAAACAACGACGTAGTGACCTCCCGGCGAGAGCTGACAGACGCCGAGACTCTGTCCGTGCTGGGGCGCTGCTTCCGCCTCCTGCAGGACCACCGGCGCCCCTCGCGCTCCGTGCCCCCGCCCAGCGCCTCCTCCAACCAGGGCCCGCCCACCACCTTCCTCGGCCGCTTCCTCACCAAGCCCGTCTTCGAGAAGATCAAACACAGAATCACCAAACTAGACCACAATCTCTTCGATGTCATCTGGCCGGCCGTCAAAAAACTCCCAGACAACAAAAACGCCATAGAAGCTGTAGAAGAAGACTTTAACGGTGGAGTAGTCGCACCTGATTACTATGCCTACGCAGCCTTTGAGGAGTTCATGCTACCTTTGATCAAAGATCTACATTGCATCAATATTTATTCTGACTTCCAGAAACACCCTGAATCCTTATTTTTGCCTAAGCCAAACCTAAATGAAATCGATTCTGAAATACCTTACATCTTCGTCAACCTTAATATTGATCCTCCAGGGAAAAATATTCTAGCTGGCACAATTGAATGTAGCCGAAATTTAGAAGCTTTCGAACTTCCTCTAAATATGAACGTTGGACAGCTCGAGATGGTGGAGAGGCATTTGACCACTATTCTCCTGAGTGATGATTTTAACAAAGTTATGAATTATGTCAAGGTAAGAACGGAAGAGAAAGCTGGAACTTACTATACCATGAACGAGGTACTGGAAACTCCTTCCGAGATACGTGCTATTCTAGCTGCTTCGGGTCTGCTCATCCCTCTTGCCGACAGCAACGAACTGGATGACGATAAACGTTTGCACGGCAGGCATTGGTCATACGGAAGGGGAGTATTTTTAAGCCATGATGGCAATCTGGCTGTTTGGTTAAACGTGCAAGACCACATTCGAGTCTTGACGTGTACCTCGCATCACCATCCGGCGGAAGTGGGTCATGCCTATTCGATAATTTCCAGAGTAATGCTTCACCTGGGGGAAAATCTCAAATTCAAATGGGACGACAAGCTCGGTTATCTATCTGCGCGGCCGAGTTTTTTAGGAAACTCTCTTCACTTTAGCATCACCATCAACTTGCCTTACCTCAGCAAGGATCCGGAGCACCTAAAACACTTGTGTACTGTGAGGGGCTTAAACCACAGAGAGACCCACAGTCCGGAGATAATAAGGATCGGCAACTACCAGAGCTTGGGGGTGACGGAGCTGCAGACGTTCCACGACTATACCACGGCCGTGGGGAACATCATTCAGCTCGAGAAGGACTTGGCGATGCAAAATTCGATGCATATCGCAGAAATGTTTGTCAATATTTTCAGAAGAAAAAGAAACAACTTGGTGGATGCTAACATAAATTAAAATAGACGACCGATAAAATTATTATTTATTATTTATTTGCTTAGTGAAAATCATTACAAAACGCATCCATCATTATTAGACTCTTATTCGCAATATTAAAAGTAGTTTTAGTGGCTTAAGTGGAAACCGAATTTAGAAGTGATATTTTTAGTGAATGCTTTTGAAAAGGGGTGTGAGATACTTCTTACTTCATCGGATACTTAGGTCAGTACTCCCAACAGTATCATACAGATCAGGCCTACATCACGAACGTTCAGCTAACTCCGCATGCTACATTCAATTCTTAAAGCCATTATTCAAATTGCTTTGCAACATATTTCTGACATTAATCTTATAATTCCAACATTCTCTTTCCATCTACAGCTGCTAAGCGTGACAATGCGTAGCTTAACTTTCGTGACACTGGGCTGTAGTGTTAAACAATTTGTTTTATTTTACTTACAACTGCAAAACTTTTAATGTTCAAAGTTGCGTGTTCTGTCAGCACAATATTTCCATTCGCTCCGCTAAATCACGCCAGCCTTATCAATACTTTCCACAATAATCTCATATTACCTCCACGTACCACCAATGCATCCGATGTGTGTAAGAAGTTTATAAGGTTTAAAACTCAACCGTACCTTAAGAGAACCAATGGAAAAAATAAAGATTGGACCCCTTTTCATATATATATATTGTATTACGCTTACTGCTTCTGTAATGCTTGACATTTATATAATATATTATTCTCTTATAATTATTTTTGCACTTGTTTGTACATAGGTTAAAAAAACACTGTGATTGTTTTGTGTGATTAAATGTTTTTACCTGTTTTTTTTTGCTGGTGCATTAATACCACAAACGTCTTAAATGTCGGTTTCTAAACTTTTTATTCATATCAAAATATGTTTTACGATGAAAAATATATTAACGTTTTTTTTAGATGTGCAAGCTTGTTTTGAAGAGTGCAAATTCCAAAAACCGTGATGATTTCGCATTATTCGATTACCAACATCGACTTCCACCTGGCATATCATCAATCACTTGTTTAGCACATCAGACACCTCAACAACATTGCTTTAAATCCATTAATTTATATGTGTCACGGTGAGCCGAATCGATGAAGAAACTACCAAAAACAAATTAATTTACGTAAGGTAGTTTTCCAGGAAAGTATTCAACCTGAATAACTTAGATTTTCCAGTGCTAGGCGTGTGGAGATGTTTTATTTATTAAGTGGCGGGTGACTCGAAAGTTGTTTGAAGGTTTTCGATCGGAGTGGCATCGATTGAAAAAGCCATTTTAATATTTGATGAATACTTTCAGAGACGGCAAGCGAGGGTAACAATGGCCAGGTGGATATTCCCATATTCCGGACTGAAGAGGGCAGATACCTCGCCTCGTGTAAGCCCCATTCTATTTCCTATGACCTATGTCCTTGTGTAGCATGTATATCGATGGTGTATTTAGTAGTTATCGATGTTTCGATAGCGTGATAAAGCTTAATTGCCTATTCCATATACCCGCTCGCATCATGTGAGCTTTCTTATGTGAGTTTCTTTGAACTCCTCGCGCTCAGCAAACATTGTCAGTTAGCTGTCATGTTTGTCTTGTATAGCACGCAAATTATTTATTCACGAAGAACTCTTGTTTACTGTTAAAAACTGTACTGTGGATTTTTTTAAATGCATAATTTATATAAATGTTACATTTGAGAATTATACATAAATAGATTTCGTGCATAATAATTCAAATGAACTTAACGAATTGCAAAATTAGCAAATGAAAAGTGATTTGGGAGATTTTTAGTGAAGCTTCAACAATACTTCAGTATCTCAACTGTGTGGTTAACAAACTATTATGGGTTGAAATATTACAATTATTAATAGTTTTCTTGTAATTTAAATCAGTGCCTATAAGTTAATAATTATTAAAACGAGTGGTTTAACTTTTTTTGACATTTGATATTCCGGCATACAGAGCTCCGGACCAAAAAGACCCCTTTCTCTTCAATAAGTAGTTTTTAATATATATATAGTTGTTGAAAAAGAGTGCTTTAACCCTGTTACGAGCTAATCAAGATTTTAATGCAAAAATATTGTTATGTAATACGAATTGTTACATCTTCCATTAGTACCATTTTCCTACAATATTTAATAGTCTCCGTTTGACATTTGAGAAGTTTTCCTTTTCTTCCTTAATTTCAATAATACAAAACATAGAGTTATTAAAAATAAGGAAAAATTAATATAGGTAATCTAAGAACATACGATAATTAAATGAGGCAACAGCTAGGAGTTCTGTAAAATCACGTAAACTCTCTAAAATTGTTCAAGTCCCAATACACATCTAAAACATTATTTCAATTGCGTGATATAACCGCATTTAACTGTTTAACAAAAGCGTGGTACGGTTTGTCAATTTGAGTTGAAAAAATGAATAGTTTTTAAAAATAGATTAAAAAATAATAAATTAGTTTCGATCGTCGGTAACAATGACAAACGGTGGGTTCTACACCCCTGCAGGGGTCGGCTCGCTCGGTAACGAAGGTGATGATGTGTTCGCAGCTCTGGGGGACCCGCTGATCAAGGGGCTGACAGAGGTAGCCAACACTCGACCCAAGGACCCCATCGCATTCCTCGCCACCTACCTGTACAACTTCGCCAATCAGAACAAGTCGAGGATCAAGACTGGGGTGAGTGGATGAATTTTTGGAAATTAAATTGTCTTATTATTGAAGTAAAACTTCTTTATGCGCGATACGACGAGTAATTTAGATGTTTTTCGGACGGAAATAACGTTTTCAAACGAAAATGACATTCGGAAACTTGGATGAAATATCAAGAGCGAATCTATAGACATGCATGTCTAAAGATGAATGATACACAGCTACACCACCGGCCGTTGAGTTTTGTCGCTTGTATTGAAAAATGCAAAAAAAATATGAATGTAGATTCGCTTTTGATTTTTCATCTAAGTTTCGAAAAATAATTAAATATTGTAGTGAAGGCGAGATCCCTTTAAAAATAAAAACCAACACAGATGGCAGTAATTGTATCGTTTTAGTAATACCTGCCACAACAGTCAAATAAGTTTTACTTCAACCACGTGTAAAGGTTAGACGCACTCATATTTTTTTTATGTTTGTAAGAAAATAATGTGATTCAAAGCAACTAAAAAATGTTATGTGTTTGAAGACAAAAAAAACTTTATCATTCAAGTTTTTATTAAATTTTCCATAAGCAGCCGCACTTTTAGGCACAGATTATGGAAATTACACTTAATTTCAACAATTAGATACTACAAGAAACAATTATTTACGTACACAAAATAGGTTAGGTTAAAACTACGAGTGTAATTAATTTATTCACCAAAATGAAACAAATTACTTTGTGTAAACCACTATAATAACATGTTAAAATATCTACATGTTTCAAAACCGATCGAAAACATGTTAAAATATCTACATGTTTCAATACAATACATGAAAAAATATCTACATGTTTTAAAACATGTGATTATAATGGTTTAAACAAAGTAATTTGTTTCATTTAATTAAAATGATGCCACAAAGTAATTTTGCAAAGATTGAAGAAATAATTTATTCGCCGACTGGTTTCGCTTTGCTCAAGAATCATCAGGGTTCAAATTAATAATAAACAAGAAATACATACTGTATGACTATATATAAATAAAGAGGAAGACACCAAAATAAAAATATAACAAATAATGAGGATATATTAATATCAGTACAAAGAAAATGGGAAAAAATCGACCAACAATTATGCAGAATAATGGGTTATAATAATATATCGAAAGGGATAAATATTGGAATTTTTTTATTGGTTTATTGGAAAAAGACCTAATTAATATTTGACTACTAGATATATGTATCTAATTGATTATTAAGTATTGGGTAGATTGAAACAAAACTTCGCAAATGTCAAATGCATTCAGAAAAATTTAAATGGCCGAAAAAAAAACATTTTTTAGAGGAAATTTTTAACTTTGAATAAAAATTGAAGTTTAACCCGCTTAATCACAGGAGACCATATTTGTCCCAGCTCACATAGGTCTCACAGAAATCGTTGTTTTTCCCTTACTATCACAGTCAAAAATTGTGATCTAAACGGTATTGGAAAGAGAATACAACAAACTATATATTCAAATCTAAAAGAAAACCACAAAAAAAAATTACCCCTTTCTGAAACCAAAGTTTTCGATAGCAAATTGAAAAAAAATTATGGAACTTTGTGAATTTTTTAAGATTTTTTTTACATGAAACGAAAAAAAGTGAGGCGACAGTAAGGTTTATAATTCATTTATCTAAAGAAATAAGTATGTGTTTTATTTTTTTTCATTATCAGTAATTTTAGTTAGAAAAAAAGTAAAGTGAGCCATTTTCAAAACTTTTTAAAGTTTTCGCAAAAAAAAATTATATTTAAAAAAAATAGATACTAATTTTTACCTTTCGAAAACAGTTTTTAGTTTTCGAATACGTTAACAAATGTTCCATTTATTTGGATTTTATTGCAAAGCGGGAATATTTTTAGCCTCTGACAAAATACGCCAATTTTTTTAGGGGTTAATGCATCTTTTGCCATCTGTCCAAACGTTATTAGTTGTTTCTGGATGTTAACATAGCGTAATTTCCAAAATCTGTGCCTAATAAAAGTTCGACGGCTCGTGGGAAAACTAAACCATTCCACACATTTTTCAACAAATGATTATCTAGTATCTAGTCAATCCCTATGCAATTGTACAGTTTAAGTATAATAAATACAAAACAATACAAGAACAACACGTCAACCCACCAGAGACCAAATGGGAAAATATTTCACCGACTCCAGGGGTGCTAGCACGGTCGATCGATAAGGATCGGTAGGATAATTGTCGGTAACTTCTCATCGTTCCCTAGGACAACTGCACATCGCAAACGAATAGGTGACAGTTCACACTGACTAATATCAACTGTTTGTTGTATATATAGGGTTCGGCTCGGTAGAACTCCTAACTGGACCGATAAATCCTACTGATCCCTCAATATAAATATTTTAAAAATCTTTCGTAATCCTACATGTATTTAAAATGACTGATTTTTGCATTTTTATATATAAATTCTTTGACAAATCTAATAAGCCTAAATTTTGAACGAGAGAGCTATAATGCCAGTAGCCGAAATAATAAAATGTTAATAAAAAAATACATCATTATTATTATTAAGTTTTTCAAAATAATTTTACCCGCTGTCTCCTTTGCTGTGTAATTTTGCTTATCTTTACTATCTTTGCTGTCTATTATTTTTTTACCTACCAATATTAAACATTTTATTTTATTTTATTTATTTAATACATGATTTATCGAAAGTACATATAGTTTAATGTGATATTTCAGCCTCCATGCTAGGGATGACCCTGTGTTATGGCGGGTGAATTTTACAGTTTGCGGAATCATTAGTATTGGTTGATAATTTTCATTAATTAATACCATGGACACAATTCTTCTACAATAAAAAAGTTATATGTAGTTAGATTGGATTACAAGAATAAGATGAAGAAGTTAAAGAAAGCGGAAGGGGAACGGGGACGGGGACCAATGGAAAATGACAAGAAGGGAGAAACAATTTATTTATTTATGTGGCGTTGCAACGCATGCCGGGTGTCAGCTAGTAATTTATAAAATGGAATGATTCTTTGTTTTCCCATATGCGTTCCTTGCTCGGCAAAAAGGGAAGGCGAGAGGGAGAGGGGAATCCGAGAGGGCCGGAGGGAAACGAAGGAGGGGGTTCGAGGGAAGGGTTCTCCCTTAGGGCAAGGAACGTAGAAGGGTTAGTGGACACGGGAGGAACGGGGACGAATGGAAAAGGACATGCAAAGTGAAACAATTTCTTTATTAACTGGCATTTCAACGCATGCCGGGTAGTTGCTAGTATCTTTTTGATGCCGTAATATTATTTGTAATATGTGAATAAACTTTTTAATACAGGAGACAGCAGCCCTAATCACAGAGCCCCTCCATGAAGAGGTGAAGGCCGTGGAAGCCGAGCACGGCCTGGGCCCCGTGCAGACGATGCCCCCCCAGGCTGTGCCCCTGCAGAGCATGGCCCTACAGAGCGTGCCTCCCCAGGGTCCAGCGCTCGTGGGACCCGGCGGGCGCCCTGCGATGCCCCCCACGCCCCCCGTGCCCGTCACACCAGGGGGGCCCGAGGCGGCTTTTAGCAGTGATAATAGGGTTAGTAAATTTTTTTATTTATTTATTTTATTTATAAAAGAGAAGATATTTAATTAAGAAACGTCGAATTGCCATACTAGGCGGCTCCCTGTTTCATGTAGACCAATGGAATGTAGTCACTTTTTATGAAATTTATTGTATACATATGGATTTAATATATGAATACGTTGAAATTTGAAAAAAAATATAAGACAAAAATAGAAAATGGTAAAAGACATGGAATTATATTATATATACATATAAAATAAAAAATAATGTCTCATTTTTCCTATTTTTCTGATACATACATATATACACACACATATAACCACACATATATTATGTATACATAATACACAAGTGTGTGTGTTTAATCTAATACCGAAGATTCAAAAAAGCACTGAATTATAATTTTATTTATTTTTAGTTAAGTTTTGAAGAAAAACCATAAGCTTTCTACTTGTAAAAACTCGAACATCAAAATCAGATTAAAGGGGAAAAGGTACTTTTGAAATTCTGGAATAAACATTATTTTAATTAAATTTAAAAATGTAGATATTAACCGAAAATACTTTCAAATATACTTGTTTTCTTATAAACCACCTTAATGGACTGAGACTGTTTCGAGGTGGTCTAAATTTAATTGATATATTATATCGACAAAAATGACAAATATGTAGGTCCCAATGGCCGAGTTGGTTAAGGCGATCCTGATCGAAGAGATCCTGGGTTCGCGTCCCACTTTCTACCGTTACCTTTTTTATTTTTCTGTGTCTTGTTCATGTTTTATCTTCTATTATCTTATTCATATTATCTTCTTCTTCAACGAAAGAATTTAATTAAATAAATGAAAGAATTAAAAAGAAACATTAGTAAATTAAAGCAATATAATATAACGTATTAATTAATTATAATTTCATTAAAATAAATAATGCCATCACAAAGCGAAAACCATTCCGAAGAAGTTTTCTTCGAAAAATTAATATTTTAATGCCTTTCTGACTATTAGTGTATGAATTTTGTGTTTGAGATTTACGCCATTTTAATGCTTTTTTTAAATTGGAGCCAGATTGGTAATATCATTGTCAAAAAAGAAACAGTTTTACAATGGTAACTATTAATAATAATTTGTAGAACTCCGTTTTTGTGATAAATCAACTCAAAGGCGCTGTACAATTTATTATGAATTCTTAGGCTCTAGGTATCTACATTTATTTATTTATAATCACTCATCGCTGTTCATTTATAAGAATATTTATTTATTTATTTATTTATTTAATTTCTACGGTAGAATATACCATAAACAGTAGTTACATGACACAATTAGAACCATAAGAAAATATTAGCAATCATTTTAAATAAAGAATAACAAATTAACTGTGGTATTTGATTGTGAAGTGACATCAGAGATATGAGCAAGAGAATATATCAAATTATAACAAATATATCCATATTCTATAGTATAAATAAGGTAAACTTAGATTGAATTAATATTGATCGAAAATATAAGATAGCATAGCCCTCTTGTATCTACTTTCCGTGCAGTTAAATATATCCGCTACATCAGCGTATCTATTACTAACTGCATGCAACCTAGGTACAAGTGAGTTTTTGGAATACGCAGTCCTGGTGTTGTTGCATTTAAACAGGACTTTAGAACGAGTAGCTTTCGTAGGTATATGAAATTCAATGAGGTTAGTTAAATCGGGACTGTCTATACTACCATTTACAATTTTGAACATAAATATTAAGTCGAATATAATTCTTCGGTCTGAGATTTTTAATAAATTTAATTCTTTCATCAAGTTATTGTAGTTTATGTTTTCAATGGGAATACCGAGTTTGAAATTAATGTGTCTTAGGAATTTATGTTGAATTTTTTCTATTGAGTCTGAATGTAATTTATAATAGGGGGACCAGATCGAGGAGTTATATTCGACTTGACTACGAACTAGGGATGTATACAAAATTTTTAATGTTGAAATATTCCTGAAATCTCTGGAATTTCGAAGAATGAAGCCAAGCATTTTCATCCCTTTATTTTTTATTGTGTTTATATGTGATATGAAGTTTAATTTAGAGTCGAAAGTTATGCCCAGATCATTAATTTCTTCGACAGAGGTAAGGGTTGAGTTGTTAAGTTCATATGGATGAATAATTGGTTGACTAATTCTGTAAAAACTTATTGAATGACACTTATTTATATTCAGATAAAGTTTGTTAAGAGAACACCAATTAATTAACCTGTTTAGGTTATTTTGTAGACAGATACAATCTTCAGCGCTTTTAATTATTTTAAATATTTTTAAATCATCAGCAAAAAGTAGTACATTTATATCATTATCAAATATATTAACAACATCGTTTATAAACAGTAAAAATAATATTGGGCCTAGATGAGACCCCTGTGGTACACCACTGGTAGCTATAAATTGATAGGAAATGAACAAATTGATTTTTACAAGTAGAACTCTATTAGATAGATAGCTAGCAAACCATTCTAAAAGTTTTCCGTCAAAACCGAGCTTACGTAGTTTGACCGGGAGAATTTTATGGCATACTTTGTCAAAGGCCTTGATAAAGTCCGTATATATGGAATCGACTTGAGTTCTGTTAGTTAATGCGTTCGATATATAGTTTTCATATAACGAGAGATTTGTCTGAGTTGAAACTAGGTAGTGCCATATATAGAGTTAAAATTTATTTTTGGAGTCTGGAGAATTTAGAGCTCTTTAGGACTGGAGAATTTGTATGAAATAATATTTACAAAAGCTTACAAATGAGAATTGGCTTACATTTTTACACAATTAGTCATTTACAGTGTCGCGGGTGAAGGTAAAGGTAAAGGTTTTTTGCCTTATAGATACGATTGTCCTAAGATCTTTTGAATTTCTCGTTGGGCTAGCCTAGGAATTTAGAAACCTCTCCTCTTTCTCTCATCGAGAAAACCATAAAAGACGGATCAATATATTTCAGGACGAGCACGGTCAGTCCATGCTCCACTTCGCTGCGGCCAGGGGGCACGCTCGGGGGGCCCTGCTGCAGCTGGTGAGGGAAGCAGGAGTCAGTCCGGCCTACAGGGACCAGCTGTACCGCACGGCGAGAGACGTGTCCCTGCAGGCCAATCTGCCGGAGAACACGCGCGAGCTGGACCGCTGGCTCATCGAGACGGCCGCAAGAGGTGAGACCAGTTAGTGTCCTTACATACTATGATAGATCTTAGTCAATACACAATGCAATAGTCAACACACAATTTAATATCAATTGTACATGATATTTTCCTACATTTGTAAGATTACACTGTTTATGGGTTTAACCCACACTCCACACTTCCAATTACCGTTCTTTTGATTGTATAGAAAATAAAATGTATTTAACCTAAGTATTCATGTATCTATGTTTGTATACATGTATGTTCCTCTATATTATCTATCTCGACGCAGGTAGGTATATCCTAGTGAGACAGGCATCGAAAAATCACATGGAATTAAACTTTATACAGATAAATAGCTGACCCACCCACGCGTTGCCTTGGCCAACACAATGCCATCTACTGGATGGTAATCTAACCTAGATAACCAAGTGTTGTATCAATAAATTAACTCACACCACCGTCTGTCAGAAACCTATGCAACTTACAAATAATTTTAAATCTTCTATAACAAACATTTAATGAACATTTAATTCTTAATGATAAATATATAGGTCAATAATAGAGATAATAAACTATCCTATCTTTTAAGTTGGACCAAATTACACACAGTAAACCAAATTTCATCGGAGTTTACCTTGGAGTAACATCGTGACGCCAGATTTTTATATACTAGCTGACCGTACCGCCACGGAATCAATAAATGTTGTGTTTAATTTATTAGCTGTTCGAATTGATTCAAATTATGTCAACCAACGCACATTATTTGAAAAGCCGTTCCATACAAAATATGTGAAAAAATATATTTTCTTCATAATTATCTTTCCCGTGATTTTTTCCGATGTTTTAATAGTTATTCTGTTAATCGGGACGGAGATCAATCCAAAATCAAAGATCATAAAAATCGGTTCAGCCGTTCTCGAGTTATAAATGTTGTAACTAACCCGACCTTGTTTTATATATTAAGAAAAATAAATATACCAACGATATGACGACCTTCAGCATTGGTTTGTTGGTTTTTTGGCGAGAATACGTATTCGCAGTAGTTCCAATAAAGAACTTCAGTTCTTTTATCTTTTTTTAATCAATAACGACCTTCAAATTAAAATACCAGTGTTTTTCTGTTATCCTTTTCGCAATACATTTTTTCCCTAACCACTGTATAAAATCAGATAAAACATTTAGCACCATCCTCCCATTAGCTTATCTACAATTATAACGAATATTATCAAAAATAAAAATAAAATACACGCAGTGGTTAGAAAACTCGGCCAACTTATCCAATATATAGCCACTATTCATAGGTTCGAGTACCTCCAACTTAATAAATAAATAAACCGTAAATCTTAAATCGAAAATATTCGTTATTAGTGTAGATAAGCTATTAAGAGGACAATGAGAAACCCCCTTATTAAAATAGTTCCTGTTCGACTTTACGCTAAAATCCATAATATTTATATTCTTTGAGTTTCATTAACAATGAGAAAATATAATTTTTTTTTAAATTTTGCATTTAGCTTTTGCTGAATCTTCGAGAAAAGGTTTTTTAATTTTAATTTAGTACTTCATTATGTACATATTGATAGGCTTCAGTTAATAACAAGGCAATCCTTACTGACAGCATACGTACCCTGTCATTAAATGAATGCTATCATAATATTATACAAAAATATTAACTAATATTATACAATACACGCCCAACAGAGTCAGTTAAAAATTATATATAGATAATTTGAGAAATATTATTCTCGTTATTAATAAAGTGCAAAGAAGACTTAGATTTTATCGTTAGGTAAATTTTCTGAACATGTCGAGAGTATTGTGTCAAAATTTCAAGTAAATCGAAGCAAAACTAAAGAAGATAGATACAGCGTTTCAAGCGGCTAGCCCTATTCGATTTTCGACTATAAAAAATTTTAAATCGATTTTCTCGCAAACAAATTTTTGATGTTCGTGAACATCATAACTCAAAATCTACGTTACCAATCCTATAGAAATTTTGTACACTATTTCTACGCACAAGTCAACAGGTAGTCAGGAAGAGTTTTTTTTTTTTTTAATTTTTTACCATTCTTTTCCATTTTTTAAAAACAAATTCACCGAAATTTCTTAGCGAACATCGCGTTTTTCACTTCAAAATGCTGTGTGCGCGAATAAATTTTATTTGATTAATTTGTGTTTTTGTACAATTAATGAATTAAAAAATAATATATAGTATAGATATTTGCGGCACGTTTCATAGTGGAAGATACTGTCAGGATCGCCCTGGTGTAAGACCACTATTCAGAATTGAAACGTTGCTTGAAATGGCTTTAGCCGTGTTTGGTTACTAGATCTGAATAGCCAGATACTCCCCCGCCTCCCTCTTCCCCATCTCCTTCCCCTCCCCACTACCTTCAGCTTCACGAAATACCCTCTCGCATAACCGCATTTCTTCAGTAGTATTTCATTTCTCAGTCCATGGGATTTACTTAGATCGATGTATCTTAATCCTTTATCACACACTTTTATGGTAAAACAATTTATTATGCGTAAACTTATTTTTGTAATATTTTTCATAACTTACCACTTACGACGGGCAGTAATCAAGTAATCATAACAATATGTGTTGGCAAATGTATAATAGATAAGGATGTTAGTCGTAAATACCTAGTTTTAAGATAGTTGTAAGTCATAATTCGAGTAAAGGAGTTATTGTGTAAATACCCACACGGTCACAAAAATAAATATAGTTTGAAGTCACTAGTTAATTATAAGTTTTAATTGTAAGTGACTAGTTATCAATCTTTGTTATAAGTCACTTCATACCGGCTAAATGTATGAATGAAGTTGTAAAGCGCCCTCAAGGTTATTTTATCACGAAAATTGCGTTAAAGAAATCATCCACGGTGTTGTTTTATTCAATAGCTTTTATAATATGTTATAAATGTTTTAGACTTTTATACATTTTTTTTACCTTTCTTATTTTTTTAAAATTCTTTCTATTATTTCCTCCATTTCTTTTTGTTTTGTACTAAACATGTTCTGTATATTTCATATGTCATCGTAATTTGACTGCCCTAAAACGGGATTCCTCCTAGTTGGGCAGTCAAAACACTTAAATAATGTAGGTATAATATAATATGTAGATATAATCTTTTACTAAATAAAAAAATAAAAAATTAAAATCTCATTCTTCTGTGTACAGGTGAAACTGATAAAGTGAAGGAACTGATTTTGGAAGGCTATGACCACATTTTGGATGTGGCGGATGACGAAGGGGTACCGGTTACTGATATAGTGGAGCAACGAGGTCACAATGAAATGAAAGAACTCTTTGGCATTGTCTCCGATTTCGAAGTAAGTAAATTGCCATCTAGTTTATCCATCAAAATCTTCCCTCTGATTAGACTTTGTATTCAAGTATCGATTGACGGGGCAACCCACAAATATCTGCTCTAAGCTATAAGACCTTTGCAGTAGGTATTTACGACAATTCAGGCCTATATTTTTATATCTGAGAATCTAACTTCAATTGACGCGTTTTGATTTTTCTCGCCCTCCCTTCAATGCCCACCTGGGACCATCTCCTCCGCCCCCGAATCTCTCCTATTCCCCAAACTTTTGGAAAAATTAATCATAAGGTTGGAAATAGTGCCATGGGTACCATCGGGCGACCGACGACGTAACTGGACCGATGATCCTCGTAGCAGCGCGTAGCATATCGCGTGACACTACAGCCCCTCATTCATTTGCCTACATATTACAGCAATCAACCGGCGTAATCGTGGCGTTATTTCCAGCCTAAGGTGTATTTTATTCAAAAACTATCTTTGACCTATGGATTAGATATCAATGAATGAATGCTTTCAGGATTCGCGAGAGCGCCTGCACCAGGCCATCCGACAGGGGGACGAGGACCACGTGCGCGAAGCTCTAGGGCGGCCCCACCGCGGAGACGTCGGCCACCGCAACCTCATGTCGGGCCGCATGATGGCCGTCGCCAAGAACTCCTACGGCCGCTGCTCGCTGCACGTGGCCGTGCTGGCGCAGAACGAGGAGCTGGCCGAATTCATCGCCAGGAGCTACCCGGAGACCTTGAGGGTCGGGGACAATGTAAGATAAACAACTCCTTATTATAATGTGAACCTAGACGTTCAATATTTGTTGTGATCCGTCAATATTTATCAAATATCGTGATATTTATTGAATGTGTAGGCTAGCATACTGACAGATCACAGATGCCTAGATTCCTGAATTCCGTATAGTAAACCCACGGATCGTCATAAATATTTTCGGATCACAATAAATATTGAACGAGTAGCATACGAATCAATATTTATCACGATCCGTGGTTTCACGATATGAAATTCAGAAATCTAGATATCTGTGATCAGTATTGTGATCCGTCAATGCGCTAGCCTACACGTTTAATAAATATCACTATATTTGATAAATATTGACTGATCACAATAAATTTTGAACGTTGAGGGTAGCACTCTGATGCATATTGATGGATCACAATCCATCAATATGGATCCTGATGAATATTGATCGTGTAGCCTACGCCTTAATCAATCTACTAAACAAAGTGTAGCTAACAACCATAAATATCTAATATTTTGTAAATTTTCCGCGCTGTTATCACTGATAATAGTAGCGAGTAGCGAGTAACGAGAGGCGCAACATAATTTACGTGAATCATTCCGGCTCCAACGCTCTTCGCAAGTGCTTACTCCCTCCGGTCGTTACGCATTTAAAATAATACGCGTAAAAATTAGTATTCCTGCCGTTTTATCCAAGTGTTTTATTGATAATAGTGATAAACATCTGACACGCAGCCTAGTTTACAACCTTGGTATTGATTGTAAACCGAATCCTATCAAGGATTAATGATCGCAAATACAAACATACACTCCAGGCAACTCTAATACTAATGATGAGGGAGAAAGGGGGAGCGGGAGAGGGGAGGGGGAACGCGGGGAAGGTGGAAAGGGAACGCGGGAGGAAGAAGATGAAAAGGAGGCGGAAGGGGAACGGGGACGAATGGCAAATGACACGAAGGGAGATACAATTTATTTGTGGCATTGAAACGCATGCCAGGTATCAGTGAATGATAAAATAAATTTCAACTTTTACATTAGATTGGTTACAATTTCACCAGTCTAGAGCGCATGACAAAGGTATTCATAGCATTAAAAAATTGAAATTAAAGACGTTACCTAAATCAATTTACTAAAAAGTGGCATAGGAACTTCTAGTACCAAAAGATTCCTGTAATTGTGATTTAAAAATGACCAATGACTTTTGTTAATATCATAATTTATTTTAAATGTTTTTCCTTTCATTAGTTGGAACGCACCGCTCTACATTACGCCATGGGTGTTGACAATGTGGAGGCAACTAGCAGAATCCTTATCAAGGCAGGAGCCAAGAGAGTTCTTAAGGACCTCAAAGGAAGACAGCCTTCTTACTACTTCATGAACAAATCGGACATCCTGCGACTCAAGGAAGAAGAAGAAGCTTATTAAAACGAACAATTAATTTATCGTTTTTCTCACCAACTTAAAATGTACCTAATCTTTGTACTGTTATACCATTAGAGAATATTATCATGACCTGCGGAGTTTATTACATATTGTGTAACATCCTATCCAATCGATTTCCTCGAATACTAGTTATTTTAACGTTTATTTTCTTGCATTACCTTTAAAATGTGACCTTTGTATGGTTTTCCTAATATTGAGAATATTGTCAAGACCTGCGAGTATATAACATCCTCGATTTCACTCTTAAAAAGATTTTATTCATTTTCTTGCAAGACCTTCAAAATATTTAATAATTTTACCGTTAATTTTCTTGCATGACCTTTAAAGTGTAACCTCTGTATTTTACCATTAGAGAATATGGTCATGACCTGCGAGTATGTAACATCCTTGATTTCAATCTTAGAAACATTTAATTAATGTTACCGTTCATTTTCTAGCGTGACCTTTAAAATGCTACCTTTGTATTGTTACCATTAGAGAATAATGTCATGACCTGCAAGTACATAATAACATCATCGAACGCACTTTTAAAAACATTTAATTCATTTTACCGTTCATAACCTTTAAAATGTGACCTTTTCACTGTTTTGTCATTAGGATTAGACCATTAGATAATATTGTCATGACCTACGAGTATTTTACATGATGTGTAACATCCTCGATTTCACTCTTGAAAACATGAGCCGGTTGTTTCACAGAAATTTGAATGAAACATTATCGTCAAATGGCCATTCAGCGCCATTTTGTTTTTTTGACAGTTGAAAGGTCCCGCTAAATACCGATTATGTGCCAGTTATTTCACAGAATTTGAACACTTTATCAAGTTTCAAAGTTAGTTTTCAAGTTGTGTTAAAATTCTATTCAAGTTCTGTTATTATTTCAGTTGTGTGAAGCAACTGGCCTGTGGCAATGATATAATAACCGAAATTGGATAGTTGAAAATAAACTTTGAAATTTTAACAATTCGTGTAATTTCAAAGTTAATTTTCAAGTTCTGTAAAGGTTCTATTCTAGTTCTGTTATTATATCATTATTAACCATATATACTAAAATAATAACATAACTTTAATATAACTTTCACAGAACTTAAAAATTATCCTTGAAATTTGATGAATTGTTCAAATGTAAAACAACCGTCACTTTTCAGCTTTTAAACAAATTGTGAAGAAGAGGACAACTTAATAATTAATTTGATAGAAAGCCGAAACGCACCTACAATCGGCGTTTTATGAGGTCCTTTTAAACTTACCACTGGTAGACTCACTAGGCACTAGGTTAATTAACTGTATCGCAGGAATTTAAACCAAAAGTATTTTTTAAGCTTTAATTCTGTGTAATTAACATGTTTTACTTTTTTGTTTCACGTGTAAATGTATTTAATATTCCAAATGATGTTTTTGTATTTTTTTTTATTGCTTTTGCAATGTAGATACCGGTTTTTATACTGTTTTTGCAGATAAATAAATAAAAATGTCAAAAAACAAAATGACGCTGAATGACTATTTGCTGACAATGTTACATTTGAATTTAGTTTAAACAACTGGCTCTAAATTTCATTTTATGGCATGCTCTTAAAAAAAACTTAGAATACGCTAATTTTAAGTTTTTACCATTGATATTATATATTATTCCCTTGTGTAAACTTAACCCACCCTAATCAAATTCATGTCACACACACACAACAATATTATAAAATTAAATAATTAATAAAATGAAATATTTCCTTCGTTATGTCGATTTTATTGACACCGTGTTTTTAGTGGGGTGCATTTTGTAATGCGTTCGCTTTCATCAGTAATCTGAGCGAACGCTAGAAAAGGTGAAAAACTCACATTATGCATTTCACCAATATGCACGGATTGAACTAACGCAGCTCTTAGAAATGAAAGCGTTCGCTCAGGCTAGTTAACATATTTGTCAAAGTAGATCCCAGAATCATTGAATTAGGATAATTTAAAGACGATTTCAATTTATAAAAAATAAAAAATTATAATTAATAACCTATATATTTTTTATGTTCACAGAATTAAATTACTTAGCAAAATTACGTTATTAACGGACAAAACTGATAAAAAATAACACAAATAATAGTAATTATGTTCGATAATGCTATTATAATAGTGAATTGGTCATTAGGAAAGAAATTATGCATAAAAACATTATATAAACGGCACATGAAATCCATGTCAAAATTGTTATTTATTTTATTATAAAATGGCGGACTGCACATGCGCAAATGTACGGATTTTCAGGGTGGCCAACAGCAAAATTCAATTATGTTCGATTATTTTCAATTTTTACGTTATTGGTAACGTTTTGTTTTAAAATATGTACAGACTTTACACAACGTGCTACAGAAACATCTTTTAATGAAAGATAAGTTAAACACTTTTATTAGTAAGGCTGTAACTCATCAACACATTTTTAACGGTATTCATAATTTTTCAAAATTTCTTTTGTGTACCTACTAGAATCACAAATTCTTTTCGATTGGTGAAAGAGCTGTGGAACTACTTTATGTTTGTGCATGAACCACATAATATCTTGTTAAATACTCTTGTTTGTCCAAAATAACATAATATACTTGTTTAATAATGTTATCGTCGTAATTATTGTATTTTAAAACTTTATATTACTTTAACTAAATATTTATTTAACACATAAAATAATAATGTACTTCAAAGAAACCATGTTTCTTATCTCACAACATATTTTCATACTTTGATATTTTATAGGTCGTAGAGAATATTTATTTATGTCGATCCAATGTTTTAGGCGACACAACCGACTTGAGTGACTTCAAATTAAAATTAATAAACAAATTAGTAAGAACTGTGTTTTATTCGTGGAATATCCATGTAGTTTAAGCTTGTTTCAATAGATGTCTATAGGTAAGTTCGTAATACGAAGTTCTGCCATAACCCAACAGATGGCAACTGAGTTAATTATCAGAAGAGTACCATCTATCTCGTTCGTGTCTTAGGTATAAAAGTGTTACGATGATGGCAGAAGACTCCAGTAAGATGGGGCGGGCTTTCTCAGTAAGCCCGTTGGAGCGACAAAACTACTTAGAATCTAGTAAGGACCTCTATCCAGTCTAATATAATCATTGTATGTATTCACGATAACCAAATAAACACACTAGTAAAGCCCCCCGCTTACGGAGAAACTGAAATCAAACTAAAACTGGCGGGCTGCTATGGTTTCTAACCAAACTTCTATCACGGCGCTACTCAGTTTTATGTTTTCAGTATTTATCTCAGTTTGTTAAACCAAAAACAAGGAACACTTCAGTTGTCAAATTGGCACTGGCGACTAAAAAACAAAAACAAAAAAACTCGAAAACTGACAACAAAACTGGCGTATCCATGGCAACCATGAACTGGCGCGTCACCGTCCTCGGCAACTAGCACGGCGAGTTGCAACTCACTGCTTGCGTTACCATTGACAACGCGTTTTTGTGAAGTTGTGTAGTGTGCGGACCATCAAATTTACATACATAAGATAACGAATTGAGTTGAAATTGGTTTTTTTTCAGTTGTCAGTGAGCGAAGCTCTAATCATTTGAATCTTAGTAGAAACTTGAAGACACCCAAGACATCTCAAATTGTCTTACTATTGGAAGTTAAGAGACATAACAAATAACTATATATATATATATTTATTCTCCATGTATTAAAACCTTTCCTCTTAGTTTTTCACATCTAAAACACAAAAATATTTTTGAATTAACGAAGACAATATTAGCGAAACTCAATCTAAATCTGAAACAGAAAAATCAGAAAAAATCGGGTCACATCTGGGACTCGAACCCAGAACCTTTGGCTTTCCGGGCAGATGCTCTATCCACTGAGCTAATGTGACCCTATCCGATTCGGTCATATTTAACTGTATCATACTGACGACTCAGAACTACCAACTTCATTTTCTTAACGCATATTCTATTGGCTGCTATCTTTATGTATGATGGCAAGATTCAACTCGAACTAAATGTCATCTAGATAGTGTCAGGATAAATGATCCATTTAATTTAAAATGCGTCCTGGGTTCGAGTCCCAGATGTGACCCGATCTTTTTCTGATTTTTCTGTTTCACATTTAGATTGAGTTTCGCTAATATTATCTTTATTAATTAAAATGTTATAATTTGAGGTTTTACCTATTAAGTTAAAAAATTTAATTTGAACTATGTTTATTTTTAGTCAAGATTTTTATAGGACCTTAACAAAATATAATTATTACAAAACATATTTTCATTTCAGTAAAATAAGCAATGACATATTAAGTTTTGCATTAAGTGATTTCAATTCATTTGGGTAAAAATAGCAATTTCATGCAAAGAAAAAACAAGTAACCAAAAATGTTATTTTAATAATATCTCAACTCGAAGTTGATGAATCTTCATCTTTCTCTTCAGAGCATTTCCATGGTTGTGGATTTACATACATGGAGGAGATTGAGCCACGCATACCTGAAACAATGGACATCAATCATCAAATTTTAAAGTTAAATTCAAGATTTGTTAAAGTTTTAGTCAAGTTCTGTTTGTACAAGACGATTCTTATTCAGTGAACACCTGCCAGATGTTATTTACTTGAAAAGGGGCAGCTGATGTTTACGTAAAGGGGGGCTGCAAGTGTTCCTTCAAAATATTATTGTAACAGGAGTGAACTTGCGACGCCGATTTAAAATTATACCGACCAGTTTGTTATTCAGCACAAAAGCATTTAGCAACTAATATTATTTTTGAACACCTGCTGTAAAAACAATAAACAAATTAATCACCAGCGATAAAAACAATAACATGTTTAAGTTAAAACTAAAGGCCCCACTACATGATGGGCCATCCGATAGGCCACTCGATGGGCCACGCGATGGGCCATCCGATGGGCCACTCGATGGGCCACGCGATGGGCCACTGTGTGTAGGGGTAGTGGCGTGGGATTGCCCATAGTGGCGGTGGTATGGCCGGGCGTGGCATGGGATGGTGGAGTGGCC
The DNA here is from genome assembly GCA_951813805.1 of Limnephilus auricula. NCBI lineage: Eukaryota > Metazoa > Arthropoda > Insecta > Trichoptera > Limnephilidae > Limnephilus > Limnephilus auricula. Next base: position 31,732,884 of record OX638398.1, on the reverse strand, counting down.
GACGGAGTGGCGGAGTGGGCCATTCAATGGGCCACGCGATGGGCCACTGATGGCGATGGGATGGCGACGGGATGGCCTGGGATGGCCTTTAGATTTTGATATAAAAGCTGACTGAAAACAATTATGGCACTACCAAAAAGATTTTTGAGTTGTTATTTACCAAATATCTTCCGAAACGAAGTGAAGATTGGGGTCTAGCCGCCTAAATTTTACAGTATTGTAAAGACCAATAAGTTGGTATCATATACTGTTATTATTAACAGAACTTGAATAGAAGTTTCACGGAACTCGAATAGAAGTTTCACGGAACTTGAATAGGAGCTTCACGGAACTTGAATTCGACTTCGAATTTGACGAACTGTTAATTCTGTGAAACAACCCATCCAAAGTAATTGAATAAATAATGTTTATGGTAGTAACTGGTAAGCAAGTTTCATAAACCTAGTATCAGTGAATGATTTCACAATAGGAACACCTTAAAAGATATTGTCATTAGTTATAAGTGATTCATGTTAAACTTCTTTAGAAGATGCGTTTTAATTCCCTGCGCGGAAAAGAGTATTTTCTTCCCTACCCCGCCCCGCTCCTTATAAAAACATCTCACATAAAAAAAACAATAACAGCAGGAATGAAGGAAAGAAACAATATCAATATCAGCAGTAAATAGTTTCAACATAATATCGTGCTTTATATCACTTGTCTGCTTATTTATGTTTGTTTGTGCTGTTCCAAAATTGAACAAATAAAATATGGTAATTTATTCGAAGGACAGAACATTTTTTTTTCAATTATTTCTGGTGTTCACCCTTCAAGGGTGTTTTAGAGGCCGTACGCACTAGCGGCTGGCCACCTAGGCGGTTTTTCGGCGGTTTAGTGCGTACGAAATGAGCGGTTGCATATTATGGCCGCCTAGGCGGCTAGCCGCTAGTGCGTACGAGCTCTTAGGCCATCATATAAAATTATAGAGAAATTGAAGGTCAATTTAAATATTAATTTTATTTAAATTGGCAAATTGCAAAATTATAATGAAGATTGGAGTCGAGTTCAGACTTAGAAGAGAAGAGATGTTAAGTGGAGGGAAGGCAATTTTAGATAACGCTTGAGAGAAGAGAGGATATTTGTTTAGAGATGGACAACCAAAAAATATGTGATCTAAAGTTCCACTTCTGGACCACAAAATTTACAGTCAGGGGAGTCAAAGACTTGAATTTTATTGCTGTTTTGAAAACAATTGGCAAATATTAGTTACAGTACGCGCCAAACTTAAATGCCGACGTGAACTTGATACGATCCATTCTCGCGCAGATACAGTCACTTTACTGGGTTCACAATGGCCGTAAGCGAAAAAGATGGAAGCGTAAATCATACGAGCGGCGTGGGCGGGAGACGACGACGCTTTTCGGACCTTAAACGCTTTCTGTATTAATGGGGCCGCTCTGCCAATTTCTACCCATTTCTTACATGTTTTCCTTAAACGTTTGAATTTTTTAAGTTCTTATAAAAATATATGTCATTCTTTAAGATAGTATCTATATACGTTCCCCACGCCGAAACGGTGATTATTTGAAATTCCCTCGATAGAAATAAATCACAAAGTATGCTCCAAAAATTATTATGAAAAAATTCACAGTGTTTCTTTAAATGCTACTTGACACAGCCCCCACGAGATTTTTGCTCTTTTTCAAAGGAGTCTTCTTTTATTAAACATTTTCACAATTTTCGCATGAATTTGATGGTTTTTAATGTTAGCGCGCTCGCTTCCACGTTCGTATTGTCGTATCTCTCCATCTTCTTCTTTTTGAGCCGGGTAGCGCGGTCTTAATGTCAGGTCGGCATCGAAGTGTGATGCTTACTATACTATACTATCTATTTTTGGAACTAATCTTCTTATAAATGTAATATTAACAGTGATGAGGGTAGCAAATGTAAAATAATGCAATGCCCAGTGTTTTAAATATAGGCTCATCCGCGTGCAAAGTCGTATCTTCTCCAAGCATAAACATTATAATTAAACTGTGTTAATGTTATAAAAGACCTGCTAGGTAAGTATGTATCTATTGTCTCTATTTGAAAATAATAAATCTAGATAGTATCTAAGAATTTATAATACATTGTACAGTGGCCTTGGAGTGATTTCTCACAAAAACGGCGCTCAACAAATTATCCAATTATTTTTATTATACATGATGGCACAAGTAGACAATAATTCTTGTTAGTTAATAAATGAAGGCCACCTCCTTAAAAAGCTCCACTTACTTAGTTCGCCTTTATTGAGCGGCACTGGCAGGGGTTTGTCCTTTGCCTGCTTCAACCAGCGCTGATATGCCTCCTCGCCCATCTTCCGCCTTTGATTCTTATTGCGTGCTACTGCATCAGCCTTTTCCTTCTCTCTTCGATGCAACTCTGAAAAGTATATGGGCGTTTTCCAAAAAAGATGTCGGTGACGTAATAGGAATTCCACTTAAGTGAGATGCTGCATTTCGATTAAAAATATACGTAAATTTATTAAAGAAAGAATGAACTTCATGACAAAAAGTATTTAAATAGAAAATGTCAATAAACTTCGAAAATAATTGCAATTTAAGTTTAATACTATTGGTAAGAAATTCTTTTACGTCACTTTTATCATAAAGTTTATAAAGAAAATTAAAAGAAATTCATTATTTCAGATTTTTATTTACGAATTGAAAACACAATCAGTCTCCTAAAAAATATGAATAATCAAGCTTATTGAATTAAATATTAAGTTTTTCAATAAAAATATTCTCTTACGCTACTTTTGGATACTTTGTACTGTATATTTTGCGTTCTAGAAAGACGAATATAAGTTTTTGTTTTACGAATGTTTAATTATAACAAATTTAAAATTAATCATGAACTATATCAATAAAAAAAAGAACAAATTTCTTTGAGATATAATAATTGATCTTAGAAAATAAATCACAGCAATAACAGGACAGTGGCGTAAGGGGAAAAATTTGGTAACGTTTAGGAATTCTAAGGCCTCGGCCAGACTGAGAGGCTTGCCCGGTAGCGACAGCGGGCGCGAAATATCAGTCGTATGTGTACGCACGTTGTGGCTACACTGCTGAAAGCGCGACAAGCGACTGGTATGGGAAGAGTGGAAGATACTCTCAGTATCACCCTGGTGTAAGACCACCATTCAGAATTGAAACGTTGCTTAATAATGACTTTAACCTGTTTAGTGACTAGATCTGAATAGCCAGGTACTTCCCCACCTTCCTCTTCCCCACCTTCCTCTTCCCCATCTCCTTCCTGTCCCCACTTACCTTCAGCCTCAAACGTACCCCAATTGGGGATGCCATAGTCTCACTGGCTCCAGATGGGAGCAGTTAAGACTCATGTGAGGTATTCTCTATAAAAAAGGACGATTTTACGTACTACCGCCACCGTGGAAGGCCCCCCGCGCAAGTACTTTTTCTTCCACTTGTTCTTTTTTCTTTTCTTTTTTTTTTCGTTTCTGTTCTCTCCAACGTCTTCTTTTTTCTATTCTTCTTTGGTTAGCTCTCTGATTATATTTTGATGTTATTTGTGTCTTTGTAACTCTTTTTTCATAAAGGCTTCATATTTTTCAGGGTCGTTTTTAATTTTGTCTCTGTACCTTTTTGATTTTTCTGCAGCTTTCAACGGCATATTTGAACATAAAATTAAAATAAATTATTTATAAAAATGCACAAATAATTAGATAGGTAATAATGGGCTACACGTGCATACCGTGTGTAGCCTGAAATAGGTAACTAAGCTGAAAGGGTATTAAAGTACTTGTTAATGTACACAACTTTAATTAGGTACAGGATTAACTAAAACACACAGGAACATAAATCATGCTACATTTTATACTTACTTAATCAAAATTGTATGAACCAGCTGATTTTATACTGAATTTCAGAGTTGCCTCTACAGTAATAGTTGCTCATATTGCTGTCTATATTAGTACTTCGACACCATTTCAACTCTTTCAGAATTAATCTTTAATAATCTTAATTAATAAAAAAAAGAAAAAAAATTATACACATAAAAATCAAATAATTTTTTCTTTTTAGCTATGCTGTTCTTTTTTTTCAATGCTACATATATCACTCAACCCACATATCTACATGTAATAGTTACATTTTGAAGATACATGCAAAATATAAATTTAATTAGAAAATTGTAACACACCCAAATACCCTAAAAGACGGACAGAGTGAACCGACCTTTAGAATTCCATTACGTCACTTTTAAGTTCCATTCACGACACCGTTGCGTAAGAGAAGTAGCGTAATCGCGTCAATATTTTTTCGAAATGTATTTATCAATAAATTATGAAACTTCTGTTTGTTCTAACTAAACATTTCATAAAACAATAAATGAATCAATTGAATACAAAGTAGAGTCTAATACATTCTGGTAAATTACCTGGAGAAATACGGAAGCGTTGGTGGAACACTTTTTTAGTACAGCCGAGAACGACCACTTTTGTTACGATTTCTTGGCAAACTGGCTGTAAAAAACCAAGCATGGCCGCCCTTCATAGACTAAATAGGGTTGCTATTTTCGAAAATATTCATCAATTTGGTAATATTTTTATTGGAAGACGTCAATAATGTGGTGGCGTAGGCGGAAATTCCACCATACGCTATTTCGTAGGACAACTCAATATCTGGTATTTAAATTATTTTGCACGATAATTAATCTATATTATGGTTGCAAATCGAAAATATTATCATATACTATTAGTAGAATTAGAAATAAATACTGGGATAACATTAAATAACATTAATTTTTGAACTCTTACTGGTAGTGGTAGGTGTAGGACATACCAGAAACAGTGACCTGTAGTCTTACTTATTTTAAAATAATATCGAAATTTAATAGATTTATTCATTATTTTTAGTCCATAAAGGTATTTATTTGTTATTATATTGGTAAAATATATGGTTGGTCATTAAAACCGACACAACAAAAGTTACTGATCCTGAAAGTGATGGGACACTGACTTTTATCTATGTACACTTTTTTTGAAAAACGCCCATATAATATATTGCCAAATATAATGACAGTTCCACAGATAGTAAGTGACATAATGGGTAGGCTTTACCCGAGAAGCATGCACAGCACAACAACATATCGAAATTCTACCGATTTATAACATACTTCCCTTCAAAACTTTAAGAGGCTAGACTTTGCACCACACGCGGAACGTTTAGATATTTCATTGTCTGACCTTCTGTTCCGCTCTAAATAAGCTAACACAACCTTAATATGCATGCGAATGCGAAACGTGCGAATGGGACAACTGCCGTAAACTCTCATATTTATCTACAAAAAACGCTCGAAAAGGGGTTTCGGGAGAAAACATTTTTCTACACCCAAAGTTTCATGAAATTGTAATTTAAAAACTAAAATATGTTCTCGAAAGAAGAAGATATGTCGGTATGTATTTATAATTTTGTAATTCTTTATGAGAATTTAGTTAGAAGCAATTTTTCCTTATAATATTTTCCGATAAATTATACATGTTTGACAGTGAATGTTTACGTTAACCACTCGAGCGCTTTTTGCCACATTATGGCACTATTTCCAAAACCTAGGATTGCTTTGTTGCCAAAATGTGGCAATTTTTCAAAAAAAAAAATATTAAAACGACTATACAGGGTGTTAAGGTACGTACTTGAGTTACTTTAACCAGTGATTCCTGACATTATTTGGAGTAAAAAATGAAAATGAAATTTTTGTCTCCGGTGACTTTTTTTATGTAATTTTTTTTTTTTTTCAAAATATTTTTTCTTCAAAATCAAACAAAAAAAAAAATCTTTCACATGACCTTATTGGTCACTTAGCCAAGTTACCACCCCACCACTTACCCCGCCCCCAACTACCCAACACCTACTATTATTTATGTTTTTGTAGAAAAAAAAAAAAAAAAACGTCAAAAATGTCACCGGAGACCAAAGTTTCATTTACATTTTTTACTCCAAATAATGTCAGGAATCACTGGTTAAAGTAACTCAAGTACGTACCTTAACACCCTGTATATATAATATATTGTACGTTCAAAATATAACAAAATAAATATTCTCTAGATTCTTTAAAATTTTTTAAGGTTAAAGATTTAATTATATATATATTTTAAATCCTACAAATATGTGATAATAGAAAAAAGATAGGGGAATTCATTGGCTATAGAGAACTATAATCAGTTTGTTTGTCTCCATATTCAAATTCGGAGGTATGATTTTTTTTATGTGGGCGGAAAAATTTCCTTTAGCAATCCGAGAAAAAATATTTTAATTGCTCTGTCGCTCCAGTGGTTTACGAAAAGCATCGAAAATTTAAAAACATACCGACATAGCTTTTACCTTCAAAGGCAAAATAAAAAAATATATTCATTTCGTGCAATTTTCGATGTAGGAGTGTTTATTTCCCGGGCGTCCTTTTTGTAAGTCTATCGTCTTAGGGGACATACATTAATTACGTGAGCAGGTTTTGGGCAAAACGGGACACTTCGAAAGAAGTGAAACTATTTTTTTATTATCTTTATAATATACTCTTTTAAAGTTGACGTGATATTTTTGTTATTATATGAGACCGTATTTATTTTTCTGTTTCAGATTTTCGCTTGAGTTTCATTATTGTCTTCATTAATTAAAATGTTAAGTATGTCATTTTAGGATTTTATTTAAATATTCTAAGAATTACTTCAAAACACCAACTGTGTTGCAGTGGCGGCTCGTGACTGTTGGACTCGTGAGAGTGTTAATATTTAAAAAAAAAATGAATTATTGATGTTGTTGTGGTTGAAAAAAAAATATACTTCCTGAAAATCTTCATAAAAAAACCAAATTTTCAAAATTTATAAATATATATTTTTTCCGGCTACAGAGACATCACTGATGCCATTTTTTGTTAATATTAGCACTCTAGCACACCAAAAGTCACGAGCCGCCACTGCCCGGGTAGGTACTATTCTAAATAAAATTGTTGTAATCTGACCTCTTTTCATATCCTCTTTTCGTTGAATCCATTCTCTGAGCTTATCATCTTTTCCCCTTAATAGCTCTCTTTTCTCTTCTTCTTCCTTTTTCTTCTCCATCAACTGGCGAGCTTTCTCCGCATCTTTCAGAGATTTTTTCTTATCTAGCCATTTTCTGAACAGTATTTCTCTCGCTTCCGGTGTTAACCTTTCTTCCTTTACATTTCTTCGGTTCTGTTTTTTGGCCGATTCTTTTCTCTGTGAAAAAAATTGACAAACATTTAACTAACCGGGTAGGCTATAACATGAAAAATATTTACTTAATACCTAATCAAATAAATAATTATTTTTTTGAAATATACCCTAAAGTGTTCAATGAGCCTTTTTTTGTGTTTAGCTACACGGAGAAAAATGTTGTTCGAAAAAACATTAGTAAAAACGGTTAAAAACGGGACTGAAGTTCTTACGAACAAATTAACAGGGTTTCAATGATAATTGGTAGGAACATGTAAGAATAATTTGTTGGTATACGTAATTTCGTACGTATACCAACAAATTATTCGTACATTTTCCCGCCAATAAATATTGAAACATTGTTAATTTGGTCGTAAGAACTTGAGTCCCGTTTTTAACCGTTTTTACGAACAAAATGATCGTATTTTAGAATAACATTTATCTCCGTGTAGGTTCTTTAAAAGGTATCCTTTTTCAACATAATCATGTTTTAGGCTCTATGAATACAAAGAATATGAATGGAAGAAGAAAAAACCATCATATGAAGTGCTGTAAATTTGAAAACGCGACTCGGTCGACAACCCCAGAGGTCATGTATCGGCCAAACGGCCATCGGCCAAACAAGGTAGGGCAAACGCCCCAACTTGCCCCACCACCGTGCCTACGCCCATGGTTATAACCGAATGACAACAAGTCGCATAAAGAAAAAATTTAAAATTATTGTTCAAACAAAGAAATTTCATTTGAAAAGGTTCGGCTGCCATCTTCTATGTCAGTGACTCTACCCAAGAGTGACGGATTTAAAATCAAATCAATGCCTTACAAACTTCGACCAAGTATTATACTTCGTCAATGCTTACAAATCATTATTCCTCCCTGGAAATTGGAATATAATAACTAATAACTTAGTAAGTGCTTCGCTCATGGGGCAGCTAAAAAGAAACCAGTTTGCAACTCAAGTCGCTATCCTGTATGTTGTACGTTCACGCAGCTACTTACAAGCTACTAAATCGCCGCTACCCGCTACCTGTCACTATTCTGCTAGTGCAGCCTTCCATACTATTATTAATGTACAAACACTAATAATAGTACGTACAAACACTAATAATAATAGTGTACAAACACTAATAATAGTGTGGAAGGTTCAGACGAGCGGCGATCGTGTCGCTTGAAAGTAGCTCAATGGAAAGAACGGCGTTAATGATGGTCCGCATACTACGCAATTTCTCAAAGACCAGTTGTCAACGACGACGCAACCGGTCTCTCGCAACTCGACGTGCCAGACGCCAGCGCGTTTCCGTTGCCAGTTGCATTTTTTTTTCGAGAAATTTGTCATTTTTCGAGAAATTTGTAATATGTCCGAGCAGGGAAACATCGATTTGGTTCAGGATGCTGATAAATTACCTTACATTTATGACTATAGGTTTATTACCCATGCGCGTTTATTTTTATTACCCATGCGCGAGAGACATAACCATTATAATTTTATTTTCGTTGTTTGTTTTTCGGGTGTTATGCCGTGTTGCGCTACCTCCTTCTTTAGCCGGCGTTTCGGACAGCGTTGCAGTGTCCATCATCAGGGCAGATCCAGCAGATCCGACGATGTGTGACATGTGTCACAAAAATTATTGCGGTTAACAAACCTCTTCTTCTTTGCGTGCCAACCAGTCGTTGAAAGCTTCCCTTCTAGCTACTTCATAGGCCTCTTGGTCGTCTTGCGTCGCGCTAGAACAAGGCGAAGTCAGAGAGAGTGTGAAGCTACCATTGCTTTCGTAATATCCGTTTCTTTCCAGCGTTAAAAATTCATTTCGAACTGTCATGCAAGATTCACCGTCACTATCATATTGAGATTCTATTTTGCAGTATTTTCGAGATGTGCTCGGCCTTTCGGATTTAGATTTCGGCAGATCGCAATAAGAAGCGCTTTTGGGACCGATTAATCGGTTTGTTTTATAGCTGTCCTTCTCTACGATAGTATCGGCTGATTTCACCGATGAGACGACTTTTTCACTGGGTTGCACTTGACTGGCATGGCGAATGGGCCGGTGTAGCACGACGGTGTTGTTGTTCACTTTAGTAGGCCTCCATGAAGGTTTCTTAGGGGAATATTCCCCGCATCCATTAGAATCCAAACTTTTTAGATAAAGATCCTTCATTGAATTGGCTGCCGATTCAATGACTCTGTGAGTATCGTAGCCAGACGAGTCTCCATGATCAGTATTCAATTTAGATTGCAAGTCTTTAGAAGTCATTATTCACAAATTACTGGTAAAATAAAAATAAAATAAAAAGGGAAGGTGTTTTAAAAAGATAACCGTCGAGTAAAATAATAATTACAAAAGTCTTTTTGACATGTCAAAGTGTTAAATATAGAATGAACAAAAAGAAGTTGCTCAATTATTTTTTCTTTCAATTTTCAAATATATTCTCGTCAACGAATTTGAGAATGTTAAATGGAACCTGTTTGCTTTACATGCGAAGCTTAGGTCGCCAGCACACAAACAATTTTCCGGTATGTGTCTAATACACGTACATACTGTACCTACTTTAACCCTTTGCTTATTTTCCGAAAGGGCACCAGAATAGCATTGCCTATGTAGACTGAACTTACTGGTAAGTATTTACATGTCAATTGACCTATTTCGAAATATTCAAAAATTCATCAAATCTGTCAAAATTATAACTTACTCAAATGCTCAATCATATTATTATTATAAAATATCAAAATATTTGAAGTTTTATTGGGCGTTCGCAGGCGACCCAAAGGAAAAACCTTGATTGATACTCAATATAGAAATTATTTTTTATGTGTAACAATAATGATTTTTTATTACCCACTTGTCTTACCATGGATATGAAAATCACAGCCCGAATAATCAATCATCTGTCAGTTGGACACTTTATGTTTTTCTTTTCCTAACATTCTACGATTGGCGTCACTGGGTTATCGCATGAAAAATTGATTATTTTTGTCAATATTTGTAAAAGCAAAATCGCCTTAGGCGATCCGCTCACTGAAGAAACTGAAATCAAACTAAAACATGGCCGGTTGCTATGGTTTCCAACCAAACTTCCTACTCAATTTTACGATTTCAATAATTATCTCAGCTTGTTGAACCATAGACGAAAAACAATTAGCTGTCATCGTGGCAACTAGCAGTGCGAGTCGCGAGTCACTGCTTGCGTTACCATTGACAAATGGTTTTTGAGAAACTGTGTAGTGTGCGGACCATCACATTGACATACACAGGATAGAGAGTTTAGTTGCAAACTGTTTTTTTTTTCAGTTGTCTCGTCAGCGGAGGCACTTTAACCACTCGAGCGCTTTTTACCACATTATGGTACTAACTCCAAAAACATGGAATGCTTTGTTGCCAAAATGTGGCAAATTTTGAAAAAAAAAAATTATTAAAACGACTGTATAATATATTGCACATTCAAAATATAACAAAATAAATATTTTCTTAATTCTTTAAAATGTTTTAAGATTTATGATAATAGACAAAAGATAGGGGAATTCATTTGCTACATAGAACTATAATCAGTTTGTATGTATTCATATTCAAATTCGGAGGTATGATTTTTTAATGTGGGCGGAAAAATTTCCTTTAGCAATCCGAGAAAAAATATTTAAATTGCTCTGTCGCTCCAGTGGTTAAGGCGATCCGCTCACTGAGGCAACTGGAAACTGTCAACTGTCTTTGTATGACAATGTGATGGCCCGTACACTTTACAATCACTCAAAAACCCGTTTTCAATGGTAAAGCAAGCATTGACAATCGCGACTCGCACTGCTAATTGCCGTGGTCGGCCGTTACTAGTTGCCAGCTGCCAGCTGATTATTCTTCGTCTATGGTTAAACAAGCTTTTTGACAAATTAAGACATACAAACCAGCCGGTTTTAGTTTGGTTTCAGTTGCCTCATCAGCGGAGCGCCTAAGTGCTGACGAGGCAACTGACACCAAACTAAAACCGGCTGGTTTCTATGTTTTAATTGGTCAAAAAGCATGTTTAACCATAGACGAAGAACAAACAGCTGGCAGTTGGCAACGCAACGCAAGCAGTGACTCGCGACTCACCCTGCTAATTGCCGTGGCCGAACATTGTGACGCAAGATTTTAGAACCTAAAGAAATTTTGCTAAATTCTATTAGTTTTTTTTCTCTTATTATTTTATTTATAATTCTACGCTATAATGTTTCTTTCCTAACCAGTAAAGTAAATAATTACTAGTTATATTTAGTTACTGTTATACTTTGTGTACTATATAACCTGTTATTTATTTCATTGAAGAAGAAGATAACAATAATAATCTAATTTTTTAAAATATGAAAATGAACAAGACAGAAAAATAATAAAAGATAATGGTCGCAACTGGGACACGAACCCAGAACCTTACGCCTTACCGGGACATACACCTCTACCAATTGGGCCACTGCGATCTATTATGAGACTGTCGTAATTTTCAACTTCATATTTCAAATTTCAGAATTAACAATATTATCTTCGACTAATGTTTTTTTCCATTTAAATAGTGATATATATATGGGAATAACCTTCAAAAGTTAAAAAGAGAGTTTTTCTTATTAAAAAATTAAAATAATTAAAAAATGAATATTGATTTTTAGACTTTTATAAAAAGTCAATAGGTGTTCCATAAAAATAAAATCGGATATATTTATCCGAGACACTATCTAGGTAACAAATAAATTCTTTGAATACTTGTTTCCAATAATAAAGGTAGCTGCCAATAATATGGAAAAAACATATATATTTATTCTTCAACTCATTGCCGGTTGAAATGTATACTTATCCCACCACTCAATGTTTCAATTGCTACCGTTTTGGTCGTACCACACGGAGAAAAATGTTATTCTAAAATATGATAATTTTATTCGTAAAAACGGTTACAAACGGGACTGAAGTTCTTACGAACAAATTAACAGTGTTTCAACGTTTATTGACAGGAAAATGTAAGAATAATTTGTTGGTATACGTACGAAATTACATATACCTACAAATTATTCTTACATGTTCCCGCCAATAAACATTGAAACCATGTTAATTTGTTCATGAGAACTTCAGTCCCGTTTTTAACTGTTTTTACTAATAAAATGATCGTATTTTAGAATAACATTTTTCTCCGTGCAAAGCTGCATGCCGATCCCCACCCAGATGTTTTAAATGTGGAGAAAATCACCCGGCTGATCAATGTCCTTCTTCCTCCTCACCTAAATGTTTTAACTGCTCAGGTTATCATATCGCTATCAACTCTTCTTGCCCAGAACAATCTCACCAAAAAAATATTAAAATTTCTACGGCCTCTCAAAACTTGTCTTTTTATTTATTCCCGCCTGTCAAAAAATCATTTGCTGAAACTTTATCCAGCAACTCTTCATCCAACCCTCTTCCCTCCTCAACAACAACTTCTTCTCCTTCCACTAAATTCACATACAGAACCCTATCTCTAAACCGACTCCTGGATACGATCAGCAACACCATAACTCACTACTCTTAAATCCAAATGGTTCTTCTCTTTCAAATGCCTCAAATGGGTGAGCAAACAATTATAATCTGTCTTCAATGAACTCTCTAAAGCTTTCTAAAAAACTCTCCCATTACATAGCTTTCTTCTTATCATGCAAAATCATCCCTCTCGCTGAAGCCATGAATGCCCTTTGCACATGTCTCACTATAAATGGTCTTGAACTTTCAATCCAAAAAAAGACTCAATGTGTAACCTTCTCAAACCTCCATAAAAACCCCCCTTCAAATTTTATTTAAAAACTCTCCATTCCCCAACTAATTAAATTTAATTTTTCTGAGTAACATTTTATAGAAAACTTAAATGGTCTTCCCGTATTAATAATTTGGTTACTAAACATGAAAAAAAATTAATATCATCAGATCATTATCTGGCGTTTGGTGGGGAGCTCACCCAACTTGCATTTGGTTGCTTTACAATGCACTTATTCGAAACCCTGCCCACTTTTTAGTACAGCATCAAAAAATGTACTCAATAAATTAGACAAAATTAAATCTAAATCTTTCTAAGGAGCGATGCAATCATCACCCATCAATTCCCTTCAAGTAGAATGTTCTGATCCTCCTCTATATTTAAGACGTCAAATATTTGCTGATAAATTTGTTCTTAAATGTTTAAATTCTAAATGTCATCTCGTTATTCATCGACTCAACCCATTCATCTACAATCAGAGCTCGAACTAAACCTCTTCCAGCCATCTATAAAAATTTTCAGTCTCTTTCAGAGCTTCAAATCATCCAAAATGATCTTCTTCCCTTATACAAATTAAAATATAGTCACCCTATCCCCAACAATTTTAGAAGGGAACGGCATCCTTAAAAGTCATTCCAATCTCCCGGCCCGTACCGTCAATAATGTGTTCAATAACATTATTTCATCTAAATGGCCCAACTCCTCTTTTATTTACTGATGGATCCAAATCTCCCGACTCTCCTACCTGTGGTATAGGTATTTACGTTTACAACAATAATTCTAATGACAGAATATTTCATTCAATTTCAACTCAATTTTCAATATTTTCACCCGAGTGCATTGCAATAATAGATCTCCCAAATATATAATCAAAAATAATTTTGAACATTCCCTTGTTCTCTCCGACTCTCTCAGTTCCCTCCAAAAACTTAAATCCTGTCCTCTTCTTCATCCTGATGATCACTTTGTTCGCCTTATATGAGTGATGATAGCCTCCATTCAAAGCTCTGGAAAAACCGTAATTCTGATTTGGATTCCTGGACATGTTGGCATCATGGGTAATGATATTGCGGATGCCTTGGCAAAACAAGAAGCGTCCAACCCTGTTGTTACCCTCGTAAACAACATTCCCCACATTTTTTCTATCAAAGATAGATCCCGCAATATTTGGGCAGAATATTGGCACGTTGCTAGTCAATCCAAGGGAGCCTGCTATGCCTCAATACAAAGGACTATCCCATCAAAACCGTGGTTTCAACAATTCCCCCATTTTTCCAAAAAAGAAATTTCCTCACTTTTCCGTTTGTTCTCACATTTTTAAAATTCACATCCTTGACTCCCCAGAATGTTCATTCTGTGGTCTAGAAGTGGGAACTTTAGATCACATATTTTTTGGTTCTCTCTAAACAAATATCCTCTCTTCTATCAAGCTTTATCTAAAATTGCCTCCCCACCATTCAACATCTCATCTCTTCTAAGTCTGAACTCGACTCCAATCTACATAATAATTTTTAAATTTGCCTATTTAAATAATATTAATATTTAAATTCACCTTACATTTCTCCGTAATTTTAGAACATCTTTGAAGGGTGAAAGCCAGAAATAATTTTTAAAAAAATAAATAAATAGCCCTACCGTACTCTCACATCCTTCATTCTTACTTTCTTTAAATTGGGGTTGCCATAGTTCCAGGATCCAGGAAGTTGAAACTCTCATTGCATTAACCCCTAGGGATCGGACCCTGCATTTGCGGTGTCAACGTTATAACAACCTTGTAATGCTCTCTTAACCCACATAGCCCTACCGTACCAATTTCGGTTCCGAACAAAAAATAATTATAAGAAGGCATAAAGTTTAAAAAAATAACATTGTCTACGGCTTGCATGTACATACTAGCCTTTACGATTTACACATCAAACAGCTTACTTGTTGTTATTTGATTAAAAAATTTAATCAAAGTTTGCACGTCACAAAATTGTATACGTGACTTACAATACTTTAAAAGTTTATGAAAAAATATGTTTTGTATCAACATGTAAACCGTGTTTTTTTTACATTGTAACAAAAATCATATGTAATGAAATTTAACAATACTTTTTGTGTATGAAAATTTAGTGTTCCAATTTTAGTACGGTAGGACTATGGGCGTCTAGCGTGTTTTCTTTAAAAAAAATTCAATTGCTTATCAGTGCAATAAAAGCTGTATTTTCTGGAAGAAAGTGACAAATGCGACCAAATAATCAAAATCTGCACGTAACCACCAGTAGATGCCAATTCTGACCACACTGATCTAGATTTTGGTGAAATAAATGAGTTACAAATTTAAAATTTTCCGGGGCCACATTTTCAAAATGAAGCATTTGTGGAATGTTTCGATAATGAAGAGTGGTCATGACAATGGAATATCGAAATCAGTTAACCTTCATTCTTCTTCATTTTGTAACTGTGGCTCCAGAAAATATTCAATTCAAACGACATTTTCATTACCAGAATTTAGATAAGTGAGGTCAGAATTGGCCTTTACTTGTAGTAGTATGCAAATTTTGCTTATAGTCGCATTAGACATACTTTCTTCCAGAAAAGTCAGTTTTTGGAGCACTGACAAGAAATTGAAAAATAATTTAAAGAAACTTCTTAGTCGCCTATAACCCTACCGTACCAAAATTGAAACACCTCCCCCCTTCCACAATATCAAATGAATATTTTTTAAAATATTTTTATAGTACTTTTTGATTTTTTTAATGATGAAACCAACAAAAAAATCATTAAAAAAAAATTTTAGGGCTATCTGGGTTAACTCGATTTCCTATATTTTTCATTCATTCCGCTATTTTTGTATTTATGTAGATATAATAAAACAGTTGTAGAGAATGTCTTTTCTTTATTGAAACATTTTTGGTAAAACCCAAAACATACTGAACAATATCATCATTTATATGTATTAAAATTGAAGTGCTTAAATAGACACAAAGTGTTTTTGTTTTGGCGGCAAATAATTCATTTTAAAGGCATTTTTTTATAAATTACATCTGCGGAAATGGATCAATATTCACAGTGCCAATTTCCTACAAAAATCAGAGGCACAATTGTTCAAACTATCAGTAGGTAAAAATATGAGGTCTCTAAATGAAATCTTATAAAAAAACATTGTCCAATTCCCCTCTCCATATCTCAAAACATTCTCAAGAGCGATGACCTGCGGCACAGTCAAAATTAGTAACAAAACTCTAGAGATAGTTTCTAAAATACCTAGAGAAGTATAATACATATTGCAGTCATACTGTATTGGAGCACACTTGGCTTGATATTGAAGTTATGCGATATGCGGTAATCACTAACAAGGCCCAAGTGTGTTGAGTGTCAAACGCAACTAAAGACTTATGGATTACTTTAATTAATCATGGGTTTTGTATGCTATGTTTGTATAAGATTAGGCTGCTATTGCTTTAGTTGTCTTTCTCTACATTATTATACAGACAGTAATATTCAAAATGCAAAAGACTTAATCACATTACGGTGTAATAATGATAATGCCCGAGCTCAGTATATGTTAATCAATATAAATACAAACTATTAACATACACGTTAGATGCTAGGGAATAAATAATACACCTGCTACTAAATAGATGCACTGTCCTAACCGACAATGTCAAAGCACCGTCTCTCAGAACATTCAACATTGTCCGTTGGGAAAATGTAAATCTTCTCGGACCACTTCCGTATTATTTATTAATCGCACTGTCACTGACTCCTATGCTCTAATTCATCATTTAGTCTAATGGATCCTTTTTGATATTATTAATGTCCAATTTATAGTTGAGATTATGATAATGGAATGGAGGCCTTAATATAGAGAGTCTGTATTCGACGAGCGAGGTTTCTTTATTTTCTCCAGATTCTTAATAACAATGTCGTGGAGGGAGCAGTATCTGTTTCGGATCTCGCACATGACGAGCCACAAGGATAGGTATTCCTTCTCGTCCAGCTCCTATAACAGACAAAACAACTATATAAATAATACTATCCAAATATCTAACAAGTTTTCAAAGTGAAGTTTTGTTTTCAGTACTTTGAAAACTGAATATACCGAAAAAAACAATGTTTTTATTTTATAACACATCTATTTTCAATTTTCGACCTAGTTGAGACATCTCTTGGGCCGGCTAGCAGCCAATTTCAATGAGATGTACATATTCAAAAGTAAGTTAGTAGTGAAATTGTGTTTTAGGTCCTTTGAAAACTGAAAATGAGAAATCAACTCATAAAAATTTTTTTTACTGTAACGCCGTTCTTCCATGGAGCTACGTTCAAGCGACGCGATCGCCGCTCATCTGTATTTTCCAAATTATTATTAGTGTTTGAAAACGCCGCCAGGGGCTACACTAGCAAAATAGAATGGCAGGTAGCGGTAGCGTCGCTTGTAAGTAGCTACATGGAAGAACGGCGTGCTACTTCTATTTTCAATTTTTGACCTAGTTGCGCCATCTCTTGGGCAACATTTTGAAATTCCAGAAAACACTAACATTTTGTTTAATTCACAATAAGTTTTTCTATATTGTAACTGGTTTGGTGGTGTTTATGAGAAATCTGAGTACTGTACCAGAGAGACTTTGCACTTTTACATATAAGGGGGCATACATTAATTACGAGAGCAAGAAATGGGGGGGGAGAGGTACGTTATAAAAGATTTCTTCCTATGGCAGGAGAGGGGGTCAGTTGAATTAGGAAGCAGTCGAGGGAATATCATTCTTTGTACTGTCAATTTGCCGGCGCTCCGTGACACTACGTGTATTAAAAATGACCCTCTCTCCTGTTTACAGCGAAGGGGGGGGTCGCATAACTTTTCTGATATAGTGTCGGTAGCGGTTACGGAAAATAACGCCGATTAGTGGAGATTCAAACTGTGCTTATAACACATGATCTTTTTACGTCTGGCGGGTGTGTATGGGATTGAATGGCGAGCGCTATTGTGTTATAAGTATCTTTTTGACGTGAGCTGCGTGTCTGTCGCTACCTTAATCTTACCAAGGGGGGGGGGGGAGAGGAGTATATATTGACAAAAAAAACAGCTTACGTAATTAATGTATGCTAACTGCATACAACTCAAACTTAGATTTTTCAGAGATATCTGACTCATCAACTGGATTGTATTACATACTTAGAACAGAAATTTAAATTTACCAGTCATCAATTTATTGTATTCTTTTCCTTGAGTTTTGCAACATTACAAGAGATTCATTTGATCCGACAAAAAAAATTATATATATATGATAAGATATAGCCTTTTAATTTACCTGAACAGCTCGTCTGTAGTCATCGATGTGTGGGTACTTGGCTACTTTAGAGACAATTTTGGCGCGGGACATGAAGTAACGGGAGATCTGGTCGAAGAAGGCGGCGGCCTCCGACTCCACAGCCTGAATCTCCGCCAGCGTGTCCTCCTGGATTGACACCCCAAAGTTGTTGCCGTCTTCTATTTTGGGGATCATGAAAGATATCCACATTTTCAGCTGGAATAAGACAAAATAAACTATTAATTTTCAAGAATACATATTTTAAAAAACCATTTACAAATTTTTCCCAACCTTCCTCTCCCAATCACCTTCCTCTTCTCCATTTTCTTCCCCTCCCCACTTCCTCCAACCTCACAACATAATTGTTGTTTGATTTTGAAATTAAAATATGCATAGTTCCTACGGAGATGTCATTTACCCAGTACCTCCCTCTCACCATCCCTAACCACATCATCTTGCTGGAAGCATTTTGAACTTGGAACAATGACTAGCAAATTGAAGTGCATTTGTTTCTGAATAACTGAAAAGGAAAACCAGGAATTCCTTGGAAGCAAGTTCCACGCAAGTTAGCGTGTGCCGCTTTCCATAGAGAAAAAAAAAGCCTTATTTTTAAATGTCTCAAAAGTTGTGTATGATCTGTAGCTATTCGAAAATGTAAAAATAAATGAAATTGTTGTTCACTATTAGGTCGCTAGCGTCGAATCTGCTAAAATTTGTTTTGTTGGCTTATTTTAATTTCTTTTTGATGATTTATCTAAAAAAATGCAGAAATTAAACTTTAAACAACTCTATAACAAAACTACAAAATTGCACATTTGACATTGGTATTAAATGTTATGCATTAAAATGACACGGCAAATATGAAATACATGAGTCAACAACATTGCATGATGATGCAATTATTACTGAAATAGCATTATTCAAACTAAGTATGAATACATATTACTCAACACTGCAAAATGCACACAGACAGTTTAGCTGACACGGTGTCTTATTTCTACCGATATTTCAATGGAAGATTCTCCGAGGAACTAGCGAGATTGATCCCTTCTACACCGGTACATAGTTGGGAAACGCATCAAACGCTGGCCCAACATTTGTACATTCTGACTTCGTTACATGAGAATGAGTTGTTTCTACAATTCATTCTTGAGTTCAATAGCTTGGTTGGTACCTCCTACAACATGTGTCTTCCTCCTATCCTCAAAAAGACCCTTCACACAGCAGCCCCAATTATGAAATAGTCCCTGCGGGAAATCCTTTTCCTCGGGGCCTCCTGTGTGGAAGTAATTTTTTAAAAATATGGGTAATACAACATTACAAACTACACTAATTGATTAATTAGAAGATTGTTAAGACTTACCAGATTAGAATCCTCCACCAGCTCTCTGATGCGTGGTTTCACCAGCAATATGAGGTCGCACAGCGGCTTGTTGCAGGGCACGGTGCCTGAGGGCAGAGCGTAGACGCGGCAGCCCCCGTCACCGACACCGCCTGCCCCCTCCTCCACGCGCGGCCGCTTAGCTCCCGGAAGGCCCCCATTGTTCTCCACCAGGGGTGGAGGCACGGGAATGTTCAGATCCTGGAAACATATATATTAGGATTAGGGATGCATCCGATACTGTATAAATATATCGGCGATATCGGGTTTTTCCGTTATATCGGAATTGGTGAATTTAATTTGCCGATACATTATTAATTTCGAACTATATATAATGTGTAAACCTCACGCTAAAAGCTCACCCTAGAGATCACCCAATATTTCAAGCGAAGCAGATCCTCTCATTTTCAAATTTGAAAAAATGGCACAAAAATATTTCATTTTCCAAATAAGTTCTGTCACATCTGAAAGGCTATTCTCATCGGCAGGGCTTGTCCAAAGAGACTTAGGAAATCGGCTTTCACTGAATAATTTAAGGATGTTGCGTTTCCTGAATAAAAATCTCATAAAAGCAAATTTTAATTATTAATTTCTAATCCATTTAAAAGTAATATTCTATGAAATTACAATTTTAAATTTCGTTATAAAGTAAACATTATACATAAATATTATAGAAGTAATTTCGTCTGTTTCTAATCTAAACCCACAACTTTTTACGTCTTTTGAAATCTTCACTATCCGCATCAGTATCGGTATCGTCGATACTTTTTTATAAATACCACCGGTATCATATATATTTTGAATGTTCTCACAATTGTAAGAGCTCGTAAACACAAGGCACTTTGAGCTTCGAGATACGAGACATAGAGCATGTGTGAGGTTATTATCAGTGCTTTAGCTTCCTAGAGCCTCGGCAAAGTGGCAGCCGGAGAAGACTGCTCCAATTGCACCTGCTTAGGACCGACTCTGAGCTCAAAGACAAGCTTTTCAGATGGATAACTCCAAGTAATACTCAAAGCGTGTATTCGAAAATGTATGCTAAAATATGCCAAAAGGGTTTAATATACACACACAACCTTACTTAAAAATATTGTGAATATTTTAAACAATTGATAAACAACGGTGTATGTAAAAACCTTATTAACCTCTTGCAGGCCGCAGTCCCCCCGGGAGGTCCGGATTTTTGAAGCGATTTTGCCCCTTATGTATAAAGAAATTGAAGAACAAGGTCAGAATCGCTTGGGCCATTATCGTTCTTGACGTAACAAAATACTGGATAACATTTAGCCACTCCGAAAAATTCAAATTAATTGCCAATGACGCGCCGGGCACCAAAGATGGCAGACAAAATGGCTGCCGCATGATAATATGAACGTTGTCATATTCAAAGTCTATATTTATTCACTGTTTTTGATATAAATCCATTGTGAAAAGCATAGATTTGAGTGATTATTAGGAAGTTCGTTTTATCTACATTATTTTGATGTACTTTTTGTAATATATCACAAAAGAAATGTTGTAAAAATTTAATTCGTAAGGTGAGAACTGTCAAATATTTTACGTCGTATTGAAAAAATATATTTTTTGTATGCTGGCCTTCAACAAGTTAAAAATAAACATGCAGATTCTGCGCAGAAAAGTCCCACAACGGACTGCAATGCAACCCTTTGCATTCATTTAGTGAACTTTACTTTTCCGCACAGGATCTGGTTATTTCAATGTGCGCACTTCGGTGGTCAATGTAGGACTGATGTCATAGTTTATTTAAAGTTTTCTCAAACTCTCCTGGCACCAAAAATATGGTCACGTGATTTGGCTCCAGCTCGTCGAAATGATACCCAAATTTTATGTTAAGGCAAGCCTATCAACATTCATTGGATGTCTAATAGATCAAGCTTTTAGAAAACTAAATCTGAAAACTATAGCATCACAGATTACTAGAAAACATGAATGAACCAAGAATAAATATATTTTGTTCATGAAATCGTTTGTGCAATTCGATTCCATGAAAACAATATCCTCAACCTTCTCAAATCAATAAGAGATCGGTATATCCCTTTCCGACCGGCTTCATACGATCGTGAGTTTGGTTTGAAAAAATTCCTGACAGAAAATAAATCTGTTTTTGGGAACGGAACCGGTATCGATCGAACGTGCGGGAGCTGCTTATGCAAGGTACCTTTAAGCGCGCGTGTTTCGAGCAGTAAGTCGCCCAGCCCTATGGGACCATAATTAAGAGCTTGGTAAATTGGCGATAAGCCGCCGCATGCCGCTACGCTCTTAGTAGGCATATATTTTAAAAACTAAACTACAAATAAACTTGACTACCACAAGAACCATCAGTTTCAGTCGAAAAAGACGGAAAAATATGCATTTAAATTTATATTCGTAAAAACTTTTATACACGTAATATTTCTTTAATTCTCCGTTTTGACGCGGACGCCATATTAAATCTTGTCTGATCTTGTCCATAGAAACCACATAGGAAATTTTTTTCGGAAATTACGAACCATAAACAAAAGAAAAATCGTTCTACTTTTTCGTTTTGTACAGAGAGCAGTGCTTGTCTTGATATGTGTTCTAATACATTTTATTATAAAAACAGCTTCAAAATTCTCAATTATTAATTTTTGAATGTCGTCGGAGAACGTCTTATTTAATATACCTAACCAAACCTAAACTAATCTAATAACCTAAACTAAGAACGAAAGTAATAAAGGAACACGCACGCAAGTTTAAGCAAGATATACATCCCAGGTTTTGAATGGTTTGTAGGGCAAGCAGGGTTTGTCTAACGGGTTTGTGTAATTATTTGAATACCTAGAACGAAAAAAAAAAGATACGCACGCGTTTTAAGTAGTTTAGCGGCTGCGCTAGGTTTATGTTACAAAAAAGTGCCCCTTTATAGCGCCTGCTCACGGCAAGGCAAGAAAAACATCCCAGTTTTCAAGTAGTTTAGCGGCTACGCTAGGTTTGTGTAACATGGTTTGTGATGCAAAAGAAAGTGCCCCCTTTATAGCGCCTGCTCACGTCAAGGCTAGAAAAACATCCCAGTTTTCAATTAGTTTAGCGGCTACGCTAGGTTTGTGTAACATGGTTTGTGATACAAGTGAAAGTGCCCCCTTTATAGCGCCTGCTCACGTCAAGGCAAGAAAAACATCCCAGTTTTCAAGTAGTTTGGCGGCTACGCTAGGTTTGTGTAACATGGTTTGTGTAACATGGTTTGTGTAACATGGTTTGTGTAACATGGTTTGTGTAACATGGTTTGTGATACAAGAGAAAGTGCCCCCTTTATAGCACCTGCTCACGTCAAGGCAAGAAAAACATCCCAGTTTTCAAGTAGTTTGGCGGCTACGCTAGGTTTGTGTAACATGGTTTGTGTAACATGGTTTGTGATACAAGAGAAAATGCCCCCTTTATAGCGCCTGCTCACGTCAAGGCAAGAAAAACATCCCAGTTTTCAAGTAGTTTGGCGGCTACGCTAGGTTTGTGTAACATGGTTTGTGATACAAGAGAAAGGGCCCCCTTTATAGCGCCTGCTCACGTCAAGGCAAGAAAAACATCCCAGTTTTCAAGTAGTTTGGCGGCTACGCTAGGTTTGTGCAACATGGTTTGTGATACAAAAGTGAGTGTATTATTTAAAAAATAATAATTACTAGAAAAAAAGCATGTTTTTTTACGTCATTTTATTTTCAAAACTTCGGTACTTAAATTAGTGTTTATCTAATACGCCCAGATTTCGTGATATCTTCAAAATCTTCTAGCCGGTCGTTATATATAAAAAAAATTATCAGGACTACCAACATACCAAAGTGACAGTGATTACAAATATGGGCAAAATTTCACAAGACGAAGCTAATGTAATTAAGGTGAATCAAAAGAGTTTATTTAAAAAAAGTGTTTCCATCTATATCCAATAATTATTACTTAACCTAACCTAACACAACCTAATTAATAGTACATTGATTTTAATTCGTCCTAAATATACTTAATTATTTATTTATTCAGAAAATTAAAATTTGTATGGTGCAACCCAATCTTTAGTTAGTACCTTCCTCGAGTGATTTCTTGCCATAGAGTAATCTTTTTTTAAATATTTATCGATTGGTACCCTGGAAATTGTTCAGCATTGTTCTATGCAAAATAATGTAATACGAAATGTCAGCCGTAACGAGGAATTACGTACAGTTTTTTTTTAATGAAATGTAAATTTAAATGCAAATTTTTCCACCGGTCTCGACTGAAACCGATGTTTTTTGTAGTAACTAAGTTTAAAAGTAGTGTACTTTTCAAAATCTGTGCCTATTAAAAAAGCGGCGGCTTATTGCAAAGTTACCAAGAGCTTTACTAGTGTGGCCCATCATATTTGGGACAATTTTACCGGTCGGAAAGGGTTATAAAAACACATTCTGTTAATTTAATATTGCTAAAGTACCTCCCTAACTTTATAATTCACGGAGACCATTTTAACTTGAAAACGTTACCGTGGTATTTTAGAAAAAACTTACCGAGTGCACATCAGCAAAATTCCTATTTTGAAAGTTGGGGGTCTCCAGTAACTCATTGAGCTTCACAATTTTCTCCGGGAATCCTTTAATAATAAGTACTTCAGCTTTTGTTTTCAGAGAATCCTTGTAGTCCTGAACCTTAAAACCAAAACAGTCAATCATTGAACGGGCAGATAAACAGTTAATCATAATGTATCAAAACCAGAATGTATGGAAGTCCACCATTTAAAATCACAGATATTTGCGGTGTGAATACAACGAAAATATTTTCACAGGTTACGAAAGTGACAGCTTTAAAAAAGTTTGTGCAAGTTTCTGACAGGAATCTAAATCTGACACAGCCAATAGAATATATGAATTGTGGCGCTTTTTGAGAGGATAAATGGTTACTTTTATTATTTATTATTACCGGGTTCAACATTTTGAAACGTGGTTGCAGCGGCTTTCAAATCACGTAAAATAAAGCGACGTATGTAAAGTCGATATGTTCTCCTTTACAAATACGCGTATCCTGAGAAGTAATGCGCAAATTGAACTTGATTTAATCACTGCCAATAATCAACACTGTTCTGAAAATGCTTTTGTCTCCTCACGAACCAGAAACACTCAGGAATGACAAACGAAGAACGACATTACAATGTGATGTACCAACTGTGTCGATATACAGTCAACCAACTTATCATACCTTTTTCGCGATGTCGGCCATTCTGAACAATTATTTTAGGGTCAAGAAATAGTTTAAAAGCTTTAAATTTTGAACTACCAAAGCCCAGTTAGCTAAAAACGTGTTTATCACCCCCTGCATAAATAAACCAATCACTAGATTGATAACTTCGTGCTTTTACTATAGAGAAATTTTCGACACTATTTGACCATAGATATTGGATAAATATAGAGTATTTTATCACTTTTTTTTCGCCCCGACTTCTTGACGTCACACACACCATCGACTAGGATAGAGGAAACTAAAAAAAGGTGCGACCATAGACAATATAATTATCTTTCGGTACCTACCCAACTCATATGCCAAAAATATTATTTAAAAAAAAAAATGATTGGTTAAACAGAAAAATAAAAAACTCAGTTATATGTTTTGGTATTTTATTATAAGCGCGTATAAACAGATAATACAAGAAAAACTAACCATCACACCAATTCCGAATATACGAAGGCGTTGTTTTAAAGGTAAACTCTTCTATTGAACAGATTATAACTTTTATCAGGTCTAAAATAAATTTACCATATTACCGAGGGTAGATATAACCAAGGTCCATAAAGACTTCGTTCGAACAAGATATTTGATGCTCCAGTCCTGGAGTTCTGTGTTCTCTCAAGGATAGAGGCACCACAGAGTGGTGGAACACGTCAACACCCCAGATGTACTGGCCGTCATATCCTGACGTGACACCACAACGTTACTGTTCTACATACCTGCAACAAACAATCATAACATCATTAAGATGCTAAATCAATATATTTGGGTGTGCATCAAAATAAGTCAATTGACCTTCACAACAAAAGATTTAAGAAAATTTAAAACATTAGTAGAAACGTACTACATTCGGTGGATAAAGTTCACCATTAAGCAAGCTAATCGTCGCTATATTAATATTTTTACATGGGTGATAATTTATAATAATATAGTAAAATTCAAACACATACCAAGACAGTCCTGTGAAGGAAACGAATTTCTCTTTATAACTCCAGAACTGGTAGTTGAACTAGTGCAGAACAGTGTGTCACGATTTGGTGTTCAAAACAAACATAGGCATTGTATGATCGAGCTGAAAAGATTAATTAAAACAACTTCACTATCATGACACAACTGACAGATCAAAACAAGACAAATGCATAAAAAAATGATATTTCATCACTCGTCAACTAGAAAAATAACCGTACGAAATGAGCTTAGAATTTCATATAAGTAATCAATATAATTATGTGTACCTGTATTTTGGTTACAATGCATCCTCTTTCACGAGGATATTGTCTCATTTCAGGAAGTTTAAAAGTAGACAATGAGTTATTTTTTAATACGCATTTTGCATTCGATCACCATATTCGAGTCTGCCAATTCTCATCGACCATTCCCGATTCTCCTTTCTTTCCCAGGACGGAAACTTATGCCGAATCGAATTTACGTCTACACAGCCTTTCACACTGGGACGATATTTAGGTGGCATTTCACAAAAAATAATCCAAATATTTACGTCAGAATAGTAGCGCGTGGTCGCGCGCCATGCTGTGTCAAACATAAATAAACCATAGAACAATACTGTTTATATATAAAATATACTCGTGTTCTATTGGTCGCAGCATGGTCGCCGCCTTCTTGTCGTCACACAGTCATAGATATTTCTCATCTTCGTTACTGTTGAAATTTTGGATCGGAGTTATACCCCCCTGACCCCCTGCCTGCCAATTTACAGGTTCCTACAGGCTTCCTACTCCTACCTACAGTTTCGATTGTCTATGATTTTCGATTTTGTAATATTTGGTTCGTTCGATTGGTGTTGTTTGCTGGAATGACGATTCAAATATGACAGCCCAACAACAGAAACATAAGTTTATTCGAAATTTCTTGATCAATAACCCTCTATAATATATTTTTTAGAGTGATATACAATTTGTACTTTTTAATTTGCACAATTAATGCCATGTTTCCCAACATTCAGCAAATTTTCAACTGTTAAAAATCATTAGCGTGAGCGGCTCGCTTTATCAGAAGATAGATTTTATACGATTGCAATCCATGCCTAGATAATCATTTATCCATTGTCTATGCTTCGTAATGTCAAAAAGGCCGCCTGTCAAATTAGTCAAATTGTGCTTGAATCTGACATTTTCTAATAATAACTTAGGTTATGTTTCGAAGAAAATCAAATCATTTCCAAGTTTAGTTTTTTTTTTTCAGAAGAAATCAACTGCATATTTTTCTTATAGCGACGTTGGTATTGAGTAAAGTATTCAGTAAAATGTCAGGATTCAAATTTTCTTTTTCTGTCAATACAGAAGATGAAAGGGCTGACGATCAAGTTGCACAAGTTGAAGGTGAAAAATATACCAAAGGTGATTTTGTGCTCAGCATTTAACATAAAAAACTACTTTTTTTTGTATTATGTTTTTATTTGATATGTATGTATTATTCTTTGTTTTAAATGTTTCTTTAAATAAATAAAAAATAAATAAACTGTTTTCGACATATTCAGGGGCGCTCAGCCTTTACACACAAATTATTTGTGAATAAATGGAAGGCATGATATGCGTATTGGATGAGGAACACCTCTGCATATTTACCCCCTTTTTACCTGTATATTTAACTCCAATATATCTTTTCTCAATCTGAATCTATACTTTGTTTATTTATTTTTAAATACTACATATAACACAATAAAATCATAAGTCGCTCATCTCATTCTCCCATGGAGATGTGCAGCTTTACAATGTATATTATTATATTCTTTTTAGAAGACATTATTAAAGAAAACAACCTACAATGGCTGGATGCCATTGAAATAATTCCATCAGATGAAATTATTAAAGATATAGATGAACTGTTTCCTAAAGCCAAGCTGTTGATCTGCGGAGATTTGGATATTGGCCATGTTTTCCCTGAGGATGCTGTGAACTATCTTAAAGAAAGTAAACATGAAAATGATTTGGGAAGTGATGTGATGCAGGCGGAGAGTCAACATTCTGATCTCTTGGCTGGAGTTTATGAAGGTAGTCTATTTCACATAAATATTATTTAGTACTAGTGATTACCCGGCATGTGTTGGAATGCCATATAAACAAAGAAATTGTTTCTGCATCCCTCGTTCCCCTCCCGCAATCCCTTTTCCTCCAGCTTCCACCTTCTACCTTCCCCATCTTCAACCTTCTCCATCTTCCACCTTCTACATTTCCCATCTTCCACCTTACTGCATTTCTCTTCCACCATCCCTGCCTTCCCCCCTCCTTCGTCCAACCCTCCTTCGTTCCCCTCCCGGATTCCCTTCCCCCATCCCTCCTTGTCACTAAACTATATGAAATTCACACCTCTAAATTTTTTTATGCAAATTTCATAATGCCAGAACTCACCAGTAAATATAGAGGGTGTAACGGGACGTACCCGAGAGATTTTACCCAGCGATTCCTGAGCATATTTGGAGTAATAAATGTATTTGTCATTTTGCTCTCCAATGATATTTTTTCTAATAAAAACATTAAAAATATTTTTCCACCACGCGTCGCAACCGAATTTGTCACCAGAGAAGCGTGTTAAAATTCACTGTCTCATTCTAGCAGCATGCCGCATGCATGAAACAGCGCTCAAACCCATCGCGACGGGGTATTTCTGATAGAGTAGTAGAGGATCAGTAGTGACGTGTGATCGAAAAAAATGTTTTTTGCTTTTAATAGCATCGGACAGCAAAATGACAAATATATTTATTACTCCAAATATGCTCAGGAATCGCTGGGTAAAATCTCTCGGGTACGTCCTGTTAGAAACCTTATAGAAATATAGAAACCTTCGCAGACATGCGCACGACAACTCACCAAAGTTTCATCGCAATCGGTTGATTGGTTTAAAGCAGAGAAACATTACTTTTTATATATTATGATTTTGCTATTTATATAGAGGTACCCAGTGCTGTTTTCATGTCAATCCACCACAAAAATTCACTGATTTCATATTAATTTTATAATCTATTTAATTATTCCCAGGTGGCCTAAAAATATGGGAGTGTACAAATGATTTATCAGAATATTTGTGCAAGGAAGAAGTGGATTTTAAAGAAAAGCAAGTACTGGATTTGGGATGTGGAGCGGGAATTTTGGGATTAATAGCTCTTATGTCTGGAGCTAATGTTCACTTTCAAGATTATGTAAGTATTGCTCATGTTTCCTAGATTTTAAAATTTTATACCTATATTATTCAAATCGTTCATTTAACAGGAACGGCTACGTGGCCGGTTTACTTAAATACCCAACCAAACTGAAAAATTATTTTTGTAATAAAAAGGTACGTCAAATATCTATCTCGTACAGGAGCTACTTTTTTTTTGCTTTTATATGATGGATGTGATAGATAATCAAAGAAATCAGTTTTGATTAATTTTGGAAGCAACTTTGGAATTTTTTTGTGAGTTATTTATAATTATTTTTTTTTTAAATCTGCCTTATCCTTGGTTTTGATTTAATGAAAAAAAAAATTTAAAATGCGTTTCTTTGGGTAGTAATTTTAATATATAAATAACAAGTTTTTGTTCCGATGTAAATAGGTAATTTGTAATTTAAATTTACACCCATCAAAATTTTTTTTTTTTTTTAAATATTTTTTTAATTTTATATTTCATCATTTCTAAAAAAATATAGTAAAATTATTTTTTTTAATGTTTAAATTTACTCGCAAATAATTGACCAAGTTGCCTCTAAAATCGTAAAATATTAAACTTTAACTAAAATCGTAAACTTTAATAGCCTAAATATTTGACACACCTCTTGATTACAAAAATTATTTTTCAGTTTGGTTGGGTATTTTATCCTCACATAAAAAATTAAGTTTTGTATGAAACCGGCCGTTCAGCCGTTCCTCTTAAGTTAGTGATGCACAGCCTTTTTTGCATCGCGAATTTATGAAAGATTTTGATTTTCTATCAATAATTGGCTAGAACCATCTATGTATTTATACATTTGGTGATAAATCTAAAATTTGCACTTTTTATATACTTAGGAATTTGTTCATGGGCTTAGGTCAGAGGTTCAAAATGTTGCCGTTTTGCAATGAAATCCAAATAAAAGGAATATTTCTAAATGCATCTAAAAACTAAAAATTGATTTTGAAAGGTGATGAAACATGTTTCCATATTTTACAATTCAAAATAAACATACATATTTTTTAAATATAAAATTTTTTAATGCAAACATTGATTAAAAAAAAAGGCTTAACTTATGTTTTTTTCTAACTAAAATTACTGACAATAAAAAAATAAAAACACACCAATTTTATTAAGCATACATATTATAAACTTTATCATCAACTTACTTTTTGTCATTTAATGTAAAAATAAATAATAAAAATTTCCGAAAGTGTTATAATCTTTTAGATTTGAATATATAGGGTGAAACAGCACATATCTGAGGGATTTTGACAAACGATTCCTGAGCATACTTGGAATAAAAAATGATGATATCATTTTGCTGCCCTATGACATTTTCTTTCTATTAAAAACTAAAAATATATTTTTCCATCACACATCCCAACTGACTAGTTAGGAGAATAGTGCGAACATAGTTTGGCGTGTCTTGATAAGTGTTGTGTCTCATTCTAGCAGCACGTTAACACACAAAACAGCGTGTGTAACGCTCAAACCTTTGCTACTGGATATATACCATAGCGATGGGATCAGTAGCGATGTGTGATTGAAAAATATTTATTTTTATTTTTATAGAAAACAGCAACTTTGCAGCAAAATGATATACACTTTTTACTCCAAATATGCTCAGGAATCGCTAGTCAAAATCCTTCGGGTACGTGCTATTACACCCTGTATAGCATGGTGTTTTCTCTTTCTACCCGTTTAGACCATACTTCTAACCATGATAGCAAGGGAGACACAATGATTTTTAAGGGGTCCTGTATGAGTTTTTCCGGAAAGTGAACAAATTAGCCTGAGGGGTTAACAAGAAATCTTTAAAAAAATTTTGCAGCCAGAGTATTTTGGCAAAAGAATCAACTCAAATGTTTTGATTTTTTATTTGTGTGGGCAACACGAAATAGGTTCTTCCTCCTCGAGGGCGACAAGTCGTGCATCACTGATTCAAATGTTAAGTTTTTTTGTTACTTACTTAATATATTGTTGTTTTCAGAATAAAGAGGTAATCAATGCAGTCACTATACCAAATTGCCTTCTCAACATCCATTCAGAACAGAGAGAAACAATCAAAACCAGTTGCAAATTCTACTCGGGAGATTGGGGCTCTCTATCAAAACTGATGCATAAAAATATCAAAGATTATAAATACGATTATATCCTGTCTTCGGAAACTATATATAATGTCGACAACCACCAGAAGGTTTATGAAATGTTCAAGAATCAGTTGAAGAAGGACGGGATTGGATATGTGGCTGCAAAGGCTCATTATTTTGGAGTCGGAGGGGGAGTCAGACAATTTGAATCATTGGTGGTAAAAGATGGAGTCATGAATTGCCAAAGCGTTTGGAAAAGTACCGGAGGACTTGGAAGAGAAATAATAAAGCTGACGTTCAAATAATAACAAGTTGTTTTATTTTTTCAAGTGATATTTTACTAGAAAACTTATTTTCATAATTAAGGTAGCGACATACTCGCAGCTCACATCAAAAAGTTATTTATAACACAATAGCGCTCGCCATACAATCCCATGAGACCCGCCAGACGTGGTGATGACAAAAAGATGATGCGCTGTGATCGCGGTTTGAATCTTCGCTAATCGGAATTATTTTTCGTATTCGCTACAGTGGCGGTATCAGAAAAGTTATGCGACCCCCTCTCTACCGTAAACAGGAGAGGGGGTCATTTTTAATACACGGAGCATGCACGGAGCTGTCAAGTTAACATATCCAGTACAAAGAAATGATATTCTCTCGACCGCTTCCGATTTCAAGTGACCCCTTCTCCTGCCGTAGGAAGGAATATTTTATAACGTAGTGTGTCGGTAGAAAAGATACTTATAACGCAGTATCTTTTTGATGTGAACTTCGCGTTTGTCGCCCGCTTTAGTTCTTAAAAATAATCACCTTCGTTTGTATTCCTAAGTTTAAAACCTTTTAAAACACATCGTAATTCTAATGGAAGACTTCACATAGTTGAAATATAATACAATACTAAACTCTGCAATCATTTATTATTTATTTATTTTACAAAAACAGTGGCAAGAATTCAAAACATCAATACTCAACGTCAAACATTATTCAATCAAAAATAACAATTGAACAACAACCATTTACATCACGCTTTTGAACACACAACAAAGCATAAAACCGAGCTTAATAATATTGTTACGAAATTCTAATCAACTGTTTTATCTGATTTACAAAAGTATCCTAAATTAGATAAAACCGCGAATAGTAAGGTTTTATGTGATAGTATAATAGTGATATATCATGCAGATTATCTAAGGAGATAGTCTCTCGTACACCCAACCCTCTTCTCCGAGATGCAGCAGCTTTCCGTCGGGGACTTCGTTGGCCGCGGGGCGACGGAACTTGATGCGATCGTGGAGTCGGTCCCTCTGGCCCTGCCAAAACTCAACCGATTTTGGTGTGAGAATGTAACCACCCCTGAAACCAAATTATTCAAATTTAATTGTCTGATATGTAGCGCTCAACAATTATCTCGGTATAAGTGATAAGTACTCGTTTTTCTCTGCTTTAGCTTTATTAATTACTAGTACAGCATATTCTCTATAATACAAACATTTAAAAACTGAGCCTTTTCATATTTAACTACGGTTATGGTAATGAACATTTTTTTAGGCTCGTGGGTAGCATTTTAAAGATTGGTTTGTGGAAGAATGTTGTATAAAGCCGTTTATCGAAATCACAAAGCATTGTTTAATTCATGGAAATAAATTAAGAAAACGAAAGTATTACGGCTTCGACTAGATACACTTCAAAGCCAAGAAGCTGAAGAATGCATGAAAGTAGAATTCATCCAGAAAAAATATTGTTAAGGCTGCTTTTTAACCATTGAAACAGTTTTGTGGAATAATGTTGTATGTTGATCTCAAGGCAATATCTCGATTTTAAATAGTTTAATTTATTCATATAGTTTTTTTGCTTTTTAAGCTCAAATGCATCAATGACATATGTAAATTGCTGTTAGTTAAATCTTGAGGATCAGAAAAGTTTAAAAAAAACTATTTTGTGGAATAATGTTATGTGAAATTTTCATATACAACATTTTCCCAGGAATTCAGCACAAATTCTTGTAATAAATTCTAATTTAATAGCCTTTTTCCACAACTTTTCCTTTAAAAGTCTTAAGAATTGTATGCTTATTGTATTTGAAATAAATGTTATCAAACATAACCGGTTTTGTTTTTTCCATTTTTTCTGGGAACAAGAATATTGTTGGATACAACATTATTGGGAGAAGGGCTCAATTATTGAAATCATTTATTTATTAAGGCCCTATTGGACTTTTACATAATAATTACAAATTAAATTGCAAACAACAGTGTAACATAAATAAAAAAGATTTATACAGGGTGTTAAGGGACGTACTTGACTTACTTTAACAATTGATTCCTGACGTTATTTGGAGTAATTGAAAATGAAAATAAAATTTTGGTCTCCGGTGACATTTTCGACATTTTTTTTCAACTAAAAACTTAAAAAAACAGTAGGTATTGGACAATTAGAGGCGGGGTGAGGTGTTGGTTAAAAAAAATGTTTACTAACCAAAATGCAGGTTTGGGCACGGGAATTCCTTTCTCTGTATATTGCTGTTCTAGAATCTTCTCCCTTTCACATAGAATGTCCCTCGAAGGGATGGGCTGACTCTGATAACTGGATGAAGCCCCGATCTGACTGGGAACGGGTCGGCTGTGGAAGTATGTTGTAGATTCCTCGTCGCTCAGTGTACCGACTGTTCCTTCAATGCGAATGCTTCGGTTTAGGACCTCCCAGTAGAAGGTAAGAGCAGCGTTTGGATTTTCTTTCTATTGAATAGAGATACAAAATTGGTTTAGACCAGGTGCACACGGGTGACTTTTGACGGCAACAGTTTAGCACTGTTACAAAATCCGTTGCAGCACACGAGGTTATTAAATAACGAGACTGATGCTGCTACATAAGAAGTACCAATCTAACCATGTTTTAACTATGAACAGGGTTAGATTGGTACTTCTTATGTAGATGGGAGATTAACCGGGTGGTGGGCCACTCTTAACGGGGCAATGCCTGCGGATCCCGATATGTAAGTATATTCCGCTAAACTCAGATAGCATAGTACTCACAAAATGTATTTTACTCACGG
Organism: Limnephilus auricula; assembly: GCA_951813805.1. NCBI lineage: Eukaryota > Metazoa > Arthropoda > Insecta > Trichoptera > Limnephilidae > Limnephilus > Limnephilus auricula. The sequence goes on along the minus strand of OX638398.1, from coordinate 31,698,751 downwards.
CAAGTTATGTTTCTCTTTTCTGGATGACCCACAGGCACTCGATAAGGGGATATTTTGTTAGGATTTAGTCATAACCACGTTAATGTATGATAGATAATTTGTGTCGCTTTCACGATAAACGTTAGATGTGGCACTTGCATCGCATTATGAATAGTGACCAAAGAGCAGACTGGTGGACGGCTGACGGCGGGCAGCTATTAGCGAGCTGGTCGCGGCCAGTGTAGGTACAGATTGTGTGAAATCCAAATCAAAAATTGGATTTCTGTCCAAACCATCGGATAAAAGAACAAACCACACACACGATCCCATTAGGCGTTACGAAACATGCACTTTCCGTAGAAAAGTGTTGTAAGTCAAAAAAAGTTAATTTTACAGGAGAGCAAAAACAAATTAATGAATGATGAACAAGCGGTCCCGTCGAAAAGAGATACTAGCGACATCTTGCGGAGAAGGGGTGATCTAACTTAAATACAGTTTTCATGGGGAATAGATAATCACAATCGCTTTATTTTTCAGATATAAAACATAAAATAGAAAATTTTGACTTATGACACTTCTCTATGGGATTTGCGATATATTTTATACAAGTAACTGCAAGAGAAAGATGTCACTTTTCTAACATAAAATTTAATAATATGTACAAACAAAAAATAACACACCTTTGAAGTTACTGTGTAAAATAAAAAATATATTTTACTAAATTATCATAGAATAATTTACTCACAAGTTCTTTTGCTTTTCGGCTTTCTAAATTTGTAAAGAACTTGAATCCATCCTTTCCATATCCTTTGCAAAGTACAAAACGTGCGGATGGAATTCCTTCCCTAGAAAACACAAATTATTTTGTAATAGAAAAATTGATTTATTCATTTTCGGGAAATCGACCGTTTACATTTTTATAGTTTATAAGTAAAATAGCCAAAATTAAACCAATTATGGATTTCCTCCTTGTGACTACATAAGACAGCATAATAAGAAATAATTAAATTTGTGAGAAAGGAATATGAAGCCTAAAATTATATAAAACAAAAAAAAAATTACACAAAATAAAAAATTATCAATACATTGGTAACCATAAGAAGACAAGGTTGTGCATACAAATTATATCATAACAGAATTATAAATATAAATTCTAGAAACATCAGTAAAATACTCTTTTACAGACTTTTTATATTATTTAGTAAGTTCGCAATTGAAGATATCCTTTGATATCTTCCAATATATCCAATTGATATCTTCCAATTTGATATCTTCCAATATTCCAAGATATCCAATTGAAGATACTTTGGATAATACGTTATTATAATTATTGCATAGTCTGTTCAGGCAAGAATTTTGCTTACAGTTCGTTTTGCATTGATATTCCAAGATATCCAATTGAAGATACTTTGGATAATACGTTATTATAATTATTGCATAGTCTGTTCAGGCAAGAATTTTGCTTACAGTTTGTTTTGCATTGATATTCCAAGATATCCAATTGAAGATACTTTGGATAATACATTATTATAATTATTGCATAGTCTGTTCAGGCAAGAATTTTGCTTACAGTTCGTTTTGCATTGATATTCCAAGATATCCAATTGAAGATTCACGAAAGAGTCCCAACTGCTCCCATCTGGAGCCAGTGAGACTATGGCATCCCCAATTGGAGTATGTTGTGAGGCTGAAGGTATGTGGGGAAGGGAAGGAGATGGGGAAGAGGAAGGTGGGAAAGTACCTGGCTATCCAGATCTAGTCACTAAACACGGCTAAAGCCATTATTAAGCAACGTTTCAATTCTGAATGGTGGTCTTACACCAGGGCGATACTGAGAATATCTTCCACTCTGGAACGTGCCGCAAATATAGTATATATTAATTATATTATTAATTAATAATTTTTTATTAATTAATTGTGAAATAACACAAATTAATCAAATAAAATTTATTTGCGCACGCCGGGTTCGAACCCGCAACCTTCCGATTGGGAGTCAAGTGTCTTACCACTCGGCCACGGACGGTCGTCACTTTGAGATAAAACGTTATTATAATTATTGCATAGTCTGTTCAGGCAAGAATTTTGCTTACAGTTCGTTTTGCATTGATATTCCAAGATATCCAATTGAAGATACTTTGGATAATACGTTATTATAATTATTGCATAGTCTGTTCAGGCAAGAATTTTGCTTACAGTTTGTTTTGCATTGATATTCCAAGATATCCAATTGAAGATACTTTGGATAATACGTTATTATAATTATTGCATAGTCTGTTCAGGCAAGAATTTTGCTTACAGTTCGTTTTGCATTGATATTCCAAGATATCCAATTGAAGATTCACGAAAGAGTCCCAACTGCTCCCATCTGGAGCCAGTGAGACTATGGCATCCCCAATTGGAGTATGTTGTGAGGCTGAAGGTATGTGGGGAAGGGAAGGAGATGGGGAAGAGGAAGGTGGGAAAGTACCTGGCTATTCAGATCTAGTCACTAAACACGGCTAAAGCCATTATTAAGCAACGTTTCAATTCTGAATGGTGGTCTTACACCAGGGCGATACTGAGAATATCTTCCACTCTGGAACGTGCCGCAAATATAGTATAAATTAATTATATTATTAATTAATAATTTTTTATTAATTAATTGTGAAATAACACAAATTAATCAAATAAAATTTATTTGCGCACGCCGGGTTCGAACCCGCAACCTTCCGATTGGGAGTCAAGTGTCTTACCACTCGGCCACGGACGGTCGTCACTTTGAGATAAAACGTTATTATAATTATTGCATAGTCTGCTTACTGCCACGGTCGGCCGTATATTTGAAAAAATACTTCCCAATAGGTAATTTTTCCGCATAAATAAAATCTTCGCTGCCGATTTCCGGCCCTTCGTATTCAGATATTTGAAATAAATTCGCAAAAATACGATATTTTTCCGCATAAATCGAAATTTTGCGGCCGAAATCTTCGCAGCCAGCCTTTCAAATTGATATATTAGAAGAATATTGGTATTCATGTTATATTTCATAGCCTAAATCGAAATTTGGCGACCGATTTCCGTCTCAGCCGTCCTTCCAATTCAAACATTCGAAGTAAACTCGTAAAAATACCATATAATTATCGCAACATGTGATTATAGTGGTTTACACAAAATAATTTGTTTCATTTAACAATATTATTATTATATAAGTGAATTTGCAAAGATTGAAGAAATAAATGATTTACTACCAGACACCGCGTACACTTAATGAACTCTCGCTTGGGCGCTTTCAAGAAACATGAACTGAGTAACAGACCGTTCTGAACAGACGCATGCGTATTGCGTATTGTGACATGTGAAAAGATGCGAGTGAAATATTTATATGAAATAACAGAATTTGTGATACTCATTGTTTTTGTAGCTTTTATAAATTATTCCAATGCTTTAAGTGAGTTGGTATCCTTCTTGTGGACCCATTTATAAAACGTTTTGACGACATTTTCGAAGTATATGTGCTGTCAAAGACGGAGCCCGTAACCTCACTCTCGACCTCGGGAGGTTCCAGCCCGTAATGAACAAAAACTCTGAAGTATGAGATAATGTGATCCAAAATGAAGTATTTATTTAATTTTTAATATCAACAGATATCATAACGACAATCTGAACCTGTACTTCGACAGATATGTGTATTACGTACATATTTTAAATTAAAGATATTGTGTAAAATCATTATTTATAGGGATAGTCATAAATCGAAGTTTGAAAAGTGGGTTGTATGGTGTATCAATGATTTTATTTTTTATGGTCGAATGCTTACATCAATTACAAAAAAAATTCAGCAGTTTAAAAAATAATAGTCCATTATTTGGTAACAAAAAATATCAAGTCTGACAATGACATACGAAAGGTAGTAATTCAGCTGTTTTAGAGGGCCGTTTTGCAGCAAATCACCTGTTTGCCCTATAACCTACTCTTAAATGATTAAATTGTGAAAAAACAAATCAGTCAAATAAAATCTTCTTAAGCATTCCGGGATTTAAACCCACGACCTCCGGATTGCTAGTTGAGATCCTTGTCCCTCGACCACGGAGGCACTATATTATACGTTATAAGTATGTAGGCATCTTTAACTTAATTGGTTGGCTATACAGGGTGTCCGGGGATAAAGTGCATTAACTTTGGGGGGTGATTCTACATGATAGTATAAGTAAAAAAGATAAAAAACTTTTTTCAAAAATCCAACTTAAGGGTACTTATTTGGTAAAAAGATAAAATTAGCACGGCGTGTGCGCTCGCACTATTATTTTCTGCTGTTACGATGCGAGCAATCACAACCTTCCAACTCGCCATCGACGGCTGACTCATAGCAAATTGATCGGTAAGTTTGTACCTTAATGGGAATAAGTAAGGATTTTTAATAGGTACGTCTTTTTGTATGGGGAAAAAAGTTGGAATTTCGGAAAAAGTTATTAATCTTTTTCACTCCTATCGTGTAGAATCACCTTTTTACTCCATCATGTAGAATCACCCCCCGAAGTTAATGCACTTTACCCCCGGACACCCTGTATAATAAATATGTATTATATGAATTGATTTATTACTTGGTGGCGGTAGACAAGCACATTGCATTAGGCTCAAGTATTTTATCATTGCTCTTGGCTTGTTCGAACCAGGCGTGGAACTGTCCAAAAGGTTCCTTGGACACCAGGTGCTCCTCCAGGAAGGTTTCACTCCTATCCTTGTACCTTATCCTCATACCTGAAAACGTACAGCAAATGATGTCAGTAAGAGAATACTTATTTGTCGATACATATGGGAAAGAATCATTTATACTAGCGTTTCCAGGCCGAAGGTCCGCGGACCGGTACCGGTCCATGGAGATTTACTGCCGATCCATTAATTCAGTGATCAATTTTATTTTTTGTTACAATTTGGTTGGTATTTGCAATGAAATCGTCATTTATTATTTCTATACCTGTTATAGCATAATATTCAAAAACCAATAAACAAAACACTACATAAATTAAAGTTTTTATTCCTGCGTTACCGGTCTGAAAATTTTCTCCTATTTTTACTGGTCCGCAGGCATAAAAAACAGGCTTGAGAAACGCTGGTTTATACAATGTTAAAAAATTACCCATAAACAGCCTTACTAATAAAATAAAAAACCTTCCCAGCCATTAACCATTGTTTTATTTCGGCTTTAAATAAAGACTACAGGCTCAGATTTGATTTGGTAGCAATAAAAAATACATGTGTAAATAATATAAATCCTAGAAATCAATGTTTATATTGTGCAAACAATTAATCCAAAATGACATTTTTTTCTCTGGGAAATCTAATATTTAAAAATTAATGTCTGTTTGTTTGTTCGTATGCTATGCGCGGCCATACCGTTCATCCAATTGAGATGAAACTTTGGGAATATGATGTGCGCATACCTGGAATGGTTATAAGATAGTGTGTTCTGGCGTTATGAAATTATTTCCTATACTATTCATACGATTGCAATTAAAATTACATCCGATTGCTATTAAATTTTTTTGAATTGTTGTTAACAAGCCTGTGAATATTTCTATATAATCGAAATATGCATTAAAAAATGGAACAGATCACTCGAGTTGTTGGAAAAATAGAAATGGAAAAAAAAGGGGAAGGCGGAGAAGGCGGAAGCGGAATGTGTGAAGGGGGGGTCACGAGAGAGGGGTGAGCAGGAAAGGGGATGGGAGATGCGGGAAAGGTGAAAGGAGAACGCGGAAGGAGAAGGGGTTGCGGGAGGGGAAGAGGAAGGGGAACGGGGACGAATGGGAAATGACACGAAGGGAAAAACAATATATTTAAGTAGCATTTCAACGCATGCCGGGTATCAGCTAGTATTATTATAATTTTTTTATTACATAAACAAGATAAAAACTGACTTTTTTTGAAGATTTCCTAAATAAAAGGAATTTGTCCACATTTGGAGTAAAAATACTGAAGGTGGTTTTTTTTAACCAGTTTCATGTTTTTAGTTAAAATATTCCGATTTAAAATTTTTAAATTTTAATACAAAAAACTATTAGGTAATTTTAGCTAATTTATAAAAAGGTATTTGTTTTTACGACATGGGCTCTATGCTGGTAGGTAATCAGCTCCCTACCTACTGGTCGGCTGCTGCTCCAGGTAATTCAAATATTGGAATATTTTACAAGTTCTATGGTTTTATTATAAGCAATAATTATTAGCCTGAAACACTCATCCATATTGAAAGAATCTTCCGAGAAAAGATTCATATCGCCGACGGGACTCGAACCCGCACCCTTTTGATTGCCGGTCAAGTGCTCTACCATTAAGCTACGGCGGGATACCTCCTACCCGCCAAATGATTCAATATATACCTAGTGTTTCATTCAACAATTACTGCTTATTACACTTTTTCACCTGCAAACAACTAACTTTATTTTCGGGTTCGAGTCCCGTCGGCGATATGTATCTTTTCTCGGAAGATTCTTTCAATATGGATGAGTGTTTCAGGCTAATAATTATTGCTTATAATAATTGTTACCCTTTGTGCTATGCATAAAAAAATCTTGTCTTAAACATTAGTTTATCAATTAAAAAATAATACTATGGTTTTAAGAAAAAAAATTTTTTACTAGCTTGTTGATGGCTTGTTGGTTATTGGTTTATTTATGGATTGTTGTTTGGTGATAAAAAAGGTCAGGTCACAGTTCCTACATTATAATAAAAAATCGTAAATATTATAAGTAGTGTAATTTTATAATCATAAATATTAAAATGTGTAGAATAAGAAGTGTTATTTTTATTATATTTGCAAAAATAATAAATACATAGCACATTCAAAATACCTTGGAAATATTCCGAAATTCAATAAGAAATTTCAAGTTTATGTAATAGATCTTTGGCAGAATAAACAATGTATTCAATGCAATTTATATATCTTTCCATAAACTATTTTATGTCAGTTTCTATTGGTAAAGATTTCACATACATAATAAAGCTACAAATCTAACTACAATTTAAATAAGAAAAATCCGTATTAACCGTGATGCGGAGTACGATGAGTTAATCAAAATCTGAATTGAAGTAGAGGAGAGAAACTCCTGAAGACTCTGGGATATAGTAATTCTCGGTTTTCAAGGTACTGCAGTAATTTTGAAATGGTCTATTTTATAAGTAATAAGTGAAAATAATGGCTTACTTCCGATATCGACGGACTGGACGGCATCGCCGCTCATCTTCCTGCCTGTATTAAACGTATTTCCGAAAGGCCGCAAAATGTAACTGCGGGCGAAAACAGACTGCATTAAATATATATATATATAACGGTTATAAACTACCAAACAATGTTTTTCTTATCACTGAAAAATGGCTATGCGGTAACGTATAAAACCAACAATCAGTTACGAGCGTTACGAGATTCTTTTGGTTTTGAGAGCGGAAACTATATCTCAACTCTCAACTAAACTTGTTATCGCGACAAAAACATTGGTGGCGGCAAAGTGACAGATATTATCTATTCTCTTTGTTTATGCCATCTTACCGAGAACAATGATTCTAGAATATTTACAAACCTGTTGTTGTAATATTTAAGAGATAAAACGTGAGAAATGTGCCATTTAAATTATATTCAATATTTCATTCATTCATAATAAACCAAAAATTTAAAAATCTAAATACGAAACGTCATCGGCGGCCATATATATAAATTTATATTTGGATTCGGTACTAGATAGAATGACAGAACCAGATCTATGGTTAAAATTTAAAATACAAAACTTTTCAATCTAGTGAATGATTTATCTATGGTAGTTGGTATCAGTGTTGCCAGATGCCTAGTTTTTACCATGTTTTCATGGATTTTTGGTTAATTCATATCTTTATTGTTTTTCAAAATACCATGTCGAACAAAACATGGTTTTTAGGGTTCTATGTCTGGTCTTAATATGGGATCTCACTATCTGAGTTCTCATAATTAATTGATTCATAAACGATACTTCCTCACATGAGATAATTCATCAGCATCTCAGTAACGATTCAGAACAAACTACCTCAGAATATACTTTTCATTAAGTAATTTCATATTATAATATGTACTTACGTCAATGGCAAAGTACGTTAAATATTAATATTCTTGAAATTACAATTCTCAGTTTTAATCACAATCGTTCTTATTTATTACCATGAAGAGTAATGACAATCACTACGGCCATATTCTTAGACCAACATTACTGAGTGAATCGGTCACCGTTTTTTGGCGTTGGCAAAAGTATGTAAGTACTTTTGATGAGATACCATATTTTGCATGGGTCACATGGGTGAAATCCCGAATTGAAGGAAAGGAATGTAGCTCTTGAACTTCAGTACAGGACTATGGATTCACAACGTTTCTTTATCAATAAATTCAACAAATACATTAATATATATATATATATTTTTTTTTTGTTATAACAAAAATACATTTACATTGTATTGACATTTTGACTGTCTAACTAGGTAGATCTCCCGTTCTAGGACAGTCAAATTTACTGGTATCGTATTTTTGGATACAAGAAAAACAGTAAAAGAAAAAGAAAATAAAAGATAACAAAAATTTTGGATAAAAAGAAATTTTTAAGGCGCTGGTAGTACATAATTATCAGATAGCATTTTTAATAGTGTTTCTGGCCCAAAATTTGTAACAATTTTTTTATTTTTGGAATGAATAATAATAAAATGAAATGCATATTTCACGGAACTTTAAATAGATACCCACGTTGTAGATATTGTAAAAGGTAGAAAAATATTATTGGAGTTGAGGAGAATTTCTTCTCCCTAATCATTTTTTTGAAAAAATTTTCATATTTTTAGTTAATTTCTAAAAAACTTTATTGGTATGCTGTTTTTTTTTTCAAAAACATTTTTTTCTCTTATTAATTATTGCTTTTAATAAAGCATTGTAAATGATTTACTTAGGTGCCGTAGTTTTCTCATTTAACTTATCAATAAAAAGCTTGCGAAAAACATGTTTTTTGTAACATTCAAAACATTTTTTTTTTACCCCTGAAACAAGGTTTTTTACTTTTGGGACATGGCATTACTGCTTTTAGTTGACCGCAGCGCCGAGCGGCGCGGGCCCAGTCACACATATTTATGAATGTGGTGAATGTAGTGGGTGTAGTGGTCAGGAAGTCGGGAATAATTTATTACCGAGTGAAAGTGTCGCAGTGTTATTCTGTTCATCTGTTTGTTGTCGTTTGAGCAATTAATTTATTGACCATTTATGAATAATGGTGCAGGATTACCAGTCACCCATGAGGGTGTACAAATACCCCTTCGAAGATGTTATGGTGGTAAGTCCAGAGCAATAAAACAATCCTGACGGTACACTCAATTTCTTCACTATTGACAATTTGACACTTCGCATGAATGAAAAGGGAGAATTGCATTTTCATCACCGCTCGATAATACATTATTTTGTTGTTAGACAATATTATAATCTGTTTTTTGTTGAATAAGTTGAATACTTACAGTGAAAAGAAAAAGATCTTGTTAAGCAATTTATTTTTTGCGTCAGTTCCATAATTCGCAATACTTGGCTCGCTTTTTTTGGGTCGTAAAGGAAGTGAAGTAATACCACTTATTGTGTAAGCTAAATTGCAACAGCAGCCAAAGAACATTAAAACGCTGCATTATTTCTTAAAATCACACAAATTTTACGATAATTATTACGTTTTTTTTTGTACTTTGCCTATTCCTTGCTTTTTTCACCTTGTTGGTAAACATTTTGCAGTAAAAATTTTCACAATAATGATATTTTAAAATAAACTTTTGCCGTAGTAAACAACAGTTCAGAAACTTAAAATGATACAACCATCCATTTGGTTAATCGTCTGTTCCTTTCAATTTCGTACAAACATAGATACTTAAGACAGCATTTAGAGAATTTTATCCCTAAGGAAACCAATTAGAAATATTTAAAATGATAATATTATATTGATAACATTTATACAGAACAAAATAGTGGTTGCTACCTCCGGTTGGATAGCTGATAAGCTCTGAAGGTTATTCACTTATGGGAATAATAACAAAATGTTAATTTCCTGATCATGACCTTATCATTATTTTCAACTATAATTGGTATAGATCAATAATAAATTGGCTACTGGTTTTTGAAAGTTTTATAAAATTTAGCACCATAATATAATATAATTGGTATAGATCAATCATAAATCGGCTACTGGTGTTTTGAAAGTTTTATAAAATTTATTTAGCATCATATCCTCTTGAGACCTGATGCCAATCCAACCTGAAGAAAAAAAATAATTTGGTGATATTCTACATTATAAATCTAAGTAAAAGAACAATTTTTTTTATGCATAGTTAATTAATTACAGTAGGTACACTGTAATGTACCTCAGGTCACAACATAGACCAAAAAAATTTAGAAGTATGTAATTAAATACTAAAAAAGTCTAAAATCACAAATAAAAACAAATATTTAAATACATTATGGACACATTAGATATCTTAAGACATTTTAAAGATACATTTTAAAATAATAAAAACAAAATAAAATAATAAAAAAACTTATATTTTTACATAAAATTAGAATAAGGCGCTCCGCCCACTGAGGCAACTGAAAACCAACTAAAACCGGCTGTTTTCTCTTTCTTGATTGGTCAAAAAGCTTGTTTAACCATAGATGAAGAACAATCAGCTGACAGCTCGCAACTAAAAATGGCCGCCCAGGGCAATCAGCCGTGACAGTCGCAAGATGGTCGCAAGTCACCGCTTGCGTTACCATTGACAACGGGGTTTTGTGTGATTGTGAAGTGTGCGGGCCATCACATTGTCATACAAAGACAGTTGGCAGTTGAGAGTTTTCAGTTGCCTGAGTGGGCGGAGGCGCTAATACTTACAAAATTAACGATAATCTAATAGTGTGGTACATTTCAAAACGATTCTTAACACATAAAAACATATTACATTAAATTTATACCATCAGATACTTCATCATCATTCAAATTGAGGATATTATGAGGAACTGAAGGAACAAAACAAACATTAGACGTCACATACTGACCTGAGGTACACTACAGCGTACCTACTATTGGTTGCAACTGGGACTCGAACCCATAACATATTGCGTCCCATTATGAGATGGTAGTATTTGTCAAACTTCATATTTGAAATTAAAAATTCAGAATTAATAATATTATCTTATTAATCAACTTTATATGATTGATTTGTATTATTTCATAATTAATTAATTAAAAATAATATATAGCTTACTAGCGGACCCGCCCAAGCGTTGCTATGGCAAACGAAACACAACGCTATCTACTATATGGTTACCTAATCTAGATAACCAAGTAATTTATCAATAAATTAACTCACACCGCCATTTGTCAGAAACTTATGGAACTTACAGATACAATTGTCCCATAAAAAAAATTAATTTGAAATTATAAATATTGAGCTCAATAATCGAGATAAAAACTGTCATATCTTTTAAGTTGGACTAAATTACACACAGTAAGCCAAATTTCATCAAAATCGGTTAAGTTTATTTTATTTATTTATTTATTTATTTATATATAGATACAAAAGAAAGTACAAGTTACACATTAGGAAGCTTTGCCTGTCCAACTAGGAAAGTTTCCCGTTCCAGGACAGACAAATTGACAGGTTTAGTTCATATTATTCCTTAAGTACATAATTGCAAACAAAAATAAAAACAAAGAAAAAAACAAGAAAATTCATTTTTTTTAAATTGAGTTGTGTTATGAAGAAATATATAAAAAACATACATACATTTTTTTTGTGACTATGCAAAAAAGTAATCTGTTAGCATATTAGCTATTCGGATTTACCGAATTAACCTGGTAACAAATAATATATTCAGAATTACAGAGTATGGGATAAGTATTGACAAATTGGATTACTTTACAAACAATATATATTTACTGTGATACATACAAGTAAATATCTTTCTCTCATAACTACAATCAATCTCAATTTCATTAATTTATTCTACATATCCAAAGTAATTTAATAACTTACCCGGGTGAGTAAAAGAACTGGACGCCATTTTCAAACAGTGCTCTTGACAAGACTTCAAAATACGTTTTGAATAATAATTTTGTAAAAATGCCACAGCTGATCAATCCTGGCGGTAGAAATAATTAAAGGCGGAGTATTATTTGTCTATGAAAAGTGTTATCAGCGTAAAAAATTTGTAGTATTGTCGAAAAAATAAATAATCCAGGTACTATACAGTGTACTGTAGGACGCAAGAGGATAATATAATATTTTTGTTAGGTTAATGGGTTGTTACATATTGTTCACACATGAGTTAGAACAATTTTAAAATCTCAGATAAAGATAGATTTTTCATTTTTCATTTCATTTTATGGAAAGAGAGTTGAGAGAAGAAAATAGCAAAAGAGAAATATGTAATTATTAGGAAAATAATTTCTCTCAGGGCTTATGTCGTCTTTGAAGATGCTGTGTAAAGGGATTTTTTGAGGAGAGGAAGGTCTTGAAGAGACCCATGTTGTAGGAAGGAGGAAACGCAGGCCGGCAAATCATTTCACAGTTGAGCTCAAGAACGAGTCGTAGAAATGACCCATTCTCCTGTAAAAATATTTGAACTGTGCACTAATGTTGGGTGCACGTTTTGCACATTTTACCCGTCTGCGCACCGGTGTCGAAGGGATCAATAACGCTAGCTCCTCAAAGTATCTTCCATTTTAATGCCTGTAGAATAAGGACAGCATACCTATCTGACAAATTTATATAAGGACCGCCCGTTACTGCACTGAGTCAAGGGTTTTTTTTTACAAGTATTTAGGGGCTCCAGACCTAAGGTGGCTGCCAAATTCAACAGTGGGGCGCACTTGCGATTTGTACAGGATCAGCAATTGTGTACTGTTAAGTATCTGCCAGCCTTGTACAGTACGCCCAGCTTCTGAGAGGCTAACTTGACCCTACCTGAGCTGGTCACTTGTTATACCAAGCATATCAATGGAAGGCATGTTGAGAAGATTGCTTATTATAATTAACTAATTATAATCAATATTCAGTTCTGATAATATAACGGTGTTTATTTCCAAGATTTCCCAAGTATAGATTTTTACAATAAAAGGAGTTCTTTGTGTACTAAGTTTTGTGATAGCAAAAAGGGTACACAAATACAATGCGTTTTTGTTATTGGTTTAATGTATTATTATATTATTATGAACTAATTACTTGGTCTATGATTATGGTCGAAAGATAATCCGGTAAATACATAAATTTAAAAGATAGTATTGCCATATATTTGAAATAAAACAAATTGTAGGATTACGGTACCTACCTTGCTCACTAGGAAAACAATAACATTTGAGGTAGGTAAAAAATAAAAACTAATTCCTCAGTAAAAACCTGTTAATTTATCAATTCCAGTTGTTAAGATGATACCCGGTGGTGCAGAAATAGATTTTACTAAAATATTGCTGTCACTGTTGCTCTTACTCCACCGGATATTGAGCGAAAGGGACAATGCACTGACACCTAACTAAAATGGAGGTTTTGTATTCCCCACTTTTCTCCTCCAAAAGTGGACTGATTTTCAATTTTTTTTTACCAACTACATAAGAAAAAACTATTCTATGTCTGTACGTTTTGCTTTTTTTAAAAAAACATTGTCTGGTTTGTATACTGAACATCTTTTGACGGCGTTTAAACCAGTCAATTTTATTGATTTTTGGAAGGTCATAACTTCTATAAAAAGTAACTTATCAAAAAAAACTAAAAGTACCGACACGCTAGTAGTTGATATCTATTTTATGCAAAAACAATATTTTCTCTAGGGTTAAAATCCAGAGAGATAAATAGGGAATACGTTTGTATGGAAAAATCACCGCCGGGTATCCTCTTAATATTATGTACAGTGTTAAAATTAATGTTTATAATATTTATTTAACATCCTCATTTGCTTCAAGGTTTTCGGTTTTTACCTCAATTCCATAAAGTTGTGAAAAGTTTGTTTGCAATTTTGATGGCATTTCTTCACACTTGGATTTTGATTTTATTTGGTTGAGTAATGAATACAGTTCATTGAAATAATTACACATTGTCGCCGTGGAGCGAATAATCAGTAACTTTTGTATTTTTGGTAAAAATGAGTTAGATTCATCAAAGTACTTAACTTTGAAACCCTCTTCTGTGGGTAGTCGATAACTGCGAAAATCAATAAATCATTTTATCATGGGTACAAGTCACTAACAGCATAATATCAGAAAGTCGTCAAACCTCTTATATATTTATCGCATATATACAAACTAACTGCTTCGTATTCAAATACATTATTTCACCTATTAGCCAAGATAACTTAACAATTTTTCAGGCATTATATTACCAACCAACTTAATTAAACATATTGAGTAACTAGTTACATTTAGTTACTATACGCCCTCGCTTATTTTGCAAAAAGTCGTCTCCTTCCTAAAAACAATAACTCTGAAATTGAAATCATTTAGGGCCAGTTGTTTTGGAAAATTTTACAAATGAATTTCCTTCAAATCGTCATTCACCGAAAAATTGGGTTGTTTCAACCTCCGTCAGAAGAAATTTCAACGAAAATTTCATAGGACCAGTTGTTTCGGAAAATTTCAAGTGTGAATTTCCTTTCAAATCGTCATTCACCGAAAAATTGGGTTGTTTCAACTTCCGTCAGAAGAAATTTCAACAAAAATGTGATGTGAAATTTTTAAAATATGATCAGCCAAATTCGAACGTTTTTCGTTCAAAACGTTGCGCCGACGAAATTTAAAAATTTATTGAACATTATTTTGGAGTTGAAACAACCCATTTCGCAATCACGTCTTCCTTCATTTCAACCCGTTTGAAACGAAGGAAGACGTGATTGCGTGCCAAATTTGAAATGGAAAAAAGAATCTTTTCATTTTTTTAAACAATTCTATGAAATGTTCGTTGAAATTTCTTCTGATGGAGGTTTAAACAACCCAATTTTTCCGTGAATGATGATTTGAAGGAAATTCAAATGTGAAATTTTCTGTAACAACTGGTCCTTAGTGATTTTACGTACTCATTGTTAACAACGCAAATGTTAATAATGTAAAAAATCTGAGGTTAAGGAATGAATAACTAAGCATCTCTCAGACAGACCTTCTAGATGGACAGGCTTCCAAGAAACTGGGCGTCTTGTATAGGGCTAACAGATTCTTCATAGTGACCAGCTGCTAATGCTGTACAAATCGCAAGCCGCCTCTGGAGTGGAGCCCCAAAATACCCTGTAAACCTACACAATTTTGTGCAAAGGAGAGCGGCCCATCTGATTGACAATCCGTTGTTAACAGACCATTTGCCATCTTTAATGCACAGAAGCAATGTAGGCATGCTGAGTCTGTTCTCCGGTTATTTCAATGGAGCTAGCTTTGCACCAGTGTACGTATGCAAAACTCGCCGGACACCCGTCGAGTTTATGTTAGCAGTTAACAAAATTGTTCACAGTTTATGTTGGCTTCATGAGAACGGGTCGTTTCTACGAAGTTGGCTTGTATGTGGATTGGGCTACCGTTTTTCCTCCTTTGTATAATCCGGACCTCTTTAAGACCCACATTAATAAATCCCTTCCTAAATCCTGCCTAACCGGGTAGCGATATAGTTCCCTCGTCTTTACAATGTACAGGTACAATACAATGTACAGGTACAATACAATGTACAGCTACAATACAATGTACAGGTACAATACAATGTACAGGTACGATACAATATACAGGTACAATACAATGTACAGGTATATTACAAAGTACAGGTAGAATACATTTTCGTTATTTGTTTTTGGGGTGTTATACCGTGTTGCGCTACCTTTAGCCAACGTTTCGGACAGCGTTGCAGTGTCCATCATCAGGGCAGATCCGACGATGTGACATAACACCCCAAAAACAAACAACGAAAATGCTTTTGGCCGTGAAAATCTAAAAACATATCTAGGTAGAATACAATTTACAGGTACAATGTACAGTATTGTGAGGTGTGACATGAAAAAAAAAGAGTTGATCGAATGCGTGAAAAGGATTGGAGCAGGATAGGAAGGACAGAGGACTTTAGTGGACGGAATGCAGTCAGTGGAGAGCATTTGTGGAGGAAGTCAAATCCCACCCTGATGATGATGTATACTTCATCCTGCCGTAGTCTAAATTAGTGTTTCCGTTCAAAAATAATCTGTTGTTTGTTATCAGGCTTATGAGCGGCGCTTCCCCCGCTGCCCGCAGATCCCCGTGGTGCTGGACTGCGTGGTGACGGAGGACCGATGGGCCGCCGACTGGTCTCAGCGCCATACCACCAGGAGATGCCAGCTGCACGTGGACGCCCCCTATCTTCTCAAGAAGGTATTGCCGTATTTTATTTTAATCTACCACCTAACCCTGTGATTTCCCAAGTGGGCGATATTGTCCCACTACTTCCCGGGAGCGATGGAGAGATGTAGATGGTGATCTTAGTGGCAACAGGTCGGCATTCTTCCAGTAACAAAAGATATTGATAATTTAGGACGGCCAAAATGCATTTCATCAATTTTTTTCTTGATTATAAAGACAGTTGTGCATCATTCATGAAAATAATTCCTTTGAACCGTACATATAGTAACCATCCTTTTTGGCAATTTATGTTTATCTTTGTTGTTAATTTCCAGTAATAATAATACAACTTAAGATGTGTTGGATATCTTTCAAACAAGGTTCGTGAGATTACAAGTTGATTTATTAAGTTGTCGTAAATATTACACTGAATATTAAACTGGACAGACGTCCTTACTAGACTAGGCTCTTAGTAGTTCTGCCTCTCGCTAGAGGACTAGCGGTACGACAGTAGATGGTACTCTTCTGATATCATACTTAACCAGTTGTCTGTCGCTCGGATGCCGGCATCCGTTTTTTTTTTTTTTTTTTTTTTTTTAAATCGATTTTAACCCTTATGTATAAAGAAACTGTACAAGGGCAAGGTCAGAATCACTTGTACCGATATCATTCCAGACTTTGCTTTTTAACTCAGTAATGGTATACGGCAATCATGTAAACAAATAATGTCAAATTCAAGAGGTTAACTGCCATCCGTTGGGATTTAACAAAACTTTGTATTACTAACTATGCTATCGACATCTATTGAAAGAAGCTGAAACTACACTAATAACCAATACACTTACAATTTTTAACAAAAATTTTATCTGGTTAAACCTAATTTAAAGTTTTCTAGTGGAAATGCAGCAAACTTATTTCTAAATACATGTACATTATCATAACACCATACGAACATTTCTACGCGCTAGTAGTTATTAATTATTTTGTTAATTTGTATATCGCCGCTTTTGTGAGAAATCACCTCAAGAGTGATGTACAATTTATTATGAATTCTTAGGTTCTATCTAAGTTTATTATTTACAAATAGATACAGAAACATACTTACCTGGCCGGTCACTTCCGATAAACACACTTCAATCAGAAAGTTTATGCTTGGAGAAGATACCAATTTGAACACACTTCAATTAGAAAGTTTAATTAATGCCAAAGTTGAGTTAATATTTATTTTGAAAAACTTGAGAATTTTAGGATTCTTTAGGACTGGAGAATTTTCATGAAGTGACCTTTACAAAAGCTTACAAATAAGAATTTGCTCATATTTTTACAAAATTATGTCTCGGGCAGTGGAGGTGAAATGTTTTTGACTTTTTGGATAAAACAGTCTGAAAAGAAGTCAGAAGACAGTCAGATGGTGTTTGAAAGAGAGAGTATGAAAATATAGTATGTAAATGGTGAATATTTGGAGCAGGTGGATGAGTTTGTTTATTTGGGAAATATGTTTACGAGAGATGGGAAGGCTGATAGGGATATTGAAAGAAGGGTGAATGCTGGCAACTCCATTAAAGGTGGACTGAACGCCGTTGGCGCCAACAAAAAGCTGTCCAAAGAAGCGAAGCTAGCAGTCCACAATGGAGTGCTGGTACCTACCCTGATGTATGGTATTGAAGCATTCAACTGGCAGAGGAAGGGTGAAAGTAGACTGAATGCTGTAGAGATGAGATCCCTGAGGCGTATGTGTGGTAAAACCATGTACGATTGTGTGAGAAATGTGGATATCCGCAAAGGCTGATGTGAGCGTAATGAGTAAGATTAAGAAAGGGACCCTCAGATGGTTTGGGCATGTAGAGCGAATGAATGAAGAAATGGGTGTAAGGAGTATATATGACGCAAAAGTGAATGGATGAAGAAGTTGTCGACGCCTGAGGAAGATCAAGTGCACCAGATATTTGAGTCGGACCATGTCAGGAGTCAGAATAATAGAAGAGCATGTATGAATGTTAATGAAGCAAGAAGTATGTACCAAGACCGAATCGTTTGGCGGTCTGTCCTCTCTGCCTACCCCTGCGGAGAAACGGCGTGATGGTTAATTAATTAGTTATTCTGGAACGACAAGTTCTAAGTTTAGCTCTAAATTCCGCCGAGTCTGTGATCATTCTTAACTCATGTGGCAGTCCATTCCAAGCTTTAGGTCCTGACACTCGGAAAGCACGCTCAACGAACTTAGTATCTGGTAGTATCTTAGAACTTAGTATATCATCAAAAATCTATTTTAAAACTATAATAAATTGCTTTACAACAAGACTGTTGTTTATCATTATCTTTTACAGAAAAAATATCTCTAATGATTGTAATCGTAGAAAATTGCATTTATTCTTCTCATTAAAAATTCATAAACTCGCTCCATGGTTGATAGTCATTATTTTTTATTGCATATGACTAAAGGTTAGGATTGCTACTGCTTTGAATAAGACCTCGGATTAAAACCTTAACTCAAAACTATTAAAACGCATAATTATACCCAGTTCCGAGTCTCACAAAGTGACATTCTTCAAATGAGTAAAAACTGGTTCAATAATTGCAATATTTTATCGATCCACTCACCGTGAGTATTTTACATTAGTATAATCTCATAATAATAATACGTTTCCTGTAATGCAGTCTTTCTCAAAGTGGGCGATAATGCTCCCTTGTGGACGCTGGAGGCATTTGGGGGACAGTAGAAGGCTCAAAGAAAGTTAGGGGGCGTTAAGGAAATCTAGGTGGGCAAAGACAGACAAATTCTATGTATAAAAATCCGACAGAATCCTAGATTAACTACTCGAATGCTTGGAGTCCCGTATAGACCGTTAAATTAGAGTTGCTTATGCGTGTAATAATGTGGATTATATTTCAAATATAGTCCATGGTTAAGTTAACTAAATAAAAGTGTCTGTGATTTCTGATATTTTTTCATACAAAAATTTACAGTCGTTCGCAGCGATCCCTTTCCTATCCGAAATCTTGAGCCTGGTAGAAACTCGTTGAAATGCATCAGATTCATCCTTCACATCAGAAAAGATCATTTAAATTCAAAGGCTACTTTTAATGTTAACAAAATTACTTTTAAATATGATTAACTGCCATTGTGTCCAACGATTCGATTGATTAATCTTAGCATACCGTAAAGCGTCGCTGAGTTAAGTGATCCTAAGGAAACGCTCCAATTTGCCTGTTCCCAAAGTTTTAATCTTTCGTACTATCGAATTGCTTGTGTGTAGCGCTGTTTACTTTCGTAGATAATAAAATGACATCAAAGTAAAAACTTTCCATGTTAAATAATTATTGAAGCGTCAATAATTGTATTTATTATTTATACAAATAATTTATTTTAAATAGTATACATAAACTGACATTTTATATTTTTTAAACAAACGTATTTAATATGTTAAAAATAAAGTTTTGCTTGACTTTCTTTTTTATTTACTTTGCGGTTTGACGGCAGAAAGCTCTCACACCTGCTCTGATTTCGTTGGACGTAGATGGGCAAATTTTGAAAAAGTCTGGATTTGTAATGTGAAACCTTCCAGTTGCAGACAATCGTAAAGCTACAAGCAAATGATTGCATGGCAAAATTGGGCTCAGAACATTTTACGTCATCAACGGTTGTAATTATCCTCCGTCATATTATTTCGATGTAACTAATATCTGCTATTGTCGCCGCCTGTGTAATATCGATATTATCACCATGCATTTATGCTCATTCCATAATATCTACTACAGTCAATACGTCCATAATTAAAATTAAAAAAACTCAATTCTAAAAAACTGACAAGAGTGTGAATTGGTGTGATAGATGACAGATGATAGATGATAGATGATAGATGATAGATGATAGATGATAGATGATAGATGATAGATGATAGATGACAGATGATAGATGATAGATGTCAGACTCTATTGTCAGTTTTTATAAGTAGATGTTCCTTAGATTAGCTTTCTTAAGTTGAATAGTGCATGGCGATGATTGTGCTTTAGGAAGAACGTATTTGTGCATTGTCGAGCCGAGATTTCGGCACAGCAGCTGATTATTAGGATTTCACACAGCGGCTGTAAGTATGAGTTTTATTTCCGTTCATTGAAACATTCTATGTTCTCAGAAATAGGAAATCGGTACCCTATCTATCCTAACTACATAATAATGAAAAATTATATTTGCAATAACTGTTTTTAAGATTTGCAATACATGGTAATGTAAAAAAATACGGGGGCACTATATTTTTTTTAATCTCAAAAAGTGGGCGGTGGTCGAAATAAGTTTGCGAAACTGTGCTGTACTGTAGTCATTAAAAAATAAAATAAGGTTACAGAAGTAACTGGCATTAGAGAACACAATACAAGACGCACAATCTCTTGTTCAAGTGACCTATGAACCGAATTTGTGTAGTATATTATCATTATTGTCATTTTGAATGTGCTGTTTCTTATAAAAAATTATAGTACACACCATATTTAAATCTTATTTGTCCTTGGGGTGAATGGTCCATAAAATGGCGCTTGAGGTGAAGGACTCGTTAGCAATGCAAAATCATGTGATTTTTGTTTGGAAATTAATAGCTTAGAATATTATAAGCGCTTTAATTAAATACTGCGAGTAGAACACATATTTGCATTTTAAATAATCAAGTATTTTTTTGGTTAGTGTTTTTAAAAGCCCAGAAAAAAATAGGGTATCAGGCCTAAACTAATTAAATGTTCAAAATCTCTTAAGGCCCGTACAGACTAGGCTAGTATTTTAGTCAAGTAGAGAGTATTTCAGTAACAAGTCTGGTAGTTAGTAGGAACATTTTGGTTAGTCCGTCAAGTCAGTCCGTCAACCAGAAGTGTAAATAGATTGGCACATATGAAGAAATCCAAATCACAGAACTGCCTTAATGTACAGAGGACTAAAGATGTATGATGAAATGCCTGAAAGTCTGAAGAATGAATGTATTTAAAAAGAAATATTATGTTTATTATAAAAAATATTTAAAGTTACAAAATGAAATATTATCTTGTATATATTAGTTTATATTCATGTTGTATAAACTAACTCAATAAATAATAAAATAAAAAAGTCATGCTGCGAGTTGCTTGCTACTCGACTAAATTACTTGCCTGGTCCGAACGGGGTCTTACATATTATGAACCCCTTATGTTATGGTTTTATTGTGCAATATATACAAATTAAAACTAAGTTATTTAGAAAATAATCGTAAAACATTTAAATATTTGTGCCTGAGTTTTGCGAAATAAAATACAACAAGCTTTTTGGTGATGTTTTTTTGTGAATAATCAAAATAGGCCGCTGATGTTAACAGAAATTTAAACCTTATCGCCATCTACATAAGGAGTGTTATTGTTAACTGCCTGATCCAGAATTTTACACAACGTGGTGCACCACCTTAAGTTCTCCTTTTAATATATCAATGAAGCGTTTTTCTTATTATATGGAACAAAAAATTCCGCGTATCTCTAAAGCTCATGATGGAAATTACATTGTGAGCTGAATGTAGTTGTATTGACCTAAAAATTCCAGACAGAAAAAGATATACAAATATCAAGATGTCGGGGTCGCCATTTAACCTCTTGAATGTCGGATGACAGTTCGAGGTTAAGGCCGTATTTCATAGAAAATGAATATCAGAGCATTTCGAGGACCTAGAGTGCTCTAATCAAAAGCAAACTCTGGAATGATATTGGCGCAAGCGATTCTGACCTTGTACAGTTTCTGTATACATAAGGGTTAAAATCGCATTTTATTTTTTAACCTCTCAGCTGTCACCCGCCCGCCGGCGGGCTTAAGACAGATGACTCGTTAAGAGATTTAGCCGTTTCAAATTAGCCTATTTTCTGCTTTATATATTTCCAGTTTTAATTAGTTTTCTATGAATACCGCACAAAAGTCCCCGTGGTACATATTCCCAATTGGGGTATGTATTTTTTGAGGCTTAAAGAAGTGGAGAAGGAAAGGAGATGCGGATAGAGGAAGGTTGGGAAATACCTAGCTATTCAGTTAGCAAATCAGCTAAGGCCATTTCAAGCGAAACAAAGTAAATTAACAAAATTGAATTGTCCGTGTTGCTGGTTAGCAGCTTGCTGTAAATAATAGACTCAAATATTATGATATGAACGGTTTTGTAATAAGACAGTCCGCTTAATCTAATATTTAAAAGTTAATGTTTGTTTGTTCGTATGTTATGTGCGGCCATACCGTTCATCCGATTGCGATGAAACTTTGGGAATATGATGTGCGCATCTATTCTTACAATTGCAATTAAATTTTCATCCGATTGCTATTAAACTTTTTTGAATTGTTGTCAACATGCCCATGAATATATATACTATATATGTACTGGTGAGCTCTGGCATTATGAAATTTGTATTAAAAAATGATATAGGTCATGCGAGTTGTTGGAAAAATGGGTGCATTATATTATTTTATAAAAATGGGTATGCATGAGGGTTGGATGGGGAATTAAGGAGGGGGGCTTTGCGGGAGGGGGAACGAGGCAGAGGAGGCGGAAGGGGAACGATGGGTAAAGACATGAAGGGAGAAACAATTTATTTATTTAAGTCGTGTGGGAGTCATTGGGAGTCAAGTGTCTTACCACTCGACCGTCCGTGGTCGAGTGGTAAGACACTTGACTCCCAATCGGAAGGTTGCGGGTTCGAACCCGGCGTGCGCAAATAAATTTTATTTGATTAATTTGTGTTACTTCACAATTAATTAATAAAAATAATATATATTATATTTGCGGCACGTTCCAGAGTGGAAGATACTCTCAGTATCGCCCTGGTGTAAGACCACCATTCAGAATTGAAACGTTGCTTAATAATGGCTCTAGCCGTGTTTAGTGACTAGATCTGAATAGCCAGGTACTTTCCCACCTTCCTCTTCCCCATCTCCTTCCCTTCCTCACTTACCTTCAGCCTCACAACATACTCCAATTGGGAATGCCATAGTCTCACTGGCTCCAGAAGGGAGCAGTTGGGACTCTTGTGAGGTTTCACTATAAAAAAAAAAAAAAAAAAAAAAGTAGGATTGCAATGCGTGCAGGGTATCGGCTAGTATTTTATATAAGATATCACAAAAATTGAAATATGTATATTGATCGTTCAGTTGAATCGTCACACATCTCCAAATACTAAGTTTTAAGATAACGAGGAAAACAATAATCGAATGCTTGCCGTAAATCAAGTATTACTTACACATGTCTATGTTTTACATATTAAATATACTATAACATAACACCAGGAAGCGTAAGGGGTAATTCAGCATGAAATTTTGAAATTTCCTACTAGTAAAGCATGAATATATATATTTTTTGTTTGTTTATTACACTACAAATTTTCTGCATTTTAATTGATTTGGTGGTGTTTGTCAGTAATCTGAGTATTGTACCAGACAGAGGGTACACTTTTAAATATAACTGCAAATTCAACCCAAATTTCGATGATGTCTGACTTATATATAAAATGTCTGATATGTAAAATTGATAAGTTAGGTTTTACTTGTGTAACCTCTGTATTATTATATATTGTAATTTTTACTGTAAATATGCTAATCATTAAGTTCAATAGATTGCTAAACGAAGCCTACTTATGAATTCATCTGATTTACTGCATCATAGATTGATGTACACATTAGGATCTGTACGATAATAACATTAATACTTTTATGCTACCAGTTTTGTGAAATAACACCTCAAGGGCGCTACCATCTTCAATACAACCTTGACTATTATCTTAAATACTTTCGCACAGAAGAAATCAACAAAATTTAGAGCTGTCGTCAGTCGCCAACTGTGAGAGAGTTCAGATTTGAAGAATAAACCGTCAAGAATAAATATTTAAATATGTATTATGTGTAGGTACCTACTGCAGGCTTTGACAGCTAGTTCTGAAATCAGATTTGTAACTTTATTATAAACTGGCGAGTGTTTTTGTTTGTCCCCCTCCCGCGACTCCCCCCCACCCTCCTTCGTTCCCCTTCCCCCTCTCAGAATCCCTTCCACCTCCCTCCTTCTCTTCCTAAAGCTAAACTATATGAAATACCCACACTTTTCAAACAATTCATGCGCCACCTATTGTCATTTTTTAATACAAATTGCATAACACCAGAGCTCACCATTATACATAGAAACCATCGCAGGCATGCGCACAACTCACCAAAGTTTCATCGCAATTGAATGAATGATATAGCAACAAATAAGGGACAAACAAAGATGCATTCATTTTTATATACATAGAAGATAAAAGTGGTAGATACTCTCAGTATCAACCTGGGGAAATGGCTTTAGCCATGTTTGGCAACCAGATCTGAATATCTAGGTGCTTCCCAGCCTTCCTCTTTACCCTTGATCTCCTTCCAACCCACACCCTCTGAAGCCTCACAACCAGTGGCGGCTCGTGACTTTTGGTGAGCTAGAGCGCTAATATTAACAAAAATGGCATTATTGATGTCGTTGTAGCCGAAAAATATTTTTTATTTTTTTTAGAAAATTTATTTTTTGTATGAAGATTTTCAGGAAATCTGTGCGGCGCACGGCAAAACTGAAATTTCCTGAAAATCTTCATACAAAAAATTAATTTTCGAAAAAAAAATAAAAAATATTTTTCGGCTACAACGACATCAATAATGCCATTTTTGTTAATATTAGCACTCTAGCTCACCAAAAGTCACGAGCCGCCACTGCTCACAACAAACCACAATTGGGGATTCCTTAGCCCCACTGGCTCCAGAAAGCTGGGAACTTGGGTGCTGTATTCACATCTTTAAGAAATCGTTTTTCCAGTATTATTTGGTATTCAACTTTTTAAATAATATATGCCTCCACAATGTTTCTAGTAATACCGTTTCTTGTTTGCTATTATTGTCAATCCTAACTTGGTACTTAAGGCCATCAGCCCATCTCATTTGTAAGCGACCCCTGCTATTCTTTCTTTACTTGGCCTACTCATGGCTGCCAGGCTGCCATTAAATAACATTTGCTTTTTTAAATTTATTTTTTTCTTTATTAATTTTAATAGAAAATTAAATGTATGTCAGTAATTGCGTGACATCTTTTTTCAGAGCAACGCTTGTGTTAAAAAGGCAGATAAATGTAGGTAAATTTTAATATAAAATTTTCAGAAAGAGTAAGAGAACAAAAAAAATATATAACAAATAATTGATATGAAATAGAGCAGAAAATAGAAAAAAAGGGTATCTAATATTATTTTTTGAGAAATATTCTATTATTTTTACAAATTATAATTCATATATGTATATGTATATGTATTATTGATATAATTTTTGAATTTAGTGAAATTTGTTTCCAATCATATATTAGCAGGTAATTGGTAACCTGTCCTGTGCCGGCGCCCGGTACTATATATATATTTTTTAATGCGATTTTAACCCTTATGTATAAAGAAACTGTATGAAGGACAAGGTCAGAATCGCTTGCGCCAATATTTTTCTTGACGTAACAGTTGATTTGATTAATCTAGCTACTCTGAATATTTTTTTAAGTAATTATCTATGACATTCGGCAGTCATTATTTTTCCCCGCTTTACCAGCTGTCAACTTTTTAAAGGAGTATCAATGTCATTAAGGCGCTTCGCTGACGAGGCAACTGAAAACCAACTAAAACCGGCTGTTTTCTCTGTCTTGATTGGTCAAAAAGCTTGTTTAACCATAGAATAAGAACAATCAGCTGACAGCTGGCAACTAGCAATGGCCGCCCAGGGCAATCAGCAGTGACAGTCATAAGTCACCGCTTGCCTAACCATTGACAACGGGGTTTTGTGTGATTGTGAAGTGTGCGGGCCATCACATTGTCATACAAAGACAGTTGGCAGTTGAGAGTTTTCAGTTGCCTCAGTGGGCGGAGGCGCTAATTTTTCGAAAACACCTTTGAATTGTTGGTTTTCGTATAGAGTGTATAGTATATATAGGTTTGTGTAGAAACAATAAATATATATTTTTTTTTGTTTGCCAAATAAGAGATTTTTTGTTGTTGTTAAAGTAAGCTATTCTATGAAAACTTGTAACGATATCATGTAATATATATGAATAATAAGATACTGGTAAATAATAGATATCTGGTAAACAGAAAACAATTGCAAAAAACAATTCCTTTCTTTTTATACGAATATTTGACCAAAAATCAGGAAAGTAATTTCCTTGCGGTTTTTCCAAATACGCCTGACACGTGACAGGTTAAACCATTTCATTCCGATATATTTGTAGAATTGTTGGGCTGTGGTGGTGTTACAGCACGGGATAGTTATAGAGCCAAGAACACATGGTCTATTGCTTTTCAAAAAAAAGAGTTAGGTGAATTTGTTAAAGGATTGTTTTTTTATAAATATTTTGCAGTAAAGGGACTAAAAAACCTTTAAATAATCGGCTGTCTGTAAGTCACACAAACATATTATTCCCATCCAAGTGGAAATTGTGTGAGGCACTTAGACTCCCTTTGTCCTGTTTCTTTTCCACTTAGGAGTATGTGTCTATAAGATAGTCTAGTTTGTACACTCAGCGAGCTAATACCACAAGGTCAAATTTATGTGTGTTCAATGTAGAGATACGTAAAAGATTAGCTTTCTTGATAGATTTATTACCACTTCCCGTAGAATGCAAAAATAGTAAGGTAGACTGAGAAACTTTTATTGAGAATATAAACATAAACAAACTGTAACTATTCATTTTTGTTATTTGTTTTTGGGGTGTTATGCCCTGCTCGGACAGTAGCCGAAACGTTGGCTACAGAAGGAGGTAGCGCAACACGGCATAAAACCCCCAAAACAAATAACAAAAATACTTTTGTCCATGAAAATCTAAAATATCGGTAACTATTCATATTCACAAAAGTCTAATTTAAATAGTCACACACTGACTCTGAACAGTGGAGAAAAACTATTTCTTGTGTCCGTGATTTGCGATAACAGAATATCAAAATTCATTTCCCAGTTGTGACCATAGATATGAACAAAAAATCACAAAGTATTTAACCTGTGAGGCCCTTGAAAATTTTTAGATCGTCAATACGGCCCTTGATACGATTTGGTAGCTCACAATTAGTCAAATGTAATTGAGCGCTGAGTAGTTTAAACAGACATTTACTTGAAGGGTACGTAACTCAGAGGTGGTGAAACAGATAATATATGTTACTCGATGAAAGCGTTAATCGACATTTTACTCGGACGTGATGATATATCGGCTTAAAATAATATAAATGTCAATAAATGTTTTGTAACAAAGTAATAAATATGTTCCATGTTAATGAGGTTGTCTCCTAACTTTTTTGTTTTTACAGTAAAATTAATTGATCGATTTCTCGAATAATGACAAGATATGAGCTTTCAAAGTTAGGATAAAAGTATGCAATAATGACTTGTGACATCAAATGAGACACGATTCAGTGCCATTCACAATTCAAATGGTAGAACTGCAATACCGTCGCGCTTGTACCATGATGTCACAAGCTTTTCGGCCGGCTGCAAATATCAACATTTTGACGGCTTATATCTTTGGCTATTCGGTATTTTTCCAAAAATTCGAAAAGTGCTTTCCTCAGAATGCTCTAGTTACTATGATACATTTGTAAAAAAAAAAGGAATTTCTTTATAGGTGCGACCTCGTTATCACATATGTTATGGTGTGTCACTTTCCTCGATATAACAACTGCGTATGTAAATGTAGATAAGGGACAATGAAATGTTTTTCCAATCGAATTTATCCATTGGTCCCTTCATGGTAATCCTACTTGCTTAAAATGATATAACAGCTCATACAACGTGTGTCTTTTAGCCATGTAACAGTTTCGTCACTATCTCAATTTCACTTTTCAAGTGACATCCTTTCAGTAGTAATTAGTAACTTTTCAGTGAGCTAGAAGAGAATGCTAAGATTGGAAAATACAACATTATTGATGTTGTTATAGCTGATTATTTGAAGGATGTAGCCTCTATGACAGCTCACCAGATAAATTCTCCATTAATGTCAAAATTCTGTAATAATGTATACATGTAAATATGTAGGTATTTATTTATTAACTGTAATTGTACCATTATAATAAATAAATAAAAATGCCGAAACACGATAAGCCAAATAACGCTGGCGCTTTTATAGGTGAGTCTGTCACTAGCACAAAGAAAAAGTATATATTTCTTTGAAAACACCTTTAGATTTATGTTTTTCAGGCAGAAAATGTGTTCAGGTTTATGTAGAAATAATATTTTGTCTCCCCAAATGGTATGTACAATATATAGACAAATAGTTTTATCCTGGATGCATTTGAAGAAAATATGTTATTCGGCGCTTCATCCTCTCTGGAAATCCCTTCGGGAAACTTAATTTTATTTTGTTTAAGTAAGTATGCCGTATTTTCTCTAAACTGACTGCATATTGCATATAAGAATACCGGGAGGCGTCAACTGTCGTGTGATCAACTGTCGGGTGATCATACTGTCAGGAGATCAACTGTCGGGTGATCAACTGTCGGGTGATCAACTGTCGGGTGATCTTACTATCGGGTGATCAACTATCAGGTGATCAACTGTCGGGTGATCAACTGTCATGGAATTGTGTTAGATACCCTCAGCTTTGCCTGATGAAAAAGTACCATTCAGAATCGAAATTTTGTTTGAAATGGTATAAGCCGTACTTGGTGATAAAATATGAATAGCCAGGTTTTTCCCCACCGTCCCCTCCCCCGTCTCTTTACCCCCCCCCCCCACTTCCTCAGCCACTCCATATACCCCAATTGGGGATGTCAGTCTCACTGACTTTGGGCAGTTGGAATTCTTTTGCGGTGTTCCCATAAAATAAAATAAAATTTCACATCCTTGAGAACATTATTGCATAGTTGAAATTAAACATTTATATTTAACCTCACTTAGTTGAATAAATTATATTATCAATATTCAGTATTAAAGTATAGGGGTGGCCAAACGTAAGGCATAGTATGGGAAAGGTCAACATCTGTTGGTGAGGTCGACAGCGGTACCAGGTTGTTACGGTCCCTCCCCTAACTTAAGAACCTGCGTTTCATGTGTTTGGAAATTTTAACCGTTTGAAAAAAAAGCAACTGATGAGCCACTTGCATGACTGTTTTTTTTTCAGTTCTTAAGGCTAACTATTTTTAAGGCATTCCGTATTTAAATTGCGCTTATAAAATTGCATCATTTTTTAAAATTATTTAAACTTGTAGAATGTGATTTGAGATAATATAAATCAATGTAGAATGTGATTTGAGATTTTCACGGCCAAAAGGCTTATCGTGATTTATTTTTGAGTTATTATGCCGTGTTGCGCTACCTCATTACCTCCATCTTTAGTCAACGTTTCGGACAGCGTTACAGAGTCCATCATCGGAGCAGATGTGTAATCTATTTATATGTATAATCCATTGACTGTAATGCTGTCCGAAACATTGAATAAAGAAGGAGGGTTCACGGTGAGTTCATCGAAAACGAGTTCATCGAAAACGAGTTTATCGAAAACGAGTTCATCGAAAACGAGTTTATCGAAAACGAGTTCATCAAAAACGAGTTTATCGAAAACGAGTTCATCGAAAACGAGTTCATCGAAAACGAGTTCATCGAAAACGAGTTCATCGAAAACGAGTTTATCGAAAACGAGTTCATCGAAAACGAGTTCATCGAAAACGAGTTCATCGAAAACGAGTTCAACCTGACCTAACCTCTCGTTGTCCGATGAATTTGCTTTCGATGAATTGATTTTCGATGAACTCGTCGGTTACCAGAAGGAGGTACCACAACACACCCAAAAATAAACCACGATTATAGATCAATAGTGACGTATAGGGTGGAATCAGTAGCAAAGTGATTGAAAATATATATATTTTTTGTTTTTAATAGAAAAAAATATCATCAGACAGCAAAATGACATGTACATTTTTACTCCAAATATGCTCAGGAGTCGATGGTTAAAATCTGTACATGCTATTCACCCTATATGTGGCTTAAATTTCAAAGGACATTGCTCTTTTTATTTAAAAAAATGATTTTATCATTTATTGCAAAAGCGATGATCTCACAAGTAAAAAAATGATTGCTTCAATTTTTTTTTTATTAAAATAAATTGAATGCAAGCTATTTAATTTTTTTTCTGCATTATTTGTATTTACTTCTTTCATTTTCTCAGTAGCATTTTTTGTAAGCCAATGAGGTTGTCTCCTAATTTTTGTGATGATGAAAATGTATTATATTTAAAGACTTAATAACAACAGTAAAAGTAGTTTTTCAATATCTTCAAAAATGACGAAGTTATGAGCTTTCAAAATGAACTTGTGAGAGATCCAGAACAATTCATAATTCAAATGGTAGTGCTGCATATGTACCGTGATGTCACACTTTTTTCGGCCGGTTGCAAATATCAATATTTTGACAGCTCATATCTTTGGTACTTTTTGGTATTTTCCAAAAAATTTGTTCTCAGCATGCTCTAATTAGTACAAAATAACCTGAAATTTCGTTGTAGGCGACGCATTCGTTAAAAATATATGCAACAGGCTCAATATTGATTAAATCATGAGAACATTCACCTGGTATTTCAATGAATCAATAATTGACCCATTTGTCACAAAGAAATATTCAACTTTCAAAAGAACCTATTAATTTTATATCTACCTAAAAGATATTATTTTTATAGGTAAAAAATACAACTAGTTTGTGCACTACCATTTCTTGAATTATTTATGTTCTTATTTTATTTTTTATTATTTAATTATTTAAGTTCTATGGTTATACAGCACTTTGTGTAAAATTCGGGATCAGGCTACTAACAATAATGCTCCTTATGTAGATGGCGATAAGGTTTTAATTCCCGTGTAAAACCAGCCACCTGTTTTGATTATTCAAGAAAAAAATATCGCCAAAAAGCAATTTATTTTATTTTTCGAAGCTCGGGCACAATTATTTAAATGTTTTACAATCATTATTAATTTTCCACGTTATACAATAAAACCATAACTGGATAGAGGTTCGTAATTAGGAAATTTTAAATTTAAAACATTTTTTATAGGTCATATACTTTATTTTTTGTGGGTTTATAAAAAGACTAATCAAAAAAATACTCAATTATTTCAGAGGCAAATAAGTATGTGTTCTACACAAAGTATTTAATTACAGCACCTAAAATATTTCTAATGATCTAATTTTCAAACTAAAATCACATGATTTTGCATTGCTTAGAGGTGCATTACTAACTAACCATCACGCTGTTTCACGCAGGGTTAGGCAGAGAGGACGGACCGCCAAACAACTCGGTCTTAGCACATGCTCTTTGCCTCATTCACATTCATACATCGTCTCATACATACTCTTCTATTATTCTGACTTTTGACATGGCCCGACTTAAGTATCTGCATGTCTTCCTTGGACATCCCAGACTTCTTCTACCGTACACATTTGCGTCATATATTCTCTTGACACTCCTTTCTTCATTCATTCGCTCAACATGCCCAAACCATCTGAAGGTCCCTTTAATTTAATTAATCTTACTAAACGCTTACATCGCCTCACACTCTTCGCAGATCTCCACGGAGTGCGGTAAAAGCATGTATCATACATGGTTTTACACATACGCCTCGGAGATCTCATTTCTACAGCATGTAGTCTACTTTCATGCCTCACTGCCATACATCAGGGTAGGTACCAGGACTCCATTGTGGACTGCTAGCTTCGCTTCTTTGGACAGTTTTTTGTTAGCGCCATTCACCAACGGCATTCAGTCCTCTATCACCTTAATGTGTGAAAATTGTAGCAAGAATTACTACTCCTCAAATGAGAATAGTCGTCATTATAAAATCCAATGTCAAATTTATCAAGAATTAATCAATACCATTATGTACAAATGACTACCTATGCTAGAAAAATAACTGTCCACGTATTGAAGAAGCCCTCAAAGTTTTGGCAAGGGATAACTTCACTTTCCACTTGGCCGGTTAGTAATTGAGAGGAAAAAGAATTGGGTTCCCACCTCGGCATCATTGGTTAAATTCTTCAAAATCCTCCATCATTTCACAAGCAAAACTTTCCACTTATAATTCGTGGGGTAATTACTACAACTAGGTAACTCCATTAGTAACTAGGCAGTCCACAATCTAGTGCTGGTACCTATCCTCATGTATGACAGTGAAGCATGAAACTGGCAGACTGAATGCTCTAGAAATGAGATCCCTGAGGAATATGTGTGTTAAAACCATGTAAGATTGTGTGAGAAATGTGGAGATGCAAGGCTGATGTGAGCGTAATAAGTAAGATTAAGGAAGGGTCACTTAGATTGTTTGGACATGTAGAGCGAATGAATGGAGAAAGGTGTGTAAAGAGAATATATGACGCTAATGTGAATGGTAGAAGAAGTCGGGGATGCCCGACATCAAGTGAATCAGATATTTGAGTCGGGCCATGTCAAGAGTCCGAATAATAGAAGAGTATGTATGAGACGATGTATGATTGTAAAGGGGTAAGTATAAGGGGAGTTATTTGGCGGTTCGTCCTCCCTGCCTACCCCTGCGGCGAAACGAAGTGATGGTTAGTTAGTTAGTTAGGTTACTCCAAAATCACATTTAAAGCATAACTCTATTTTTATTTCATTTTTATTTATTCAATATTTGTAGGTTTTTTAACAATAAATACACAATTTTTACATGTTATACAAAATTAAAATGGTAGATAAGAATAGCTTTTCCTCATCATAAAGAGAGACGAGGCGCTTGTGTTTGGTGAGGGAATTTAAGTTCAATTGTATAATATCATGTATGAAAGTAGATAATACAGTACGGCAAAAAAAAGGAATAATTATGAAAATGCAAGATTTATCAATACGGATTTTAAGATTTTAACAAAATAATAATAATAGTGAGATATGGACATTAGTTCGAGTTGAATCTTGCAATCATGCATAAAGATAGCAGCCAATAAAAATATGCGTTAAGAAAAATGAAAATAATGTTGGTGATTCTCAGTCGAAGTGTGATACAGTTAAAAATGACCGAATCGGATAGGGATACGTTGGCGCAGTGGATAGCGCGTTGGCCCGGATTGCCAGAGGTCCTGGGTTCGAGTCCCAGATGTATCCATATCTTTTTCTGATTTTTCTGTTTCGGATTTTCGATTGACTTTCGCTAATATTATCTTCATCAATTAAAATATTCTAATAAGGAAGTTTAGTGAAAAATATTTTGACTCATAAAAAATATGTTCATGTAGATGACTTGCAAACTTAAATACCAGTATTTTTTTTTTTAAAGTTCGTTTTCATAATAAAATTAATTTTACAAGTTTGAATTTTATTAAAGCCCGTCAAAACGCCCGGTAAGAGGCGGGAGAGTGTGTGACGTCGTCTCACGTCATCTGTTTGCTTGTTTGTGTGAAAAATAAGGGAAAATATTTACAAAAATGGGACACGCTTAATATGAACTAAAAAAATAATCATATTTTAAAAAATTTGATTATTATTGTTATCTTCTTCTTCAATAAAAAAATAAATTTAAAAAGTTGTAGTAGTTAGATATCAACTAGTACTAATTAATTCAGTTACCGGAATTAATTAGTACTAGTTAATATCTAACTACTACAACTTTTTAAATTTATTTTTTTCGTCCATGTTAAGCGTGTCCCGGTTTTGTAAATATTTTTCCTTATTTTTCACACAAACAAGGGAACAGATGACATCACACACTCTCCCGCCTCTTACCGGGCGTTTTCCACGGATCTAATAAAATTCAAACTTGTAGAAATAATTTAATTACGAAAACGAACTTAAAAAAAAATAAAAATACTGTTATTTAAGTTTGCATGTGAACATTGATAAAAATAAAATTAAAAAAGGATTCAACTTCCTTATTCTAAAAAAGAACAAAATTTAAAGCTTGGTGTGTCTTGTAAACTCACTGAACACGAACACAAAATTACCGCTATTTTGACATGAAAACATAACTGCGAAAAACAAGTGTAATTGTGCTAATTATCACGTGATCACATTAATTCGCACAGTATTGTAGGTAAACTTCCCATTTTTATAAAAAAATACTTAAAAAACGATTAGCCATTTTCTCATTTACAAAATATAAGTATTACGATTCCCGACACATCAATCTATGATTACCGTCTTGTAATTCAATTTCCCAACAAAACTGATTTCAGAGTTACCTAGTTATAGTAATTATCACATACAATGGCAAATGGTCCAAATTATGTTTATGTGCCATTTTTCTGATTAAGAAATTTAAATAAAACTCAAGATTTAGGTTAATTATTTATGTATTTAAATTCAGTTGCATGACCGAAGGTTATATAATTGATACTAATCTTGTAAGATAAGCCAATTACAAGTCACAAAATTTAAACAGTTTAACATAATTTGTTTGTATGAGTCTCTATAAAAATCTGGCAAGTGAGCTCTGGCATCATTAAATTAAACTTTTTTTTTGTTGGTAAAAATTTCTTGGTCAATTTTTTTGTTATGTTGCAAGTTTCAATTAATTGTGCAATTTGGGAGGCGGGTATGGGTACCGCCGCCCTGGGAGCATCACCTTTGCCGTAGGTCACCCCAAATGGTTTGTCACATTTGGTAACATAGCAGGGGAAGGTTTGCCCGGGTCTTGGCGGCGAATGCTTCTGCCCACCACCAGCCTGGCAGGCCAGATGGAGAGAGAATGGTTTTGACCTCTCCAGCAAAACTCTCTCGGAACGTCGATTTGCCCCGCAGTGGGAGGGATGGATTCACACATCTGTCACTTCTGAACACATTGACCCCAAGATTCCTACCAACCCCTGGTACATTTTCCTTTTCAGAACTTCTTCTTCTTCCTTTCCTTATAAAGACCATCCACACAGCATCCCCAAAGATCTTCCATTTTGGCCGAGAGCATACTTATAAATAGTATGTGTGTTCAATTGTTTGCTTTGAGCACGCTTATTCACGACCATAAACTAAGCCTGCCACATATGCTCATTTAACCTGTTAAATGAGCATGCAATTAATCTACCGGCGTCAGTGAATATTTTTTTTTTTAAATGCGATTTTAACCCTTATGTAAAAAGAAACTGTACAAGGACAAGGTCAAAATCGATTGCGCCAATTACATTCCAAATGTTGCTTTTTGTTTCAGTAATCTGGCCTCTCGGAATGCTCTGTATTAATTTTCTATGGTAAACGGCCATCATGTGACCAAATGTCAGCCGCCATACAAGAGGTTAAGAGCATGTGTGTCAATACCTATAATTATGAAATGATTGACATACCTACCCAACTAATTATATGATTGTATTTATTATATGGATAATTAGAAGCAATTAATATAAATGCTACTGGATTCTTGATATTAATAATTGTTGTAGGACGGACATAATTGAACGAGGACTAATATAGTATTACTGACTAATATAACCAATAATATAATGAATAACTTGTATCCATTAATAAATTTCTTATTGACCACCATAACACGGGCATGTGCCTAGCATGGTGGTTGTAAAATCCTCAAAACATCTAATTATAATTTTAATGAATAATTTTTTTTTAAATTTAAATACAGCACAAGAGTTCCAACTGCTCATCTGGGGCCAGATGAATTTCCAGATTGAATTTCCTAATTGGGATACATTGTGAAACCGAGGAAAAGGGGAGTGGAAGAAAAAAGGTTGGGTAGAATTAGTTCTGGTCACCAAATACGGCTAAATCCATTTCAAGTATCGTTTTGATTCTAAATTGCAGTCCTTCTCCGGGGCGATACTGAGAGCATCTACCACCCAATTGGGTTTCTATAAGTAAATTTATTTTACATAATTATTAATATATATTTATTTATGTATACAATGATTTGGGGATATTTGGTTTTAGGTGCACTCTAAAATAATTTTAAAAAATATTATATTAAATAGAGAATGATTGAGATATAAAAAATATTTCACCAAACTGAATGGAAAAATTTTGATTTGCGTTTTTGCACACTTTCATTTATTCCTGAACCATGAAATTCCGCATTTCGACGTGCCTTACGTAAAGTACCTACTATCCTACTTTCGTAAAGTGTTAGTTACCTTTCTATAGCCAACTTTGAGAAGAAACAAAAAACTAATTTAACAATATGCATATACTTTTTTTTTTTTTTTTTGGTTTTAAGTTAAAAGAAATATACATATTTCGCTTTGTTAACTTAATATATAAATATATAATATATTTGTTAACTTTATACTAATCCCAGGAAGAGATTGTGTACATGACATCCTAAAATCATCCTAAAATCATCCTAAGATCATCCTAAAATATGTTCATAAATCTTCCTTCTCACACGTCATATTACCCGGTCTGGTTATTTCAGTGTGTGATTCTTCAGCGGTCAACGTACAACTGATGTCTCGTAATTATTCAAAGCATTCTTGAACCGTCCTGGTGCCAAAAAGATTGTCACGTGGTTTGCCTCAAGCTCATCGAAGTAATACCCAAATTTTGCGTTAGGACATGTCTGCCTCTTTTGACATCAGTGGGTTAACCTGTTTGTTTAATATAATGAAGTTATTGAATATAGTTTTTTGTTTTACCAGATGATTGGAGTGGACACAGTTTTCTTCATCCAGAAGAACCATCTGGACAGGAAGAACAAGTCTTTATACATCGAGGCCACCAATGAGAGCTTCAGCAGCCGGGTGCAGGTCATTGAGAAGTGCAGATACTTTGTAAGTCTTGCTTATTGAAAGTACAGATACAGTGAAACCCTCTTAAGAAGTTTGGTTTTTTCGGTCCCTTAAAGACCAAATGGCCCAATTTATCCCACTTATAAGGCTTTCCGGTCCTTGGAAAACTTCTCAAGAAGGTTTCACTGTATTCATAATAATATTTGGATGATTTGTACAGTGGTTTTTTTTGTGAAAAATCACCTCAAGAGCACTGTGCAAATATATATTTTTTCCAACGTTATATCTTATTACCATATTATATTATGTGTAAGCAGTGTAAGTCTTGCTTATCAACCCTTCCTTGCCAGTGCTGTCGCACTAACTGACTAACTTAAAAATGACAAAAATCTAAATGTTGTGTAAATCTAAATCCCCGTGTACCGAGTACACAGCACCGGAGCTCGAGAGATTTTCTAGCACCGTAAGGGAAGGATTAACAAAGTAAGTCTTGCTTATTATGTAGTTTAGATACTTTAAAATATCAAAGTCTTGCTTATTATGTAGTTTAGATACTTTAAAATATCAAAGTCTTGCTTATTAAGTATTAGTCGTGTTCTTACTGCAGATTCTTCTAAGACTTGCTTATCAGGAGGTGCAGATATAGTGATACTCTCTTAAGAAGACGAAAAAAAAAACTTCTTAAGTGGGAAAATCTTATTTGAGTTAAAATGGACCATTCCAGTCCTCAGGGGTTCGAAAAAATCAAACTTCTTAAGAAGGAACTTGAGAAGGTTTCACTGTACTTTGCATGAATGGCTTATCAAGTTAGTCATGTTCTTGCTGCAAATACTTCAAATTCAAAGTCTTGCTTATCAAGAAATGTAGATACTTTGCAAGTCTTACTAGTTAAGTTTTAAGGTTTTGCTGAAGTTAAAACATGGTCACTGTGTCCACTCCTGGAAAAATAAATTTTAATGCCAAGTTAAACGATAACTTAAAAAAACAATTAAATTTCTGACAAATGCTTTGAAATACAAGTTGAATACTAAAGAACATAGACACACATGTAGATCACAGAAATATGATTAATGTCACTAATGCAAACGTATATGTCCAACTTCAGAAAATCACCTTTTAAAATATTTTTTTATGTGTGTTAATTACCATAATATAACAATGCATCCGGCGTTTCAACCTTCTTTACATAAATATGCTAATTATAGTATTGTATCTGCGTTTTTAATAGGACCATGACCGATTATCACACTTCTCGTGTGCACTATATGTTAATTGATAATTATTCTTATTTTGTGATCTTGTTTGCCAGGTGGCGTGACTAACAATGATTTTTCTATGACTCTGCTAATGACCAAATTATGAATATTTTACTTTAAAAAATCTCCTTTAAAAACCACGGCTTTACAAATTTATAAATAGTTAGTATAACTACTTTGTTTATAACTACGATTTATATATTTAATTTTTTTTTAATACTGGCCAGTTTCGCTTAAGGTGATCCCCTAGTCCTTGAAAAGTTCAACATCCCTACCTCTCTTTGGGAGGGATTTAAAAATACTTGACAGTACTCTTTTGGAAAGGTTATAGAAGGTATTAGAGAGTGAGATTTTTACAAGTTGATTTTGTTAAGACCTGTCAAAAAATTTACTCATTTCTTTCGCTTTGTTTATTATAACAACAAGGATCCTAGATTCCTACCCACCGCTCACACATTTTCTTTTCCTGAACATCCTCTCCTTCTTTTCCTTAAAAAGACCCTCCACACAGCATCTCCAAAGATGACATATGCCGTGAGGGAAATAATTTTTCTCGGGGCCTCCTGTGTGGAAAAAAAAAATCATATTTGGATAATCGGAGCTCTGTGTCGTGCATTTTTCATAGCTTGCTTGCTTGTATTGTTTTTGCTTGTTAATTTATTTCGAAATTTAAAACTGATGAATTGAGACGTCTGTCCGCCACCGAAAACGGGCAGAAGCTAAAATGTAAAATAAACATAGTCCTTATGCGGACAGCGTAGGGTTTAAATCTCAACTCCAAATTCATTGGGCGCCGTCCATTTTGATTCATAGCCGAAAATAACAGCACGAAATTGCATTGTTTTTTTTATTTTATTTTGTGAAATTCTGGATATTAAAATTACATTAAAGATAAAAATATTAAAATGTTTTCTGATTATTTTCTAAAGAAATTAATTTGCCACTTATTATGCAATGAAACTTTATACGAAAAGGGTTTCGTAAGTACGAGATTTAGCACATGAAAGTATTTTGAAAGTACAAAAAGGTTTATTAAAAAAATACTCGATTATTTCCAAGGCCAGGATGTAATCTACTCGCAGTATTTAATTGAAGCATCTATAATATTTCTAAGTGATCAAATTTTCAAACCAAAAACACATGATTTTTTATGATATTGTTCAAATTCACATGGCTTCATCTTAACACAAGCATCACCGGGGTATAAAATTAAACAAATCAAAAAATACATTGTGTGAGCTTATATCATATGTCTCTTTCTCTTTATTTCTATATAAGATTTTAATTTCATACTTTCTCATTGTTCCTTTCTTTTATGTTGTGTTTCTTTCTGTTTGTATGTGTGTATGATCACACATTGCATTTTTTGAACGGTTTTTTCCCTGATGATGCTTGTGTTGATCGAAACCCATCGGTATCAAAAAAATTTTTGTTGTGGTTATAAACAAAGTAATTGTTTTATTTCATTAAATATGTCAAACCACAAAATGACTGCTTTCTACCAAAATATTAGTATTATGTGAATAATAAAGGTTTCTTATTATTATTATGAATTTATGTATCAGTTATATAATAGACATTCAGTATTACATAAGGTAATTCGCCATATTTGATATACAAAATTAGTGAAATTATTTCCATAACCACTGGAGTGCTTTGGCCACATTTTGACCAATTTGCAAATACCCGCAAGCGTCCGCTGGCCAAAATATGGCCAAATTGAGGAGTATTTTTTAATAGTTTTTGGATTTATTTTTAAAGTTTTTTTTAATTCTTTCGATTCTTTCAATGTAAGCTTGGTAAAGTAAATAAGCAGAATTCACGCATTTATAAATTTAATGTTTATTTTTTTATGAATCCTAAAAATATGGAATAAATGGTCAAATAAAGATGCATTCAGGGGCTCTCTAACTCTGTAAAACAGTTTATATGTCTCTTATTAAAATTCAGAGGTTTAATTTTTTTAATGAGGGCGGGTAATATCCAAACTGTACGCTTAAAAATTAAATTAAACTCGAGGCTGAAATCTATCATATTGCGAACACAATTTGTGGGATTATTTAGGCCAACTTGAATGGCTTCCTAATTCTAAATTTATATATTAGGACAGTTAAATTTGGCGAGCAGATATTATTATTTTATTATGTGTTTGTGTAGTATTTATTTAGTATGTTGTTGCCATTTCAGGTTCACCCCGAGAATGCGGAGTGGACGTGTTTTGAACAAACCGTCACTCTGGACGTAAAGAACTTCTATGGATTCGAGAACGCCATTGAGAAAATAGCCATGAAGCAATACTCAGCCAATATTTCTAAAGGTTTGCCTTGTCTTTCTATCAATGTGTATTTATGCTATTTATTTCATTTTTATTTACATACCTTTGTATACTATACTATATTATAAATTTGGAGATTCCAAAAGAATACAAGGCCACATTGGTCTTGTATTATTTTAACTAACTAACTAACCACCACGCCGTTTCCCCGCAGGGGTAGGCATAGAGGATGGACCGCCAAACAACTCGGTCTTGGCACACACCTTGCTTCATTCACATTCATACATGCTCTTCTATTATTCCGACTCCTGACATGGCCCGACTCAAGTATCTGGTTCACTTGATCGTGCCATGTTTTGTGTATTTTGTTTATTATTAAAAAGGAACTCTTACAGGGTGGCCACAGAACCTGGAATACCTGGAAAACCTGGAATTATCAGGGAATTTTACCGAACCTGG
The DNA here is from genome assembly GCA_951813805.1 of Limnephilus auricula. Lineage (NCBI taxonomy): Eukaryota > Metazoa > Arthropoda > Insecta > Trichoptera > Limnephilidae > Limnephilus > Limnephilus auricula. The sequence continues at coordinate 31,657,786 of OX638398.1, read as the reverse complement.
AATTATCAGGGAAATGTCAGGGAATTTAAAAATATTTTTAGAATATCAGGGAATTCCAAAAATAAAACAAAATTCGTTATTTTAGATTTGTGAAGTCCCAAAGTTGTGTTTATTATTTTTACTTGTGGCGTGTGTAACAAAAAATATGCCGACAAAGACAAACTAGATAGGTAGGTATTTTTTATAATTATTTTCGTAAATAGCCCTTGTAACACAATCATGTCAAAAATCACCCGCCTTGGTTTTTTCCCCTATACTCTATTATTCCAGTAGGTGCGAAATCTGTTAATATAAAGCTAGCAATGTTATAACAAAAGGGTCGAACACCAATTACGGTCGTAATAGACCCAAGACCCGGACGAACCTCACTCCATGAACCTGGGCACTCCTGCTAAGTCACCAAACATATTGAATCACTTGGAATAACCTGTGGCAGAGGTGTTGGTTATACAATAAATGGTTCCCGGGACGGCGGCACCCATACCCGCCTACCAAATTGTGGTTTTTTGCACTTATTGCTTCGTCCACATTCAAACATCATATTTCAATTAAGAATTAAGATTTGTTTTTAAGAATTTTCTAAGGTTAGTCATGTGACATGTCGTTTCTGACAAACCGAGCACTTCTTGCTTCATCTACATTCAAACGTCAAATCTCTTAGTGCTTTAACCAATTAGTTGCCTGCATTGCACAATCACTCAAAAACCTGTTGTCAATGGTAACGCAAGCGGCGACTCGTGATTCGCACTGCTGGTACTGATTGCCGTGACCGGCCGTTGCTAGTTGCCAGCTGTCAGCTGATAGTTCTTCGTCTATGGTTAAACAAGCTTTTTGACCAATCAAGACATAGAAACCAGCCTGTTTTAGTTTGGTTTCAGTTGCCTCGTCAGCGGAGCGCCTTAATTTTAACCGTAAACAGCTGATCAGAAATTTGGCGCGAAAAAAATATTAAAAAATAAATTTTTAACATCGTTCTAAAGTAGTCTACGAAGTTCAGATTTGCAACATCTGTAGTTGTAATAGATAAAACATTTCAATAGCTTCATTTTAATAACAAGAGAGAGCTACAAATATTTTAATTTTTTTTTTTGCTGAATATAGAAATAATTGGCTTTTTTTATCCAGAAAGCAATCCTAGACAATTAAAATGGCGCATATATAAGCCAAAAATCGCTCCAGTGGTTATATAATAGATTATTGTGATGCAAAGAAATAATAAATGCTATAGATGATAGAATTCCCTTTATTATTTATCTAACGAACGATATTCCCTTATATCAAATTAAACATATCAGGGAAAAATGTGGAAACTGCCCTGGAAAATCTGGAATTATCAGGGAATTTTGAAATCCGTTTTTTGTGGCCACCCTGTCTTAGATGATTTGGACATATATCGCAAATGAAATGAGGGAGTTAACAGAAAAAACGCCACTCTCCAAAAGTGCTCTTTTCGGTATATCATAAAAAACCGATCAAAGAATGCTTCGCATTTTTCGTGTGATTTTTTAGTAACAACTTAAAAAGTATAACCCAAAGTGAAATATTATAATAAAAAATGTTGTAATAATGTGTTCATTGGTCGTGTTGAATTTATTTTGAATTCAGGCATGTTATTGGCTTTTGTGGAGAGTGGTGATTTTGCTTGTTATTCGCTGTGGAGGGGTGGTGATTTTCATCTAAACCCTATTTTCATTTCGATTTTTCCATGATTTGCGGTTGATTTTTCTAAGGATCTCAAAAACCATCTTGTAGCTACGGACATTACGCATAGATTGGCATTTATAACTCAATTTCGTCATTTTTGGAGAGTGGCGTTTTTGTTTTTAAACCCCACAAATGAGTATCAGAAAATATATTAAAATATGCTTTCAAAATTTTATAAATCGAAATAAACATTCAATTTTTATAAGAACAACTCTCTTTTTATAATTTTTTATGATTATTCCCATCAATGTAATATGATTGAAGAAGAACATAACACTAATAATCTAAGTGGATATATGAAAATGAACAAGACACAGAAAAATAAAAGATAATGGTCGCAACCATAGACATATGAATATTCATAGACCGGTGAATCAGGGAGAGGGGTAAACACCAACTGCAGCGGGGCGCAGATGGATGAGTTGACTGTAACGATATGTGATTCGTAAATAATTCAATCTGACAGTATATAGGCATCTCGCATTATAATAAAAGTAAAATCTGCTTTTGAATGAATAGACCTTTTTACATGGGAGCGCGAATTGTTCGCCCGGTTTGAACAAACTTGCGTAATCCATATAAAGCGAAGAAAGGTTCGCTTGTTTTGAGAGTCGAATATTTTTTACCGTGTTTAGTTAAGACACTTTTACAAATGTTTCATAATTTACTTACCCCAGTAAACAGCAACCTGCACACGACGGGACCGGGAATTTCGGTTGCCAACGCTTCATGTTTCTTGGTGTGATAAAACTGATCATATTATATGATGTGAATAAGCTTAAAATAAAGACAAATAATGCCTACCTATGGAAAGTAATACGACAATTGGGTTTATACTCTTTTTCACTTCTATTTTTACACGTTTTAATAGCACAAGTTACCATTTTTGCCATGTTATTTCGTAAAATGTACCGATGAGAGCTCGACGCTAGTCCGCACAAGAATGATGACGTCACATTTTCTAGATTCACGCGAACCTGTATGACAGCCCAGCCGGTTCCATGGAACCCAGAATTAAGGAGGGGGAAATAATACGCTTTTATCACTTAGGGCAGGTCTATACATAATATGTCTATGGTCGCAACTGATACATTTTGAAAAAACATTTCTGAAAAGAGAACAAATCAGCCAACTCATATAGATCTCGTTGAAATCGTTGACTCCCTTACTATCATGGTTAGATATATGATCTAAATGGTGTTAAATGTTGGTGGTCTTTATAAAACCAAAGTTTCCGACTACAACTTTAAAAAATTTGAAAAACATTAAACAACAAAAAAGTGAATCGACAATAACTTTAATAATACATTTGCGTAATAAAATATGTATGTTATTAATTTTAGTAAGAAAAAATGTAAGGTGAGCCATTTTTAAACCTTTTTAGGTTTACAAATTTAGAGCTTTGTCCAAAGATAATATTACACTTAGATATGTTTAGCTGGTCTTTTTGCTTTGCTCTGGTCTTACTTTTATGTGAGGTGTGTGCCTTTTTGTATTTTTTTTAAAAGGATGATGAACTAAAATATTTTTGGCGTAGATTTTTTAGTTAATTACAATGTAGCAATGCTGGAGATAGCATATTATCAATTAAAATAAAATTAAAAAACAACTGTTTTATAGCTTTTTTAGCAATTTATAAAATTGATGTTTAATATTTTCAGGTAAAGAAATCATTGAGTACTTCATAGAAGAGATTCGTGGCGAGGGCATACTGACAGTAGAGCCTTGGCAAGAGGGGAACGAAGAGGCTAACCAGTTGGTGAGGGAGCTCATTTGCACGGGGCAGGACCATGTGGTGCAGATCTACAGCCCAGAGGTGGCTGCTGCCGCTGCGCTCCCAGATCGCAGCCGCAACTCTTCGCTCAAGGGACACAAGCCTAAGCAAGGTTTGTTTTATGTTTTTCATTATACATACAAAATGAATGTTTAATTCATAAGAAATATCATCTTTGGGGATGCTGCGTGGAGGATCTTTTTAGGAAACGAAGTTCTGGGAAGGATAAGATATGAGGGGTGGTTACGAATCTGAGGGTTAGTGTGTCCAAGTGTGACGGACTCCCACTGCGGTGCAAGGCGATGTTCTGAGAGAGTCCTGCTGGAGAGGTCAAAAGGTCTCTTTCAACCAGTCTCCTGATCCGGCCTGCCACGCAGTAGGTGGGCAGACACATCTGCAGCCAAGATCCAGACAAACCTCACCCCATGAACCGGGCACCCCTGCTAAGTCCTCAAAACGTAGTGAACCACTTGGGGTGACCTATGGCAGAGGTGTTGGTAATCCAATAAATGGTTCCCGGGGCGGCGGAACCCACACCCACCTCCCAAATTGAAATATTGACGGTACATAAAGTACAGACCAAAAGCTTAGCAAGCAATGGTGAAATCCATATTAATGATATTCTGGTTATCCATGTGTTATCTTCTGTAACTTATAGTAGACCTCTATTTGATCTTTTCTGATTTATTCTAGGTCACATTTGAGACCTCTTCTTGTCTTATCTTTTATCTATAAGTTGTTGTCACCATTAAATTTCATTGACGGCAGTGTTCTATTCAAACTGTAGTGTTTGCCTTATCTACACGCAGACATTAGTAATTGCGTTGGGCTCTTCAACAATTATAGGTCCTTGTTACAAACTGCTTTATTACTATTATTTATGTGTTTACATATTATACTTCTGGGTCTCACGACCGACTATAACTGTCTAGGAATTGAATCTGGGAGCTTGACCTGTTGTTAGAAATATTAGGAATTGGGAATCGGTAAATGACTAACTCTGGAAGGCAGGAAATTGTTTTTTGTCAGTGCACCTGGTCACTTGTAAAGGCCGCATTTGATTGTTGTAAGAAACACTCGTGAATCACATTTGAAGAATCGATTAATTACACCACATTACAATTACACTGAAGATTGTTTTTGCACAGAATACATGTGAGTTCTTCGGAAACCGCCATTGCACCAACCTATGACATTCACATGTAGGAATAGGGGGCAGGAACGTAGGTAGGAAAAGGAATAAAATAATTTCAAACAATCGTTGACCCGGGTGTACTCGTTGGGTGAATCTCCTCTAACTGCCCGACATCTATTGGAACTTGACATAAGCTCTAAGCCTACCGACGTCTATCAAAAATAACTGAAACTATGTATCATTCAAGGACACTACATAAACCATCCAAAGATGTTTCATTCAAATTAGTCGTGGTAGATTTATAATAATTTATGTTTGTTCTCTCACAATTTATCGTGCTTATTTTTTACAGAGGACTTCCAGCTGGACTCAGAGTATATCCGGCGCCACCTGGGCGAGCTGACCCCCATGCAGCAATCGCGCCTGGTCCAGTTGCGTCAGTGCGTGGCCGACCTGCAAAAAGGCAAGCTGCCCAGCAATGCCACCCTGCTGCGCTTCCTGCGTGCCCGCGACTTTCACGTGGAGCGCGCTCGCCTCATGCTGTCACAGTCGCTGCTGTGGCGCAAACGGCACCAGGTGGGCCGCATCCTGGCCGACTACCGCATGCCACAGGTGGTGCAGGACTACTTCCCGGGCGGGTGGCATCACAGCGACAAGGGTGACTCCTCTATCCTATTCAGTAGCTTCTTTACCGACCATTGTTTTAGTTTTGACTTACCCGTTGCTGCGTAAACAAGCCTCCTTCCCGTTTTGGCTTACATTTTAGCCGCTTCTGTTTAATTTATAAGGTCTAATTCAATGAAAAGCTCTCCGGTTCAAAATAATTATTCGACATGTATGTATTCACAAAGATCCTTTCAACATGACTTGCACTATCTTTTAACGTTATACTGAAAGTGATCCACAACAGCTTGGTCCCTGGGTTCTAAAACGCTCCTTAGTTTGTTGGCTGGTTCAGGAAAAGAGAGTGAGCACTTTGCTTTTATAAAAATGGTAAAAACTAACACAATGAAAAACAAACTAAAACCAACACACAACTGCCTAATGGACATGCCTGGCTGGGTTAGATATCTGTTTTACCATCTGATAATTAGTTTCCAGAACCAATACCAGGGTGCAGCTAAGTGCCGAACCTGCCCATTATACATTTTATGCCACAGAGGGCAATAATAGTTTGTTATTAATTTTAACAGTTTCTTTAATATTTTTTACATCTCTGCTACAAGTCTTCTTTTTTTTTTTTTTCCTTATGTTCTCTAGTTTAGCAGGGTTGTACATGAAGATTCTTTTTCTCTTGTGGCGCTGCCTGCCTATCCCCATTTTAGTTCTGCCCTTCTTTTTGTAATATCTGTGATGGAATGGTCTCTGACATTTTTTTCTCCTAAGCACAATGACAACAACATTGAGAGAGCAAATTGTGTCACTGAAATTGTGTTATCTCTAAAATGATTGCTCATGTTTATTTCAGAGGGACGACCACTGTATGTACTACGCCTGGGACAGATGGATGTCAAGGGACTCCTGAAGTCCATCGGAGAGGATGGATTATTAAAATTGGTGAGTACACTACTTAAGCACGTTTAGGGCCGTCTGTTTTAAAGCCTGGTAGAGTTGAAGTAAGAGTAAAAGAAATTGCTCAAGTTAAATTTTGGTTAAAAATCTGGTTAAAAACTTTAACTGACGCATAAAATTTTAATTTATCTCAAAATTTAGCTTTCTGTTGAAACAGAAAGCCCTTAACCCTCAGGCCTCGACCATATTCTGTCAGTAGGTCAGAATATTTCCGCTTTGCAAAAAATCCAAATAAATGGAATATTTGTGAAAAACTAAAAACTGTTTTTAAAAGGTGATGTAATACACTTACAAATTTTATTATTAGAAATAACTGTAATTTTTTAAATACGAAAATGAAAATGCAAACTTTAAAAAGTTTCAAAAATGGCCCACCTTACATTTTTTCTAACTAAAATTACTGGTAACGAAAAAAAATCTAAATGCTCACACATTTTATTAGATAAATGTATTTTAACCACTGGAGCGATTTAGGTCCAAATTTGGACCGCTTTTATTTTTCTGCGATTGACATCGGTTCAAAATTAGATCACATTTAACGAACCTACAAATATGGGACAAAGGGGGGATGTCTCGGTGGATTGATTAGCTCTAAACCACAGTAAATAGTTTATGTTTCTATATTAATATTTTGAGGAATGATATTAATTAAATCGAATGGCCAAATCAAAAACTGAACATCAATCACTCAAGTGAATAAAAATCACCTCATTGTTTTGTCGTTTCATGTAAAAATAATTAATAAAAAATTCACAACATTTCTTTTTGTGAATTTCAAATTGCGGTTGGAAACTTTGGTTTCATGAAGGTGTACATTTTAATTATTTTGTGGTTAACTTTTAAATTGAAATATATAGCGTGGTGTTTTCTCTTTCCAATACTTTAGATCATATTCTCACTGTGATAGTAAGGGGGACACAACGATCTATAGATCTATTTGAGCTGTTCCAAAAAGCGAACAAATTAGCCTGAGGGTTTAACAATGTGTGTGTAACAAGTGTTTGGTTTTGAAATTAAAAAATGCATAGTTCCTACCGGGATGTCATTTATTCAGTACCTACCACCCTAACCACATCACCTTGCTGGAAAAACAGTTTGAACTTGGAACAATGACTAAAATGTAAGCCAAAACTTCGATTGCATTTGTTTCTGGAAAACTGAGAAGTAAAACTAGGATTTCCTTGGAAACACTTGGAAGCAAGTTCCTTCCGAGCCATTAGAGTTTGTTGTCGTATGGTTCTCGTTTATTAACTAAAAAGAAGGTTTTTGACCATATCCAATTAAACAATATTGTTTTATAATTATTTGTGTTATTGTGGCAATAATATGAGGTGGAATAAACTTATTAACCGCTTGGACACATAAGCTTGTTTTCACGATAATTTAACGGGGGTAGACATAGGAATGACGTATGGCCCCGTACCTGAGTTATTAAATATTTGTAATTGTGTTGTGTGCTCCTGGAGGTAAGTGATTGGTTTTCCTTCTTCCTTGCATCCCTACTCTTCTCAACATATATTATCACCTAATTCCAGCAAACAACTTTTGTTTAATTTTCATTCTTATTATTTACAGACCATTTTTCAAGTTTTTAAAATTTTTTTCCTTTATTTGTAAAACATTTTTGTATAAAGTTTTTTTTATCTGAAGCTGTAATTCGGAAGCACTTTCGGATGCAACAAAATGATTCATTCATTTCATTGCCGGCAACCCGGGCGTTTATTGAGGTAAATATATATTTTATAAGCAAGTAAGTTACCCTCATCACTAGACGATGTCTGTTTTGAGACGGGGATTGATTGGTAATTGATGTGATTTCAGACCCTGCACATCTGCGAAGAGGGGTTATCCCGCATGGAGGAGCGCACCACCGCGCTAGGCCGCGCCGTGTGGAGCTGGTGCCTGCTGGTGGACCTGGAGGGGCTGACCATGCGCCACCTGTGGAGGCCCGGCATCCGCGCCCTGCTGCGCATCATCACCATCGTGGAGGCCAACTACCCCGAGACCATGGGCCGGGTGCTCATCATACGCGCGCCCCGCGTCTTTCCCATTCTCTGGACCATTGTCTCCACGTTCATAGGTACGGTACTACACTGATACTAGGCCAGTTCTTCCTCTCACTAATCTGCCATCCCGTCACCAAACCGGACAAGTGTCCTATAAGTGAAAGCAGCGGATTATTGTGTATGCATATAAAAACACTAAAAATTAAAACAGATTTTTCTTAAAAAACAAACGAACACCGTATCACTATCACAAATTTTTACAAAGGTCAAGATGTACATTTGCATAATATCACTTGCAGACAGTTCATCAACTATCTTTTGACACATGCCCCAAAATATTAAAACTGCCCCCATGCCCTTTTAATTTGTAATCTTCTCCTTTATATATATATTTTTTTTAATAGAGAATACCTCACAAGAGTCCCAACTGCTCCCGTCTGGAGCCAGTGAGACTATGGCATCCCCAATTGGGGTATGTTGTGAGGCTGAAGGTAAGTGGGGAATGGAAGGAGTTGGGGAAGAGGAAGGTGGGGAAGTACCTGGCTATTCAGATCTAAACACGGCTAAAGCCATTATTAAGCAACATAAGCAACAATTCTGAATGGTGGTCTTACACCAGGGCAATACTGAGAGTATCTGCCACTCTGGAACGTGTCGGAAATGTAGTGTATATTATTTTTATTAATTAATTATGAAATAACACAAATTAATCAAAAAAAAATTATTTGCGCACGCCGGGTTCGACCCCGCGATTTTCCCATTGGGAGTCAAGAGTCTTACCACTCGACCACGGACGGCCGTCTGTGTGGTGTATGCCATAGACATATGAATAGCACATAAAGGAGAGGGATATAAACCAACTATTGCGGGACGAAGAGAGGCAAGATGGCTGTGATGATATTTGATTCGCCATTAAATCAATCTTACAGTATATAGGCATCTCGCATTATAATATCACCATTTAGTTCTTAAAAGTAAAATCTGCTTTTGAATGAATAGACCTTTTTACATGGGAGCGCGAATTGCTCACCTCGTTATGAACAAATTTGCAAAGTCCAAATACGGCAAACTAAGGTTCGCTTGTTTTGAGAGTCAAATATTTTGTTGGCGTATTTAGTTGACACTTTTACAAATGTTTCATAATTTACTTATCCCAGTAAACAGCGACAAGCACACGACGGGACTGGGAATTCCGAGTTGGCAACGCTGCATGTATCTCGATGTGATAGTTTTAGATTTAATCACTAAAACTGATCATATTATGTGATCTGAAAAGCTTAAAATAAAGAAAAATAATGCTTACCTATGGAATGTAATACGACAATTGGGTTTATTCTCTTTTTCACTTCTATTTTTACACGTTTTAATAGCACAAGCCACCGTTTTTGCTGTTATTTCGTAAAATGTACCGATGAATTGTATATAATATACAATAAACATTTTGCTTCGCTGCACGCACGTGTCTGAAGTTTGCAAATGAGAGGCGCACACAAAAGTTAAGTTACTATTGTTAAAAAAAAGCTAAGAATGCCAATGACTAAATAGGTTTCCTAAATATAATATCTCGTTCAAACCCTTTAAAAAAAGTAAGAAATACTTTGCTCATGCCCTGTCTCCAGAATGGTTCGCATGATTCTGGCGCTGTTCATATTATCCCAGTGTCGCACGGTGGCCCCCATTTCTTCGGTACATTTTGTCATCATGACAGTTTGGCTTTTTAATTTAAAAATAACACAAACCTGCTTTGCGTTTTACTTGGCTTCAGCAAGTACATTAACTACTGGCGCAGGAAGCTGCGTATTTTGATAGGTAATTAATTATATGTGTAAAGATTGTGTCAAATTGTAAAATATCATGCAGGATTACGTTGAGATGTAAAATGTTGCTTAATTTTTTTGTCGGTTCGGTGCACGAGTGAACATTAGGACGAGCTACGCCTGGTATTTTGGTGTGACTTCTACGCTTTTGTTTCAGATGAGAATACTCGCAGCAAATTCCTGTTCTACGGAGGCAAGGACTATTTGCAGAGTCCCGGAGGGCTAGTGGACTATATCCCACATGAATTTGTTCCCGATTTCCTCGGTGGACCTTGTGAGGTATAATATAGTCCACCATTATATTATTATATATAATATGTATCTTGCATTACACAATATACAATTCTGGGAATCTGAGAATCAAACCTATACCTTTTATGATACTTTTATGATACTTTGTATAAACCTGAAAATCTTCCGGTACTCTATCTCTCTCTGCCTTGTATGGTACTAGTTTACACTCTCATTACTTGTATGATTCTGTAAAGCTGTGAATCAACCAGTTTACTATATTGTATGATGTAGTAAACCTAGAAATCTACAAGTTTTCAAATTTAGCAATTCGTAAGATACAATCAAACAGATACACCCCAAAAACAAACAACTAAAATACAATCAAACAGTTTTTTTCTCCATTCCTATGATGCAATAAACATGGGAACAACTAGTTTACTATCCCCGAACATTTTGTGATACGATAAACCTTGGAATCAACTAGTTTACTAACCTCGGACATTTTGTGATACGATAAACCTTGGAATCAACTAGTTTACTATCCTCGAACATTTTGTGATACGATAAACCTTGGAATCAACTAGTTTACTATCTTCGAACATTTTGTGACACGATAAACCTTGGAATCAACTAGTTTACTATCCCCGAACATTTTGTGATACGATAAACCTGGGAATCAACTAGTTTACTATCTTCGAACATTTTGTGATACGATAAACCTGGGAATCAACTAGTTTACTATCTTCGAACATTTTGTGACACGATAAATCTTGGAATCAACTAGTTTACTATCCCCGAACATTTTGTGATACGATAAACCTGGGAATCAACTAGTTTACTATCTTCGAACATTTTGTGATACGATAAACCTTGGAATCAACTAATTTACTATCCTCGTACCTTTTATGATTCAATTGAACTGGAAGTCTACTAGTTTACCAACACCAATCCTTTTATGATATAAACCTGATAATAAACTTAATTTTGTAGGCACATATAGTAGAGCCATGGAGCCAGGTGCCGCATCATTTTTACCGTCACTCTGACGAATATGGTTCTTTAGACAATGTAAGGAAACATCTGTCTCATGTGTATTGTCTGTGTGTGAACACCTTGAGCTGTGTCTGTCCGCCCGGTAGGAAATCTCAAAAATCCCCTCAATGACCTGCAGTTGGGAAACCAGCAATCAGTCAATACATACCCGCACTATGTATATTCCCGTATTGCTATGTGTCTCACCGTTGAATCATTATTACAATAGTCTACAGAATGTTGTATTGCACGGCAAGTGAAGTCCTCTGTTTGAAAGTCATCTAATAATATAATAAAATAAATATAAAACTTATTTCCACTTTAATTTATTTGACCGTACCCAATTTCAGCTTTAAACCATCTTCAGTCTGGTATGAATTATTCTTAATCTACGGTTTATATACATAACAAATGGGGGAGAGGGGTGGTCTACAAGGATTTTATTAAATTATATGGGTTTTCTTACAAGTCATCTTTGACTGTCGAATTTCTAATTATTTTGGTTATTCCCAGTAGGCCCAAACGATATTAAAGTAAGCTACAAACCTGAGGTTATTAAGCCTACTGGGAATAACCAAAATAATTAGAAATTCGACAGTCAAAGACAACTAAGTAACTAATGGCCGGTCAGTGGTTGAGTGGGCACCGCGTTTGGGTCCCACCCAGGCGTTCCGTGTTCGATTCCTCGGCTGGCTAAGTCCTCCATCACAACACAAGCAACATCTTCCGCTTACTGTGGTGGTAGTAGGAGATTTTCAAATGTTGTTGGATTATTCGTAACCCGGGAATGTTTGTCTTACTTTAAAAAAAAAAATTTGTAAGAAAACCCATATCATTCAATAAAATCCTTGTAGACCATCCCTCCCCCCCCCCCCATTTGTTATGTATGTAAACCGTAGACTAAGAATAATTTTAACCAGTCTTAACTTGTTGAAAGCCAGCATACAAAGAATATATTTTTTCAATACGACATAAAATACTTGACAGTAGTTCTCACCTTTCTTACGAATTCAATTTTTATATCATTTCTTTTGTGATATAATACAAAAATTACATCAAAATAATGTAGATAAAACGAACTTCCTAATAATCACTCAAATCTATGCTCTCCACAATGGATTTATATAAAAAACAATGAATAAATATAGACTTCGAATATGACAGCGTTCATATTATCAAGCGGCAGCCATTTTGTCCGCCATCTTTGGTGCCCGGCGTGTCATTAGCAATTAATATGAATTTTTCAGAGTGGCTAAATGCTATCCAGTAATTTGTAATGTCAAGAAGGAGAATGGCCCAAGCGATTCTGACCTTGTTCTTCATACAATTTCTTTATACATAAGGGGCAAAATCGCTTCAAACATCCGGACCCGCCGGGGGGACTGCCGCCCACAAGAGGATAAGGGGTTAAGAGCCATTGACCAGAGGCTAAGAATAAAAGTTTAAAAATGCTTGCAACTGTACAGGGAGATTACGAGGAGAAAGATCGATTATTCCCTGTATTAAATTTTTTTAATTAAAAATTTAATATCGATTTATTTCATTCGAAATTTGCTTTAATATATACCTACATTCAAGTAAGCAATAAAAGTGCTCAAAACGCACGATGATAAATTATTAAATATCGTGTACTTCTTGCAAGTATTTTTTGATCATAAGTATTTATGATTTTTCAATAATGTTGAAACAAAATAAGTGTGTAAAAAAATCTGAAATATATTAGTAGACCTTAAATAAATAGAAAAACTGAGGTATTTTCGTCACAAAACACGTTCACGGATATATTTTTTAATGATTTTAATTTAACCGAAATTAAAATTCTTAAAAATGTGTTTACTAGATTATATATTGATTTATTTTGTTGTATGATTAGGTATATGATTTGAAATTTGTGTTGTATAATACAATATGTCGTTTGAAAATTGAACAAATCTGCCAATGACCAACAGTATAACCTTACTATATTAAAAATAAACTTAGTTATTCAAAATTAAAAAATTGGATATTTAGAATGCAATATTTCAAAAGCAATTTATGTTTTTTTTGTAAAAAAGAGTCAATACGTCTAGAATTTGATTTAACCGCTTGGGCACATAAACTTGTTTTCACGACAATTTTACGTAGGTAGACATAGGAATGACGTATGCCCCGTACCTGAGTTATTAAAAAGGACTAATTTCCGGTATTCTCTGGTAATACCCTCTTAAGGCCGTATTTCATAGAACATTAATATCAGAGCATTCAGAGAGGTAGTGTAATAAGAAGCAAAGTCTGGAATGATATTGGCGCAAGCGATTCTGACCTTGTCCTTGTACAGTTTCTTTACACATAAGGGTTAAAATCGCATTTTATTTGTTAACCTCCAGACTGTCACCCGCCCGCTGGTGTGCTTACGACAAATGAAAGGTTAACAGGCTGAAACTCATTACTGTCAAATAAGTTAAAGATGAAATAAGTTTTAAATTTGTTTTATTATATTATTATAATGGATTTCCACCACAAATTGTCAGTTTCAAAAATAGAAATATAGAAAGTCATCTATTGTTCATCCCTTCACTCATTGTTGACGCAACCGATTATATTACATTTGTCGGTAGTTAGATTCTGTGTGCTTTACGATGGAGATTAATTCAACATTCATAATATTGTAAGTCACAAGTGGTACAGCTGTATTTAATACTAAGTGTGGTCACAGCGGTATATTCATATGTTTATCGTACATTCTTCTTATCCAATTTAACGGTTATTAAAAAACACAGTAAACACATTTTATAGAGCAATAGATGGTTGCTACATTTGAGATATACATTTATGAAATTGCCCCTTTACTCAAATGGAAAGTATCAGTTTCATATTAAATTTGCCTTGAACAAAAAAAAAACAATTTTGCCTTCTTCTCTTTCCAAATCTGGCTTTACTTATAAGGAATACGATTTATAATCAAAAGATTAGATACATGGCAATACAGTTATGTACACAATTTGTATTTCAAGAGATATTTAAAAAAAACGAGTGTGCTTTAGAACACACGACTGAAGTAAATACTTCTTTAGCTCCATCTATATGTATGTCCATATATATGTTTTTATGTATAAAATATATACATGCACTAATTTTCTACAAATATTTATTTAAATTTATTATCATTCGCCCTGCCCGATCAAGCCGTGCGCATCGACATCCGCTCCCCCCCCCCCGCGTTTGCCGCGTCACTGGTATTTCAAAATACTGAATGAAATATTTCATGCACTGGCTATGAGAAGAAGAGAGAAAGAAAATGTGCGCACGCACAGCTCTCTCTTGCTTCTACAGTAAGCACGTTCGCCTCGCAACGTATTTCACTTTTCGTTACACTCTCCGTTATCCACTTACACTTTTCGTTATCCCTCAAGTCAAGCGTGCGTAAAGAAGTATTTACTTCAAAAAGCAGCTGAGAATCTTTCTAGCAATTACAGCTTCTAAAAAGTGTCAACAATGGCAATGTTTTAGTAGCAAAAATAATAAAAAATCCACTTGATTTTGTTACATTCATACTAAATACATTCATAAAAATATTAAATTGTGTATTATTATGTAATTTAAATTTTGTCCAACCTCAATCCAGCTGTAACCTTCGCCCCTATTGGTAGTATGTATAAAGTATGTCTAGACTCAGCACCACCCATTCAAGATGGCATCAATTGTACCTTGTGCTAGGATGAAGTTTAACCTTGCGTATTGTGTTGGTTGGTTGTGTAGTGCGCCACGCAGGATGGTGGCCTGGTGCCCAAGAGCCTGTACATGAGCACCGCCGCCACGGACAGGGGGCCCTTCAGTGAGGACAGCATCTATCGCTCCGTCAGCCTCTCCAAGGGACAGGTCAGTACTTCACATCATTTATCTACCACTTTTCCTTAAATAGTCCAGGATCCATCCTCTTGGGTCATGGGTATTTATTGGAAGCGGTGTAAGCTCCTTCCATATACTGTAACTCTCTTCCATAGCCTTGGGTTACTTAAAAATAAAACACAAATTGTATGGCAAGCATATCGATGACGGAAATTTGAATTGTTGTAAAGGATGAAATGTTCATTGTTTAGAAGATGAAAAGAATTATTTTTTCAATAAATCACATCTACTGTTTTTGTAGACCTATAATTATGAGGCCCTTGAGGTGATTTCTCACAAAAACGGAGCTCTTCAAATTATCTAATTATTATTATTATGAATTCCAATTATAAAATAACATTGAATAGATCTTTCAGAATTTTTAAATTTTTTGGTAAATTTCTTTAACCTCTCGAATGTGGGATGACATTTGGCCACATGATGGCTGTACTCCATAGAAAATTAATTTCAAAGCATTCTGAGAAGCAACGTCTGGAATGATACTGGCGCATGCGATTCTGACTTTGTCCTTGTGCAGTTTCTTTATACATAAGAGTTAAAATCGCATTTATAAAAAAATCGTCCCGGACGCCGGCGTCCGAGCTACAGACAACAGGTAATGTCGTCATTGTCGACAACACTATTTTATTTATTTTTAATTTTTCAGAAAAAATATCCTTTTAAAATACATGTCGTAAAAGATGCACTTATTTTCCTAGAAATATTTCGATGGCGCAGATCGAAAGAGAAAATAGAGTGGATAAAAATGACATATATAACTCATTTTTGGATTTATTGTCCTTTATAGCATTTCAAATTTCCGCTATTGATATTACTTGCATTGTAATTTTACCAAACTTAATTCACTTCCATATGTGCAACTATGCGTGTTGCATTCACTCTCCATATTTTCAACGCCGTGTGCAGAAAGTTTAGCGGCTATATTTATCTCTATCTTGATGCATGTCAGAAAAAAGCCACAAAGAGAGTTTAGTGACTATTTTCATGAAGAGCGATAACTCCGCGTTCTTCTTAAAGTTATTTCGTATTCAATACATAATTTTATGTTTCTTTACATATTATTACTTTTCAGTTGAATTAAGATTGGGAAAGAAGATGGTAAAATAACAAAACTGATTTTTTTTTTCGAAGGAAGCAAATACATATGTACTTTGGGGTGTGACACTAAATATTAAATGAAGTTGTTAAAAATGTTTCAGTTAATATAATAAGCCCCGGAGAAGCTTGAGATAAGCAAAACCCAGTTGGATGATATTTGTTAATTCGAAATAAAAAGTTGTATATTACAAAGTGTATTTTTTCATTTAACGTTGTGTCTACAGGTCCATGAAGTAGTAGTGGAAAATGATGACCCGTGCAGTGTCCTGACCTGGGACTTTGATGTCATGCGACAGGACATTGCTTTTACAGTCTTCAAGACCAATGTGGCATTGCCCAGTAGCGAAGGGGAAGACAAAGGTAATCCACATCTATTTAATATTCAATTCACATTTTTAACTTTCATACATAATAATTAACTACATAATATAACCTAACTTCATTCACTGAAAACAATACATTTTTTAAAATAATCCACGAAAACAAAAAACAATGAAACCTCCATCTATCGTTTTTGAAGAGACCTTTTGAAAAAAACGCTAAATGCGGGAATGTTGAAAAATGCTACCTTTATACAAAATCACTTGGGTGAGCTGCAATTGCAATTGCAGTGTTGAAGAATCATGCCTTTTTTGTCATCCGTGTCTTTTTATTTGCGTAATATTTTACAGATAAAATTTTCATACTCTTAATATACCTAGGCTTCAGCGATCTGTGTCAGTATTCGTTCTTTAACATCAAAGTGCCTTCCTAGTTTTTTAAGATTTTCCACACTGTAAAAAAATGGCACGCGCGCACCGCCGTGCTTGAAGCCGCAACGACAAAAAACAAATGACGACTGTCAAAAATTTCGAATGTTCCGCTCGTTGTTTAATCAATCTTAAAAAATTCATCTAGGCGGTAAACAAACTAATCGAAATGACAGTCCATATTCCATAGATTGCCATAGATATCACACCCAAATTCATGACAGGAGGAATGTCTGAAAACTGTTCATTGTTTTACGACAATTCAAACACAGAATAAAATAATGTTGCCATTATAATGACTATGCAAATATGTACCTATCTAAAATCCTTTTTCATAAACGTAGGAGGGTAGGCACTCAGTTCAATGGTTGTGTTGCAAATTACTATTTTGGAATTGTTTACGGCAGGAACTTGTGGTCTCCAGACAGCCAATGATGTTGACCATCACCGCACAGTTTTGGACAAGTCCTGGACGGAAGGGCAACAGTATCGTCGTGTGGAGCCAACCATCATCTGCCACGATGGAGAAAGTATACAGGTATTTATACTGCTAATATATTATTATTATGAAGCCACTCAATCAACATAGAATTAAGCTCTAATAAATAGAACATGATCAAGTGGACACAAGTACCTACCTGACTGTAATTGTAATATATATTTGTAGGGCTCTCATGTGATGACGGACACAGGCGCCTACGTGCTGCAGTGGCGCTGGCAACACGGGCCCCCTTCCCCTCATCCCCACCACCATGACCTGATGGACTCTCTCACTCACACCAAGGCACAGCTCATGTACTTCTATGAGGTGCTGAACTCTCATGACTATAGGTAAACAATCTACCATTATAATTTGACTAAGCGTTGCTAATTTAATTAACTGATAACTCTACTGTTTTGTATTTCGTCTGTCTGTAAATTTGTTTGTCCATTCTGATTTCGGTTCAAGATGGTGACCGTTTTAACTTGTCATTGGCCGTACGTACTCCGGTGTACAATCGATTGTGGAAGCGATTTTGTCCCTTATGTATAAGAAATTGTATCAAGAACAAGGTCAGAATCGCTTGGGCCATTCTCGTTCTCGACGTAACGAAATACTGCGTAGCGTCTAGCCTCTCGGAATAATTAAAATTAATTCACGATGACGCGCCGGGCTTCAAAGATAGCCGACAAAATCGCTTCAAAAATCCGGACCCGCCAGGGGGACTGCGGCCTGCTAGAGGTTAATATAATACTGTTTCCCTCCTGTGTACACTGTATACTTATAATCTCATGTATCGCTTAAATGTAAAAGCCTTTTTATGGCGTTTACATAAATCAATAATTGTAAGGTGCATGTTTTGTGTGATTTAGGGGGTCCATGTGCAGCCTGCAATCGGGGGCCAGTGCCTTCTCCGCCCTGTCCGGCCACTCATGTCCCAGCTCGTGCCCCTCCAGATGATGCGCGGGCCCGTCGGGGAGCACCCCGGCCCCGCCCCCGCTCCCCGACGAGCCCTGACGCCCCGAGGCCCCCGCAGGCTCTAGCCCAATGATCCAACGACTCGGAGACAAGTTGAATCTCATATTTACTTTTGGCTATGCGAGAGGTTACTTTGACAGGGCGCTATCGCTCATCTTAACTTTTGATAAGCACATTCTTAGCTTGATAAGCTAATGCAAGAAGGGGATATACTGGAAACTCAGTAATTAGAGTTCAATATTCTATAAACCTTCTTACAGATTCGTTGCCTTTCGATCCCTCTAAGAAACTTTAAATTATTTTTTTGCGATTTGAATAAACTTATATTTATGGAAAAAAAATTATGAGACAAAATCTAAATATTAAATATAATACCAATTGATCTGGTGTTACATTATGTTTTCAAGTTACTGCAAACATGTAAAAAAAAAATATTATTAAGTTTAAAAAAAAATTCCTATACACTACGAAGATTTTCATAAATAATATATCACACACACTGTAGAAAAAGGTCGTAAGTAAAAAACTAAAGGTTACGGGAGAGTGAAAACAAATGATGATTGACGAAGCAAGCGATCCCAAAAAGAGACACTACCAACATCTCGCGGAGATGGAGTGATCTAGCTTAAATACGATTTTTGTGGGGAATCACAATCACTTTACTATTCAGAGATAAAAATAAAATTTTGTAAAACAGACAATTTTGACTTACGACCCTTTTCTAAGGGATGTGCGATATATTATGTTTAAATTTTTAATACAACAAAGGTACATTCTTCTACCGATCTTCTTTAGTCAATATAAAATATATTTTAAATCGCTCAAATGGGGTATAATGCTTTGAAGCAAGGTAACGAATATATACGTAAACAACTGTCTCATACCAAAACATCAATTTAGTTGCCTTTTACCTTTAGAACCCTGTCATTGTAACCTTCCGCAGTGTTAAATCTGAATATAAAACAAAAACAGTCAGATCTAGACATCGAATCTAAATTAATTATATTAACTTTAATTACCGTTTAGTTTGGTCCATTTTAGCCATAGATAAATGGAAACATAGTAAGTATGGGATATAGATGCAATTTGCCACAACTGTCAAATGGATGATGTAGGCAACACTTTTATGCACATGTTTCATACTAATTTGTGTTGATTGTCAATCTCCTCTCTTTTTTTCTATTATCTATGATTTTGGGTGGTTTTGGATTCAAACACACTTGATTATCAGATATCGGTTAATCACCTACGAAAGATTGCAATAAACTCTGTGAAATAATGTATAATTTAGCCTAGGTACATTCTACAGAAATAATTTTTTTTTATTTCATCTTGGTAATTAGTAGTGTTAAGTAGTAAAATGCGGTGACGAAATGCAGTTTGCATCAAATCTCCGTGTCAAATCACAACTCAAATACGTATTTACACAGCATTTAAAATTATTTTATTACACAAATATTGCTTTATTTAGGTTTAAAATACATTGCACAGCATTATGGTACTACACTTAACCTCCTGCAGCAAGGAGTCGCAAGATTCAGTCTTTTGCTGTAAGGTGTTTGTTTTCTGCAGCAAAACATTCTGTGTGCACAAGAAAACTTATCTCATCCTGTTCCGAGTTATTTTAGCAAAAACAGAAACATTTCGTGTTTTTAAATTTAAAAAATAACCATTAAAATGCACTTTTTTCGAAATTCCAGAAACTGAATTGATTAGTACTAGTTAATATCTAACTACTACAACTTTTTAAATTTATTTTTTTAGTCCATACTAAGCGTGTCCCGGTTTTGTAAATATTTACCTTTATTTTTCACACAAACAGGGACCAGATGACGTCACACACTCTCCCGCCTCTTACCGGGCCCTTGAAGTGTGTTAGTATATATGGTTATGTAATGAAATTTGCAGGAATATTCTAATTCTTTAATGAAATCAGTTTTTGCTACGACCTCAGGTCTAAGAAAAATTTTATCTAATTATTTTAGTTGTCGAATGAACTGTTCGATGGCATTGGATATCAATATTTACATAATAACTTTGGTACCTACTGCCGGGAATAAATAATTATCCCAGTGACACGTTCTACGCATGGAAATATTGTTTACTCGGACGGGATGGGTTAAGTAAGATATTGGCAATAAGGTTAACCACAAAAGTAGGCCTCAGTAATTACTGCATACCGTTATTGAGCTATTAAATTAAGTGAAGTACTGCATTTAGTATTTATGTTAAACAATGTTTATCTCTTTCTAAACAGAAATTTCAGTTCCAATATTTTATTATTTCTATATTATATTATTAGAACTCAGATTTCTGGGGTAGTATTCTCTCTATATAGTAAATTAGTATCTTTATTTATTCAGAATTAAGAAAGATTAAAAACATTTATGACCAGATGCTGAGAGATTGTAAGTATAATTATTTTGGAAAATGACAATTGGGTATAAATGTGCACTCTAAATTGTCTAAAAACTTCTACAAGAAAATAAATATGTTTATTATTTAATAATTATGTGTTGCAAATGGTGTGAAAGAATATTTTCAGTCAACTCTGTAGGTCAATTATAGTTTTAAGTTTGATCTGATAATGGTTTATATTTCTAGTAAATCTTTTCTCTTTGCTTGAATATTATTATTTAATTAAGTCATTCTATCGCACACATTTCAGTACACACACAAGTATACACACAAGATGGTGGATTCAATACAATTCTCATCACTCAAAACCATTATTTCCTATTTATATTCTTATGAATTCATATTGTACAAGGCAATTGAACAACAGTTAGTGAAAACATTATACAATATGTATTTCTGAACCTCACTAACATTATAAATCCTAAAGTGTGTTTGTTTGTTTTTCCTTCTTTAACATTGCAACGAAGCGACCAATCAATGTGATTTTTTGCAATCAGGTTTGAAAATATCATGGGTTTTCCACTACAAAAATGTAGGTAAGGAAAGCATGTTAAAAAAATCTGTCAACTGTGGGTAAAAGGATCTCTGTGAGTGGAATTGAATAGTAATAATTACGACAAAAACATTCTTCTGAAAATTTGACAACTTCTTTTCCATAATCTCACACAACTATGATTGATTTTTCAACTCATACTTATTTTTAGGATAGTCGTGACTATAAAGACGAATCCTTAGAAAGAATGATCTGACACATATAGATTCAATGCTTATTGTAGCGTAGATCAATGTGGTTCACAGTATTGCTATTTAAATGATGAAATTAAATATATCTGACTAAAAGTTAGCTAGGTGTCCAAACTAATCTATACTATCTGCAGCAGGTTACTATATGTTAATAAGAACAGTAAGCCGGCCATTTTCACCAAGTTAAAGACAATAATAATTAAGGAATCCTTGATACATTTAAATTATTCTTGAAAATAAAACCTGAAAATCAATTTGAATCACAAAAATCAAACTGTTCCTTGAATGTTAAATGCTTGATTATTTTTTTGTGAAAATGGCCGTGAGCTTTTACTGCTTTGCCTTACAGATCTTAGGAAAAATGTATACAACAAAAATTAAAACATTTATCTTTATATTGTTAGTAAGTAGAGTATGCAGTTATAATGTAGCGTAGATAGTGATAATAAAAACCGTGTTGTTAAAAAGTTTTGCACTAATTCAGAACAATAATAATTATGTGAGAGAATTTTTCTGGAAATTAACTAGGTACTTTCTCAGTAATATCACACCATTAGTGCTAGTTAGCGTTTATTTAGCTCAAACATCATTAAAATACATTAGTTTTCTTTAAATAATACTCATGTAAGTCGGAAAAAATGGCAAACATAGATGAAACTTGCGCAAAACGTAAATAAAAAGGGTGAAAGAGCAAACTCTCTCTCATAATGGATTCTAGGCATCAATACAAAATATTAATTTTATTGGTAGGTAAAATTCTTTTATTATGTCGTAAAAATATGTTTTGAAAAGTGAGGTTAATTGCGCTCTGCATTCCAGACTTTATCACGGTAACATGGCTAATGGAGTGTTCGTTGATGTTAAACCTGGTTGTGTCCTGAACTTTATGATATAAAAAAATAATATTCAGTTCAATGCATAAAATATGTCTTAAAAACATGAGGTGGCCTCTCACGGTTGTCGGTTGTTAACCTTTTTTACACTCCCAACTAACTAACTAAACATCACGCCGTTTCTGCGTAGGGGTAGGCAGAGAGGACGGACCGCCAAACAACTCGGTCTTGGCATACACTCCTCGCCTCATTCACATTCATATATCTTATCATACATGCTCTTCTATTATTCTGACTCTTGACATGGCCTGACTCAAGTATCTGATTCACTTGATTGTGCCATGTCTTCCGCGGGCGTCCTCGACTTCTTCTACCATTCACATTTGCGTCATATATTCTCTTGACACTCCTGTCTTCATTCATTTGCTCTTCACTTCCCAAAAATGAATAAATAAATATTTTGACTAAAGAAAGAGCCCCCGCCAAAGGTAAACATAGTTGTTAGGCTGCAACTCCCGTGTCAACACAGTTCTTGACCAAATCAGGGTGAATATTAGCATCATACTAAAATAATCTTGTGATTCAGCGTGATAGCAGTGGTTTCATAAAAAATCATCAATCATTTCACTTTGGTGATTTATTTTAACTGTATGAATTTTCTACCCATACAGTTTGGTGGTTTGAGAATTACATAACTTTGCATTTCATGACACTTTTCTAACATGAATTTGGCAGCATTATTATTCTTTAACTAATCTTCTTTGCATTTCCTGTGAGGTATCCGTTCGCTGTAGACATTTGCATTCCATATCAAATTATTCCTTTAAAATGCTATTTTTAATATCACAAATTATGTATGTAAATAAATACGGTTGTCAAATCATAATAATACATATATTTTTTTAATGCAACATGATAAAATTAATTTTCTACACTCATATTGCCAAAATATTGATTTGTACAATTAAATACTTAATTATGTGTAGTGATTGGGGAGAAGTTTAGAGGAATTGAAATATATTTATTGTATAAATATATATTATTATATAAGTGTCTAATGTATTCTTATAATTATGTGATTTGGAAACCTAATATTTTGATTAGAATTTTATAGATAGTGACATTCCATTCAATTTTCCTCTGCGACTTTGTAATATAGATTGAGAAGTACTATATAGCTGACATAGGGGTCTTTGAAAATTAAATAAATTCCTGAGTTTTTATCTAATTTTAAATGATTTAAATTACATATTAATAACTCAGTAATATCACAATTAACTCAAATTCATTTGATTAGCTAATTCGGACGGGAATTGTGTTTGTGTTTTAAATATGAATAAATTATTAATATATTTTATGTTTAAAAAATATAGTTATGTACTGTAAATATTAAAAAAAATATTACTGATAGATGTAATTGAAGAGAAAGCAAAATTTATTTACAATTTATTTAGAACTTCAACCAAATCCGGTATTTAAATAGTTTTAATATATTATATATATATATAGCCTACAGACAGACAAAAAAATTTGAATAAAAATAATTAAAATTTATTGTACATACCTACATACGTACTACATGCAAGGTCCTTCTTCAAATATATTCTCTCCATTCAAAATTATATAAATACTGTTATTATTTTAACATGATTTTAACTTCTATATTTGTATAAATATTAAATGTAGAAAAAGAATTAATGTTATTATAGAGTAGTATCATATTATTGAACTGGTATATTGTGTTGTGAGGTTTATTGGTACATAAGCCATTCAGAGATACTCCTGCTGACTGCATGTAGACTTATTGTTTCTCTTTGGAACATGTGGACTGTGTTTGCTCAGTGTACTTCATTAGTAATACAATTGTATAATTATTCTACCATCTTAATGTTTTAACCAAACTAATTCTGTCTTGAGAAATAAGTAAGAAATATGATCTACTTTCTTGCAGCAGCCATTTGAATTGTTTTAGCCAATGGATGATTCAGCAAACACTTTGTTAGTTTTAATGTTCACGTACATCACGTCCACACCACTGTATAAATAAGAATGGCGGAATATTGAACTGAAATATTTGATGGAAGTTTGACGGGGATACGACATAAATGATTTATTCTTTTTATATAAAAAAAGTAAAGTGGTCCACAGAGTAAATTTTATCATGTTATGTATTGCAGATTAGTAAACTTTAAACCGACCCGAAATTGGTTGGATGTTGAATATAAAATATGTATATGTGTATTAAGGTGGTCCAAAAAATTTTTTTTTGTATTTTTCATTTGGCCACCCCGTGAATTTGTTACATGTATTTATAGTAATAACGTAGTGAAATTTCAGCGAGATAGCTCAAGTAGAAAGGGGTGCTCAATCGAGTGTTGTTTATAATTTTTTTTTGTAAAATGCTTAATTTTTACTTTTTGTTACAGGACAGTTTTGTGTGTTAAACTATTAAATAAATATTAAAATAAACTGCTGATGAGTTTTATAGACAAATTTAAACAGTTTTGATACTAATTTAGTAGACTGTGAAGTGAATCAGTGTAATAACATATGTTCATCTACTCGAAAAAAATACGAAATTTTTCTACTCGGGGTTCGAGATATTGGGCCATTCATGAGGCTTTACCAACTTCCTACTCTTCGATTCAATCCAATATCTTCGACATGTTTTACTCCGTTATCACCAAATATTAAATGAATCCAAAAATGTGAACAATTCCGCGTATGTACTTATTCAAGAACTTATAGAATATGGAGTAAATCTAGTATTCCGACCGGACAACGAAATCACTCCATTGAAAAACTGATTAAGTTTCATAAGAACTGGCTGCTATTGAATAAAAGTAGAGGAAGAAATTCTGAAGCACAAAAAAAGATAGAATTTGTTTACAAAAGAACTAGAAAAACTTTTTGGTATTTGCCCGTGCAAGCGCTTTGAATTTGATAACTACAGGAACGGGAAACAAATATCTGATGCTGTTTTTGACACAATGCAACAGTGGAATGTCACAAATGAAGTCCGGGCTATGAGTTTTGACACTACTGCTTCTAACACCGGTGCCAAAAAGGGAGCTTGCACTCTTTTAAAAGAAAATACAGGACGTGATCTATTGTGACTTGCTTCTCGTCATCACGTATTTGAAATAATGCTTTCAAAAATTTAATACTCTGTGTTTTGGGTCATCAAGCTCTCCTCAAATCCCACATTTCAAAAGATTCAGCGATATTTGGGAAACATTACCGAAGGAGCATTACAATTGTCTTGACCTCGATTAGAATGAAAATACTGAAAATACTGTTCGCTGAAAATACTCTTGAGAGTCTTACAACCGCTCTATCTGGAGAGAATCAAGTTCGTGATGATTACGAAGAGCTAATAGAGCTCACCACGATTGTTTTGAACAAACTACCTGCGATGATACATTGGCACGCTCCAAGTCCGATTCATCTTGCTCGTTGGATGGCAAAATTGCTCTATGCTTTGAAGATTTTTCTCTTTCGAAATAATTTATAAGCATTTAAACTAATCAAGAGAGAAGAAAAACAAATTGTTCGATTTGTTAGTTTTGGTGTGCTCACCCACACCAAAGTTTGTATCAAAGCGCCTCTGGCAGCGCATGCGCTAGTAAATGACTTACTACTTTGGAAGAGCTTAAAATTGGATGAAGCCATTGATTCCGAAGTCAGTATCAGGGGTGTTTTAGAGCGTCACTTAAGGTATTTGTCAGATGAACTAGTTGCATTTGCCTTGTTTTCTAACAAGCTTTCTGATGCTGAGAAACAGACCGTTGTTCAAAAAATAAATACGGATGGCGGTAATCGTACAGTGTGAGGTGATTCTTCTAAGCTTGCTTAGGAGGTCACATTAGAAGCTTTTGCAACATAAATAACGATGAAAACGCTCTTAGTTCTTGATTTCAGGGACTCATTCTTGCAATTACCCCCTGAGACTTGGAATGAGAATTTTGATTATCTTCAAGGCAAAAGCTGCGTCAAAAATTTGCGTGTTGTTAATGATACAACGAAGAGAGGTGTTAAACTATTTGAAGATTACAACACGATACTCACTAAGAATGAGGAAGAAAAGCAATTTATATTTCACATCGTTCAACAAAACAGAAAAATCGTTTCTACTGAAATATCCAAAAAGGAGTTACCAAACACAGTTTTGAAAGATTGCGACTAATATTAGGTTAATTATTGCTTTTTTGCCAAATTTTGTTCACATTTAAAAGGCTTTGTATACTTATTTGACTAAAATACTTGTAATATTAGTAAACCTTAAATTACGTGATTTACTTAAAATCCTGAACTCTTTGTCACAAACTTCTAACTCGATGAGCACCCCTTTGTATATAAGATAGGGGGCTGAAATTTTTTACACATAATAGGAATTATGGGTGTAACAAATCAAGGGGGTGGCTACACCTATATTTGAACCTTTTTTTTTTACTATGTGGGCCTGGACCACCCTAATGTGTATATAGATTTGTTGCCTTACGCAATAGAATCGCTTTATGATGAAACTTGTAAAGAATTCAGCTTGTAAAGAATATTGAAATTGAAATAAATCATTCAGAAAGTTACATGTCTGTTTACCATTTGATTGAAGCCCCATCGGTGTTCCTCGTGATGACAGTTGATAAATGTGAAACAAAATAACTCGAGCCGAACGAACAAACTGATAAAAGTTAAAGTCTGATCGGACAGCCCAAGTGGTCTAGTTTCACTGCCACATGGAGCGGAGTGGGTGGTAGGCCTCCGGGGGAGCAGTGGGCACTGCAGCTGTTGGAACGGGGGCGCTGGTTTGTAGAGCCCCTTATCTGCTCCTCAATGACTGCAGCCACGATTCAGTAGTTAAACGCTTTAATGGTGGGTCCACTGCGCGTGCCCCTACGGGCTATAAACCTACACTGCTTTCAGCAATATTCGTGACGGAATGAAGCACATTAGAATTAACGACGGCCTGGCAGGTTGGCAGGTTGGCAGGTTTGTGTGTTTGCGCAGGTGTGTGAACTTTAGCTGCGTGTGTGCGCACATTCACTGGAGAATAGGAGCTAAACCCGAGCAGCTGCCTGGAAACACCTGATTAGACATGCCGAGGTGTAAAATGAACAGTAAAACAACAATGAAATATTATCACTAACCTATATTCCTGCGAGGTGCTTCAGCGCGGGCGAGTCGTGCCCAACTAGTTTTATCACTTGTGATAAAATGCTCTGCTGCCCGCTGCTAGCTGCTAGCTACATGCCGTGAACTGCCACAATATCATTATAATACCTGTTGCTATTATTCTTAACGTTATTCCGCTATTGATCGCCGATACATGAAATTCAGATAATTTCAGCAAATGGTTTCTATTGTTACAAGGCTGATATGGAACAGGTATTTAACTGCCCTAGCTTTAATGCTTTACACAATTTATTTACCTTTCGTGATGTGGATGACCTACAATATGTCTGACTGCAAGCAGTAACCACCTGTTTAAACACTCCCATACAAACCTGTAACACTATCTGTTCTGTGAACACGCTTTATGTCTTACAATAAATGTAATATTATTTGATGAACGCTAACATTAAATGAATTTATTACAAAAGGTACATTTTTGCCTTGAGTTGTAATATAAATATTAGTTTCACAAATATAGAACAACCTTACTCCGAACACTAACCGACTTATTACAAAGATATTACTTTAAATTTTATTAAAACCTATATTTCTCGATTTCTGATCTATTCATAATTTTGTTGAATAAAATTGAAAGTTATAAAATCAAATTGGCAGGAATAGAATTGCCTCACATTTGATTACCTTCTGACCTGATCCAATCGTAAACCCATAAAACTACCATGAACAAATTGATAACATTAATTTACAATTGTTTTCCAATATCTCCTTATTGCCGTGTACTCCGGTAGAGCATGTTATCAAGTGAGGTAGCTGCACTTCATTATTATCAGGTATTCTTATGTAAGGAGTAAATAATAATTCATTTATTGAATAAAAGAAGAATGGACTTTTATTGTTTTGATTTATGGTTTAAGTCTGGACGCCCGAGTGTAGTGTGGAACGATAACAAAGTAATAAATAACAATCACATTTACATAGATTAGCTCGCTGGCTGATTGTGTGTGAAATAGCCTTTGGGTCCTGGAATTACTTTGCCTTTACTGCAATTTCCTGATTTTACTGAATTCAGGTTTTAGGTAGGTACTATTTTCTTTTAACCCCTCAGGCTCATTTTTTCGCATTTCAGAACAACTCATAAAGGCCTCATAGAAATTGTTGTGTCTCCTTTACTATCATAGTGAGAAATATTATATAAACGGTGTTAGAATCTAATATCTGTATCTAATAAAATATGTAGGTACCTACTTGTTTTTATTTTTTTTGTTATTAGTGATTTTAGTTAGGAAAATGTAAGGTGATCCATTTTTAAAACTTTTTATGTTTGCATAAAAACACCCTCGACTATGTGCAGAAACGGGCGCTCCGTTTGATAGATTCTCCCGTCTTAACAAACGGATTGCAATCTTTAGAGCACAGGCTTTGGGTGGGAATGCTATCCTTGTTCTGTCAATATTTCAATGGAAGGTGCTCCGAGGAACTAGCGTCATTGATTTCCTCGGCACCGGTGCATAGTCGGGAAACACGCCAAACGCACGCCTAACATATGTACACGGTTGACATTTGTCACAAACAGGTCGTTTTTACAACTCGTTCTTGAGTTCAACAGCTCGGCTGTGGAAAGATTTGCCGGCTTCTGTGTTTCCTCCATCCTACAACATGGGTCTCTTCAAGACCCATGTTCACTCCTTCCTCTCCTTAAAAAAACCCTCCACGCAGCATCTTCAAAGATGACATAGGCCCTGAGGGAAATTATTTTCCTCGGGGCCTCCTGTGTGGAGTTAATATATATATATTCTTTTTAAATGCAAAATTTTTATTTTTCAAAAATTATATGTTTGTCACGATTTATAAAATTTTAAAGCGTATTATCTAAGTACCACCTTTCAAAAACATTTTTTAGTTTTTTGTTTTTTTAGAAACGTTCAGAAATATTCTTTTTATTTGTAATTTATTGCAAAGCGGATACTTTCGACTTTCTGACAAAATATGGTTGAGGCCTAAGGGGTTAACTTTATTCTTACAAGTAAACTAATTTATTTGTACTCTATACTGATGTTTATTTAAGAGCCTAACTGCTCCCAACTGTTTGGATCCAAGAGACTATGGCATCCCCAATAGGGTATTTTCAGAGATTTTTTTTTCCTTAAGAAAATTATGATAATGGAGGCAATTTTATTTTTATGCTGATGAATACATTCTTTGTCATGATTTAAAATGTGCCATTTTTGAATTTCTGCCAAAATGATATCCTAGTTTTTGTTGGTGAATATGGCATTATTGACATCAGACTGGTCAACGTCAGTGACTAACAAGTCGCATTTCCTATGCCATAATAACTGTAACCAGTTTCAACTGTTTCGGAATGTGCGGTTTTAGTTCATTTTTAAACTCATCGATTATTATAAATGAAAATATTCAAATCAAACATTTTTAGTATGATGATCACAATCAGAAAAATTATCTTTAAACCTTCCACACATTTCGGATGGTTATTCAAAGTTTGGGTATGTTGCTAGGCTGAAGGTAGTGGGAGAGAAAGATGGAAAGTATTTGGCTATTCAGACCTAGTCACCAAACACGGCTAAAGCCATTTCAAGCAACATTTCAATTCTGAATGGTGGTCTTTCACCAATAATTAAATTAAATTTACTCGCACAAGCTGGGATTTGTGTGACCGGACAACACAGAAACATGCAACTTCAACACCTCCCTTGAAAAGTCATTAAAACTTTAAAATTGATTATTTTTTTTAATTATATGGGCTATTTTTTCAAAAAAAAAATCCATAACTTTAAATTACTTTTTAAAGGGGTGTTGAAATTCCACTTTCTTGAATTGTCGTGCAACCCGGTATTTGAACCCGTTAAGAGCCTTCTCCCTCGACCACAAGGGCCGTTAAATTGTTGATATAGGGCAGATAGCATCTGTTTGCGGCTCTTCGGACTACAAAACCAATTTTACCTCCAGTCAACCAGCCTTAAGAGTCAAATGAACTTTGGCTCAAACAGCATTAGTGTTACCAACCACTGCTTTTAGAACTTTAAATCTAGTTTATCAGCTCCAAGAAAATCGTTCAGGTTCTTAACGGGTTCATGGGTTGGGTTTGTCTAGGTCTTGGCGACAAATACGTTTGCCCACCTACTGCGTGGCAGGCTGGGTCGGACTGCTTGAAGGAGACCTAACCTAGACTTCTCCGGCTGGACTCTCAACCCTTCGCCTTGCATCACAGTGGGAGGGATGGATTCATACATCCTTCACTACTGGACATATTGACCCCCAGATTTTTACCCATCCCTCATCCCTTTTTTCTACCCAGAACTTCCTCTCCTTCCTTTCCCTTAAAATACCATCCACATAGCATCCCCAAAGATGGTTTCTTTTATACACACTTGAAAATTTGCCAACACCTGACAGGGATACAAAAAAAAAAAAGTTACCAAAATGTTTCTTTATTTGCTAGTTCTTCTTTTGGCTGATCATTATAATAGCTTTTTCGATAAGTACTTAAACTTTTATGCGCAGAATTCACAAACGGATATCTGCTCGGTGGATAAATCCGCCCGTGTATTCATGCGACCAATGGACAGATTGGCTTGGTACGTCAGTTTGCTGTCCGTCTGTCCGTCATGAGCCAATCCAAGTGTAAATGTACGTAACAGATCGACTCACCGAGCATGACCTCATTCAGTTGTTATACTCATAGTCAGTTGTCGTAGAGAGTGGTTGTGTTTTCAAAAAAATTCCCCAGTTCAGATCATAATTTTCCTAGATTTCAGAATGAGTTCATATAGGTACTAAATTTCCCCTGAATATTAAATATAAATAACCCACATCTCCGGATGTGGGTTACTTCTATCTATCTATATTATGTAGAACACTGTCTGTGGTGGCGTAACTTTGTTATTTTTAATACAAATCTACAGTTTTATTCCGAGATTGACGAAATCTTCAAAATAAAAGGAAGGTGACTACCTACATGAGCTTTCGAAAAATCACCCTATCCCCTTTTCGGTTCCATGTCTAATCGGATTATGAGATCTCAGAATTATTATAAAGATTATGAGAATTTATTCAGACACGATACTTCCTCACATGATAATTCATCACATCATAACTCACATTAACCTTACCTAACCTAACCTAAGGTTAAAAATCACAATTATCAGTTTTAGACGCTTCGAGACATGATGAATTATCATGTGAGGAATTAACATCCGATGAAAAGTTTGTACTCAATATTCATACAATTAAAAAGTTTCCACTAAGTAGACCGGTCACTCTTCATTATGTTCTACATTTTTAATGAATACAAAAATAGTATTTAGGAATACTATACAAAGACCAATTTTCCTTCAGAGAAAGTCTCATTTTTGTCAACCTTAAAACTGTCAAATATTCCATAGAACAATGCTAGACGTCAATAGTTTATTGAGTTTATCTATGAAAACGTTTCACAAACAAACATAACCATAAATGAACCAATCTATAGATTGATAACTTCCCGCTTTTTGTATAGAGACACTTTCGACGCTATTTAACCATAGACTTGGCAATAATTTGATACTTTTTTTTTGCCCTATAGTTATGACGTCACACACACCATCGACAAGGATAGAGGAAAACCCAAAAAAGGGTGTGACCATAGACAATATAGTTCTCTTTCGGTATCTACGCAATTCACCAGCCTAAAATATTTTTTTTTTTAAATGTGGAAACATCAAAATGCTCCCTCAGAACAAAAATGAAAACTCACAGTTATATGTTTTAGTATTTTATTATAAACAGGTAGAAACACAAAATACAAGAATGACTAACAAACCATCACGCCATTTCCGCAGGGGTAGGTAGTAGAAAACAACCCAGTTTTGGAACACATTCTTTGTCTAATTTACATTCATACATCGTCTCATACATACTCTTCGTAAACGTACTGAGAATGATTTGTTCTTGTCGCGTCCAGTCCATGGAGTACTCTTCCTTGGTTCTCCTGTGCAGGCCCCAATCTCTTGACACAACACCACAACGTTACTGTCCTGCATACCTACAACAATCATGTCATCACTAAATTGCTAAATTATTGCTTTTAGATGTGCATCAATGAGCATCATGAAACACATCTGACATATCAAAACAAAGTAAGATAAATAAGTGAAAACAGGATTAAACTGTGCAAATGAATGTATCTTCGACATTATGAAATGGCTGTAATTATTCACATTATGATAAAAATTTGATATTTCATGCCTCCTCAACTAGAAAAATAACAGTACGAAATGAGCTTAGAATTTCATATAAATAATCAATATTATTTGTACCTGCACTTTGGTCAATAAATCCTGTTTTCACGAGGATGGTGTGTCTGATTTTAGGAAGTCTGGTGGACAGTGCATTACTTTCCAACACGCATTTTGCACTCGATCTCGAAATGAGCCATTTCATGTAGTATTAGCCTCAAATACATGCAAAATGTTCTCAAAATCGGGTAATCAATATATTCAAGTGTGCAAACTTCACACGGCACTGATATTTATTAATTTATATAAGTATTTTCACATTTGCGTCGAACGTATTGGTGTGAATGTGCGTTGCAAGCGTCCATTTTGATATTATTATAGCGCTCAGTTGTCAAGAGTTTTTCCCATAGAAATTCAAAAATTTCCTATTGGTCCATATAGTAGCGATGGGAATGATCGAAACTTTAATATAATCGATTTTTTTAATCGAGACATCACAATAATCGAATGATTAATCGATTTTTTGCTCGGAGTTCGGGAGCAATAGCTACGGTCAGGGGCAGGATTTTTGTCTGTGACAGGGGGGGGGGGGGGGGGTAGGAAGCCGAAAATTATTATGGTGCATCATGTATGGCAACGCTTATTGTTTGTTGTAATTTTATTTGTTGTTTTTTGGTATGCATTTCACAACATAACAATTATTGTTAAGCTACTTAGTTTAGCCCATTGGTAAAAATTTCCATTAAAAATATTTATGTATGTTTAATAATATGAAAATAATTATAATTATATGACATTTTTGATCAAAAACAATCTCTAAATAACATGTTTAAATAACGCAACATTAGTAAGTAAGTACTGCAACAATATTTCAATCACCGTTTTTATTTCCTGGCAATGGCAAATTGGCAAATTCCTTTTTGTTTGATGGCAACATTAGTGTTATTCCATTTTCCACGAATTTCAAATATGAGGGCATCTCACAACAATAAAATTACTAATAAGATATTTAGTTTAGCCGGTTGGTACAAATTCCCATTAATAATATTGACAGTGTGTCTGTGTTTAATACGAAGATAATAATTTTATGTCGTTTTTGTTAAAAAATAACCTCTAAATAACATGTAGGTTATGGAAACCTTTTCGTATGCAATTATTTGTATTTATATTTTTATATTTGTAGTTTATCATTAAATAAAGTTTTCTTACTATAGAAATCGTTTCATTTTTATTACAAACTAAGAAACACCTGTTAATTTCAAATAAATTAAATATATTTGGTCATATAAAGCAGATATGAAAACATATTACCTACTTGCTGATTTTAGTAGAGTATTATTTACTGCCCTGAAGAAACTACGGTTTTAGCGAAACCCGGTCGGCATTAAATATAAAAATGGTATATACTAAGTTATTGTTTTATTTTAAATTAAATATACAATACCCAAATAGATGATACATAACCTCATAATAAACATTTTTAAATTGTTGAAAGCTATCACCATCGCAATCTTTTACGTATAAACTATACTGAAAACGTAAATCGTTACCTAAAAGTATTCATTCATAATTTAAAATTCACACAACAGGTTGATTATAACATGTACCTATAAAATATTTCGTTTGACAAGCAAAATCACTTTCGATGACGTTTCAAGACTATGCATTCGAATTCTGACATCGAGAAGCGAGAATCGATTCCAAGTTCGATGACGTTTAAAACCGATTGTCTCGGACTGTGCATTCGAAAGAATTTTGACATCGAGAAGCGAGAATCGATTCCAAGTTCGATGACGTTTCAAACCGATTCTCTCGGACTGTGCATTCGAATTAGCGATGGGCACAATCGATGAATAATCGATTATTTACTCGATCTTTTTTACCATCGAATGATTTCGATTCATTTCCATAGAAAAATCGATTCTCGCTTCTCGATGTCAAATTCATTCGAATGCACAGTCCGAGAGAATCGGTTTGAAACGTCATCGAACTTGGAATCGATTCTCGCTTCTCGATGTCAAAATTCTTTCGAATGCACGGCCGAGACAATCGGTTTGAAACGTCATCGAACTTGAAATCGATTCTCGCTTCTCGATGTCAGAATCCATTCGAATGCACAGTCCGAGACAATCGGTTTTAAACGTCATCGAACTTGGAATCGATTCTCGCTTCTCGATGTCAGAATTCGAATGCATAGTCTTGAAACGTCATCGAAAGTGATTTTGCTTGTCAAACGAAATATTTTATAGGTACATGTTATAATCAACCTGATGTGTGAATTTTAAATTATGAATGAATACTTTTAGGTAACGATTTACGTTTTCACTATAGTTTATACGTAAAAGATTGCGATGGTGATAGCTTTCAACAATTTAAAAATGTTTAGTATGAGGTTATGTATCATCTATTTGGGTATTGTATATTTAATTTAAAATAAAACAATAACTTAGTATATACCATTTTTATATTTAATGCCGACGTTTCGCTAAAACCGTAGTTTCTTCAGGGCAGTAAATAATACTCTACTAAAATCAGCAAGTAGGTAATATGTTTTCATATCTGCTTTATATGACCAAATATATTTAATTTATTTGAAATTAACAGGTGTTTCTTAGTTTGTAATAAAAATGAAACGATTTCTATAGTAAGAAAACTTTATTTAATGATAAACTACAAATATAAAAATATAAATACAAATAATTGCATACGAAAAGGTGTCCATAACCTACATGTTATTTAGAGGTTATTTTTTTAACAAAAACGACATAAAATTATTATCTTCGTATTAAACACAGACACACTGTCAATATTATTAATGGGAATTTGTACCAACCGGCTAAACTAAATATCTTATTAGTAATTTTATTGTTGTGAGATGCCCACATATTTGAAATTCGTGGAAAATGGAATAACACTAATGTTGCCATCAAACAAAAAGGAATTTGCCAATTTGCCATTGCCAGGAAATAAAAACGGTGATTGAATTATTGTTGCAGTACTTACTTACTAATGTTGCGTTATTTAAACATATTATTTAGAGATTGTTTTTGAACAAAAATGTCATATAATTATAATTATTTTCATATTATTAAACATACATAAATATTTTTAATGGAAATTTTTACCAATGGGCTAAACTAAGTAGCTTAACAATAATTGTTATGTTGTGAAATGCATACCAAAAAACAACAAATAAAATTACAACAAACAATAAGCGTTGCCATACATGATGCACCATAATAATTTTCGACTTCCTACCACCCCCCCCCCCCCCCCCCCCCCCCGTCACAGACAAAAAACCTGCCCCTGACCGTAGCTATTGCTCCCGAACTCCGAGCAAAAAATCGATTAATCATTCGATTATTGTGATGTCTCGATTAAAAAAAATCGATTATATAAAAGTTTCGATCATTCCCATCGCTAATTCGAATGAATTTGACATCGAGAAGCGAGAATCGATTTTTCTATGGAAATGAATCGAAATCATTCGATGGTAAAAAAGATCGAGTAAATAATCGATTATTCATCGATTGTGCCCATCGCTACCATATAGGTATTACGTCACACAGTCATGGATATTTCGCATCTTCGTTACGGTTGAAGTTTTGGATCGGAGTTATACCCCCCTGAACATAACCTACAAAATATGACATTTGGATTTGGGATTGGTTTATTTATGCATTTGTATAAATAAATGAGCGCAAGTTATTTGATAAAAATCTTTGCATATTGACATATTTATAAAAGCTATTTTCAAAATGATCGTCCGGCCAGGAGATGTTGTATTGCCGGGTGATATAGTGTCTGAAATTAGCAGTTTATCTTCAAAAATCAAAATTATTCTCGGGCCGGGCTTGAAGCGGGATTCTGACAAAGTATTCACGTGCAAAGCTGGAGTTCTTCAGAAAAGAGAACCCAACACTTTCTGGGTGGATAATCACCAGAAGAGATACGTTCCAGCCCGCGGAGAGAATGTGGTTGGAGTAGTTGTGCAAAAGTCAGGGGATATATTCAAGGTGGATATTGGTGCTAGTGAACCTGCTTCTCTGTCTTACTTGGCTTTTGAAAATGCAACGAAGAAGAATAGACCCGATGTACAAATTGGTGATGCCATTTTTGCCAAACTTATGGTGGCAAATAAAGATATGGAACCAGAGGTGGTTTGTATAGATTCACACGGAAAGAAAGGAAAACTCGGAGTTCTCAGCAACGGGTTTGTCTTCACTTGTAGTCTTAATCTTGTAAGGAAAATACTCAACAAGAAATGTCCCCTTCTGACTCTCTTGGCTAGAGAAATACCGTTTGAAGTGGCCGTTGGGATGAATGGAAAGGTTTGGATCAATGCTCGCAACACAAGAGAAACAATTGCCATCGGTAATGCAATTCTCGCTACTGAATTTGTGACTGATGAAGAGATAAAGAAAATGTGCAATAATGTTGCAGGACTTTTGGCTGGCTTCTTTTAAATCCACACAAACATTTTAAATTAAGTATATTTTTATATAATAAAAAAATTGTGTAATTGATTCATTGTCGCTTATCTTTTTCTGTTGATCCCCAATTCCCATATTCGGCCATCATGTTTTTAAAGCTTTACATGTTTGAAGGCTGTGAGTTTGCTGGGCCACTGGTTTAGTGCTAAAACTACGAAACTGAAAACCCTACAATTAACTTGTTTTTTCTTTCCACTTTAAGAATTCTACAAAGCGTCTATATATCGAGCCATGATCGCCAAAAGATCGTAAGCGACTGTTTTTCTCAAATAATTTTTTACCGAATGCGCCATAAACGGCTAGACTATTCTCGCTTTATCCGCCTCAATATTCGAGAATGCCAAAAATCACGCCTCAAATGGATTTGGTGGCCGTTGACTTTTTATCGTATATTACTGTTCTCAAATTTTATTTCAGGCAAAACATCGTAAGAATCTCTCAAATTATCGTAAATGACTATAGTGTCGCTTACGGTACACAGTAAACCGTTAGGTATCACTGGTGGAGCCGGGGGGGATTCCATCTTCCTAAGAAAGATAAGTGTAATTACAAAAAATAAATAGTCATATTTTTTTATGCGAAAAAAAAAATTACTGTAGAGGTGCAATGAAAACTGTCAATCACAGCAATCACACAGCTCATAAAGAAAAATGCAGGTAAAACTTTTTGCTGACCAACCCTGAGCTGCGATCTGCAGATGGTGCGCAAGCATACTTTTTAATTGCTTGCATAGCCTAGAAAAATAAAATAATTTCAACAATATAGTAATGTATTTAATAATAGCGATAGATGTGCCTGTCAAAACCGAAACAGAGGTGTGTTCCCCATCATATCATATTTTATGAAAACTGTCACATTTGCACAAGCTATCGTTTTTACTGCCTGGCCATACAATAATGCCCATTGATTTTATACATTTTTTTATATGAATACTGCATAAGAGTCCTGCTCCCGTCTGAAGCCAGTGAGACTATGGCATCCCCAAGTGGGGTATGTTGTGAGGCTGAAGGTAGTGGGGAGGAAAAGGAGATGGGGGAGAGGAAGGTGGGGAAGTACCTGGCTGATCAGATCTGGTCACCAAACACGGCTAAAGCCATTTCAAGCAATGATTCAAACAACAATTCTGAATGGTGGTCTTATACCAGGATGATATTGAGAGTATCTTCCACTCTGGAACGTGATGCAAAAATACTATACATTTTTTTTTGATTAATTAACTGTGAAATAACACAAATTAATGAAATAAAATTTATTTGCGCACGCCGAGTTTGAACCCGCAACTTTCGGATTGGGAGTTGGGAGCCTTATCATTCGACCACGGAGGCCGTCAATTTGAAAGTTTTGTAACTCGACGAGTGATTTGAGCACTTTCAGAATGGCTCACAACGATTGTAAATGCGAGAACCAATCCTGAAAATTATCAAACACTAATAAATACAAGTTTCGTGATTGGAAATCATTCTCAGAGTCTTATCTGCCAGTAGAATATAAAATTAAATTTAATGAACTTAAAAATGCCTTCTTTAAACAGGTCTGCCCTAATATCGATCTCAAATGCGGATTTATCAAGGTAGATGGTATCTATAGGGATCTCGCCAAAATTTTTCAGCTATCGGTCAGTAAGACCGTACACAGGACAACCGCAAGTGCCAAAATATAATGAACTGAAAAACGAAAGAAATGAAATTTCGCTAGGAATTGTTGACACTCCCATTTGATTACCATAAAATTTTATGTCGTTTGATACATCGATGTTCGTTTGTTATCCTTCATTTTATAAACGAGGCTTTGACACATAAACTCACTTCAATAATCATTACTGAAATTATCTTTTATAATAATTAAAATGCAAAAGTTTTTATTAAAAAAATTTGATTTTTTTACTACCGACTGTTTTTATGTTTGTGCTGAAGATCGAATAATAATAAAGAATGTGGAGAGCGGACAACTCAGAATCATGCAACTTCAACTCCTCCTTTAAAAAGTTATTAAAAGTGATGAAAAAATAATTGATTAAATGTTAGGTTTATGGGCTATTTTTCAATTTTTTTTCATCACTTATGATTTTAGGGGCGATGAAGTTGCATGATTCTGAGTTGTCATGGAACCAATAAATGTGGGTAGATGTATACTTCCAGAATTTTACTGTAAGCAAAACATGAACCTACTAATTGTTATGAAAAAAACATTTAATTGTTTTTAAAAGTAAGCCGTTTGTATGATATGCAAAACATTGTAAGCGACAAAGATTAGCAAAAACATGCCGGGCAAAACAACGTAACCGCCATTTATCCCCAAAGCAGCCAATTTAACTATTTCTATAATGTAAGACGGAAGGTATCAATAAAACAAACATTATCTAAAAAGATGGATACCGTAAGTGCATTACTTAAAAAATGAGATGGAAAAAATGTTTCCTGTAAAATTCTGTTTTTGTCGATTATGATCTTTTGGCAATCATGGCTCGATATATTACAACGTCATTAACCGTATTCATATCAATCAAAAAGATCATTTGAGCTATTCTGGGGAAATATTATGGTAGACTATACTCTATTTTTTCAAATATATGAACGAATTATCTGGTAAGACGGTATTTATGCAAAATTTATATTACGAATTTTTATAGTTTCTTTTTGATTTATTTTTGACTGGGGATTCCAATTTTGCTCTTCTTAAATATACCGGGTCTTTTATTAAGCGCTTCCTATCTTTAAATTTAAATGAAACAAAGTGTGTGTGAGATATGATCAAAAAAAATTATACGTTTGAAAGACCTATCGTTGCCGTTATGTATGGAATATAACATCGATTAAATGTACGCCGCGGCTTCTCTGGGTGGCGTGCATCCGAAATGTCCAATTTTCCTTGATTCTGGCACATAAATCAAGCTGAATTTGACCGATGGCATGGATTATTTTGGCTTTGAGGGCTGCTGTAGTTTGTGGCTTACTCGCGTAGACCTGTCTAACGGGGTCAAATCGCACAATCTCGGTGGCCAGTTCACATCACCTCTCGGTAGGACTCCTATGACGACCGTAAAGCACGCGAAACGTTGCCCGAACAGAACACCCAATTTGATAAAACTATTTTATTATTTGCACGTGTTGTTGAGCGCTATACCTGTCCATGGTGATTTGGCAAAACAGACTGAATAAATGACAGCCAATTTGACAGATGTCGCTTCAACAATACGGTTGCTATCAACTGTCAAAGTTTGGAAGACCCTGTAGTTACTTACTTAGATATACTAATAACCTCTAGAGAGATGGGTGAAGCGGGAAGAGACTGAGGGAGGATTCTGGAAACATGGCAGGGGGGCCCTTCAATGTTTTCTGGATCAAGCATCCACTTTAGAAGTACCTACATCATCTTCAGATAACACGGTTATTTGTAAGATAGCCTTACGGATCAGTTGCCATTTTCCTGATGTTTTACAATACATACATATATTATAATTGAGCAATGTTAAATAAATAAAACAAAATTGATTTCAAATTAATTATATTTCAATGTCGGGAGTAGTTCACATTTTGAGGTAAAAGTTTCATTTGGAAGGTCCAGAAATACAGGCGTCTCTTTAGCTTCACCCTATGTACAACATCGGACTTCTAATAATTCTGGACACGTTATCTGTCTTTAAGTGAAACAAAAATGATGAAATGTAATATTTAATTAAGTACACATCATGTGGCCGCGCAGCCATATTACTACCATTCAACGTGGCCAAGGTTCCAATGATACAAATCCAGGTTTGGTGCCCTAATAATAAGCCATAATCGCATTAGATTATTTAATAACGGGCTGCAGACTTACCTGACAAAAGTTAACTTGGAAGGTAATAAATAATATAATATACCGATAATCGTAATGGAATTCAAGAAATATGATTTTAATCTAACCGAGGAAGCTTTTGCTTTTCTAATAATCACAGTATTTGTTTTGTATGATACTTATTTCTTGTTACGGAAGAATGGTGGATTGTTATGTGCAATTGTACTAAAATGTATTCTTATTGAATTTATTAAGCGCTACATGCTTATGACCAGCATAAAATGTTATATTTACGGGTAATTTCTATGAGAGTCAAAGGTATTTTGAAAACAGTTTATAAAACAACAAGACATTAATTATTTGAACTATGAAATAGCCGCGTCGCTAAGGCAGCGGTTTAAGTCGTTTATTCAGAGTAAACAATTATAATTGGTTCCTACTCGTAATAATAATAAATATAATCTGTCTCAATAGATGAACACAAGATAACAATTTGTACTAGGATAATAATGAAACTATGTAGTTCCCAATGAGGGCCATGAAAGGCGGGAAGCATTGAGGCGGTTGAATGATGAAAAAGTTACTTAATATGTACATTTTTACAGAACCTTCTAGTTACAATAGGTAATAGAAAATTCCT
Organism: Limnephilus auricula; assembly: GCA_951813805.1. NCBI lineage: Eukaryota > Metazoa > Arthropoda > Insecta > Trichoptera > Limnephilidae > Limnephilus > Limnephilus auricula. The sequence continues at coordinate 31,616,049 of OX638398.1, read as the reverse complement.
TTAATTATCAATGCTACAATAATTAGAACACGGATAGATTGACTATGTCGTGGTAGTTCACAACGAGATGGAGATGAGGTGTCGAGATGTCAGACTCGTCCCGCTGTTTACCATAATTGTTTTATAACATAACTTAAATAATAATAATAAATATAGTAGCATCACAGCGAACTTTAAATACGTTAATTTATTAGACAAGTTGCGTCGAAAGCTCTACTTAACTAAATCTCACTGTATTCAATAGTACCTGTACACGTACAAGTACTATACCTACATTCCTCACCACTCACCGGCAGAACTATTCACTATCATTCTTTCACGTGTTGAAGTGTTCAAGCAGAACTAGCGGAGCCGGTACGAGACTTTATGGCGGCGTCGAGAGGATGGACTACAAGAAGAGAAGGGGAAGCGCTCGTAGGCAGCCTGCGACTGTTTAAGGGTGGCTTGAATCTATCCTTACAGTAAACCAATTGACATCGTTCTCAATCTGCCTATTGTTATAACCTTATAAAGGGACCCGCACGCACTCTGCAAACATCCCGTCCGATAACAATAATAATAATTAATTATAACCTAACATGATAATACAATATTCTACCGCCATAAAACATAACAATATCATCACCGTCAATGACCAGACTTGTTGTCTTTATACAAACTTAACTTATATACAGGGTGTCCGGGGGTAAAGTTCATTAACTTCAAGAGGTGATTCTACATGATGGTAGGAGTAAAAAAGATTAACAACTTTTTTCGAAATTCCAACTTTTTTTCCCATACAAAAAGACATACCTATTAAAAATCCTCAGTGTAAGGTACTTACCCGATAAATTTGCTGTGAGTTAGCCGGGCGCGTTGTGGCGACGTTGGTTTTGATTGACGAGTATCGTAACAGCGGAAAATACCTAATAGCGCAGGGCCACACATGCCATACTAATTTTATCTTTTTACCAAAAAAGTACCCCTAAAAGTTGGAATTTCAAAAAAAAGTTATTTTTCTTTTTTACTTACACTATCATGTAGAATCACCTCGTGAAGTTAATGCACTTTACCCCATTGACACCCTGTATAGATAGGGAGAGTTTCTCCGTCCCAGAGAGGGGGGGGGGGTTATATCTTTGGTAGCTAGTAGCTGGGGGGCAGGCTGGAGCCGGGGGGGGCGCTGAGACGGAGAAGCGTGAACTAGAAGACAGACTCGGCAGAACGTGACAGGTGCACGGGGTGCGAGGGCGAGCGAGCCAGACGCTTGCGGGGCAACTTCTCCAGGGTGCTCAGGAGGCGCGCAAAGTCCGGTCGCTCCGACACCCGGTATGACCAGCACAGCATCAGGATATCCTGCAATACATAATATTATACATCTTGGAATAAAAGAAAGAAAAAAAAAAATCATAAATTCTACCAGCCTACAATTTCATTTTATGGAACTACGTATTATAATTTTATTTTATTTTTATTTTATTTATTTGCGTTATAAACAGTCTATACATTTATATATGACAGTGAATAATATGTTTATGTCATTGACCAATAAAATAACGACATTTAAATAATAACTTAAATAATCACTAAAGGATAAGCGTTTTGTGGGCATGTCATGCAAAACGACCATTGAAGATTGATTTTTAAAGCCCTGTTCAGACACAGCTATAAACTATAAAAGATCATAGCACGCCAAATATCGCTCTCCATACAATCCCTTCAGACCGTTCACACCTAAGCGCTTTATGCGCAGATCAACCATAGATAATGCACATCTTACGCCGTAACCGCTCCTTAGCCCCCCTCTCCCGCCGAGAATAGGAGAGGGGGTCATTTTTATTGAAAAGCGCGAATGTTAGCTTTCAAAATTCTCAGATCTAGTACAAAATCTACAAAGAAATGGTATCTCGTGGCAGTTATCTGACCCCCTCTCCTAACATAGGAAGAAATATTTGATAGCGTTGTGTGAACGGTACAAAATATAAGGGCTCGCGGTTCAACAGATATCTGCTCGCGGTTTATAGCTGTGTCTGAACAGGCTTTAAAACTTTGTGATATTTAACAATGTTATATTTGGCCAATGAATGTAATTTGAACAAGCTAGAAGTTATACAGAACAGAACTATGAGATATATACTGGGGAAAGGCAAGTACGCAAGGGTTAATCAATTGAGAGCGGAACTAAATTGGATTCCATTAAAAAAAAGAGATTGCTATTGAGTGTTAATTTCTGTGTACAAAGTTATAAAAAAACCAACTGCCAAAATACTTTAGGGATGAAATTGTTTTTAATAGAGATATATACCTACATAATTACGAAACCAGAAATATAAATAATATTATATTGCATATGAGAAAATCGGAGTCACAAAACTGCCTAATGTATAGAGGACTAAAGATGTATGAGGAAATACCTGAAATTCTGAAGAATGAATGTATTTAAAAAGAGATGTTATGCTTACGGTAAAAATATAATTTTACGAATTTTCATAAAATGATTATAATACCTTCTTTGGTGAAAAAAACCATAAAGTGCTTATAGTGATGTATTTTTGGATTATGCCGTGATCAGGGCAGATGATGATGGACACTGTAACACTCTCCGAAACATTGGCTAAAGAAGGAGGTAGCGCAACACGGCAAAATAACCCAAAAATGAATCAATATATTACTTTTGGCCGTGAACATCTAAAATCAAAACCATATAAGTTCTGTACATGGTACAAAGAGTAAGTTTGTTCCCCTGACTATAGATTTTTTTGAGTTCTAAGAAAGAAAAAAAAAGAAACATATATTCCAATGACTGCTTAATAATATAAAATGAATAAAGTGTGTTATTACTGTACCTTAACATCCCTGGAGGCCTGGAGGTTGGCCAGCGTCTGCTTGACCCCCTTGCCCACTTGCCAGATGACCGCCTCGGGGGGCTGCCCCTTGAACGGCCACTCCCCGCAGAGTAGCTCGTACCATACAGTCCTACAAACACACAAACCATATTATCAATATGTTGCGTGCATCTGCCTAAATTACTTTTCGTGAAAGTTTCTTATTTATTTTAAATAAAAAGTTGTAGAAACTAAAATAATCAAGTCTTGGATAGTTACCAGTAGAAAAAAATAGTAAAAATGAAGAATTGTTTTAGTACCTACCCAACTAACATGATGTAATGTTACTTGTTCCAAATTTGAATATTATAATATGTAAATATTTTCAAAAATGACATTACATAATAGGTTACTTTTACTGCTAGTACTCATAATTTCCGTACTTCACACATACTTTAAGTTTTATCAATTTTGCCATGTTTATTGATTAGAAACCGGTTTTTGTTGCAGTTTTACAAAGTTTTATTACAAATGCATGTGTTTTATATAAATCAAATAAGTATATTTTACACATTCGCAATCATTTTGTAATAAAAATAATAATTAATAATGATGTGGGCCACAAAAGGTGCTATACTCGTGATGAAGGCCACATTTTACAGTGTTATAATATAAAAATGTTTGTGTTGGTCAGGTTTGGTTATAGCGGTCAGATAATATAGTTTAATCCGTCAGTTCTATTTGTTCATTTTTGGAGTAACTCATATAGGTCTCATAGAAATCGTTGTGTCTCCCTTACTATCATGGCTAGAAATATGATGTAAATGGTGTTAGAAAGATAAAATACCACACTTTATATTCAAACCTAAAAGTTAACTGCAGAATAATTAAAATGTACACTTTCATTAATCCAAAGTTTCCCACCGCAATTTGAAAAATAAAATAAAAAGTGAGAATTTTTTAATAATTATTTTTACATGAAACGACAAAAAAGTGAGTTGACGATAACGTTTGTAATACATTTGCCTAACAAATTATGTACGCGTTTTTTATATTTTTTCAACATCAGTAATTTTAGTTTGAAAAAACGAAAGGTGATCCATTTTTAATACTTTTTTATGTTTGCATGCAAAAATTTTATATTTTAAAAATTATGTTTATTTTGAATTATAAAATTTTAAACCATATTTCCTCACCTTTTCAAAACAGTTTATAGTTTTCGAACACATTCAAAAATATTCTATTTGGATTTTATTGCATAATGGAAATATTTTGACCCTCTGATAAAATACAGACGAGGCCGTTACATAGTTATACAGTTATTATAATGTATGCTCATTTGGATTTCATGTCCAGCCTTTGTGGGTTAAACTAATCATAACTAAGTAATTCATGTTAAATATCATTCAATCAATGTGAACTCACCCAAAGGCGTAGACGTCAGAGGCCTTGGAGAAGGGCAGGTCGTCAGCGTGGGGCGCCTGGCGCGGTCGCAATCCCCGCACAAGCTCGGGAGCGAGGTAGCACAGCCAGCCTGGTGGGATGCCCAGGGAGTCCCCGGCACTGTTGCCGAAGCACAGTTTGGTGACGCTGAAGAGCCCAAAGTCCGTGATGACCACCTTCCCGTTCTCCAGGAAGATGTTCTTACTCTTCAGGTCCTTGTGTACGATGCCTCGCGCGTGCAGGTAGCCCATGCCCTGCAAAATAAGCAAGTTACAATATTATGTTATGTTGCTGTCTTCACACCGGAGATATAAAACTTATAGACTGACACTGAAGGTATTGTGGTTTGCCTTAACCTCTTGAATGTCAGATGACAGTTAAGATGTTAATCAAAGCAAAGTCTGAAATGATATTGGCGCAAGCGATTCTGACCTTGTCCTTGTTCAGTTTCTTTATAAATAAGAGTTAAAATCGCATTTTATTTTTTAACCTGTCGCAGGCCGCAGACCCCCCGGCGGGTCCGGAATTTTGAAGCGATTTTGTCCCTTATGTATAAAAAAATTGTATGAAGAACAAGGTCAGAATCGCTTGGGCCATTCTTGTTGGATAGTCTAGCCACTCCGAATAATTCAAATTAATTCACAATGACACGCCGGGCATCAAAGATGGCGGACAAAATGGCTGCCGCTTGATAATATGAACGGAGTCGTATTCGATGTCTACATTTTTTCATTGTTTTTGATAAAAATTCATTATGGAGAGCAGAGATTTGAGTGATTATTAGGAAGTTCGTTTTATCTACATTATTTTGATGTAATTTTTGTAATATATCACAAAAGAAATGTTATAAAAATTGAGTTCGAAAGAAAGGTGAGAACTGTCAAATATTTTACGTCGTATTGAAAAAATATATTTTTTCTATGCTGGCTTTCAACAGGTTAAATATATATGTATATAAAGAAACTGTAGAGACAAACATTCTCAGGTTTTTTTTTTTTGTGTTTTTCTTTATTAATTTTAACATTTAATATTTATATGCAGTGTGGACACATGTACACTTAGTGCCAGCGAAAGAAAGCGGAAAGATATACTTTTTCAAATAAGAGTAGAAAATATAAAAACCGGAACAAACCAATTTGTAGGCTGGCAACACTAATTTTACTGTCAAAATGACAGTAAAATGACGATGTTTGTAGAATAAGTAACATTTTTTTAAATATAATATTTTCAGATTTTTATTAAATAACAATTTTAATGCGCTTTGTTTCAATATTTTCAAATACGGATTCATGTTTTATGTATGATTTTATTTTATTTACATAGATTTCCAATATTGTTAGCTATCATAGTTGTATTTTTTTTCGCAGTTAATTCAGAAAGTAGCATCAGGCGAATTGTCAAGGAGAGTGAAACAAATGGGGGTAAATTCGAAACTCCAGGCAAAATAAAAAAGGGTCGCAATTCGAAAGCTATGGATAGTTTTGACATCAGTGCTATTCGTCATAAGGTACATTTTTTTAGGGGGATGATCTAAAGCCCGTGCAACGCTGGGTACTTCAGCTAGTATTAAATAAATGTGAGCAAAATCTAAACTGCTATTTATTTTACTACAATATTTTTTTTTTTTATCGTGCACGGAGAAAAATGTTCTAAAATACAATCATTTTATTCGTAAAAATGGTTAAAAATGGGACCGAAGTTCTTACGAACAAATTAACAGGGTAACAATTATTATAAGCAAAAATTATTAGCCTGAAACACTCATCCATATTGAAAAATCTACCGAGAAAAGATTCATGTCGCCGACGGTACTCGAACCCACACCCCTTTAATTGCCGGTCAAGAGCTCTATCATTAGGGTAATTTTTTTTTTACACACCAGACTTTTAGGTCCGGGTTTAGTTTTTCCCATAGGAAAAACTATGAAATAAAATAAAAACTATAAACTACTTACCATTATTATTTTCAGGCTAATAATTATTGCTTATAATAATTGTTACCCTTTGTGCTATGAATAAAAAAAAACTTGTCTTAAACATTAGTTTATCAATTAAAATAATCAAAATTAACAGGGTTTCAATGTTTATTGGCGGGAACATGTAAGAATAATCGTTGTTTGTTTTTGGGGTGTTATGCCGTGTTGTGCTACCTCCTTCTTTAGCCGACGTTTCGGACAGCGTTGCAGTGTCCATCATCAGGGCAGATCCGGCAGATCCGTCCTGCCCTGATCGCCCTGATGATGGACACTGCAACGCTGTCCGAAACGTCGGCTAAAGAAGGAGGTAGCACAACACGGCATAACACCCCAAAAACAAACAACGAAAATGCTTTTGGCCGTGAAAATCTAAAAACGTATATGTAAGAATAATTTGATGGTATATGTAATTTCATACGTATACCAACAAATTATTCTTACATAAACATTGAAACACTGTTAATTTGTTCGTAAGAACTTCAGTCCCGTTTTTACTAATAAAATTATCGTATTTTAGAATAACATTTTTCTCGTGTGATAACACAAAATTGTAAGGGATAATATACTTATATGCAAATCTAATTTTGAGATAGTGTATCTATGTAATAAGATGATTGTATCTATATTGCAATGGAAAAAAATTTTTCCCATTTTATGAGTTATTGTTTTTTTACAAAATTGTAGGTTACACAGCTTTATATTTCCGTGTGCATAATTTTAGTATGGCCATTTAAAGAACAGTGGCGCCCTCCATGTTTTCTACTATTATTTGACAGACAATACCCTCAAAATATGGTGCTGGAGAAAATGTTCTGTAAATGCCGGAGAAACTTATGGTCGCTGGCGAAGTGGAAGGCAGGAGAGGCAGAGGAAAGTTACCAATGCGCTGAAGTAACCGTACAAGGAAAGTATACGTACATCAGTGTCCTCGACTCTCCACGCAGCACAGAACCACGTGGAGTGGAGCCACCTTGTCCACAATGGAAATTGGAATGGGGATCACGATCCTCGGCAATGAGGAAATAACTTAAGAAGAAGGACGACTTTGCTAGCAATAACCCACAAAGCCTGGATAGGATCCCAATGTTTTTGACCACAGCTACTAATCAGCCAATTTGATAGTTATACTATTTCAATGTTATTTACCACCAAAAACTTTGATGCTTTTGTAGTTTTTCATGTCTTGTTGACAAGGTTAAGGACCTTTTTTTATGTGTATAACGGATTAACAAATCCTATTACAATACACATGACATATACATAAATAAATGAAAATTTTACAATAATATATATTTTACAGTTTTTGTTTAAAATTATTCTTGAAACTTTCAAGGCTAGTGTTGAAGATGTCAAGAGACCTGTAGATATCATTTAAATATAGACCTGGAGATATCATTTACCTTCTAAACACGTACATAGTGTTTGGTTTTGAAATGAAAATATGCATGGTTTCTCACCACCTTGCTGGAAAAGCATTTGAATTTGGAATAATCACAAGAGAGAAATAGCAAAATCGAATGCATTTGTTTTGGAAGCACTGAAAACAAGAAATTTATCATATGTTTATTGTGTTCATAATCTCGTTTATGAAATAAAAAGAAGATTTTTGACAATATCAAAGTAAACAATATTATTTTATACTTATTTGTGTTGTTGTGAAGATAATTACATCGAGGTATCGCGGTGGAACTAAATAAATTATATTTACGATTGTGTTCCTAGAGGTAAGTGATTGGTTATCCTCCTTCCTTGCATCCCTAATTTTCCCAACACATATTATCACCCAATTCCAGCCAACACCATTTTGTTTAATTTCCATTCTTATTATTTACAGTCTATTTTCAGTGCATCTGAAGCTGAAATTTATAAACAGTTTAGTATTGAAGAGTGGTTGGTGTGGGTACCTGTGAGATCTGCTGCGCCACGATTGTGGTCTTGTTCATGTTGAACTTGTCCTTGCGCAGGTGTATGTGTGTATAGAGCGTCATGCCCTTGCACAGCGACGTGACGATGGCCAGGCGCGGCGGCTTCATGCACGCCCCCATGAACAGCACCAGATTCTCGTGCCGGGTCTTGCGGAATGTCGCCACCTGGGAACACAACATAATAATTTGAGTTCAGAGCAAAACTAAAGACTCACCTTTTCAAATTGTCATATCCGGAATAATGACCGCAGTTTTTTACTCAGTCCGTGGGATTAACTTAGATCGATTTATCTATCTCCTTGACTACCCAATTTTATTTTATAACAATTATTATGCGTAAACTTCTTTTTTGTAATATTTTTCATAACTTATCACAGCACGGGCAGTAATTTTTAGCATTTATATATTGTAAATGTAAGTATATGTAAATATAAGTAAGTATGTTATGTAGTCGTAAATATATCTAGTTTTTAAGATAGTTGTAAGTCATAATACGAGTAAATACCCACTCAGTTATAAAGATAAGTATAGTTTTACGTCACTACTGATAAGTCTTAATTGTAAGTCACAGTTATCAATTCTAGTTATAATGTAGATGTTAAATATATAAATAAAGTTGTAAATCGCCCTTGAGATTTTTTTACGAAAACGACACTATACAAATTATCCAAACATTATTTTCTTCAATCTTTACAAATTCATTTTGTGGCGTCATTTTTAATTAAATGAAAACAAATCACTCCGTATACAACCCTTATATATTCACAATTATCTACATGTTTCGAAACCAATAAGAAACCTTTGGTTTTGAAACATGTAGATAATTGTGATTATATAAGTGGTGTATACAAAGTGATTTGTTTTCATTTAGTAATTATTATTTATTATTAATAGCACTGAAGGTGTTATATAACTCAATACAATTTTGTGTAGATTGCGGTGCTTGTAAAATTATGAACAACTTCCTACTATCAATAAAGAAAACCCTGATACTAGGACGTAAAAGTATTGAGGGCAACGAGCGGGCTGACGGACTAGCAAGAAAGGGGGCAGAAGCACCACTTGTGGGATCCAAGCCGGCCGTAGGAGTGGAAGCTTGCCACACCAAACTACACATTGAGGAGGGTCAAGGAATGTGGAAGGAATGGGAGAGGGCACCCGGAACGAGGCAATCCAAAGTACTAAAGTACTCATAAACGGACCAGAGGTCGGCAGACTTTCAAGTTAGAATAGACAATTTGTCAAGGAAAAGTGTAACACATGCATCTGAGAGCCCACAAAAATTCTGTTTTACATTATCATTTTACGGGAGTGAGTTCTGTATAAAAGAAAGAGCTAGAATATCTGAAAAGATCTATCTGGCTGTAAATGATGATGAAATTGTAAATGTGAAGTGGATAAAGAGACTCCAATTAACATATGGTGCCGATGCCCCTCCCTGATGGCAACAAGGCTCAACTACCTGGGATGACACATTGTGGAACCGGAGATGAAACTAAATATCCAATGATAACCCGGCTTCATTTTTTCAAAGGAATGAGGTGAAATGGTAGATAGCACAAGGGCCCATGGCCTCAGTGCTCGCAGGAACTATCCGTAAACCGTAAATAATAATAATTCTAAATAAACTAAACTTGTAATAAACAACAACTTGTAAAACATATTGATAGGTCATCGGGTTTCAACCCCCATAGAGTCTTCGAGAGACTCCTTCCAGTTCCTTATGCTTTACGGATGCAGTGTTTAGCTCGCCGTGGAGGAGGAATGAGGATTTTTTTTCCACAGGAGGACCTAGGGAAAAAAAAATTCCTCAGGGCTTATGTCATTTTTGGGGATGCTGTGTGGGGGTCTTTTTAGGAAAAGGAAGGAAAGATAGTTCTGAGAAGGAAAAGGGTATAAGGGGTGGGTAAGAATCTGGGGTTCATCAATCCTCCCGGTGTGGTACAAGGCGATGGATCGAGAGAGTCCGGCTAGAGAGGTCTAGGTTAGGTCTCCCTCAACCAGTCTCTCCTGATCCGGCCTGCCATGCAGTAGGTGGATAAACGCATTCGCCGCCAAGACCTAGACAAACCTCAACCCATGAAACCGGGCACCTCTGCTATGACAGCAAATGTAGCGAACCACTTGGTGTGACTATGACAGAGGTTTTATTAATTTGGATGTCCTATTGTGTTTCAATGTAACAATGCATACCTCCAGCTTGAAGCTCTCGAGAGCTGCCTCGTCATCCAGGTTGTGCATGTTGAGCAGCTTGACAGCCACGTCGCCGTGCCAGCTGCCACGGTACACCGTCCCGAAGCGCCCAGTGCCCACGGTCTCGCCCACGGCCAGCTCGTCAAACGGTATGTCCCACTCCTTCATGGACAGCTGCAACAAGACACAGCCTCAATAGACAATACCCCTATTGTTACTACAATGCAACCAACTTATTATGTAGACAGATTCATTTTCGACGTATTCAATATTTATCACCATCCATATTGATGGATCACAATCCATTAATATGGATCAGAGTGCAACCCTATACATTCAATGTTTATTGTGATCTGTCAATATTTATCAAATATCGTGACATTTATTGAACGCGCCGGCTAGCATATTGATGGATCACAGATGTCTGTCTAGGTTCCTGAATTTCATATCGTGAACCCATGGATATTGATGCGCAAGCTACACATTCAATATTATTTGTGATCCGCCAATATTTAGCACGTTCCGTGGGCTCACGATACAGAATTCAAGAATCTAGACATCCGTGATCCATATGGTGATCCGTCAATATGCTAGCCTACACGTTCAATAAATATCACGATATTTGATAAATCTTGATGGATCACAATAAATATTGAATGTGTAGGATTCGCCTTAGAGCAAACATATATATACAACAATACAAATAAAAACATAAAAATGATGTAGAGACCATTTCAAATTATGTGGCAAGGGTATATTCAAATAAGATAGAATGATTCAAATAGATAGAATATCTGAGAATACCAAATACATGTTAGCACACTTCAGGCGGGCGAAAACAAGGAACCCGTTTGAGTAAATGGAATTTGTTTTAATGTGGATTAATGATTTTTTTTATGTGAGCGGGAAATTTTCACAATTAATTTTCAAAAGTTTCACTCAAGGCGATTTTTTATAATTCTCTAAAATAATAATTGAAAATTTGTACCAGCGCGCTTACGGCACAGGACAGGTTAAACATCTTATATTGTTCATTTGGAGGGTCAAACTGATTCATATATTCATTCTATTGAATCATAATATTAAAATATCGAAATTAGTTTAAATTCCTGCCACCTCAGAACAAGCTGTGTATATATTGTAATATTATCTTGGTTAATAAATAACAAAAATTAAAAAAAAAAAAAAAAAAAAAACAATTCATCAACATTACCATTTGCCAGCAACTTAGCAACATAACTTATTATAACACAAAATAAATAACTAGGATCAGGCTTACGCTGTTTTGGCGCGGCCACTTATTGGAATCGTTTCGGTTGAGCGCCCCGTCTCCGTCGGCCGAGTCTGCCCGTCCCCCGGGCGTGCGCTCTGAGTCCTCGGATGCGGAGCCGCTTAGGGACACGGTGGTCTTGTCTCCGTCCGGGCCCCCCGCCACGCCCCATTCCCCGCCGCTGCTGCCCGTCCACGGCTTCTTCACTTCTGGACAGGGGAGCAACACTGTTTGGGATTAGGTGGCAATTGTTAAATTGGCATGCTATTTAAAAGGAAAGACAAATTGACAATACCTAATGATAGTTAAAAAAAAATTATAAAGATAAAATAAGGATTAGGGAAAAGATATTGTGTAAGAAATATACAAGTGAAAAATATAAATGGAAAAAGCGACAGAGCTACTCTCTCAAAATTCCACAGCAAAAAACTATTTATATTTGACAGTTAAATTGAAGTTGCCATCCTACAAATTTTGTAGTTACATTTTTAATATTTTCTACTCCAAATTGACAAACTGTATGTAAATTTTTGAGCATCTTGCCTGGTAAAATGAAATTTCTGTTTTTGTTCCATCATTAGGAATCAAGGATTCTAGACTTATGTTTATGTGGCATTTTGTTTAGCATTAGAGCACGAGTTTTCAAGTAATATTGTATTTCAATTGGCATTATTATCGAGTTTCAACTAAGAACTATCATCAACATGAATAAAACAATAAAAAGTGGCACTAGGGGGGTAATATTTAACATTTTTCTATGTTGTTCGAAAGAAAGCAAAACCAAATTAATACAACGGACAGTTATAGGCGAACTTCTAAGATGGCTAGTATGTAGTGAAGTTTTATTTATTTATTTTTTAATTTTGTACACTTTGAAATGATAAAAATATTTTGTTGTTGAACTGTTGCTTGAAAACATGTGAAAATGACTTTTTATTTAAGGCTATGTTTACATTCTGTTTGACAGTTCTACGACACTATATATGTAGAATACTGTAAGTAACATTTAAAAAAAGAAAAAAAATTATTATAATTTTTTATTTTTTTATTTTAATAATAACAATTTTAACGCACCTTGTTTTAATATTTTCAAATACGGATACATGTTTTTTGTATGATTTTATTTTATTTACATAGATTTACAATATTGTTAGCTATCATTGTTGTATTATTTTTTCGCAGATATCTCAAAAAGTACTATCAGGCAAATTGTCAAGAAGAACGTAACAGGCAAAATAAGAAAGGGTCGCCCTCCGAAAGCTACAGATAGTTTTGACATCAGTCATATTCGTTAGTAGGTGCTTTTTTTTATGGGGATGATTTAAAGCCCAGGCAACGCTGGGTACTTCAGCTAGTATTAAATACATGTGAGCACTTTCTAAATTGCTTTAATTTTACTATAATATTGTTATTCTTAATTGTGTTAACACAAAATCGAAAAGGTATGATATACTTATATGCAATTCTAATTTTGAGATCATTGACAATGAAAAAAACATTTTTCGCCCTTTTATGTTTTTTTTTTTTTTTACAAAATTGTAGGTTACACAGCTTTACATTTCCACCATGTGTTATATTTTTAGTATTGTTATTTGAACAACATTAGCGCCCTGATATGTTTCTACTCTAAATTGAAAGAATGAAATAAAAATAAAAATAGTAATAATAAAAATAACAATGAAATAAAAATAATAACAAAAATAATTAGCTAAATATGCAAAATTACAAAAGTAAATGACAAGGATGTGTACAAATAGGTCCATAAACATTAAATTTATTATTGGCACCTGTGCTGATGAGACGCTGATTTGGTAGGTACAATATTGCATAAAGCGGGCGACATACGCGAAGCTCACATCAAAAGATACTGCGTTATAAAGTATTTTTTCTACCGACACTAAGATATAAAATATTTCTTCCTACGGCAGGAGAAGGGGTCGGTTAAAATCGGAAGCGGTCGAGAGAATATTATTTCTTTGTACTGGATATGTCAACTTGACAGCTCCGTGCACGCTCCATGTATTCAAAATGACCCCCTCTCCTGTTTACGGCGAAGGGGGAGTCGCATAACTTTTCTGATATCGCGATCGTAGCGGTCACGAAAAATAACGCCGATTAGCGAAGATTCAAACCGCGATCACAGCACATCGTCTTTTTACGTCTGGCGGGTCTCATGGGGTTGTATGGCGAGCGCTATTGTGTTATAAATATCTTTTTGATGTGAGCTGGGAGTCTGTCGCCCGCTTAAAGGTCTTTATCGTAATATCGGGTTGATTTGATTAATAGTTATTAACATTTTTAATGACCCACTTTTTTAAAGTTAAATTAAAAATGTTATTGTTGTTTCTTAATAATAATAACATTACAATTATATAGCGCAGTTTTGTGTGGTTTCACTTCAAGTGCGCTTCTTATTGTTTGATTAGGTCTAAAAGAGATGTCAGTGTTTCTATCCTACCTGGAAAATTGAATGTCTGTCGCGTGGCGGGCAAACAGGGCGGGGGTGGCGCAACGGCATTGTGTGGGGTGCGCGGGGTCTGCGGGGGCACGCCCGGCGCCCCACCCCCGAGTAGCGCTGGAGATGAGGGTGTGCTGCTGTTGCACGATGACGTGTTGGAGCTCGAGTCAGGACCGCCCTGCAAAAACTTGCGCCTGTTATTACCTATCCACTGTCAGGGGAACACGTATAGAATCCTAACCTAATTGTGATTAACTTTACTTGTTGAAAGCCAGCATACAAAAATTATTTTTATTCAATACGACGTAAAATATTTGACAGTTCTCACCTTTTTTACAAATTCAATTTTTATAACATTTCTTTTGTGATATAATATAAAAATTACATAAAAATAATGTAGATAAAACGAACTTCCTAATAAACACTCAAATCTAAGCTTTACACACAAACTCAACAGATTTACAATTAGCAAACTTAGAAATTTTAGAAATTAGAAAAAGTGTTAATAGTAAATTAATAAAATAAAAGTTGAAAAATTGTTTTTAAAGTTATTTTGTGGAAAGATTAATAAGAAGGAATCTTTGAGTCAACGTAGTGAGGCACTGTTTAATATATTTTTAATTTTTCTTAAAATCAATCCTCCTAAAATGCATGTCGTAAAAGATGCACATATTTTCCTAAAAATATTTGAATGATGCAGATCGAAAGAGAGAAAAAAAAACAAAGAAAAATGACACATATTTAACTCTTTTTCGTTGTTTGTTTTTGGGGTGTTATGCCGTGTTGTGCTACCTCCTTCTTTAGCCGACGTTTCGGACAGCGTTGCAGTGTCCATCATCAGGGCAGAACGTCGGCTAAAGAAGGAGGTAGCACAACACGGCATAACACCCCAAAAACAAACAACGAAAATGCTTTTGCCCGTGAAAATCTAAAAACGTATCTATATTTAACTCATTTTGGATTTATTGTCCTTTACAGCATTTCAAATTTTTGCTATCAATGTATTTGTATGCCCTAAACTAAACACTATTATTAAATTAACAGAAGAAATCAGAAGCATTAATGATTAAATTAAAAACTAATTAAAAACTAACGAACTCTTTCAAAAAAATATTTCAGAGAAATCATTATACCTATTTGGATTATTTTGATTTAAAATAAATTGGAATAGGAACTCACGAAATCTTTAGAAAAAGATCGTCCCATTTTAAGTACCCAATGTTGAACAAAATGTTAAAGGTAAACAGAATTGCAAGACGCATGATTTTATTTATATTTGTGATCCGCAAAGGCCTCAACTGCCGTGAATCATGGGGGAAAATGTTATTAGCCTAAAGAAAGACGGTTAGAAAATATCTAGCAATTGACACATTTAGATAGTGAGTACGTACCGGGAAGGAGGGCACGTTGGCATTGAGCTGGTGCGGGTGAGAGCGCATGCGAGTGCGGTGCCCCAGAGACAGCAGCCCCCCGGCCACGGGACCAGCATGCTGTGGACTGCGCCCCGCCGAAGGAGAGTTGTTGCTCAGGAAGCCACCACCTGAATAACAAATACATTACGTTAAGGTACATTCTCAACATTTATCACAACTCTAAAAATAAACCTAAAACATCTTTATCTACATCTTTAATCTTTGTAAATTTACTTTGTGGCGTCATTTTTAATTAAATGAAAACAAATCATTTCATATACACTACTATACAATACTATAATCATAATTATCTAGATGTTTCAAAACCAAAGGTTTCTTCATCAGGATATGATTAAAGTTTATTCCTTTGGTTTTTAACCATGTAGATAATTTTGATAATGTAAGTGGTGTATCCGAAATGATTTGTTTTCGTTAATTCAATAGATTACAATTCATTTCAGTCATTGGCATCCTCAAAACATATTTTAACAAGCCATGGCAGAATAATAATTATAAACAGTATTCTCTCACTAATCTGCCACACCAAAATCCAAGAAAGTTCCCAATTAGAGAAATCAGCAGATTAAATTGCATACGGTGACAGGACAACTCAACAATGTACAACTTCATCACTCCTTAGAAAAGTGTTTAAAAAAAATACACTTCAAATGGCTTTTCAAAGGGGTTTTGAAAAGCCACTTTGTTGAATTGTCATGGAACCGGTGCATACCTACATACAAATTGTGCTATAAATTAAAAATTTCAATCAAACTTTCGTAAAACATGATTTTTTTTTTTTACATTAGCTCTACAACGAAGTCCCTGGCCTACGTTATTTTAGTGAATGCTGTGTGGAGAGTTTTTTAATGGAAAGGAAGGAGAGGAAGTTTTGCAAAAGAAAAAGTTTTGCGGGGTAGGTAGGAATCTGGGAGTCAGTTTGTATAGGAATGACTGCAAGGCCATCAAGGAAAAACCTCACCCCCTGAACCCAGGCACCCTGCTAAGTTAGCAAACTTAGGGTGATCTATTGCAGAGGTATTGGTTATCCAAATGGTTCCCGGGGCGGCGGTAACCATACCAGAATATATAAGAAAATAAAGGAAGGGAAAGCAGCTTACCATCAGATTGCATCTTTCTTCTGAATTCGTCAACAAATTCTGGCGGCAGCCCACATGATGGTGGCACTTTGCTTTGGCAGTCTCTGTAAAACACAACACACAAGTTAGTAGACTGTTAGTTTTATGTACAAGAATGACGAAAGTTGTAACTAACTAACCATCACGCCGTTTCCACACAGGGGTAGGCAGAGAGGACGGACTGCCAAACAACTCGCTCTTGGCGCACACTCTTTGCCTCAATCACATTCATATATACTCTTCAATTGTTCTGACGCATGGCCCGACTCACGTATCTAATTCACTTGATCGTGCCATGTCTTACTCGGACATCCCCGACTTCTTCTACCATTCACATTTGCGTCATATATTCTCCTTTACACCCCTTTCTTCGTTCATTCGCTCTACATGCCCAAACCATCTGAGGGTCTGTTTATTAATGTTATTCATTAAGCTTACATCACCCTTGCATTCTTTGCAGATCTCCACGTTTCCCACACGATCATACATGGTTTTACCACACATACACCTCAGGGATCTCATTTCTACAGCATTCAATCTACTTTCATCCTTCTTCTGTTAGTACCACGCCTCGCTGCCACACATTAGGATGGGTACCAGCACTCCATTGTGGACTACTGGCTTCGCTTCTTTTGACAGTTTTTTGTTAGGGCCAATCGCATTCAGTCCTCCATTAATGTAGTTACCTGCATTACCCATCTTTCAATATCTATCTATCAGCCTTCTCATTTCTCGTAAACATACTTCCCAGATACACAAACTCAACCCCCTGCTCCAAGTATTCATTATTCACAACAATAGGGATGCTCGAAATTTACTAAGTTATAACAGCCATGTTGTTAAAGTGACATCTGTCAAATTTGTTGTCAATTGTTTAGTAATGTACGGCAAATCACCATGGAAGGTTATTATAGCATTAAACAACGTCTGCAATTATCATCAAATTTGTTGTCAATTGTTTAGTAATGTACAGCAAATCACCATGGAAGGTTATTATAGCATTGAACAACGTCTGCAATTATCATCAAATTTGTTGTCAATTGTTTAGTAATGTACGGCAAATCACCATGGAAGGTTATTATAGCATTGAACAACGTCTGCAATTATCATCAAATTTGTTGTCAATTGTTTAGTAATGTACGGCAAATCACCGTGGAAGGCTATTATAGCATTGAACAACGTCTGCAATTATCATCAAATTTGTTGTCAATTGTTTAGTAATGTACGGCAAATCACCATGGAAGGTTATTATAGCATTGAACAACGTCTGCAATTATCATCAAATTTGTTGTCAATTGTTTAGTAATGTACGGCAAATCACCATGGAAGGTTATTATAGCATTGAACAACGTCTGCAATTATCATCAAATTTGTTGTCAATTGTTTAGTAATGTACGGCAAATCACCATGGAAGGTTATTATAGCATTGAACAACGCCTGCAATTATCATCAAATTTGTTGTCAATTGTTTAGTAATGTACGGCAAATCACCGTGGAACGCTATTATAGCATTGAACAACGTCTGCAATTATCATCAAATTTGTTGTCAATTGTTTAGTAATGTACGGCAAATCACCATGGAAGGTTATAGCATTGAACAACGTCTGCAATTATCATCAAATTTGTGGTCAATTGTTTAGTAATGTACGCGCCAATCAAAACCAACGTTACCACAACGCGCCTGACTGACTCACAGCAAATTTATCGGGTAAGTTTGTACCTTACATTAAGGATTTTTAATAGGTAGGTCTTTTTGTATGGGGAAAAAAAGTTTCAAAAAAAGTTGTTAATCTTTTTTACTCCTACCATCATGAAGAATCACCATCCGAAGTTAATGCACTTTACCCATGGACACCCTGTATTTAAAAATTATCTATATATGTATTTCAAAGTTGTAACATTTGTAAATGTTAGAAATTATGCAAGAATTTTTGATTCTTGGTTGACTGAACGGTTTGAGAATATGTTTGAGGGATCTGGCTGCAAGGATGAAATGTTTTTTTTAATTATAAAGAGGGAAGAGATTGAGCACCTGTGACACTTGTACTTGCACTCCTTGCACTTGAGGCCGGCACCCAGGAACATCTGCTTGTCGCAGTAGTCGCAGGTGGCGATCATCTTGAAGGTCTTGGTGAAGCGGTGCTCGATGGTGTGGCCCATGCCGCGCGACACATTGGGCGTACGTGGTGAGCGCGGCACTATCAGGGTGCACGCTGCAACATATGTACATAAAATCAATATATGCCGTGTTTAAAAATCTTTAAAAAATGAGATCGGAAAAATGGTAGTTGCTTGACATTATTACGAAAATTTTAAAAGCAATCCTTAAAGACTTGGACAAGATGAATTCAAGACCATAAAATTGAAATATAATATACATATATACAGTACAGGTTGTTACAGGACGCACTTGACTTACTGACATTATTTGTAGTAAAAAATGTAAATGAAATTTTGGTCTCCAGTGACATTTTTCATGGTTTTTTACATGGTTTAAAACAAAAAAAATCCATAGGGTCGGGGAATGGGAATTGGGAGGTTACACGGCTCAGTGACCAGCGATGACATATGGAAGAAATATAATTTTTTGTTTGGTTTTGTAAAAAAAAAACATTGTAAAAAACAACAACAAAAAAATTACAGTAGACCAAAATTTTTTTATAAAAGCTGCTCTAGTCTAATCTAATAATTAAAGTGACTATTTTTTTTTTCCTCCAAACCGGGACACCGAAAAAAAAAGGTAGGTACTTAATAATAATAATGAATTTGGACAACTTATATAGCGCTATTTTCGGGAAAAATCGCCTTAAGAGCGCTGTACAAAAGAAACTACATACAATTCATCACGCAGCATCCAATTTCAATCGCATGGACGATTGGAATTCTAGACCCTTGTTCAATATTTAAAGAAATTTTTTTTCTAATAAATGAAATAAAGCAATATGTTACGGTAACAAATGTTTTTGACTAAATTTAGCATTGGATTTTATGAGTGAATTTACTTTACCATGTAGATGGCTAGATCATAACTTGTCTTGCAAGCTACCAAGCACTTGGATTATTGGAATAATATCACCTTAATCGCTTGGACACATAAGCGTGTTTTCACGATAATTTAACATAGGTAGACATAGGAATGACGTATGTCCCGTACCTGAGTTATTAATAAATTCGCGCTTTGTAATTTTAAAAATTCTACTGCGAGTTCTTTCTTTTCGAAAACAAGACAATTTGGCGTCCCGAAGCTGTGTTCGGGGACTCCGGGACAAGCTGCCTGAAAACGGGACTGTCCCGATGAAAACGGGACGTCTGGTCACATTATGTATAATCATCTCTCTCTGTTATGGTTTTATTGTAAAACGTGAAAAATTAAATTCTTTAGATAAATATTGTAAAACATTTAATTATTTGTGCCAGAGCTTCGCAAAATAAAATAAAACACGCTTTTTCTTGAATAAATCAAAACAGACGGCTGGTGTCAAACGGGAATTTAAACCTTATCGCCATTTACATAAGGGGTGCTAGCGGCCTGATTCTGAATTTTCAAAGACTCGGTGCATAGCCTTAAGCGGGTAAACCTTATATGTGGGATAAATTGGGCCATTCAGTCTTCAAGAGACCAAAAAAACCAAACTTCTCAAGCATAAAAACTTCTTGAGTGGGAACTTCTTAAGAGGGTTTCACTGTATTCCCACATTCATTGTTTTCCGCTTTCATCGTTTATTTCAATAGATCCCTTCAACAATGATAGATAGAGGTTTCACTGTACTCACACTTGGTGGTGTCCTCGGGAGTATCGCTGGCCGACTGCAGCACGTTACCAGTGGGCCGAGAAGGAGGTGATCTCACCGGAGAGCAGGGAGGCGGGGAGGTGCAGACCCCTTCGACGCTGCAAACAATCATAACCAAATATTATTGCCGTATAAGGTAACTATCATTTGTCTTAACTCTTCAAAAATTGGGCATATTTTGTCAGAAGGTAAAAATATTTCCGCTTTACAATAAAATCCAAATATGTAAATGGAATATTTGTGAACGTATCCAAAAACTATAAACTGCTTTTGAAAGGTGATGAAAAAAAAGCTTTCAAACATTATAATTCCAAATACACATGAAATTTTTAAAGCAAACATAAAATAGTTCTAAAAATGGTTCACTTTACGTTTTTTCTAACTAAAATTACTGATGACGGAAAAAAATAAAAACACACACATATTTTATTAGGCAAGTGTATTATAAACGTTATCGTCAACTCACTTTTTTGTGGTTTCATGTAAAAATAATTAATAAAAAATTCTGATTAATAATTAACAAAAAAAAAAAAATTATAGTTTCGTAATTTTTTTTTAAATTGTTGTTTGAAACTTTGGTTTTATAAAGGTTTATATTTGAATTATTTTGTGGTTAACTTCAAGATCTAAATAAAACGTGTGGTGTTTTGTCTTTCTAACACCATTTATATCATATTTCTAACCATAATAGTAAGGGAGACACAACAATTTCTGTGAGACCTGTACGAGTTGTTACGAAAAGCGAACAAATTAGCCTGAGGGGTTAAGGTTAGGTTAGGTTGAAGACGTGTGAAGCCATCCCTCCAATTGCAGTGCAAGGCGATGGGTCGAGAGCGTCCGGCCGGAGAGATCAAAAGGTCTTCCTCAACCAGTCTCTCCGATCCGGCCTGCCACGCAGATGGTCAGCAGACGCAATCGCCCCCAAGTCCCGGACAAACCTAACCCAATGAACCCGGGCACCCCTGCTAAGTCACCAAACGTAGCAAACCACTTGGGGTGACCTTCGGCAGAGGTGTTGGTCATCCAATAAATGGTTCCCGGGGCGGCAGTACCCATACCTGCCTCTCAAATTGAATAAAAGCTATTGTAGTTTATCAACAGTTTTCAATGAAGTAAAAACATTCTCCTAACAGATCCATGATACATACATATTGAGAAATAATCTAAGTGTAGAATGTCTCACCTCTGATTAGGATCCGGCTCCCCATCCAATCGTATTCCCAGTTGAGAATCGTGCGACTTTGACTTGGTCAGGGGCGGCACCTCCGCAGGGGGGGCCGGCGGCGGCAGCCCCGTCTGGTGCTTCCTGCGCGCGGGGGGCGTCGTGGGGAACTTCACACACCCACCTAAATACCACGCCAGCCTTGTTAAAGTGACCTCTTTTATTTTACACCACTGGTACACCAACCACAATTTAATAGTTAAATTACAGCCAACGCACTTTTTATTCTCTTATTTAATAATTTACCATAATCCAGTTGATTAATCAGACATTTCCAAATACTAAGTTTTGAGAAAATGAGAAAAGCAATTTTTGAATGCTACCAATAAACCAAATATCATTTACGCATTAAATATGCTATAAAATAACACCGGGAAGCATAACGGTTGGTACATAAATATTGTTTATGGTATAATTATACCGTTGAAATTAAATAAATAAATAACATTTTGAAATTTCCTACTAGTAACCAAGAAAACATTATTTGTTTATTACACTATAAGCTTTTCTGCAATATAATTGATTTGGTGGTGTTTACGAGTAATCCGAGTATTGCACCAGACAGAAGGTACACTTTTTCATATAACTCATTATTTGGAGATGTTTGACTAATCCCGGACAATCGATGTATTCAGTTCTTCTTTCCTTACAAAATATGCCTATGGGAACATCCGTTATAATTAGTTAAATTTGCTACTTAACCTGAACTTTAACGGGGTAAAAAAACTTAGCAATATCCATTAAAAGGTGTTACTTAACCTTCCAGCGGACGCTGAGTA
Organism: Limnephilus auricula; assembly: GCA_951813805.1. NCBI lineage: Eukaryota > Metazoa > Arthropoda > Insecta > Trichoptera > Limnephilidae > Limnephilus > Limnephilus auricula. The sequence continues at coordinate 31,593,641 of OX638398.1, read as the reverse complement.
ATTTCCCTTGAGCGGGCGCTTGTCGTAAATTTTACGTCATCAAGTTTTCTCCATGTAAATGGTGTTTTCTTTATATAGATGTTAGGTAAACGTTTGAAATTCGATCTGAAGATAAGATGCTCTTTTATCATGGTCAAGGCCAATTTTTTTAGGAAAATTCTTCAATGCTTTGGAGCCTTTCCTGGACAGGCAAATTTCTATAAAATTTGAGCATTTATGCCGCCAATATTCATTAGAGTGTAGAAAACTACACATGGCCATCTCTTTGTTTTCTAGAGACCGCATAACATTTTGTCGACTGTTTCCACTCCGCCTTTGGGTTCATTGTAGTCCAGAATTACCCGAGGCTTTCTGGTGTTTTTCTAACTTTCAGGCATGTGTCGTAAAATTTACGCACAATGGAAATATCCAAATATCAATGATTAACAAAAACTTCTAAGCACACCCGGTAGGTCCGCAGTTTAGACTGACCCTCGAATAGCTCGAAGCTCGATGCTTGCGACTAAGAGGTAAAACTGGGGGAAGCGATGAGGCGCATTTATCGCAAATTCTACGACAGCGCACCCGCTGGAAGGTTAACAATGTCAATGGCAACCAACAATCACTGACATGACTGTCATTAGCTGTTGCTTTTCTAAACACCCAGTATGAATAAGATATTGTGTATTATGTATTTCAAAACACTATTGTTCAAAATGTAATTTAATATATATTATGAAGAATTTTGTGTTTCAATAAGACACTAACGGCTTTGAAGAATCCTCAATAAATAACATGATACGCGGTGAAAAAATGTTTAATACATTTTTATTTCCTTTGAGCGGAATGGGAAGTTAACACATCTGACCAATCATTAAACAAATTATATTGAGTATAAAACTGTAATAAATGCAAAAAAAAAAAGTTTTATGTCAATGTAAAACAACTGTACATTATAAGTATTTTAACAGCCTCTTGATGATGTACATTAGGGTATTTCAAAAACAAATGAAAAATATATTTTTTCGAATTTTCTAGGGGCACTCTTTTATGTTTCCAAAAGTCTAAAAAATTACAGTTTTTTTTTCAGATTTTTTTAGTCGGGTTTTAGGGTTGTGAAAATGTAGGGGTTCGACCAATAGGTTTAAGAAGTTGGTATTTAAGCTGAGTATTTACTTTACGCAAGTTTTTATAAAATGTAGTTTAACCCAAGATTAAAATCAATTATATTATTATACCTTACACACGCGTTTGTAGGCACCATTTTATATCACAATTGTAAGTTCAGTCTGAGAACAAAAGACTCTAATTGATTAAAATTCTGCGGAGGTCGGGAGAGGGGTGTGTTTAACCTGTCTATGGCTTATTTAGTCCTGCATGCAGTGACATGTTTAGTCTGAAGCTTTGCAATCATTGCCCTAAACATAGCTTATTTTCAAAACTTTGATCAATGGTAGCGACATCTAAATTTAATTAAACTTTTGATTGTCCTAGGCCCGCCGGCGGGCGGGTGTCAGATGAGAGGTTAAAAAATAAAATGCGATTTTAACCCTTATGTATAAAGAAACTGTACAAGGACAAGGTCAGAATCGCTTGCGCCAATATCATTCCAGACTTTGCTTTTTATTACAGTACTCTAGCCTCTCGGAATGCTCTGATATTAATTTTCTATGGAATATGGCCTTAACCTTTTAACTGTCATCCGACATTCAAGAGGTTAAATGAAAACTAAAAAAAATATTTCTATATTTTTTGGGCTACTGAAAGCATTTACAAGGGTGCCCCGATAAAAAAGGTGAATTTTTACTTTTTAGCAGCCTAATAATGTACATATATAACAATAATTTCAATTTAAACTGTGAAAAACTTGCAAAATACAATTCTTTAACATTAAAATAAATATGTTTGCACTTACTACCGTTTTACAGTCAGTGCGCGAATTACACATCTACTACTCAATTTAATTTTGGAGACCCTGTAGTCACTTCTCACATACAGAAATGAATTACGCATATCATATTATTGATCCTATTACTTCCAAGTCAGTCATTCAAGAATCAATTCTATTGGAGACATTCATTCATGGAAATCAAGAGAAAAATATAACTTAATGAATGGAAACTTAAACACTAACAGAGATAAATTTTACTTCTTTGGACGGCATTGCAACATCCGTCGTGAGGGTTGGCGTCTGCCGAAGCCAAAGACGACAAATTCAACTGGCCGTGTCGATCTAAAACATATTTTACTTAAACTGTTTTTTAATTGAAGGTGTTTAGAACGAGCACAACACTGTGTTTAATACGTAACTACTTTGTTTGGACATACATAATGACAACAATTTAGTTAACCTTTTCTACGCGACAGTAATTCTATTGAAATCCTAGTAAACAGCTAATTATTAGATTAACCAGTCGGCTAATGCCGCAAGGTGTTTTTGGTTTATTGAGAATTTAGCTGACAGTGCGATTTGGCGCTTGGCTGATAGTGCCACTTGGCGAGAGTGTTGACATTTTCATTGACAAGTCGAGCGTAGAAAGGGTTAAAGCATTCACTATCAAACTATCTCAGTATAAAGATGGGTCATTCAAATTAATAACATTTAAATGTTATTTTGGCTAAATGAAAGTTATTTAAAAAACAATTCAAACAGATTATTACAAAGTGAGGGCATAGGGGAGGAAGGGTTCGGTTCAGGTTAGGAGCAACAAGCCAACAAAAACATTAAAAGAGTTAAAAGAAATGTTAGTAGAGATTCTGTGGACTTGGGTTCATTTATCAGTCAGGTTAGGTTAGTAGAGGTTAGGCCCTCTCCGTACATGCAGAAAACACCCCACTGACATTCATGATCGATGCTTGGAATTCTAGATCATTCTTTGGATGCTCAAGATATGTACACCATCTCTGGGACATCAGAATTAGAATCAAACCATTCTCAGCATTGACAATTATATTAAAACATAAAACAAAATATAAAAATGCAACACATACGTTAAATAAAAGAGGTCAAGTGTTAGAAGTTAGAAAGGAAAGGTAGGGGAGATTGGGACGGGTCAGAGACCGACTCTTCGGGGAGGATGTCGGATGGACCAAATCCAACCCCAAACAAGCTGGTGATGCAGGAATCAGAGAACATACAGTCATGCCTAAAGGAGATATTGTTTGGGTAGTAATTGTTAGCTTTATGCTAAATTTCACCCATTGCATTACATTCACAGACGTAAAAGGTTTCTTAACACAGCTGCAAACCTATTATGTATTATGCATAACAATGACACTCACAACATACAGACCCGAATGCAATAATTTAAAAAATAACAGACAGAAAAATATCAACATTTTTAATATTTCACACACGTACGAAAATTTGGACTTTGAAATACCAGAGCTAGTAGCTATGGTTTTTAATTCTAATTGAAATAATTAGTCAAAATCTTTTATATTTCAGTCAAATTGTAGATTGTGCATATGTATTAAGACAGGGGGCATGCTTACATCAATTGAAAGATAATATATAATGTTTAGACACAAGAGACGACTCCACGAGACTCAGTACTTGGTAGAAGACAACACAGAAATAAAAGAGTGGAACATATCCACCACCGCTTCAGTTTCGTGGATAACTTTATACAAGGTAACAATCATCTACTTTATTGGCTGGTGGGTCCAAGAATACAGTCTTAACCCGTGATCATAAATAAAACCAACCCTAAAATGTTCATGCCAAAAATACTGACAATCTAAGGGCCGTCTGTTATAACGGTTGCTTAAGTAACAATCCTACAACGAAGCGAAACAAAACACAGTTGGATATTTTGATTTTTATGGTTTTCAAATTTAATTTATGGTATGGCCGCACCAAAAAATAAAGTGGTGAGTTTTTTCACATAATTTTGAAGGATATTCTGATTTTTAAATTTTCCACACTAACAATTATTACTTTAGCTGGTCCAAGTGGACCAGCGCGCGATCCTATTTAACATCCTTGTTACATCTGAAGGTTAAAATTTAAATTTAGTTCATGATTTAGCTTTCTGTTAAAACAGACGGCCTTAAAGTGATCTTGACGATTCTATAAAATCAAATGAAGTTGATAATCGATATTTAGTGGAAGGTTATTAAATTTGATGAATATTAATACATGGTATTCATAATAACTCTATAGGTTCGGAAGATAAGTGTTCATTTGCAAGAAAAGCGACCCGCAAGCCAATAAATTCAATAAACCATAGTTAAGAGAGTTAGTAATAAATATTTATTGATAATAAAAGAAACAATGACTAACATATTTACCCAAAAATATCACAGATCTGACCACAAAATGATAATACTTAATAAATTACATCACCATTCAATTGAAATTAATGTAAATATTAGTCACTGATATAAATTATTATCAAAACCTCAGAAGACATTTTCATTTATTTAAACTTTTGTATTAAATGTATAAATAAAACCCGCAAACAAAGGCCAGAATCAAAAGAAATGCAATGAAAAGTCTTTAGTAAAAAAGACCCATTTCACTATTTAAATTGTTATTTTGTTAATTTAAGCATTATAACATCGGAGCATACATTATAATACGCACAATGCTTTATGTAGAAACTTATATAAAACTTTTATACTTTACTGTTAGTGTTAGGCTGCAGTTGACAAACACGACAACCAAAAATAGTTAAACTGAATCCTCTTTGCACAGGCTCACCAATTATTGGAATGCCCAAGGGTTACAATTTTGCACAAAATTATTAAATATGAAATTAAAAATCCTACTCTGGTTGATTGTTTTGCAAAAAACTCAAATATAACATTGTCATCAAATGGCTATTCAGCCCCATTTTGTTTTTTTGACAGTCCATCAACCTCTCATTTGGCGCAAGCCCGCCAGCAGGCAGGTGACGGATGAGGGGTTAAAAAATAAAATGCTTATTTTAACCCTTATGTATAAAGAAGCTATTTATTTAATTTCTCCATTTGATTTTTTTGAAATTAATAACTCCATTTAATTAAAAAAAAAATAATTTAAATTAACCCTTCGCCGGCCGCAGTCCCCCCGGCGGGTCCTGATTTTCTCCCTTATATATAAAGAAATTGGATGAAGAACAAGGTCAGAATCGCTTGGGCCATTCTCGTTCTTGACATAACGAAATACTGGATAGCGTTTAGCCACTCCGAATAATTCAAATTAATTCCCAATGACGCGCAGGGCATCAAAGATGGTGGACAAAATGGCTGCCGCTTGATAATATGAATGGTGTCATATTCAAAGTCTATATTTGTTCGTTGTTTTTTATATAAATCCACTGTGGAAAGCATAGATTTGAGTGATCATTAGGAAGATCGTTTTATCTACATTATTTTGATGTAATTTTTGTAATACGTCACAAAAGAATTGTTATAAAAATTGAATTCGAAAGAAAGGTGAGAACTGTCAAATATTTTACGCCGTATTGAAAAAATATATTTTTTCTATGCTGGCTTTTAACAGGTTAAATATATATGTATATAAAGAAACTATATAAGGAAGGACAAGGTCAGAATCGCTTGCGCCAATATCATTCCAGACGTTGCTTGTTATTTCAGTACTCTAGCCGCTCGGAATGCTCTGATATTAATTTTCTATGGAATACGGCCATATGTGGGCAAATGTCATCCGACATTCAAGAGATAAAATGCCGATTCTTCGGCTAAAAGTCCTTTTCATCTTTTGAACAAATTGTGATCAGCAGAAGAGGACAACTACTATCATGTTGTTGCTTGTCAGCTTATTACAATTTGAGAGAATTCAATTTATTCATTTTAAAATCATTACAAAATTATTATTTAAAATCATTTTGTAATGATTTTTAAAATACAGATAAGAAAAACAATAAGTACCCTACAGATAAATGCGCACCAAACTCTACACAACTGACAAGCAACCATTTAAGCGCCTGTTACACCGTTCTTCCATGGAGCTACGTTCAAGCGACGCGATCGCCGCTCGTCTGTATTTTCCATACTATTATTAGTGTTTGAAATCGCCGCTAGGCGCTGCACTAGCAAAATAGTATTACAGGTAGCAGTAGCGTCGCTTGTAAGTAGCTACGTGAACGATGGGCGGTAGTCGTGCAAAATCCAAAACACTTCGATCAGCAAGGAATAAATTTATAAAAACATATTCTGCTTCATTAATGTTAAACATATCAATATTCAAAGTGATTCTATTTAACAACAAAATAGCTCTCCCCACTGGGATGACCATTGGAAAATTAATCCTGCAATCCAGGAGATAAAACAGTCTATGGTGTCGGTGACAAATAAAATGCAAACGTCGAAAACTGAAATGCATCTAGAATCGACGGGGACTTCACAAATGTCAAAAAACAAAATGCCCATTTGATGACAGTGTTACATTTTGAATATCTGCAAACAACTTAGGGTTTCAGATTGCAGATTCCATACTAAATGGCAATAGTCGCATTACATTCAAAATATCCCAATGCGAACAGCTTTTAAGAGGGTAATCGATTGCATTCATAATATGGATTAAATAATAATGTCTTCCAAAGCCACCAGCAAGCAAAATAGAAGGGCGATCCAGACGAGCGTGACATTTCCGCAGAGAAACATGGCGGCTTGTCTGGCTTGCCGCGTCTACGGATAGAAGTACCTTTCCCCTTGGCGTGCGGGGAGAGAGGGACGGGCACAGAGATGGAGGAGGCGGAGCGGGAGAGGGGCAGGCTGGGGGGGCAGGTACCCGCAGGGGGCCCGGGGGGCGCCAGCGCGTCCTCCGAGGGCACGGAGGCGCGCGCCTGGCGAGCTCGCGGCCGCGGGGATCCCCGCAGCAGGTGGTGGCGGTCCCACGAGTCCCAGTAGAGGGCCATCTCGCATTCCGCTCCTCCGCGGACCAGCACCTCTGAAAATATTACATGAATGTACCCTCTGCTGAAATGACCAAACAAATGTTAAACTGCTCCGTCTATTGCATATATTATGGCACCTATTACCATGTGATACTCATACCCAAATCCTCAACCAACACAACATCATTGACAACAACTTCAATTCATATTCTGTCAAGATCAACAAGACAATCTGATGCGTTCTGTTATTTACTACAGACACTGACAGATTCTCCAATACTTTGTATGGAGATTACTTCTTGGAATAATAGAAACTTTGTTGTTATCTGCGTTTATTATACACTTCGCGGTTTACAATGTAGATCTCGTTGATCAACCTAACTATAAGCTGGCTAAATGGAATCTAATCGAGTGTTCCAGTGAACGCTCTCCCAGAGCTGTCTGACCTTCTCTTCGTTCCCACAGGTACTGACCTACCTGCCATCTGGCGGAATCTAAGGACAGCTCTTAGCACTGCCATCTATGTCTACAAGCGGGAAGCTTTTAGATAAACTACATCATCCAATTTATTTCAATTGCCCACATGTGGAACCAATATTAGAATGAAATCCTTAATTTCCCATATATGTATGTGCACAATATATCACAAAATTTCACAATGCAGACATACTTTAAGGAATACCCTCAGAAATATTGAATAAAAGTAAAGTATACGATAAAAAATTAATACAAGAGTATCGGAAGTATCTCCTATCCTTATCTTTTATTCTTCTTCCTCTCCCCCTTACCCAAAATTTATTTTAAGACACAATAAAACTCTTAACTTAATACACATTTATCTCTGTATTCTATGTATAAGCTGTTTGTTTCTTACAAATAAGAAAATCTGGAATAAGCTGCGTTCCTGATGTACGGAATGCTCCCTCAAAAGAAATTTTCAAGACGTTTCAGGCTTAATTTACCCACTTTACTAAGTTAATTATTTGTAGAACAGTGGGGTCATCAAACTGATCTAAATTGCAGTGTAATTGTAATGGAATGGTGGCTCTGAAAAACGATCTAGGTTTTACAGCAAAACATTGCCGGCAAAAGATTTCTGTAAAAACTTGCTCATTTACCAGAGCTTTTAGAAGATTACAACGAAAACTGTTTAACTTTTTTAAACTAACTTCAGCACGATTATTTTAAGACCTGTTATTGTCAATTTATTATCATTATTAATTAGAGTTAATTTTCATGAAATGCACCTATTTGGTACTTCACCCAGTATAAAAATGTAATTTTTATACTGGGTGAAGTATCTAAATTTCAAAACAGTTTTTGATGTTTTTCCACCTCCAACACTTTTCATTGAAAATCGGCAAATTTTGACGTTAGAACAGTTTGCGTTCAACACTGATTCTCGGCCAGCATGTGACCAAAATTGACACTTCCAGTAGACCATAGACAATATACAGAAATAGTAGTTTTCAATATTTCCCTGAATAAGTACAAGGTAGGAATTAATATAATTGACAATTTATAACTTTTTTTAATCTAAAAATGTAGGATAAAAGCTGGAGTATAGGTTTTTGGCTTTAAACCACAGTAAGCAGTTGTTCCCGTATAATCAGGAGATATGATTTTTGGAATGAGCGCGGCAGAATCCAAAACTGAAAGCCTGGAAATCTCTACCACTCGAGTGGTTAAGCAACATTTTGATGTTTTTCATTCCAGGATGCAAAATAATATCCATGAATAATATGCATACATTTGATTAACGGATTACGACATAAATGAGTGAGATGAATTGAAGAGGGTCAGAAAGAAAAATGTGAAACTCTACCGATGCAGAAAAGGAGACGAAAAGCACATTGCAAAATCAATAACAATCATAACATACATGTTTAAAGCAGAAGTTTATCTTGAATATTCAAAAAAGTAGCACACTGTATCACAAATATTATAAAGGTTTAATAACTCAGGTACGGGACATATGTCATTCCTATGTCACCTACGTAAAAATTATCGTGAAAACAAGCTTATGTGTCCAAGCGGTTAACTTACTTTTCTTTGATATAAAAGCCAATTATTTGCGCTAAAAAAGCAACAAAAAAATCCAAAACTATATAGAAAACTTACTATGATGTTTTATTTTTAAACATTGCCTCACAGAAGCTCCCGAAGGAACTATATATACCCTTATATATAAAACTTTCCTTACAAACAGCGCAATGAATATAACCTAACCCAAAATCGTTATGACCTGCATGTATCCCAAGATCTTAAGAATATTGTGCAATAAATTAAATGCTACCAATGAAAACAAATGTATATAATCCCCCAGTTGAAACAAAAAAAATCCCATGATTACGGAGCCGACAAAGTTCCGGGGATTCCCGGAATCTCGAGAACCAGACTATATTGAAAGCTCTAGCCAGAACTATATTATGAAGGAGGATTTTGTTACATGTTTTTCCACCCAAAACTAAAAAGCTAATTACGGATCGATGTTGCTCTTTTTCCATTTTATCAAGAAATACATGAGATACAACTGGCTGCCAAATAAAAACCAACCGATGAATCAGTATAAAATTTAATATGGTGTCGTTTGACAGATGGCAGTGTACAACGGTAATGTCAACTTCCCTCAGCAACGCCACCTGTCTTCAAACACGGTTACTTATTGATCGACCCTCTTATGTTTTTTTTTCAAAAAAAGAGTCGGAGATACAACATTTTCTCATCCTGCCGAAATCAACCATGATTGATATTCCAGTTTTTTCAGCTGTTTTCACTGATGGAAAAGAGATGGGTATTCTTATGCAATGGGAGTGAGAAATCAAAATCCATACAGCCTCCGTTGGCAACATTCAATATTAATCCACAGAAGCACATACCCGTGTACTTCTTGAGGTTGTGAAGGGCTCTGCAGAGACGCCTGAGCTCTTCTTCCCTGGCGTTGCCCAGGATTGTCTTCAGATCTCTCTCCGACTTGTCCTGCAAAGCCTCAAGGCTGCGCATCCTGCCACAGACCATCTGCACACAAGTTAAAACATTAGCCATTGGAAAAAGGCATGACATCAATTCAAATAATGTACAAATGAATATACATTCTAAAACATGAGTTTCATACCCTGTTTTACCGGAACGAACACGTTCAAGCTGTCCTCAGAATGCAAAAGCATTTTTACTAGGCGAAATAGTGCCATCTAGTTTATTATATGGCGCGTAAAGAGACAAAAGATATGACTTCGGGACATTTGAAAAATTGACCTAGCCAATCATAGTGCGCGGGAAATGAAGCTTCCATTTGAGAGGTTAGGTTAGGTTGTGTCATTAATCGCCGCGGCCCACTATCTCGCAGTGCATTTTCAAATAAATTTGAATAATATCATTTGTTTTGATTTGTATAATATTTCATAATATTAGGTTTTATTGTCATCTTATAATTTGGGAGGTCATTACTATTTGACCAAAGGGGAAAGACTGCCACTGATAGTAATCTTTAAAATCGTAAATTGTAATCAACGTAATTACTAAGACACAAAAAGTTCAAAATTTCTCATCAATTTAAATGTTTTGCCGCCATATTGGGTTTGGTTAGAATAAAGTGGTATTTACCAAAAGGTACTGCTTCATTGGAAATAATAAGTAAGAACCTAATAACCTATTTTGTGCATGTTTTTCCATCTCTTCCGGCATAAATAGTTCCTTCTTGAACTAATTAAGTTGAAACTTAGATTTCATAATTAGGGCATATTTATTTAGTAGTAAGCGGAGTAAGGAAACTTTACGGAAGATTTTCAAATTTTGACACTGAATGGTGGCTGCTGTGAACACTTTTTTCTTTTTATTCTAAATTATTAATATAAATGTTTGTATTGAGTTTTATGCAAGACTACAGTGCTTTAGGAGTCTCTAACATTTACTTTTATGTTAAAAAGGGAGAATCTACTCTTCTTTTACGCACATTTTTTTTTCGATTTGTATTAGGTATTTGCACAATTTCACGAAAAATAATGTAGTAATTACGATAATTGATAATACACCTACACTGCTCAAATAGACAAGAATATGTCTGCACTTAATTTATCAGTTGGGAAGAACCCAAATTGGGGAGCTAAGTATCTGACAGTTGGCACTGGGCCTACCTTGATGGACTCCTGGCCGAGCCCCACGACCTGCAGCCACTGGGTCAGCGAGGGGATGTTGCGCAGCTCCGGGGGAATATCTTCTTCCCGCAGTTTAGCCTTGGTCACTAGTTGCCGCGAGAACAGCTTTATCAATTTACCCTAGAAAAATCACCATTGCAATATATTAACTGGAAAAATAGAACAGTACGCTCACGTAAAAGGCAGTTTATTGATAGTGTAATAAGTAAAGAGTGTAGCAAGTTACGTATTGACTTGCTAGAGCTGGAACTTGATGCAATTTAGTTCAAGGGCAAAATTAACTCAACATCGAGTGCCTTGGGGCCGCCTGGGGCGTGGGGTATATTTACCTCCAGGGTCCGAATCTCCTGCTGCGTCAGCTCTGCACTTGTTGCACATTGTGTCCTCAAGCCATCCAATCTGTCTGAAGAAACGTCAATCATAGACTGAACCACCTCGAGCGCTTTCCTTATTCCCTGTTCCCCGTCTTCATCTGCCATCACAGCAGCCGCAGACACCGCGACCAGGTTATCCCGCCGCTATTTGTATAGATAAGGGTGGATAATTAACGTAAATGTCATTTTTTCGAGTGAATACACAAAACACTAATTACTTCGCCACCCCGCGGCCATGACAGATAAAACAAAGTCAAGGGTGAACCCATAGATTTGTTATATCTGCATTCATAGAATAATCAACCCTCCGCAAGCGGCTACATCCTAACATGCAACGACCAACGACTTATAAAAATTGATCTTTCTAATCAATGAAATTATTGCTTGCGCTCCCTTAAATAATTGTCCAAAAAATTGGCACTAATATGAATTTTTGTTATATTATTTTCATAAGTTTCTCTTCTAATGAAAAAAAGATAAATATTTCGCTGACCGCCGAACTTTTATTAAGCAGACATTTTGAAAATTACACTACATTTCAACTTAATTACTACAAGAAACAACTAATTACGTTTAGATAAATGGTATTCAGATGCATTAAAATTACATTTTTATTCAAAGTTCAAAATTTCCCATTTCCATAATCTGTGCCTAAAAAAAGTGCGGCGGTTAGTAGAATAATTAAATAAAATAAAAACATCAACATAATACAAGGGGGAGGATTTATTCAAAGACGTTCAATGGGTTCAACACATTCAGACTAATTCTCTCACAAATTTAAGATAAAATGTGGCAAGTAAGAAACGCTCTTATTTTTCAAGTAAATTCTTAATTCAAACGTTGGTCATACTAGAGTAGAGGGACTGGGCGCTGCCAATAAGCAACGACAGTTTGCAAATGACGGCAATTGTTGTTGATACTCGTTGTTTCTCCTGATTTGTGTGTTGTTTTACCGCAAGCATATAAATAAACAGAGTGATTAGACTATTTTAAAAAATAAAGTTTACTTAGCGACAGCACTGATTTTGACACTGGATTTTGCGCGCCCAGACATTGTACTCTAGTGGGCCTTACATGTTCTCTAATGATGAATTAAAACTACGTAAAAGTGTACTTATATTATATTTTATAATAATAAGTAATTTGCGTATACCTACAAAGGAAATGATATTCGTTGGCTTTTACTAGTGTTTGTCGAGTAATGAAAACTGTTTCCCATGATACACGAGGGCATTTTGGCACTTTTTTATTGCGATTAACTTAGAGGTAGAACATGACCTTAGATCTTACGAGACGCATAACAGTTTAGTACTAAAACTACGAAATCGAAAGTACTCCAATTGACGTACTTTTCACTTGCCACTTCGAGATTTCTACAGCGCGTCTCTATGTATTGTAACGTCATTGGGATTCATATTTATTTTCTTATATCCGTGGGGTTTCTGAGACATTTTTTTCCCCGGTCTCCTCCAAAATATTAATTTTTATGTTATTTTCATAACGTTGGTAAAATAAATGATTTTTTTCTGTGGTTACGTTGGTGCACTTCTTTGCTGATAGTTCCGCCAACTATGGCAAACTTCATTCGCAAATAAAACTTCAAATCGGTCTGCGCGAAAAACGTCGCCGTCTGCCACTCCTGCGCGTTTCCTTCTATTTATTCTCCCATTTATTTCAATGAATCGTTGTTTAAACTAAGCTTTTATTTTTAAGCAATATTAGGAATGATATTATGTTTCTCCGTAACGTGATTTACTCGTTATTATTTGCCTCAATTACCCAAGGTTTGTGTACTCTTTGTATCTTTCATTGATTTTTCTGATATATGTTTTGAATATTGCTGTCATAGACTTGGAAAAATGAAAATTGTTTTTTTTTTTCAGTGTTCTATCCTGTTTCGTGCACGACTATTCGGCATTATGCAGCGGATGTGGGAGCTAATATTACCATCCCTTGCGCGGGACTATCGAAGCTAACGAATGTTGATAATGTGATGTGGGTTTTCCAAGGAAATGGAAGCAAGCAGATTAGCAACCATACAATCAAAGTGAGTCCCCAAATATTCACGAACTACTTATTCAACGTCATATTTTATATTTATATTAATTCTCTGAATTCACTCTAGAGGATTTGGATAATTAAACAATATTCACTACTCTGTTTAAAGGATTCTATTAATATCCTATTTTTTATGTTTGAATTGAATACACAGATCGTTCGTGTGTAAAATGTTTACATGTATCTACTGTAGTATAATACACTAAATCTACAAATCAATTCCGCACTGTATATATAATTCTTCCTGAAAACTTGAATCACAGTACTAATGTAAAAAAGGATTGTAATGATTTGAGTAAATATGTATTTAAACTTGCATATGCTAATTTGTTTTGCGTTTGCGATCGTATTGACGTTTGAAAAGATGTTTAACAAGTTAAAGATCAACAATATTTTTTGTTTACCATTTTTTGCTCTTGTAAAAAAGTGTTTATCTGTAGAAAATAAATTGAGTTGGTGTTGAAAACGCTTGCATAAAAAAAAATTATCATCAGAATTACTTACCAATTCAAATAGTGACTCATTAAGATTTCCATCGCATAATTTTTCTAGAGGGCTTCTATGGAACTTCTTTTGGATAAATAATTAAAATAATAATTATTCTAAACTAAGTAATTCATGGGAATTTAGATAAACAAAACTCTTAAAAATTTTAATCAAATGTCAACCTATACAAAAATAAATTAAAATGGCAGCAAAGGTATTGTTTTAAACGGGAAATTTTTAATATTAATTTGGAATTTTAACACATCTTTTAACATCGATCCAAATGTTATTAGTTGTTTCTTGTAGTAATTAAGTTGAAATATAGTGTAATTTCCAAAATCTGTGCATAATAAAAGTGTAGTGGAATATTTATGAAATTGATATTCCACAGCTCATGATGGAATGTTGTTGACGCAAGCTGAAAATAGTTACATCGACAAAAAAATTTCAGACGGAAATTTGTGCAAATTTCTTGATTCCAGAGTTCACTGTTTGAGAGTTTCAGCTGTATAGTTACAATTATCCTTGTACAAGTATTTTTCATACCAGGAAAATCATTATGTTCATCACTAATAAAAGTATTTTTAAATGTTACACAACTGATAACCATTTACCAAGCTGTTTATCAGTTGTGTAAAATTTAAAACACATTTATTAGTAAGGCGAATTGTGTATAGATACAGCAGAACCCTCTTAGGCTTAGTTAAAAATTAAAGTAAGGTCATGAAAATATATATTTTTTTAAATAAAGCATTAAGATGCACCCCTGAGCGCATTGAAACAGATGATGATCCTGTATTAGTCAATTGATTCGTCTTTAAATGAAAAGTACCTTGAGCTGTGTCGTGATTATTTGCTATGTTGTTAAACCTCTGTTATCTGTTAGCCATTACATACTAGACGTAATATTGATTGCTTTTGTTCATTCCTACAGTCGTGTCTATTAGGAAACACATTAAATTAAATACAACAGACTTTTCCGGGTTGGCTAGGCAACCAAGAATGTGATTTTTCTATTAAATACTGTGTCTCATTTGTTCGCTCAATATTAGATATTGGATCAGAGATTTGGAATCTGCAATACAATGTTAAATTTGAATGATTAAAAAAAATTCAAAACGAGGTTCTGAAACAGTTAGGGCCAGTTGTTTCGGAAATTTTCACGTGTGATGATTCTTCAACTCGTCATTCACCGAAAAGTTGGGTTGTTTCAACCTCCGTCAGAAGAAATTTCAACGAAAATTTCATAGAAATGTGATGTGATATGTGATCAGCCGAGTTCGACTTGTTAGCGTTGAAATAATGGGAGGCACATGCGCAGACGTCAAAATTGTGATCTGACTGGTCATGGCAGGACTGTATCTGTATATTTTTAACTAGTGATTATAATTGCACTATTTTTGTACATAATGTAAAGAAAACACAACGATTAAAACTTCAGAAGTTAATGGCTTTATGGGAAGAAGTTTAGATATCTTTTCAAAGTATATTATTGCCGAAAATCATCAGTATATATATAACAACTTATTGCCAACTGTAATATTTTATTAGTCTATAATAATTTATAAGAAACCTTTTTCTTGTGATTGACATATCCCCATCAAAATAGTTTACCGATTATTTACCTTGAAACCATGGAGCTGCATGGAGCTATAGGTGCATGTACGTGGAGATGGCTGAAGAACTCTCGATTTCATACAAGATATGATATATATATATAAAATTAAACCATGTTTTATATTTGGACACTGCAACGCAGTGTGTCCGAAACGTCGGCTAAAGAAGGAGGTAGCACAACACGGCATAACACCCCAAAAACAAACAACGAAAATGCTTTTGGCCGTGAAAATCTAAAAACGTAACCATGTTTTATCAGTTCAAATGTTTATTTATATACGTAAAACTTCCTCCTTATAAAAGTTACAATTAAGTCAGTATTTGTACAAAGTTGTAGGTAGATTGTCGGTAGATAGTACAACACCTAATATGCCATTATATTGTGACAAGCGGTAATATAAAAATAATATACCACATAAACATCAAATTAAAATACATAATACTATGGTTCTTGCCGAGGAAAACTGTTTATTCATTTCACTTGTATGTTTAATTGGCGAGTTAAAAATAATGTTAAAATTCTCTGTTCGTGATTATTGCTTCGTACCCATGTCTTTCGTATGGAGATAATTTGGTTTCTGCTTGGAGGTATCCACTATCCAAGACAAAGACTTCTCTTCTGGACTGCAAAGCCCCTAAAACAAGTATCAATGTTATAATATATTTTACTACATCCATTGGTACCTGATAAATAAAACTGACAAACTTAATATTATATAAAATACTTAATAATAATAAATGATATGTCCGTCATTCATTCATTGTAGGATACCATATAAACTTTAGTAGATACGTAATTAACTGAATTCGGATAAAAAAATACTCACTATTAAAAATACAAGTACCCTGTAATGCACGACATTTATGCTGACAAACATAGTTGTACATACACGTTAAACAGTCAGCTAGCTAGTGTTATATTATAGTTTCCATAGGCGTTGAATTCATTTTCCATATATTTTTATGTTTATATTCAATTTCTTTTTCGGAAAATCTGAAAATGGGTAAATTTGTTTTGCACTTTTTCCTACGTGGCTTTCAGATTATATCTCTGAAGTCTTCACATTCCGGAAAATCGGTCTAAAATGAAAGAATATATAAATAATACGTTTGCATGTTACCATATTAACTTTACTATGTATGTAATTGACTTAAAAACAACACTCAATCAATCATTTACGATTTATATCGTAGGAAAACATTACCCACAACGAAAGAGCGGTAAAAGAAAAGGTGTTGCCATCATAAAAATAATCTCGGTCTTCGAAAAAAATTATTTACTGGAATAAATGCCCTATTCGGCGGGGAACTTTGTATGAAATTTTCAAATGTAACGAACGTTATTTTCTAGTTGAAACAACCCATTTCGTATTTGAAATGAAGGAAGACGTGATGACGCGTCAAATTTTAAATGAAAAGAAGAATCTTTTAATTTTTTGAAACAACTGGTCCTTAAGGTCTTATTAATAAACGTATTTTACATTTTATGCAACTGATAAGCAAACATTAATGTACCACAAATGGTTGTTTATCAGTTGTGTAAAAATTTAAAACACCTTTATCAGTAAGGCTCTTAGATTTTAAGTCCTACCGAAACCATTAGCATTCCATTATCATTAGCATTAACAAAAAGGCTCGTTAGCATTCCATAAGTTGTCATCATTAGAAGATAGAAGAAATATATCTGACTAAAAATTCTTATTCAAATTCATCAACAATGCTGTTAACCCCTCAGGCCTCGACCACATTTTGTCAGAAGGTCAAAATATTTCCGCTTTGCAATAAAATCCAAATAAGTTGAATATTTCTGAACATATCCGAAAACTAAAAACTGTTTTTGAAAGGTGATAAAAAAAGCTTTCAAATTTAAAAAAAATCATAATAAACATATAATTTTTGAATTATAAAATTTTGCGTGCCAATATGTTTTTTCTTACAAAAATTTCTAATAATAAAAAAAAAAACACATAAAAATTTATTGTGTAAATGTATTATAAACGTTATCATCAGTTCACTTTCTTTGTCATTTCATGTAAAAATAATTAATAAAAACTCAAAGTTTTATAAAAAAAATTTGAAAAGTGGTCGGACGGTCCGTTTGATACATTCCCCTATCTTAACAAACAGATTGCAATCTTTCAAGCACAGGCATGAGGTGGGAATGCCAACCTTGTTCTACTGGTGTTTCAATGGAAAATGTATTATAAACGTTATCGTCACTTTACTTTTTGTCATTTCATATGAAAATAAATCATTAAAAATTTCCAAAGTGTCATAATCTTTTTCAAATTGTGGTCGGAAACTTTGGATTTATAAAGGTGTACATTTTTATTATTTAGTGCTTAATTTTTTTATTTGACTATAAAGCGAGGAATTTTCTCTTTCTAACACCGTTTATTTCTAACTTTGATAGTAATTGAGACTCAATGATTTCCACTGACTCCTGATTCCACAACATGACTGTCTAAGTAACTGAGCCTTTTTCCCGTCATAGACGAACGACTGCTTCTTCTTCCACATTTCCAACAAATTGTTGGCTTTCCACTCCCAACAGCTGGATATGTCGCCCGTGTCCTTTTAATAGTTCTTCTAACTCCCTAATCGTTTAATTTAGTCCCAGTATCAGAACATTTATAAATTACCAAAGTAATAATAATTATTAATGATGCCCTCTTTCTTTGCAGCCGGACGGCGGTCTCCTACTGCACAGCGTGAGTGTCAATGACACGGGTAACTACACGTGTGCACCCGAGGGGAAAGCGACCAATGACTCGGAGGCCACACCGCCCCAGGTGTTGGCCAAACTAACTATCAGAAGTAAGTACAAGCTCTTTTCTAGTATAAACTGAAACCCATTTGACCTCTTGAATGTGGGATGACATTTGGCCACATGATGGCCGTTCTCTTAAGAAATTTAATTTCAAAGCATTCTGAGAAGCTGCATTACTGAAATTAAAAGAGGAATGATATTGACCCCAGCGATTCTGACCTTGTTCTTTGTACAGTTTCTTTCTGCATAAGAGTTAAAATCGCATTTAAAAAAAATAAAAAAATTGTCCTGAACACCACATATAACAGGTCAACCCAGGACTTGGCCACCAGCACAACTACTCTTCTTTTACTAATAAAAAAAACTATCCAAAGAATCGAAACTAGCAGTCCACAACGGAGTGCTGGTACCTACCCTTATGTATGGCAGTGAGGCATGGAACTGGCAGAGGAAGGACGAAAGTAGACTGAATGCCTTAGAAATCAGATCCTTGAGGTGTACATGTAAGCCATGTATGATTGGGTGAGAAATGTGGAGATACGCAAAGGATACAAGGCTGATGTAAACGTAATGAGTAAGATTGAGAAAGGCAGTCTCAGATGGTTTGGGCATGTAGAGCAAATTAACAAAGAGAGGAGTGTAAGGAGAATATATGACGCAAATGTGAATGGTAGAAGAAGTCGGGGATGCCCGAGGAAGACATGGCAGATTCAAGCGAATCAGATTCTTGAGTCGGGCCATGTCAAGAGTCAGAATAATATAAGAGTATGTATGAGATGATCTATGTAGGCTGTTTGAGGTAAATCCTCATCCAATAATTCCATATTTTATACGTTATTGGCAAAGAGCATAGTAGACTTTATACAGATCATTTATACTTAGCATATTGTGTATGTTTCTAAAGTAGTATATAGGCTTTGTGAGTTTCTTTGTTCTAATGCTATTTTATGTGGAAATCCCGTTGGAAGATTTTCATTGATTATAATGCCAAGATATTTTATGCTTCTAGAGTGTGTTGTAGTGATTACATGATTGCGTTAAGTTTTTTCCTTGACACTCATGTAATTTGACAGCATAGTCATTGGCTGGCTGTCTGGTCTGTGGTTTTGTTGACATTAAGTATAAGTGAATTTTGATTAAGTCATTTTTGCAGAAGTACAAGCTCGTTTTCACCTTCTTTGTACATGATTATCCAATCACTTTCATTAAATAAAATGACAATGTCTTCAGCAAAACTATTGATTTTTCCTTTGGTGTGTGAGTTGCAGATATCATTGAAGTATATCAGAAATAATAAAGGTCCTAAGACACTTCCTTGCGGTACACCGTATTTGATTGGGAGAGGTTTACTTTTTCGCTTTTCAATTTTAACACACTGTGAACGTTCTGACATGTAATTTATTAACAGGTTTAGATTTATTTTTGACATACGTTGTTTTAAGTTTCCTGAAAATGATTTTATGGTTTATCTTATAGGCCATCGGCTGGTCTATAAAAATTGCCAAAGATTTATTTTCCCTTGATTTATTTATTACATTCATAGTGGCAGTTTTTTTATTATTGTAAAATTGTTACTGTACATTATTTTGTAGTAAACACTGATTGCAGCCAATGCAATGTTGTTTTTGTCAAGTTTTCCTCAACAGAACTGAATTACCAGTTTGTGGTGGATAATGGTATGCGTAATAATTGTTGTTTTGATGGGATTTAATTTCCCCCTAAGTACTGCGCATACAAATAACAGATATAATGAGTTGAATGTAATTACCTATACATATTACGAGATAACCTGACGAGGATGATTGTTATACCTGTAATTATTTGTTGTTAACCCCTCAGGCCTCGGGCATATTTTGTCAGAAGGTCAAAATATTTCTGCTTTGCAATAAAATCCAAATAAATGGTATATTTCTGAATGTATCCGAAGTAAAAATTGTTAAATTGCTAAGTCACCAAAGTAGCGAACTTGGTTGAGGCGCTTGTCCTGGTAAGGCGAGAGATCCTGGGTTGGAGACCCATTTGCGACCGTTATTAATTTATTTATAAATTCTCACCGACATGTTATTATATATATATATATATATTTTTTTTTTTACACAAAAAATTAACCTCACTAGGACTAAAAGCATGTATTGAGGTTAACATTTATACATTTGAGTCAAAAATCATTTGTTAAACCACCACATACAAAACACAAAAATATTACATAGTGAATGAATGAAATAAAATATTAATAAGTAATAATGACCGTTACCTTTTTATTTTTCTGTGTCTTGTTCTTTTACATATTTTCGTTTAGATTTATTGGTATTATCTTCTTCTTCAATGTAAAAAAAAAAATAGATTGCCTTAAACTCGTTTGTAACATTTGTTTAACGTCTTGTAGGCCGCAGTCCCCCCGGCGGGTCCGGATTTTTGATGCGATTTTGCCCCTTATGTATAAAGAAATTGTATGAAGAACAAGGTCAGAATCGCTTGGGCCATTTTCGTTCTTGACATTACGAATTACTGGATAGCATTTAGCCACTCCGAATAATTCATATTAATTGCTAATGACACGCCGGGCACCAAAGATGGCAGACAAAATGGCTGCCGCTTGATAATATGAACGCTGTCATATTCGAAGTCTATATTTATTAATTGTTTTTTATATAAATCCATTGTGGAAAGCATAAATTTGAGTGATTATTAGGAAGTTCGTTTTATCTACATTATTTTGATGTAATTTTTGTATTATATCACAAAAGAAATGTTATAAAAATTTAATTCGTAAGAAAGATGAGAACTGTGAAATATTTTACGTCGTATTGAAAAAATATATTGTTTGTATGCTGGCTTTCAACAAGTTAAGTAACAGACAAAGAAAAACGTTGGCTCCACAATGTATAATGTTAAAATAATGTATTAAAAAAATATTTACTTGGGATGACTTATTATTTCAGCATCAACAATCAAAAGTTTTATTTTTATTTTATTTATTTGCGTTATAAACAGTCTATACATTTATATATGACAGTGAATAATATGTTTATGTCATTGACCAATAAAATAACGACATTTAAATATAGGACCATAATAAAAAAAAAAAATGCAACAATATACCTAATACAAACAATTCTGATGCATCTTCAATTTACAAAGTGTTTTATGATATAGATATTTCTAAGGTTTACACTTAAATTTTAAAGGATATCAATAATATCTTTGAGGAAAAGATTTCATTAAAATACAAACTACTAAAAGTAAAAGAGAAAATGTGACGAATTAATAAAAAAAAAGAAATCAATGAAATTAAGTTTTTGGTTAAACATATGGCATTCGATGGAATGTCATTTTTTTATGAATGTTTTGAATTTAGCAAGGTTCGTGTTAAACACATCGATGTTTGGGCATAATCTATTAAATGTGCTACAGCTTCTTCTTATAAATACATTTTCAAGGTAATTCGTTTTGCTCTTAGGAATATAAAAGGTATCCATAGATCGAGTAACTCTTTTTGGACATCTAAAATTAATATTTTGTAGTAAGTATGGGCTGTCAATATAGTTATGAATTATCTTATAGAGCATTAATAGGTCTCTGGTGTCTCGGCGTTGATCAAGAGATTTAAGGTTTACGGGGACATAGTTTACATAATTTCGTACGCGAAAAGAGACATATTTGATAAAATTTTTCTGAACTCTTTCTAGATTTGCGTCTAATCTCTTATATTATCTCATCCCCATTATTTTCTTTCCACAACTTTCTTGTAGAATACATGTTAAAACAGAGTATAAATTTATTTATCTATTAATTTTTTGTTTCCCGTTAATATAAATGGCATGTCGTGTTCTGTAACGATATTTATTACTCATTCATTTGTGTTTCTGTTTGACTGCACTTTATTAATGCTAGTTTTATGCTAACCGTGGGCTTAACCATTGACAAATGACTCTCTTGCATACAATGGACAAATCACATGACAGGTTACACATGCAATGAATGTAATGCATAAAAGTACACAACAGTAAAAAGGGAAAGAGAAAAAAAAATTATTAGATTATTCACAAGAAAGATCTTGTTTTTCCCAAAACAAAAACTGGCATAAAATTATATTTTGTTAAGTTTAATGTACGAGGGTCAGTCAAAAAAATTTTTCTACTCAAATAAAGTTAGTTAAGTGAAAATTTTTAATTTGGTGCTATTCCTCCAACCTTCTTCTACAATCTACTGCAGTAGTAACTTTCTGCGTCAACATGTGGCAGCACTGCAGTCGCTTGCGAAATGGCCGACTTTGAGGTTCGTATCAGATAGCCTTATGTTTTTTTTTTTTTTTAAAGAAAGACAAACATTCCCGGATTACGAATAACCCAACAACATTTGAAAATCTCCTACTACTACCACACTAAGCGGAAGATGTTGCTTGTGTTGTGATGGAGGACTTAGCCAGCCGAGGAATCGAACACGAAACGCCTGGGTGGGACCCAAACGCAATGCCCACTCAACCACTGACCGGACAAATGTGATGTTTTTTTTTATTTATTTTTTTTTATAGAGAAACCTCACAAGAGTCCCAACAGCTCCCTTCTGGAGCCAGTGAGACTATGGCATCCCCAATTAGAGTATGTTGTGAGACTGAAGGTAAGTGGGGAAGGGAAGGAGATGGGGAAGAGGAAGGTGGGAAAGTACCTGGCTATTCAGATCTAGTCACTAAACACGGCTAAAGCCATTATTAAGCAACGTTTCAATTCTGATTGGTGGTCTTACACCAGGGCGATACTGAGAGTATCTTCCACTCTGGAACGTGCCGCAAATATAACATATATTATTTGTTGTGAAATAACACAAATTAATCAAATAAAATTTATTTGCGCATGCCGGGTTCAAACCCGCGACCATCCGAATTGGGAGTCAAGTGTCGTACCACTCGACCACGGACGGTCGTCAAATGTGCTTCAGTTCTTGAATGTAGAAGGCGAAACGCCCACTCGCAATCATGAAAGACTGAAAAATGTATATAGTGATGCAACAGTGGATGTCAGCACTGTTAGATGATGGGTTCGTCGATGTAACGAAGCTGAAGAACAAACGCCGTTGGCTGGCGAAAAGCTTAGCGGTAGGCAGTTCACTGCAGCGACTCCATGTAACATTCAGCGAGTCGATGACATCATTCGTGGTGACCGCCGGATAACTACAGATGTGATGCATTCTCCTCTTCAGTAAAGGCAGTGTGATATGAAGCTCATTGTGAGATTCACTTTGAAAATGCGGAGGCCGTGAAAATGTCCGTGCCTCAATGACTTATACAGGAAGCAGGACTGTGTTTTTTACCGCACGGGAAAACATGCCTTTGTTAAACGATGGACCAAAACTGACAAAAATGGACGGAGATTATATTTAAAAGTGACAAATTAATCGTCGAAAGGAGAATAAAATAGGAAGCATTACTTTTTGACTGACCCTAGAACGTTTGATGTAAACAGTTTTTTCTTATCGCAGTCGTAGATTTCCTTTTTTGAAATAACTGCAAATCAATCCCATCGTTTACATCATTAAAAATGGGTCTGAAGTCCCTTCGTTGATCTGTGATTTCCATTTTTACCATTCTCCTAACTAATATTTTATAAATTTTCAATGATGTCATCAATCTGTTGCCGCATTCTATCAGAAGTGAAAAAGCACCTTTCATGGCTCCTTTCGTATTCACATCAAAATGTGACTTTAATCAGCCGGCCGTGGTTCATCAACTTTCTGAATCTTAAAATTCTATTTTAGGACGCAAAGAATAGCAATGTTTATTGTTGTACTGTGTTCCACAACATTCTCAATCTTAAAATTCTATTTTAGGACGCAAAGAACAGCAATGTTTAATGTTGTACTGTGTTTTCCAACTTACTCAATCTTAAAATTCTATTTTAAGTAGCAAAGATTAGCAATGTTTATTGTTGTACTGTATTCCTCAACATTTTCAATCTTAAAATTCTATTTTAGGTCGCAAAGAATAGCAATGTTTAGCCAGGAGTTCTTCAATCTTCTACCCCTTTCTTATATTGACACTTATTAGGCTATGTACAATACAATTATTGTACAATGGTAATAAGTCAGTCATGCGTGGCTCACATCATGCTTTTAACAGGAGTAAACGAGAATCTGAAGAATTTATCTGGATTAGCGATTTATCCGGTGCATTATTGGTTGTTGATCACAATGTAATGAAATAATTTGCAACGAACTGACTAATAATGTTAATGCGCTTCAGTGGTAATCACACAATCTGTTTCAATTGGCTGCCAGGTCAGGGAGATTGGATTGTTGCCAACTGCGATTCAGATGTCTACTGGTTGTAGTAAACACACCATTGTGTGATGTGTTTAGGTACGTCAATTCACTAGGTTGCAATTTATAAGTGAGTCTGTGATGTAACTTGTCACAGTCAAACTAGAATCAGGGAGGAAAAGTAATACAAAAAATAACAACCAAATTGGGCATAAAAATTTTAGACAACTGATAATTCATTATTTTTCTCTTCTATAAAGCAGAAAATCTGAGTGCTGCAGCAGTAAATACTCTTGAATGCTCAGCTCTGGCATCATAAAATTTGCACACATTTTTCTGTAGTTTCTAGATCAGGCATGCTCAACATGTGCCGCCCAGTTGAAGTTTTCAGATTTATGTGTTTTGGATTTTGGTATTTGTACAAAAAAAGTAAAAAATCCTTCTCGTTACATTAATTATAAGGTAGCTGCATTCAATGGCTTTCTAACATTGTAAGCGGTTTATATATGCCATCATATAAAAATTCGGAGGTATAATTTTTTGAAAGAGGGTGGAAAACTGAAAGCTGAAAAATTCCCCAGTGCTCAAGGTTGAAATCGATTATATAGCGGAACACTCCAGTACATAAACAAAAACCAAAAATGCTGACCGTTAGATCCGTCCATGAATACAGGTAAATGGCGGATACTACCGTTCATTCTAAAAAATGCTCGTTCATTCGTTCGAGTCTAAAAATGCTATTATTGTTTGGAAACCGCGACCTTCATTGCTAGAAGACATTAACTGACTATACTCACCCTCCACTTATTAAAATCAGGTCAGTTGCGTTCGATCTTGGATTGATTTTGAAAATAAATTTCCAGTGCTTGGCACTTTTCAAGCAATAAATGAAATCCCCCATCGACAGTCCGAGGTCTAATAACTAGAAAGTTCTAATTTCACAAAATATAATATAAATGTGAAAATTTATGAGAATTTTTTTTTGTATCGTATCATATATCGTCGCCGTAGATGTCAAGGGAGTCAAGCCACAAAACCACAAGCTGAGAAAACGGCCCTCAAAGATTTTTGGTGTCAAAAAGTCAATTTTTTTTATTTATTTGTTAAAAGAATTTTATACATAGTGTAGATATTGTGTTATTTCGTCCACCATAACTTTTTTTTTTAAGATAGAAGGGTGAAACTTTGGACATAGATATTTTGTTTGTTTGTCGTCATATACTGTTTAACTTGTATTAAATTATTCGGAAATCAAAAGATCTATGCGGCTTTTAGTCATTGACCGTGTTCATCTATGTGTGTTAGATCTATTGGCAATTTTCAAAATACTCATATTAAATGGAGTGTTTTATGGCTCAAATTGACCACGGCAACTTTGAAGGTTTTAAAACACTTCTGCATACTTAACTCATTTTTGCCAAATTTGTGGCTTGACTCCCTTGACATCTACGGCGACGCTATATTGAATACCAAAATCCAAAACACATAAAGCTGAAAACTTCTTTTTGGGCCGAAAAAAATCTTCCTTTGGGCCCCAGGTTGGACGTGCCTGATCTAGCTCTTTCTTTATCACTAGACGGTCCAATGTAATGGAGAGTATTGACCCTTCGCACTAGTTCCCTTGCTCCAACAGACATGTCACAGGGTCGCCAGTGTGTAAGCTCCATTCGGCTGGGTAAAGTGCGCCTGCATTATTAATCAATTACATGGCGTACATTATTCTCTATTGTTCTTGCCTGGGATTAATTTTGCATATGGTTAGTGATTGCAAGATGCTTAAAGTTAATTTGATTGCCTTTTATAATCATCCGTGTATTGTTTAATGATTACTGTGTAGTGATAAAAATAATTATTCTATTCTTGATGTGGTTCAATTAAAAAGTATGCATTAAACCCGGGCTTGTAAGTATTTTAACTAGCCACATTGTCGAATTTATGTATAAGATTGGGCCACCCATAGGCGTGCATTCCATATAGGCACATAAGCATTGTCTACCTCTGCCTTACTCACATAAAAGTATAAATATTATTAAAATTTATTACATCATTGCAAGAAATCAATCACAATTCAAGGAACAATTTGGGAGGTGGGTATGGTTACCTCCGCCCTGGGAACCATTTCTTGGATTACCAACCACGCCACAGGTTAAGAGGTTTGCTACGTTTGGTGACTTAGCATGGGTGCCCGGGTTCATGGGGTTTTCCGGGTCTTGGTGGGCCGGATCGAGAGAGACTGCTTGAGGAAGACCTTTTGACTTCTCCAGCAGGGCTCTCGCGGTACATCACCTTGCACCACAGTGGGAGGGATGTATTTATAAGTCCGCCACTCCCTGACCCCCGATTCCTACCTACCCCTCACACCTTTTTCCTTTTAAAAACTTCATCTCCTTCCTTTCCTTAAAAATACCCTCCACACAGCATCCAATAAGATAAAATAGGCCCTGATGAGGTTCTGTGGAGCTAACGTAAAAAAAAAACTTGCGGCAGACATTTTGCAACAATATGTGTGTTTTAGATCAATGCTATACTTTCGTGGCTTGACCTATTTCAGCATATAGCATGGAAAAACAATGTTGAAATAGACCTAGCCATGAAAGTATAACGCAAGTGTGACAGCTCTATTGTTCATAAAACTCGTATCCTGCACTAGGTACTTACTGCCTTGTCTCCTTTTTAAAACAAGCTGTGTTTATCAAAAACACTTCAAATATCAATCAAAGTGTAGATTAAATTATAAATTGAATGTATGTATTTATGTATTTTGTCTTTGTTTAGCTCGGCCGCCCCCCCTCGTGAATGTGACGGTGCACCTGTCCACCATCTTGGGCCTGGTGCTGTGGGATGTGGGGGGCGACGGGGGCGTGCCGCTGCAGTACTTCACGGCCGAGTACCGCTCCACGCTGCTGCTGCCCGGGGACGTGCTGGAGCCCTGGCGCCCCATCTCGCCCAACCGGATCAGCCCCAACGCTGTAAGACATCTATTATAGGAACATCTATTGACGGCCGGTGTAGTCCAGCGGTAGGACGTTGGACTGCCATTCCGAAGGTCACGGGTTTGAACCCGGCGTGCGCAAATAAATTTTATTTAATTGATTTGTGTTATTTCACAATTAATTATTTTAAATATTATATAGTATATTTGCGGCACGTTTCAGAGTGGAAGATACTCTTATCGCCCTGGTGTAAGACCACCATTCAGAATTGAAATGTTGCTTGAAATGGCTTTAGCCTTGTTTAGTGACTAGATCTGAATAGCCAGGTACTTCCCCACCTTCCTCTCCCTCATCTTCTTCCCTTTACCACTTACCTTCAGCCTCATAACATACCCCAATTGGGGATGCCATAGTCTCACTGGCTCCAGACGGGAGCAGTTGGGACTCTCTATAAAAATAAAATCTTAACATAGATTGAAATCTACTAAGATGTGTAGTGTGGAGTAAGTACGCATAAATAGGAATCCATTAATTAATTCCATGAATGATTTGAATTTGTATGTGAATACTTTTATTTTGAAGATGGAGAAAATGATTATTCCCCATCACAAAAGAAAAGATTATTTAATTTTTTTAAATAACTATCTTTATAATAACTTTTGAAGGTTATTCCCATAAATGTAATATGCCATTGAAACTAATAAATCTAAATGAAAATATGAAAAAGAACAAGATACCGAAAAATAAAAAGGTAGTGGTCTCATCTTATCGGGACAAGCACCTCAAACAAGTCAGCCATTGAGACCTCTTATTTTTAATTAATATATTTTTTTTTTTATGGAATAGGCAATTCACCCTAAGAAGAGTGCTTTGTTAATTAATATTTGTCAATGTTATATTTCAAATCCAGAATTAACAATATTATCTTTGACAATTTTTTCTCCCCCTTATTTATATCTTTCTCCCAGTTGGGACCGTTACCTTTTTATTTTTCTCTGTCTTGTTCTTTTTCATATTTTCGTTTAGATTTGTTAGTTTATAAAAAAAAATGATTTAGAATCTGTCTATGTGGAACATCAAAAAAACATTAAATCAAATTAAATAAAAAAAACATTAAAGAATCATGAAATCGCCTCTAGCTGGCAGACCAAAAACAACAGTTCTTCAATTTTTTTTTTTCATATTTGGTCATAGTGTGTTTTTTCCACTTCCAGAGGCAGATAGACGTGTATCACCTGGAGCCTAACAGCAGTTACCTGTTCCGGGTCTGGGCAGCGAATACCCTGGGAGTGTCCGACCCCGTCGAGGTGCTGGGGCACACGCTCTACAGTGACACTCAAGCTGGTGAGACCGCTAAACCCGAGAGCTTTCTCTCTCTCACTCTCAAATCTCTTTTAGTACGTGTCCGGGAAGACAAGCCTCAATTTTGGTGGCTTAACTTTTTCATCGTTCTCTCACAACGGGTATAAAAGACACTCTTTTTGATTTGATAGTGTGTAAAAGTCTTTTAACCCTTCAGGATAATTTGTTCGCTCTTGGGAACGACTAGTGTAGGCCTCATAGAAATCGTTGTGTCTCCCGTTAACGACGAAATAATTCAAATGTACTCATTTATGAAACCAAAGTGTCCAATTGCAATTTGAATGAAACTTTGTGAATTTTTTATTCATTATTTTCACACGTAATGATAAAAAAGTAAAGTGACGATAACATTTCTAATACAATTTCCATTGAAATACCTGTAGAATAAGGACAGCATGCCCACGTGAAAAAAGTCTGTGCTCCAAAGATTGCAATCCGTATGTTAAGATAGGACAATCTATCAAACGGACCTCCGGTTTCTGCACAGAGTCATAGTATGAATGCCACTTTTCTTTAGAATACTCCTGATTGGGATCCCACGATTACCGTAATATCCCAGTGGGATCTCTTGCGAGAGGTAGTGTTTGAATCCACGTGTTGCAGAACTGCGTCGTCACCTGCTGCTGGGCGCGGAGGAGTTTGACACTCGTGTTTGGGTTGCGGCCGTGGCGGTCGTCATGGGGACGCTCTGCGTGCTCACGGCGGGCACGTGTCTGCTGCTCTACCGCGAGTGCCGATCGGGCCACGGTGAGACCTCATTCTCTTAGGAACCAACCACTACAACATAATACCAATACAATAATTATAACACCTCCTCTAACACATATTAATAACTGATTTTTCTTTGAAGCATCTCGAGCAGAATCTCACGGTTATTTTGTGCACGGTTCAGCCGGCAAAAGATCCGATATGACTCGTCAGAATCACGATCTGCTAAAATTTTTGGTTTTATATCGATCTTTCAGTTGATTAATCTTTGAAAAATCTAAATTAAGTGTACCCTATATCTGGTACAATACTCAGATTACTCATTAATATCACCAAATCAATTATAATGCACAAAACTTGTAGTGAATTAAACACCATCTTGATGTTTTCTCTGGATATTTCTAAATGTCATACTAATGTAACGGACCGTTATATGCCTGTGATATTTTATACCCTTTCAAATAACAAGGTTCCATCTGTTGCGGTAAAGTCGTGCGATAATGAACTCTAAAGTAGCTTACTATAGATCCCATCATCGCACGACTTTACTGAAACAGATTGAATCTTGTTATTCCAAAGGGTCGACATGTACATAAATAATATTTGGTTTATGGTGAGCTTTCGAATATTGCTTTCCTCATTATCTCAAACTGAGTACTTAGAGATGTCTAACTAATCAACTGGATATTCCTGAAATTTGGGTTTCGAGGAAAAGATTTTCTCTTGGTGAAAAAGCTACCTTTCAATCGTGTTTAAAATGGTTTGATTTTATTATATTAACCAAAAACAATAGGTCTGAAAAATAAGAAAATAGTTGTTTCATACAAAGCTCTTCCATTTTAAAGGTTGGGAATAACCCAGCTGTTTAGATTTAGTTACTTAATTCACCATATCGTTCATGCGACCGTAAAATGTCATAATCCACAAAAGACAAATTTTACAGGAGATTGCAAAAACGGCATTACTTCACAAATACTAATTACAAATATTTTGATATCTGACCTACAACCTTAGAAAATTTAAAGTAATTACGTCATATCATACATAATATGTCATATATAATGTCGCTTACGACGTATTGCAACCAAGCGATTTTAACCCAAGTAGGATAAGACATGTAAGTTAATCGTAAAAACAGAGATCAAACGATTTTTCTACATTATGATATTTTGACGATGACCGCCAACACTGGAAAAATAATAAAAAAGCATATGGCGTATGACATATCACGGTTGCATGGATGATATGACATTGTCCTTCACTGAAGGAGCAAATACAGGGTGTAACAGGACGTACCCGAGATATTTTACCCAGCGAATCCTGAGCATATTTGGAGTAATAAATGTATCTGTCATTTTACTGTCTGATGAAATTTTTTTTCTAATAAAAACATTAAAAATATTTTTCTACTACGCGTCGCAACTGAGTTTGTTACTAGAGAAGCTCGTTCATATTCTAGCGTGTCTTGAAAAGCGTTGTGTCTCACTCTAGCAGCATGCCGCATGAAACCATACATACCCTGTCACAAAACCATCGCGACGGGGTATTTCGGGGTAGCGATGGGATCAGTAGCGACGTGTGATCGAAAAAAATATTTTTTGACTTTAATAATAAAAAAAAATCATCGGACAGCAAAATGACCAATACATTTATTATTCCAAATATGTTCAGAAATCGCTAGGTAAAATCTCTCGGATTCGTCATGTTACACCCTGTATAATCAGAGAGATTTCATATTAATAAAATAACTACAAAAATAAAATGAGTGAAGTGATGAGTCGTAGCAGATCTTTTATTGGCAGACCTGTAATGTTATTCTTCCGATGATATTTTATGGAAACCCCCTTTTTGTCGTAATTTAAAGGGGCCAATTGATGACACTGTGATATCTATTGATTTATTTACCTGTTGGACGACATCTCTACAAGGAAAATATTTTCAGTCAGTATTAGAATCGAAAACAGATAATATTATAACAAGTAAATTTAATAGCTATAAATTTTAAAATTTTGCGGCAAATCTAGATTGGATCTGCACATTTTTGATCTATAAGTAGGATGCTAGTCCAAATATTTATATAAAAATTTAATATTTTAATTCTCGCTAAAGATAGTTTTCGAGCTAATAAAAATCATATTATAACAATTTATTCAAATTATCAAAAAAAAATTATCGCTAGTTATTAATTTTAAGTACATTCTTACCTAAAAAGACCACTTATTTTTCAAATGGTTACCATTTAATTATGATATTGTGCAATATGTAGGTCAGTAGACATTTTATTATTATTAATAATAAGAAATAACAAAAAAAAAGTTTTAATATCCTCCATTTTAATAATTACATAGTACGTAATTTCAATTATTAGCGAGTTTAGGGCACAATAAATAAAAAATAAAAAACAATACTATTTTTAGTAGAATCATTTATTTATTTATTCAAAGCACACAATTTTATCTTAGATATAAGTAATTAAAAATATTTTTCATCAATGAATATCTGTTAAATTGAAATGTTTTTAAAATGGGTACAAACTTCCAATTCTTCCATATTATAATACATAGTAATTTAGAACAAAATTGCTCAAAAAACACTTGCTTTAAAATACAAATGATGTATCGGGAGTTCAGAATTTGGGAGAGTCTGTTTACTACTGTGACCATTTAATTCCATAAGGTGCATGCTAGCGCTACCATAGTCTTACTAAGTAAAAACTAGACAATTGGATGCTAGACCACTTACATCCATTTTTAATATTAATTATAGGGTAGTTTTGCTTTGTAGTCTTAAGTATGTGTTAACGAACACAAATTCTTTTAGGAATTTCTTTTCTTTTTGCTCTCTTACGAATTTGATCATTTTTTCTTTGCCGCTGATGAAAGATGTAATAAATAGCTAGTCGAATGCCGTTACAATTTGGGATGCGGGTACGGTTATCGTCGCCCCGGGAACTATTTATTTGATAACACAGTGACACAGTGCAAAGGTGCCCGGATTCATGGGGTGAGGATTGTCTAGGTCTTGGCAGCGGATGTCTGCCCACCTACTGTGTGGTGAGACTGGTTAAGGGAGACCATTTTACCTCTGCGACAGGACTCTCTCGGTGCCTTGCACTGCAGTGGGAGGGATGAATTCATACTTCTGTCACTCCTGAACACACTGACCCCCAGATTCCTATCCACCTCTCATTCCTTTTTGTCTTCCCAGATCTTACTTTCCTTTAAAAAAAAACCTTTACACAGCATCCCCAAAGATGACAGGCCCTGTGGGAAATTATTTTCATCGAGGCCTCCCATGTGGAGCTAAAGTAAAATGCGACATATTACATCTATTATCAGCGGAAATTTTATTTCCTCAGCACCTAATTACAATGATGCTGCATAATTTTATATTTGACTTTGTGGTATTGAGTCTTCGCGCTCCTTGTGATCACAATCAGTACAAATATGATCACGTCTGCCCTGGGGATGGACTTTGCAAGGATATCCGAAATGTTGACTCGAGAAAGAGGATATAGCGGAACACAATACTCAATACCTCAAACGTCATACATATTGGCCATGACAATCTTAAATCATATCCAATACTAATTTTAAATTAATTTTACGTCAATTACCAGCCTGTTGTTTAGAGTAACTTGGGTAAAAGTACACTTTTCATTAAAACGGGATGGAATAGGGAGTGAATGCTTGTCATCAATTCTTTTGAATTAAACTGTTTATATGTTGGTCTTAAAGTGATACTTTAAAGAATTCATAATCTTCTCTTTCACAGATGGCAGGAGTATAATTATTTTAGGGAAAATCGCTTTTTACAAGTTATTCTTTAAAATATTAAGATGATATAATTGTTTATATATGCAATATGAATACATAGTTTTGTCCATAAACAAAATTAAATCCTTCAAGATTGGCTAACAAATACAATATTGTATCTGTGATTCAATCCAATATTGTATTTTTTAGCCTTTCTTGAAAGATTTGATTGTTTTATGATTATATTTATATTTACTTATGTACAGGCGTAAACAATTAATTAATTTTAATATTTTAAAGCATAACTTGTGAGAAGCGTTTTTCCCTAAAATAAATAAATATACTCACGCATCTATGAAAGAGAAGATTATGAATTATTTTGAGTATCACCTTAATTGGTAGCATCTCACACTGGGATACTGGGGAACATGTCCATTTCGGTAACCGAACAAATCAGAACAGTGACAAATCAGAATACTTTTGATAAGTGATGAAAAGTCATGAAAATGAATGATAAATGACTTTATATTGCTTGAAAAATCTTCTGATTTGTCATTATTCTGATTTTTCATGGTATCGTTCACTTCATCCATGTGCCCTGTTTCATATTGAAAGCTTCCGGGGTATTTTTCTGGCCTTTGTCAACCTCAAAGATGTGTCTCCTGAATTCATCATTGTTTCCACTGGCTTGAAAAAATTGTTGAGAGCTTTTTCATTACCATTATGAACAGGGCACTACATGTCCATTACATTTAAACATGTCACAAATTGTGATTCATTGATAACTGGGTGGTGTTATGCAAAAGTTATTAAAACTGTGAACATGTGAAGCAGACATTTTGAACTTTCTATTAATATTGTCCATTAATAATAGCATCATTTTCATTGTGGATTAATGATATAATACAGTAATATTATAGATTAGTTTTTTAAACAAATTTTGGAGTTGTTGCTAAAATTTGTTAAATCATTAAAAATATATTATATTAGAGTTAAGAATAATTGAATGTACGATATAAAATTAAACTTGTTTCA
This sequence comes from Limnephilus auricula, assembly GCA_951813805.1. Lineage (NCBI taxonomy): Eukaryota > Metazoa > Arthropoda > Insecta > Trichoptera > Limnephilidae > Limnephilus > Limnephilus auricula. The sequence goes on along the minus strand of OX638398.1, from coordinate 31,559,310 downwards.
TGTAGTCTCAGTTGTTAGACTTTTGCGTAAGGTCATACGAGTGGTGTGTGTGGTTTGTTGTTTGTCTGCTGCACGGCTCACGGCTCTGTCTGACTGGAGTTTTCTATCTTCCTCTTCTCTGCACGCTACCTCGCTCGCACCAGACGGGGAGGAGACAGACGACGTGATGGAGCTCGTCCCCAACATCATCCTGAACCCGGGCTTCGTGGAGAGCCAGACCATCATCGGCACGGCGCCGTGTGCCGTGCTGGTCCGGGGCACCAAGTACGCCAACACCAACGGCACGGCCGCTCCCCGCAAGGTCTGATTCCCATCCGAAGCCCCCCACTGATCTTCAGGCCTCTGGATGGAATTGTATTTTTTTCAAAACAATATTTTTATTACGACATATCTCCGATGAAAAAATATGCAACCTTTTTTTTATAATGGAGCGTGTAAACGTACGCGGACCTCGCCCGACGTGCCGGCGAAGTAGTAGATCATCGTGCCCCGAGTGTTTTGCCATTCACATTATTGCCTTCATAAAAAGATAACTTACTTTTAAGTGTTCCACCGAGTTAGCGAGTATCTGGGGTGGCGGACCAGTTGGACATATCAGCCCGCCGGGTCTAATGGGCCGGGCCATGTACGCCGGGCCATGTAGGCCGGGCCGTGTAGGCCCTATCCCGCGGATCGGGCCACTGGAAGCATCGGAACTCTCCTACACGATGGCTGTCATTGTGAATATGTATTAATTTGTGCCTTTAATGGATATATTTTTGCCATAAGACACGCGGTACACGAGATATTTGTACGGCCGACTAGTGATAGATGCAATTTGTGTAGGATATTAGAAGAGCGCGTTCCCGCCTGCGTTAGCGGCGCCCAGACATCGACTCCTTCACTCAACGACTGATTGTTGTCAAGATTCGAGAGCAATATTTTTTGACATTGCGGAGAAATCTCCAATATTGGATGTTTGTAGTTAAAATATTTGCCGTATATATTTTTGAGGTAGATTTTTGCATTTCCAAAACAATTTGGTAAAGTGATATTTCTGATTTCTCTGTATAAATTCCTCATCTTTATTATTTTATCTTCATTGATTTTTATGAAGGCTTAAACTAATCTAACAAAGCTTGTGTTGTGATTATCATTGCTTCCAATGCGTCATCCGTACTCACCGCTAATACCAAATAATTCACGCTGTCTCTTGAGAAGAAACTTCTCTCAACGAGCTTGTCACAAAGAAGACATGACCATTGTTTATTAATATTGATTAGAATAGGAAATTGATTATCGTATAAGATTGGAAAGTGTCGAGAGATTTTGGCATTTTATGATATGATATATGAAGGGTGCAAGGGATAAACGTACGTTGTTACAATTGAATATTATGCTAACTTGTTCATCACTACTAACGACCGCTTTCACCATATACAACTAGCCGAACGCTTAGTTATTTTAGATTTTACCAATAACGGAAGACTTAGCGAGTGATTACACAATTCCACTAGACATGTTTTCAAGTGCTTTCATTTTTTTTTGTCATTTTTGTTTCTATTTGACAAGATGCATTAAAATTTTGAAATCACTCGTGCATTGCTTTGCAATTTGCCATAACTAACTTTCTCGAGATAGAAATAAATATTTATTTTGTAAAGAATTTACACTTATGGTTAGTTTGCGCTTATGTAGAAGTTATATTTATTTATATATATAAAAGGCTTCTAACAAATTCTAAGTGACAGTGCACGTTTTTTCCCTATTCTTGTTACATGGAGCGCTCTGAATGGTACTATCCTAACTCAAGTCAAATGTTAAAGGTAGTTTGTTTTTTTTGCCTTTTTTAAACTTTGACTGACGTAAGCTAGCACAGTTCAATTTGGAGTAGTCTATGTGATGTATGCATTGCTAGTTTCCTATTGTTTTCACAATCAAAGGAAATGCATATTACAGTTGATTAGCACGAATATCTCCAGCGATTAAAGAAATAAGCAAGCTCCTAACTCTGTCTCTTGTTTGTTTTGTGCGACATTTGAAGACGAGTGTGTTTGATGTAGCCTAGAGTAAAGCGTACTTGTCTTGGATAATATTTGAAGTTTTATGTTCCTATGTGTAGTGGACATTGTGGTGGTAGCTCTACATTATACAGTAACCTAACCTAACCTAATGATAGTTCTGTACATCTGGATTGATTGTACATAGTGACGGCCTACCCGAGTTTGCTCATAGTCGATAGCCACTAATATAAGCTTATAACGAACACACGTCAATTAATCTGTTTGCTAATTAACATATTTATTTATGTATATTAACGAAATGCTTCTGTGATCCTATTAACACAACAGGTGCTTGCGGTTGTCTCTCTTTCTCACTTTCTCTTATTATTATTATTGCCTTATTCACTTTTACCTTTCCTTTTCTTTCGTTAAATCATAGACATTAAGTAAAAGTATTATTATTTGTAGAGGTGTTAACACCTTTGTGATTGACTTTAGATGCATTTTATGATTTGTTTTTGCAATTCTAAATAATGTGAAATGGTAGAAGAAGTTTAATTTTTAAGTTTTATACAAGTGTTTAAATATTATGATTAGCGAGTTGTGTGAAAAATAAATCTGAATAATAAATTAAAAACTACTTCCAATCACCGAATCCTGTCAGCATTTATATTACATTGGCATTAAACTCAACCAATACTGTTGACGTTTTCAATAATTTATTTAATTATTACTAATTTACATTTATCTATCTCTCTCCTAGAATTCTTGTGTACAAATTTCTGTTGAAGATTGTGTAGTATGTTTGCAGTTTAACATATCTAGATTGTTCAAAAAAATTCTGAATTGAAATATTATATGAAAAGATATATAATATTATATTGATATTTTCATAAAAAAAAACTGGGGTTACAAAGCATATAACAGTAGATAGAAAAAAAACTTAGTACAAAAAATTAAAAACAAGGTTATTTTTTAGCTTTGTCTCTTCAAAAGTTATATTTTTCTCAAAAAAGTTATAAAATTGGTGACCCTTGTTTTTGGGCACGTAAAAGTATATTGTAGTAAAGTTATTTCGGAGCAAATAAAAGCTTGATTGTATTCTAATAATGGAAAAATCAGTATTTAAAAACGTGTGGTTTTGACACGTGGTTCGGTACGCCAGGTTGTTTCTACTGGCAATTTGTTGAAAACTGCATTAAATTGATAAGTGTGTCATAATCCCTGATAAGTTTCATGTTTATAGGTTAAGAACACTTATTATAGATTAACAATGTACCTTGTATTGCATTATTTTCATTTTGCCTACTATTTTAACCATCTGAAATGTTGAGCATTTCTTTTATTACTGTTTTGATATAAAATTTAATATAGATTATTATGTTTATTTTGAGAATCTTCAGAATTGCAATTCTGCCAAGAGTCTGTGATTCTCTTGGAAGATGTTTGATGTTAATTTATACTGTTTTCTATTGTTTCTGTTTTTTTTTCTATTGTAAGATTGTGTTTTTTATAAGGATGTACTTGATTACTCCAGTGATTCCTGACATTATTTGGAGTAAAAAATGTTAATGAAATTTTGGTTTCCTGTGACATTTTTTATTTTATTTTTTCAACTAAAAACATTAAACAAAACACTGGGTATTGGAAAGTTAGGGGCGGTGTGAAGGGTTGGGCGGTTAGTCGGCTGAGTGACCAGTGACGACACAGTGACCAGTGTTAAAGATTTTTTTTATTTTTGATTTTGTTAAAAAGTCACAGGAGAACAAAAAATTTTTTTTGTAGTGTTAGGAATCACTGGAGAAAGTAAGTCAAGTAAAGTTGTTTTTTTTTTAGAGGTACATATACAAATTCAAAATGAACAAACACATTAAAATAATGTTAATGTCTATGATGATATTGGTTTTATTTAATAGATAATTTTATGCCGTTATTGCTTAAATATGATTTCGGACGTATGAGCACCACAGCTAGCTCAAATTAAGCGCAATCGTGAAGTTCAATTTTTAACAAAATAAATTTGCACAATTTGCAAGCGCTTTTCTGACGTCAGTTCTATTCATGGTGAAATGGCAAAACGTACTGACTACAAATCAACTGTCAACTATCAAATTGACAGTCTGTAGGAACAATTTTGCCAGTTTAAAAAACCAAACCTCTAAAAAAAACACCTTTACTTACCTTAACATCCTGTACATTCATTATTATAAATATATACAATTTTAATTATTAACAAGTTTTTAAACAATGGTTGATTGGTAGGCGCCTCAACTTTGCACTAATGTAACATAATGATAATTAGTTTGTAAGAATAATACCTAAGTTTTAATGATAATTGTGGCATTTCTCTACGATTTTAATTCAGTTCATTATTGAATGTTGAAGAGTGAAACAATATATCTTGAAGCATCCAAAAAGGAAATCAAGCGCATTATGATGGATGAAGCATAATATTGTGTTGAGTGAAGCAAAATAATATTATGATGGACGAATTTTGTGAATTATTGTGTTGTTTGACGCTCAACCATATGACTGATTAAACATAATATTATGTTTAGTGAACCATAATAATATTATGTTTAGTGAACCATAATAATATTATGATGGACGAAGCATAATATTGTGTTATTTGAGGCTCAACCATATGACGAATAAAGCATAATACTATGTTTAATGAAACATAATAATATTATGATGGAATGAACTCAATAATATGTTTAGTGAAGCATAATATTATGTTTAGTGAAGTACAACAATATTATGATGGATTGGACTTAATATTATGTTTAGTGGCGCATAATATTATTTTGTTTGAAGCTCAACCATATTGTGATGATGAAGCATCATATTATGTTTAGTGAAGCACAACAATATTATGACGGATCGGACTTAATATTATGTTTAATGAAGCTCAAGAATATTATGATCCGTGAAGCATATATTATCAAGAATAATTGAACTGAATAAGAGATGCAGCATGCAGTGAAGGGTATGCTTCCTTATTACCAGGGCGTTGGTAATATAATATTTGCCTTTGTGAGTCCCGCTTGAGGATATCGAAGGAGGTTTTGATTTTACTCTAGCTGAATGTGCCTTTCATGATAAATTTCTGGCATTAATGTTAAATAATTAGATTTAGCGAGCAATATTGATCGCATCGCACTGGTTACAGTCTCCCGATAGACCACATTGCGGTGGAAAATTCTCAGGTTACACATACTCTACAAAAAAAATTCAATCCACACTTTGTTCAAAATTAACATTCGGTCAGTCATGAAAACAAATGAAACTTATGAAAAGTGGAAGGGACGGGGTGAAATTCTCAATAGTGATAATACAATACGATTTTCTTGTCTAAAATAGTCCCAGAGAGAGCTGGTGCGGACGTCAATTACTTTTTTCTCTTCGTTCTCACGTGTCTTGTTTGAAAACGAAATTTTGATCCTGAGTCAAACTGGAATTATGTGATCAACTTTCTTAAATATTCTGACTTCTTCCTCATGGTCCTTTCACCAAACACTATTCCTCCGTATTGCAGATATAAACAAAGCACTAACTCTCTTTTGTTACATTATCCTATGTACCCTGTGCTACTTAGACCCGCATCTTCTACAATCAGTGGTACATAATACCGCTCCCTTCAGCCCCACAACTATGTTTTCTCTTCAAACCATATTTTTTTTATAAGAATTCAAAATTTCAATGGGTTCACCGCCATAGAGCCTGAGAAAACGACTTAAAAAGATCTACCCCAGTCCCTACATTTTGCACCCGTAAGAGTGATGAATTTTCCACAAATGCTACTTTTTGCAGATTTGTCTATGATTACTCTTGAAACCATATTTTTTAGTAAGAATCCCTAATTTCAGTCATTTCGCCGCAATAGAGCCTGAGAAAACAACCCCCAAAGTTCAACCCCAAGCCTTACATTTTGATTTGACACACCCCAATTGGGGATCTTATATATTACTACCGGTTTTGGAGAGTTGGCTTCAATCATACCTACACAATGAAAAAGTGAGCATAAATAATGATTGAATATTGAATTGCAAAAAGTAACTTGAGTATTTTCCTCTTCAATGATTGTTTTAGGTGCCCCCCTGCCATGTGCTATGTGCCTCAGAAGGTTCACTAGGTTCCTGCGTCATGTTCGTAGGAAATACATTACGATATCTTCATCTAGAATTCACAATTTTTATAGAAGTTTTAACCATAGACAGTTCACACAGTTTAGAGATTAAGAGGCTGACATTTTTCCATAATTATTTGTCATTTTGATTTTTGCACTATTTGGGAATGGGATGGCACAAACTTTTAAATTATTATTTTTTTTTTTTTTAATTTAGGGGGTTTCTCACCATCCTCTCAATAGCTTATCTACACTAATAACGAATATTTACGGTTTATTTATTTATTAAGTTGTAGTTTATAATTCGGTACTCGAACCTATGAATAGTGGCTATATATTGGATAAGTTGGCTAAGTATTCTAACCACTGCGAGTATTTTATTTTTAATAATATTCGTTATTAGTGTAGATAAGCCTTTGGGAGGATGGTGAAAATCCCCCTTAATTTAATAATGTTATTATTAAGTTCTGCGAGTATTCGGTTTGGTTTGGTTGGTAAAAACCAAAACACTTGCAGAACTTAATCATAACATTATTAAATTTAAATTAATTTAAAAAAAAAGTAAATGGAGTTCTACAAATTAAACACAAAAACAATAAATAAATAATTCATTCATGATATTTGTATAATGTGGAACATTCTTTAATCAATAAATAAAGGTTAATTTGCAACATTGTTTCTTTAAATTTGGATTTCTAAAATAGTGAATTTAGTGAAATTGTTTCCACGTTTATAATTTTTTGTTAGTTTATACATGGTATCCTGAAAAATCGGTGAATCTACATAATATTTGAAGTCGATTTGTGGTGTAACTTTTTTAATTTGAGCTTTCGTTTTCGAGTAAATCGAGTCTGAAATTGGAAATTTATTTGATTACATTAAAAATATTCGCAAAATTATAAACTTGCACAAAAGTCAATAGATGTCGCACATTAAATAAAAATGGATATATTTATCCAAGATACTTAGATAAATATATTTATACGCACCTGGCGGGTGCGGCGAGTGGAAGCTCCATCGAGAACGGCTGCCACGCAGAGAGTAAGCATCGCAGAGAGTACAACGTGGTGGAGTTTTGGCATGGGGCAATCATGACTTACACGCCAGTGTTGCCGAATCGTGCGTAAAATAGTTACTCGCGACCGCAGCACCTTGGACCCTTCTTTAACGGACAGCTCTCGTATATGTTAAAAATACTACGTTTTTTACAGGTTGATATTTTTTTTTAAAGTATCAAAATACTGATTGAAAAAACTTATGTTTATTTGGGTTCTCTATGTGCTGCAGAGAATCATTTTTTTTTGCCATACCATGATTTTTCAGACACCATGTATAGTTACATATTATAAAACAAATATGTCTACAACAGTCGAAAACAGACAAAACTTGCATATTAATGTTAAAAAAAAATTTCCTGAAAACATTATCTTTTATGTGAAAATGAATATATTCCCAAATACTTTTTATGTATACATAAGTATTAAAATTAGTTTGCTGAAACATAGTTTTGTCTGTTCAGTTTCTTGGTTGTTTCGTGTATATTATATATTATTGTTTGTATGCCGTATGCCAGTGTATATCATATTATTGTTTGTTTATTAAAGCTTCAGTTTGTTGTTATTGTCTTGTATTATTGAAGGTCGTACACACCAACTGAAGTCACTTACACTGGTGATGGATTCATAGTTGTCTAGTCAGTACACTTCTTTTATTTTGTATCACATGAAAATATACTTGTCTTTTATACTTGTGGCTTTTATTTCATGATAGGTTTATGTTACTGTTATGTCCCTTAATTTCCTATAGTAAGACAACTTAACCTCTCCGCTAGTGAGTTTTGGCGAACATAACTTTGTACGTGGGGAGTGAGTTTTATTTGGGTTCATTTTTTAAATACGTTTTTTTATATATTATCATAGATTAACTAATAATAATTGTATATTTTGAATAAAAACATCATCGACATCAATCCACGCAAATTCCATCCAAACGACATTTCCACATTGAAAAACAACATGGTCATAGAATAAAACTGATTCCTTCCTCTGACGACTGTTGAATGATGCAATAAGAATTATGAAACTAAGACTGTGAAGTCGATATTGTATTATTATAAGTGTTCCAAAGTTTCGATAAACAATGCTCAGATGACCAAAGATGCCAATACAAGTCAAACATTTTCATTAAATATGACGGCGTTTGAATTATAGCCGCGAACGCAATGTTGCGGCTACACTCTTCTGGGATTTGTTTCGCTTCACCGCAGCATTGCAGCCATACTCGTGGAGAGGTTAAGATGTGTTGTGTATCTTCCAAATAAGTTCTAGGTTTGAGGTTTGAGTGATTACTAGTTGGCTTATTTAGTTATCCTAATTATTATAATGAATATTAAACTGGACAGACGTCCTTACTAGAAGGCTGTAAGTAGTTCTGCCACTGCTGCGAGCGGACTGGAGGAGCCTGCCCCATCTCACTACTATCGTAACCGTTCGTAGACATGAACGGCGATAGATGGTGCTCTTCTGATATCACACTTAACCGCCATCTGTGGATATACCAGAACTTCGTATTACTAACTATGCTATTGACATCTACTGAAGGAAGCTGAAACTACATAAATAATCAATTCACTACATATTTTTACCTACAATATCTTCAGCAGCAACGCCACAGACTGCACAGATAAGTTTAGAAACCTTCCAGATTCATTTTATTTGTCATTATTATATATTTTATAGACAGTTGGAATTTAAAAAAATAATATTCAGTGCCAAAATTAACCTGTTGTACGGCACGGGTGCTGTAACCGCCCGCCGCACAGATGGTGAAGAGGGAAGGGACCGGCTGGCCGCTTCGACGCCTAAGGGTATTTTGGGGAAAAAGGGTGTAAATGGGGAAAATTGTGGAAGAAAGGGAAAATGGTAGAAGGAAGGGGGAAACCTGCGCCCTGACAAGGTCGACCGACAAGAAGTCCAGTTGTAGTTGTGATCGGAAGAGGTAGAGCAGAGCAGGGAGAGATGTTGCGGCGAAGATGGTTGCTGGATTTTTGCCGCTCTAGGGCTTTTGGGTCCCTTTTTGGTCCCTTCGCCTACTGGCTGGCTCGGGCCCTTGCCAGTCCTATGTATCGGCCCGATTCTAAGAAACAAGATGAAATTCTTAGAATTGAACCGACTAGAAAGTAAGGATGCGCCGGGCATGACGCACCGTATCTCCCTGCCTCACACCCTACGTGTGAGTTTGCACAATATACATGAAATTGATAGGTAGATACAGTGGCGGCGTAAAGGGGGGGCGGAGGGGGCGGTCCGCTCCGGGTGCCAAGCACCAAGGGGTGACAACGACAACTCACTCAAATAGCCAAAAAATACGCACAAAATTTCCACTAAAAAAACATATCAATAAATAACTACCTACTCTTGTACCTAGTTACTTACATACTAATATCATGTGTCATTCAACCTAAAACGATGGTAACATCACCAGAAGAAGACCTTCGTGGAATGGTTCCAAAACTGTTTTTTTTCAAAATTTACGATGAATCTTCAGCAGAGGACATCGTGTTGGAGATTTTACGATTGAGGCGCCACTTGGAAGCCGCCAACATTTCTGCCCAAGAAGCGGCTCAATGGTCTACATTGGAACTTCTCAAATTCATTGTAAAATGGGGCTATTCTGAATCTGTTCCAAGTTTAGCGCTATGTCTTAGATTTGTTTTAACAATTTGTTTTTCAGTTGCTTCTTGTGAAAGATGCTTTTCAAATTTAAAATTAATAAAATCTTACATAAGGTCCACAATGAGAGCCAAAAGCGACTAACCAATATTTAGATTATATCAATTGAAAGAGACAGGGAAATCTATTTTGATAATGTGATCGAATATTTTAGTAAAATAAAGTCTCGTAATCATGTTTAGTATTTGGTTTATTTATTTATTTAAGTAGGGGTGCTCAATAGAACCGCCCGGGGTGCCAATTTACCCTACGCCGCCACTGAGTGTGAGTTTGCACAATATATAGGTAGATTGGTTATGATAGTTTAGGCTTTACACAATTTGGATTTGTGCAAAGTTAATCAAGTGGGTTAATTTCTATTTCCAAGATTTTAATTCATTATGGAAGACGAAATCGAAAATCATGTAGATATGTGAGTACTTAAAAAATCAACCGTAAAAACAAAGTATTTTTTACTTCAATTTTCGACCTATTTGCGCCATCTCTTAGTATTAATCTTGATTGATCGCTTGCCAGTTTCGGAGAATTTTTTTGAGGATTGAGCCTTCCTCTCCAACTGGCTTTTAGTTTTAAAATGTCTTTTAAAACTAAAAAAAATGGTTTTACTGAGGATTGAACTTGCCTCTCCAGGGACTGGAGTCAACAACGTAACAACTGAGCCAAATCCCAATTGGATAAGACCGATTTTTATTTCGTATATTAACTGTTGTAATGTCACCCAATTTCAGAGAAATGCTTATTATATGTTCGCGTGTGTAGGCGTGATTGCCACTAAGTTAATGGAATGCATTGTCATCGATAACAAGTCTATCTGTCGAGTTTTAGCTCGATAGGATGTCGGTAAATTGGTTAATTTCTACTTTCAAAATTCGATCGAAATTGAAATTCAAATAGATTTACTTACATATTTAAAAGGTGATCGCAGTTGGTAGGGACTTCTGCAACTTAATGGATTTCTTAAAGTAACGAAAATATTTTTTATTTTAAAATCCATTTCTGTGGATACCTGCCCTAGATTCATAAATAAAAACAACTTTTCATTCATCAACGAAATTTATTAAAATTCATAAATTCCGACGCGGGAAATAAATTATAATAATATTCCCGCCAGCTAATAACTCTGGAATCCATAGAAAAAGGAGAAGTTTTTTGATTTCCGGGAAGAGCGCGGTGGGAGGAAGTTGGGACATTAATCACCCCGGTCCAGTACCTACCTATCTGCCATTGGTCGCAGTGGCGGTCGTAATGAGCGGAACATGGATCGCTGGAACCGAAACACATTCATCAGCAATGTGAAACGACTGCCATGTTGGAAACGTCCGCGTAAAATCAGAATAACATCTGCTGCAGTTAGGCAAACTGTAAATTAACGGAATGGATTCGTCGTTTTTTTATCTTGTTTTTCGAGACTTGGCGTGTGTATCCCGCAAATACGTTTTTTTATAGTAGGTAGGTACGCGCTCAAGGGGTAAAGGGTTAAGCTTTCTCCCAAGAAATGCAGTTGTTAGGTTCGTCTTCAAAGATGGCAATGGCTATAAAAGGGTGCTTAGATTATTGTTACTAGTCATTTGCTCAATTGGTTAGACAGTCATCTCCAAATATTATGTTTTGAGATAATGATGAAAGCAATATTCTTATCTTTTCAAAATTATAAAAAGCAATATTCGCTTAGGTACCACAAATCAAATAAGTACTATTTACACATGTTTTACATATTAAATACGCTATAATAAAAATATAAATATGACCCTTACGGAAGGCGAAAGAGTTCGGTACATTAGTGTGGCTTTTGAAATATCCTACTAGTGACCCAGAAAACGTGAACATTTTGTTTAATTCACCACAATTTTTTCTGCATTATAATTGATTTGATGGTGTTTATGAGTAATCTGAGTATTGTACCAGATAAAGGGTATACTTTAACCAGTCAAATTACAGGAGACCCATATTGTCCCAAAACATCATATGCCGTTATGATAACAGGAGACCCAAATTGTCCCAGAGCGACCGTGCATCATTAAAAGATAGATATCTCCCTTCCTGTAATGCGAACATTCGTGATTTAATTTATGTTAGAAAGAGAAAGAATCAATGTTTCTCATTGCCTTTCAAGTGTACGAGCTATTTTGCTCAGATATTGAGAAATCCGAACATAAGTGACGGTTTTATTTCGCGCCAATTTGTGACGTACCGCTGATTTTGACAGCACGGTTCCATGCAACAAAAAACCGTTTTTAATAAAAAATAACTCGAAATGTCCCGGAAAGCTAACTTTTATTTGTTAATTAATATATTGCCTATGTGTTTATGTCAAATTTAATTCATTTTGGTTACATAATAATGCAATAATCTCATATAGAAAACTACTAATCGTTAAAATCACTGTAAACCCTTTTTTAAATTGATCATTCCTAATTGAATTTCCTGTATTTGATGAATATTTTTATGCATATCGTAGGAGAATATATTTCTATTCAATATTTATGAAAAACAATAGTGCTGTTATAACATATTTGTAAAGATTTCTTTGATTTTATCAAGTCGGACGTCTGAATTCATCGACATGTCAAAAGTGCTGATTTGAAATCGATAGAGATGGGATCATCAAAATTTAAATTGACATTAATTTGTGCAAAATTCGAATTATTATAAATATTTATTTTTAGAGTTTATTTTATAGAAGTAAATTTGAATGTTATTTTTATGATGAATGTTATCAATTTTTTTGTATAATAAATGCGTAATAATATTTAATTTCAAAATATACATATCTTGAATTTTATGAAGAATAAAAATCTATTTGTAAAGAGATTTTTTGCTACCAAAATTCAGCGATACAATATAAAACTCATTATTGTTATACTTATATAAGGAATATTTTAAGTACAACTCTTGGCGTTTGGCGTGTTTCCGGACTATTTCCCATTTTTTAAGTATAGTACAGTCATTTGGTTCGACAAAAGGAGGTTACCTAGAAAGGTTTCCGGGAGTTTTGAAAATTTGTAATTTTATAGATTTCGATGTGCTCTTTCCGAATTTCAACTTAGCCACCTATCTTTGGCGCTCGCGCCACCATATTGGAAAAACGGCGCCTAAAAGCTGTTTTTTGACAATATCTCCTTTCTGACTAATTTTACGATAAAAAATATATAACACAAAATTAAACAACAGAAAATTTTCTACAATATATGTATGAATATTTTTTTTTGTAAAATCAATAGTTTTGGCGTACGAGCGCCGCAAACTATTATTCATCTAAACCACCAGGTGTTTTTATAAAATATTTTACTATTGTTGCAGATATAATAAAAACAGATATATGTATGTATATACACGATGCAATCGAAAACGAAGAGGATTGTGATAAGTCTGATAATCCCATCGCAGATGATGCGGATGAAATTTCGGTCTGTGACGTTTCGACGATACCAAAGACGAACTCGCAACGCCTGGTCCATCAGGAACGGCAAAGCAAAGAAGATTGCGCTAAATTTAGAAATTGTACATTAAATGTGGATTAGGTCTACACCACGATAAAAAAACGCGCCGCTTACTCTACCTCAAGGGGGTTAGTGGAAATTAATTTTTTGGCCAAAACGTATGTTGAAGTATACTCTGCGGCGCTCGTACGCTCAAAGTATCGATGTTACAAAAAAAGTTGTTATTACATAAATTGTAGGAAATTTTCTCTAGTTTAATTTTGTTTTTATCGTAAAATGAGATATTGTCAAAAAACTGCTATTAGGCGCCATTTTTCCAATATGGCGCCTAATTGCAAAGATATGAGGTGGCAAAGTTGAAATTCGGAGAGAGCACTTCAAAATGTATAAAATTTAATTTACACTTTTTACTCCAAATAATGTCAAGAATCATTGGTTAAAGTAAGCCAAGAAGTATGTCCCTTAACACCTGCATATATACAGGAGGTTAAAGATCGTACTTGACTTACTTTACCCAGTAATTCCTGAAATTTTTTTGTAGTAAAAATCATTAACAAAGTTTTGGTATCCGACGACTTTTTTTTTCTACAAAAACATAAAAAATCAGTAGATATTGGGAAGATAGGGGTGGGTTGACGGGTTGGCTGGTTACTTGGCTAAGTGACCAGTGACGACATGTGGAAGAAATTTTTTTATATTTGATTTTGAAGAAAAAAAAAACATATCTAAAAAGTCACCGGAGACCAAAATTTCATTTGCATTTTTTACTCCAAATAATGTAAATTAAACAAGTATGATCCTTGACTTACTTAAACCAGTGATACCTGACATTATTTGGAGCAAAAAATGTAAACGAAATTTTGGTCTCCGGTGACTTTTTAGATGTCTTATTTTTTTCAAAAACTTCTTCTTTAATATCTAAAAAAAAATAATCTTCATGTCGCCACTGGTCAATAAGCCAAGTAACCAAACAACCCCTCATTCCGCCCCTAACTTCCCAACACCCACAGAATTTTAATGGTTTTGCAGAATAAAAAATGTCACCGGAGACCAAAATTTCATAAACATTTTTTACTTCAAACAATGTCAGCAATCACTGGTGAAAATAAGTCAAGTACGATCCTTAACACCCTGTTTATATATATACTTTTTTTCGACCGGTCAGTGGCTGAGTGGGCATTGCGTTTCGGTCCCACCCGGGCGTCGCGTGTTCGATTCCTCGGCTGGCTAAGTCCTCCATCACACCACAAGCAACATATTCCGCTTACTGTGGTGGTAGTAGGAGTTTTTCAAATATTGTCAGGTTATTCGTTATGGGAATTCGTCACGATATATAATATAAAATACTTAATAAATAATTTTGAATTCTCTTTGTGGAAAATATTTTCTTTCATTGATTGATTGTTGTTTATTGTTCATTAGCTTCATGTATATTTTTCTATTTTTTTAAATGGGTCAAAAATAATAATCTTCATTTAAAAAAAAAAAAGTTATTGTTTTATTTCATTATTTAAAAAAGGTATGATCTACACTGAATAATGCATGGATTAAATTCCATTTTATTTTATTTATCTTACGTACATATTTATATTTATTGGGTTTAATTTGAAGAACTCCATTTAAAATCAGTTTATAAATTTTATTCAAAATATCTTCAACCAACCCCGCTTTCGCCAAAGCATCGAGTCATGTTTCGAAACGCGACTTGCACATCTCTAACGGGCGGCCATGTTTGTTTACTTTTAAACAGTTTTTAGCGGAGAACGCACAAATAAAGCTGCGAAACTTAATACTGTATTAATGAATTTATAATAGTTACTCAGCTTTTTTTAACAAAATGACCTATTATGTTCCATAAACTATAGGATTTACGTATGTACCGTTGTGTTTATTGCAAAATTACGAGGTTATTTGAAGTTTAGTGAAGTGATGTTTTGAGGTTATTATTTCCTGAGGTGTCAAAAATTGTAAAAAACTACATTAAATTGGGCTATAAATTAACAAAAGTGATAATAATTCATTAGATAAATGCCTTAGGCATACGTGGATAGTAAAGTTTTTCGGAAATTCATCGTAAATTGCGAAGGAAACTAATAAAAAATTTAAACAGTTTTTTTAGAAAGATTGATAGGCTCAAAACAAACGACAAAGTTTAACATTTATTTAAAAAATAAGTTTGTATGAATGTGATAAAATGTGAAGTGACAGTTTTGTTACAATATTATTAAAAAAAAAGAATGTGTATTTAAAATTTAAAGTTTCAAATATTTTTGATACATTTTAGGCGAATATCCTCAGGTGAGTATTTTTTGAACGAATTTGCATTTTCAAAGTAAAAATTTTAATATTTACAAACAAAAATGTTAATTTCTAACATACACATAGGAAAGTTTATTTTATCTAGATTTTAAAGCAGTTTTTGTTTTTGCGAAGAGATAAAAAATAATCAATATAAAGATACATTTAAAATCCACGGGAAGAATCGGGAATTTTGCACGCCAAACAAAATGGCGAAAAGTTTTTCGATTTACAAATTTTATTTTTTGAAGGGTTAACATATAACTGCATACTCAACAGAATTTTAGATTTTTTGGAGATGTCTGACTAATCAACTGGAGATCAATGTGTCCCCGAGGAACTGGATGAGTATTCCTCCATTCTAAGGGTGAAGTGGACATTCTTCAAAAATGTTCTGCGTGGTTTTAACTTATCCATAATATTCACAATCCTTTTTTACGTATAAGTACCTACTTACAGCGGCTGTGACCTGTGACTACACCGGATGTTGGATATAATAATGTTGTCCACTATTTTTGAGGGCAAGAGAACACTGGAAATTATTTGGAATTCACAAAATTTAAAAAAAAAAACGAGTGTGACCACACGGCTGAAGTAAAACTTATTTAGCTCCTTTTTCGTTGTTTGTTTTTGGGGTGTTATGCCGTGTTGTGCTACCTCCTTCTTTAGCCGACGTTTCGGACAGCGTTGCAGTGTCCATCATCAGGGCAGATCACATCGACGGATCTGCCGGATCTGCCCTGATGATGGACACGGCAACGCTGTCCGAAACGTCGGCTAAAGAAGGAGGTAGCACAACACGGCATAACACCCCAAAAACAAACAACGAAAATGCTTTTGGCCGTGAAAATCTAAAAACGTATCTTATTTAGCTCCATCTATATGTATATATATGTTTATATGTATAATATATACATGTATTATATGTATATTATATACATGTATATACATACACAATTATTAATTTTCTATAAATATGTATTAAAATTTATTATCGTTCGCCTCGCCCGATCACACTTTTCGTAACGCTCTCGTCACGCTTTCGCTAGCTTACTCCCCAAGTCAAGCGTGCGTAAAGAAGTTTTACTTCAATAAATACCAGTTTATAGCAATAAATAACTTACATGCTAGCACTTTCTGCTTTGTCTCATTGGTGCTCTTTAGAGATCCAGAGGCTTATATTTTTTATTTTATTTTGTTTTGGGCCAAAAAATTATTTTTATTTGGGCCACAAAAATAATGATTGATCGCTAAAAATGGTGTAATATTCCAGAGAACCACTTTTAATATCGTGTCTGAAGTCGTGCCAAGAAAATATTTAGCTCGGCATTAAAGGCATCACAATTTATAATATTTTCATATCTTTTTATTTAGTGCTAACCGTTTCCTCGGCTCCGGGAAGTGGGAACTCAATCATAAGTGCGAATGGAAGACATAACACCTTAGCTAGAGATGTCACGGGCTCGCATTATGGTACCGCGGCCCGTGCCAGGGCCACACAACTGCAGGCCGCAGTCGACGTATATAATCAATTATTAAAAAATTTAAATGAAGACAATATTAGCGAAATTCTATCGAAATATTACAATTTCAATTTGAGGTTTTAATAATTAAGTTAAAAAATAAAAATATACACCCTAGAATTGCAGAAAAGTCAATAGATGTCGCATAATAAAAGTAAAAAATGGATTAAATTTATCCAAGACTTTATCTAGATAGCATTTAGTTCGGGTTTGAATCTTGCAATCATACATAATACAGCAGCAAAAAAAAAAAATGCGTTAAGAAAATGAAGATAATGTTGGTAATTCTTAGTCGAAGTATGGTACAGTTAAATATGATCCAATCGGATAGAGACAGAGTAGCTCAGTTGGTAGAGCTCCACCCCGGCAAAGAATATTTTTCTGATTTTCTTGTTTTCAGATTTTCGATTAAGTTCGCTAATATTGTTTTCATTTAATTAAAATATTACAATTTGAAGTTTTACTCATTAAGTTCAAAATAACATTAATTATTTATTTAACCCTTACATAACCAAACAACAACTGCGCGATACGAGATTAGCACTCGGGAATGGAACTTTGAATATAAATCTATAACAAATATCAAAAGCCTCGTCTCAGGAAAAGTCTCGCCGAGCGTAGGTAATTTTTTACATAAGCTCCACACGGGAGGCCCTAAAGAAAACAATTTCCCACGGGGCCTGTGTAATCTTTGATCTTTGGGGATGCTATGCAGCGCCGGATCTGCCATACGTTCAAAAACGTGCAAAAAACCTGGCGCCAACTCCGAAGGGGCGCCGTGATAAAATAAATATTGTTTTAAAATTTAATTAAAATATTCCCCGAATCGTTTAAAAATTACTCGTAATACGGAATTATTAGTATGCGCTAGCAACACTCACTTCCCATATGCGTGAACCTAATGCGCGCGCATCGATGGTTAAAATTTAACGAAATACGGATTTGACTTACGTCAAGGAATTTTTTTCCCAATACGATATATTTCATACGAACGTAAGACCTATTTTTCCTTCTTGTCTCTTACGACCATTGTATCGTTCGAAATTCAACAAACATTGTGATTGGTTCATTGATCGCTGCTCGCGAAGGATACCCTTCGTTACAATTTATGCCTTCTACCGCAATTCGCGCGCGATTTGGCACCATCTCTGTCAAGTCAAGGTAAGAATTTGGCATTATACAGTTATAATTCGATTTATATTCATGCATTTAAGGATAAAAAGGAATCCAATTAAACAAACTGATCGGAATATTATTATTTCTGAACTTAAACTGCCTCCTGTTTTATATTATATTTTGTTATGATGTTCTTATTTTGTCCAGTGTCATAGATATTGCCTGGTCACTTGGAAAAGTTACTCTTGATTCTTGTTGGCGGGATATTAATTTATTTTGAACGTATTGCATAATTTTTTTTTTTTTTTTTATAGATATGTATATCTATATATATGTATATAAATTTTTCATCTAATTTTAAAGAATTGTTGGGGGGGGGGGGGGGGGGGCATCGGTACTTCCTGCACAGGGCGCCAGATTTCGTAGAACCGGCGCTGATGCTATGTAGGTGTATTTTTAGGGAAAGGAAGTTCTACGAAGGTATGAGGGATGGGAAAGAATCCAGGGGTCAGTGTGGGTCCAGAAGTAACGAACGAATGATTCCATTCTTCCTACTGTGGTACAAAGCGATGGGTTGAGAGAGACCGGCTGGAGAGGTCAAAAGGTCTACCTCAAACAGTCTCCTGATTCGACCCGCCATGAAGTCCGTGAGGAAACCTACCTACAACATAAGTTTAAATTCGGGAAATTAAGAAAATTATTTTCCTCATGGCTTATGCCATTATATGGGATGCTCTATTGAGGATCTTTTTAAGGAAAGGGAGGAGAGGTAGTTCTGGTAAGAAAAAAGGAATAGGGGTGGGTAGGAATCTGGGGGTCAGTGTGTCCAGGCCCCCTAGCACACTCGATCGATACGATTGATAAGATAACTTTCGGTAACTTCTTATCGTTCCTTAGGACAACTGCAGATCGCTAAAGTAAAAACAACAGTTGTAACGAATGTATTAGGACACTAAACTTCTAAATTGTGAACTGTCACGTATTCGTTGGCGGTTTTCCAGTCATGCTAAGGAACGAGGAGAAGTTACCTAAAATTATCGATACAATCTTTATCGATCTAGTGTGCTAGGGGCCCAGGAGTGACTATCCCTCCAACTGTGGTGCAAGTGGATGAGTCGAGAGAGTCCGGCTCGAGAGGTCAAAAGGCATCCATCAACCAGCATCTCTCGATCCGGCCCGCCGTGCAGAAGGTGAGCAGACGCATCCGCTGCCAAGACCTAGACAAACCTCACCCCATGAACCCGGGGACCCCAGCTAAGTCACCAAATGTATCAAACTACTTGGGGGGACCTATTATAACTGGATTGGAAAACTAAATAGAAAATACGCAAGGCCTGTTGACAAGCCCTGCACGCTTATGATTTAAGTGAATCAGTTTTTAATGTGTTCCAAAATAAACCAAAGCTGACATTTCCCACATAACGACAGATGTGCGCTGATGATGCTCTCTCTCTCCCTCCCTCCTCATAACCACCTCGTCATCCCCAAATACCCTCACAGAGTAAAATAGATCGAAAATTATAGACTGTTAATACTCACACAAATAATAACATGGTGCTAGAGGGAAAATTACGAACAAGGAAATCACGAGGCCGGGGGAATTTAACGATTTTCCAACACACCACAATAATAATATCGACTGCGGTTTTTTGAAGCCACAAAACGAATATTTACACATTCGTGAAACTAATTAATAATCTTTAAATTTATATGAAAGCAGTTATTTGTTTTCCAGGACATTTACATTGATGAATTTGGCAGCCACCTCTGGTCTGGAGCCACAAAATACCTGAAAAAACTCTCGATTGTGTGCGGAAACGGGCGGTCTGTTTGATAGATTCTCCTTTCTTAACAAACGGATTGCAATCTTTAGAGCACAGGCGTCGGGTGGGAATGCTGTCCTTGTTCTACCGGTATTTTAATGGAAGATGCTTCGAGGAACTGGCGTCATTGATCCCTTCGGCACCGGTGCATAATCGGGAAATATGCCAAACATGTCAGAGTGGAAGATACTCTCAGTATCGCCCAGAGGCCCTAGCATGCTTGCTCTATAACGATCGGTAGGTTAACTATCGGTAACTTCTCATCGTTCCCTACGACAACTGCAGATCGCAAACGAATAGGTGACAGTTCACAATGACTAAGTGTCCTTAATATATTTGATATCAACTGTCGTTTGTACATTTGAGATCTGCAGTTGTCCTAGGGAACGATGAGAAGTTACCGACAATCGGTCGGTAACTTCATATCGAGCGACCGTGCTAGCACACCTGGTGTAAGACCACCATTCATAATTGAAACGTTGCTTGAAATGGCTTTAGCCATGTTCAGTGACTAGATCTGAATAGCCAGGTACATCCCCACCTTCCTCTTCCCCATCTCCTTCCCTTCCCCGCTTGCCTTCAGCCTCATAACATACCCCATTTGGGGATGCCATAGTCTCACTGGCTCCAGAGGGGAGCAGTTGGGACTCTTGTGAGGTGTTCACTATAAAAAAAAACGCGTACCGAACATTCATGTATACGGTTGACATTTATCACATGAGAACGGGTCGCTTCTACGACTCATTCCTGAGTTCAACAGCTCGCAAGAGGAAATGTAAAAAAAAAAATATGTAAAAAATTAAGGAGTTAATTTAAAAAAAATCTAAATTAAATTAAAATGTTAAGTATGAACCTACCAACCAAGAATTTGGTACCTTCCAAATTATTATAATATATTAGGTATACATATTATGTTAGGCACCTCCCTGAACTAATGAACTATGGTTTGGCCTGTTACCCGGGAAATGCAGAGATTACAGCCCAATGAAGTCCAATTTTCATCGTGATGAATGTAACAGGCTGGAGTCCTGAGTCGTTCCTCCCTAACTGGACCCAACTAAAATGTTATAAACATCGCAGACTCCGCAGTTCATCGCGGTACACGACAGGGTTCACTCACATCCTATATCTTCTCCAGTTTCAACACAAACCACTCGAAACACACAACATAACACGGAACATGCCAAACTGTTTACCCACTCTCAAGTTCCTCAGTTCTTCAGCGATGTTTGGTGTTGGCCCAAACGACTTTGGACGTCTCTTTGGTTAATGGTGGACTTAAATATAATAATTAACACGCTGTTAACGAAGTGCTTGTACAGACGTGAAAATAATATTAAATAGATGCGAGCAATGCACTAATAAAACTAGTGATTAATGTTAATTAAAAATGGGGGGCAAATTAAATTGGGGGTAAATGGAAAGTGCGTAGGTACCTACCTACAGAGTTAAAATTGTGTTGTGAATTACTGTGTTCGTTGTTATTAGGTTTTGTTGAAATTATGGCTCCGTATTGTGAGATTTTCGCTTTCTTCATCATTCTGCTAGTTTTACCATATTTGGAGGGAAATGTGGAGAAACAAAGTCAAGGTAAGAATTTATGCTAAATATTCCACTAACCGCCGCACTTTTATTAGGTACAGATTTTGAAAATTACATTACATTTCAACTTAATTTCTACAAGAAACTACTAATGACGTTTGGATAAATGGTGAAAGATGCATTAAAATTATTTTTTTATTCAATCATAGTTCACAAATTCCCGTATAAAACGATTCCTTTACCGCTATTTAAAATTTTTGTTTGTTTGGTATTTAATCTTTAAAAAAACATTGCAACAAATAAACAAAGAATATAGAACAAAAGAGAAGTGTCCAGAACGTATTTTTAGTAGTTTATATGGTAGTTTATCAATAAATGTGACCGAAGCAAGGAGTGTGTGCCAAGACTCCAAGACCGATTTGTTTGGCGGTCCATCCTCTCTACATGATCCTGCGGGGAAACGACTTGAACTTTCTTTCTGAGGGTAAAGGTTTAACAAATTCAGAAACCCGCTTTCTGTGCCTACCTACAGAGGACATAATTATATGGGTAAACAAAAACGAAAAATATCTTCATTTTGCTGTCACTTAAGAAGTAAGTAGTTAAGAATCAAAGGAAAAAATTCTATGAGAATCGAATTTGCAGATATCCCATATCAAAAATCGGTTATTCTTCCTGTAAAAAGATTTCCAGAGAGATTTCCAAAAACACAAAGAATATGAGTACGTGCTACATGGGTAAGGGGGGAAGGGGTCCAGTAAAATCTCATCAAATCTCATTTAAACCGAGGGGGGTCAATAAAAATCTCACGTCAACTTTAAAATACTTACGGAATTCAATATATGTTATTATATAGAGATTATAAAACAATATGTAATTTATTGTTTCACCTCTATTGAAGTGTCACAACCACGGATTGCTTTGTTGCCAAAATGTGGCAAATTTTTTTTTTTTTTTTTAATTTTATTAAAGTGACTATATAATATGTTGTACATTCAAAATATAACAAAATAAATATTCCCTAGATTCTTTAAAATCTTTTAAAGTTAACAATTTAATATTATTTTTTTATAAACCCTACGAATATGTGATAATAGACAAAAGATAGGTGAATTCATTGGCTATACAGAACTATAGTCAGTTTGTATGTCTCCATATTCAAATTTGGAGGTATTATTTTTTTAATGTGGGCGGAAAAATTTCCTTTAGCAATCCGAGAAAAAATATTAAAATTGCTTTGTCGCTCAAACATTTATTTTACTGTAGTAAAATCTCACGTGAGGGGGAGGGGGTCCCACAAAATCTCACTTAATCTCACTCAATCAAACCAAGGCGGGGCGGGAGGGTCGAAATTTAAAAAAAAAACCGCTCACTGTGTAGTTTAAAAAAAGAACTCACTCAATTAATGTAGGTAAAAAAGTAAAAAATAATTATAAATATCACATCACATTGTTGTCATTAAGATGATGCATTTAAACTATTTTGGTTCACTAATCTTTTCTTGTGTTGGGCATTTTTTAGTAAATAAGTGTGGCAATCAAGAAATCGATGCGCGGGTGGAAGAGATTTTGAGTTTCGAGGGCTTCACATTAGACGTGGGCAAAATTGAATGAATGATTTGAATGAAACAATTCAATCTTGTAACACACTCGATCTGATTCTCATTTTCAGAAGGAATTAAATCTTCATTCCTTACAGATTTTTTAAACGGCACCATATTTTTATTTCTATTTATTTTACATTGAAAAAACATTTTATGTTAACGATTTACATATTTTAATGCTTGGTAGAAATTTTATTTAATATTATTCTGTATGTTTACTGCGCGGATAAGTTACCTATAAGCGCGCGCCGCGAAGATACCGGAGGTAATGTGCTATATGCATTGTACTACCTCTATCACGTATAGTATATCCCGCGCCGAAAACCCATAGGTCAGAGAGTCCCCACACCTCCAGCCCAGGCGACAAAACGTTGCGAGTCGAACGAAGTAGTTCCGAGTTCCGAGCAACGCACCTCTCTTTTACAGTCCCATATGTCCCACTCATTCATTGAATTAATAAATGTATTCCTTATTCAGTTGTGTCGTCATAGTCCTACAAGTCTGTCCGGACCGAAGCGGTCAAACCCAATCTCTGTGTCACTTCTGTTCCACTAATTCAACGAATGAGCGAATTAGTATGATCGCCTCTTTTCAAATCCCGCTCCCATGATCGAGTATGTACTGCCTCTGTTGAAGTGAGTCGTTAGGTTCGCGGAACGCAAGTAAATTAGGTCACAGCAAGTCAAAAGACACTTGCTAGTCGGAAGTTCCTAATCCAATCCTTAACGACCGCTGCGAATCGGTTCGTCGTTAGTCCCCGCGCAGCGGAACCGTCAATTTAGTTCCCAGTCACAAGTAGAATGCGTTTTATATTCGATCACAGGAAGCGGAACTATTTTAAGTTTAAAATAAATATAATAAAATTAGTAAAACTGTTTAATTTGATGATTTATTTGATTTATTATATTCTGGATATAACTACTTATAAAAATACATTTTTCTATCGGTTTTGCTGTCATAACATCACATTAAAAAATTCAAAACCCCGTCGTCGTGGTTTTCGTCGATCAGTGTCTAAATTTTTTTATTTTATTATTATATATAGGTATATATATATATATTTTTTTTTTTTGGGAATTTTGTGAATTATAGGATCGAATGAAAGGAATCAGACCAAAAGGCCGAGGGAATCAGACTGAATCGATTCACTACTGTGAATAAATCTGCCCATGTCTACTTCACATTGCTGTGTAAAAAACAGGTAGGTATTACCGTGAACCGAACCACGAATTACGGGAAGGAAATAAAGCAACCGCATACGGCGTTTATAATACCTACCTGTTTTAGAAAGAGGAAGATAAAGCGGGAACAATATAGTTGAAGACGCGCCACCATAAATAATAATAATAAGTTTCCTAAATTGCGCTTTATGCAGAGTTCTAGTAACATGTAAAAGAAATATTTTTTTGCAAATTTAAGCCCTCTGAAGATGTTATCGCAGTTTAATATAATTTTGTGTTTATTCTCCTATAGTGGTCAATAATTAAACATAAATAGAGATTTTGAAATTCCAAAAATAAAATAAAAAATTACTCCCTATCGTAGGTACGTGCACTCACAGAGGACTTACGATACCCACATCTCTAGACGATGTTTGTTCTGATACGTTATTAATTATATTGTCTATATATGTCTTAACAAACGGATTGCAATCTTTAGAGCACAGGCGTCGGGTGGGAATGCTATCCTTGTTCTACCGGTATTTCAATGGAAGATGCTCCGAGGAATTAGCGTCATTGACCCCCTCGGCACCAGTGCATAGTCGGGAAACACGCCAAACGCGCGCCCAACATATGAACACGGTTGACATTTGTCACTTGAGAACGGGACGCTTCTACGACTCGTTCTTGTGTTCAACAGCTCGGCTGTGGAACGATTTACCGGCCTCTATGTTTGCTCCTTCCTACAACATGGGTCTCTTCAAAACCCATGTTCACTCCTTCCTCTCCTCAAAAAGCACACAGCATCTTCAAAGATGACATAGGCCCTAAGGGAAATTATTTTCCTCAGGGCCTCCTGTGTGGAGTTAATGTAAAAAAAAGCAATGTAAAAGAGTAGGAGAGGTAAAGAATACATAGATAGAGTAGGTACCCTAAAAAAGTAGGCTTCTACAACATATTCACATTTAAGGTTCTATGAACACAAAGAATATGAACGGAAGAAGGAAAAATCCCATGATGCTTAGGATTAAAAATCGTAATCCTTTCCTTGTCGAAGACGATTCATTAATTTAACAATTTACCTCACTGAGTCTAAACAACAGCATCCTTTTCTAGTTATGATATAATTTAGTAAAGTATTAATGTAAACTAACCTATTAAAAAAAATAATGTGTTCAGCATTATAAAACTGTACTAAAAATATGCACTACTCAAATTTAAGGAAAAATATGGACAAAATCTCCAAATCTACTAAACATTCCAAAATTAAATACAGCTTTCGCCCAGAAACATCATTATTTCCATGCTACAAAATTATATAATGCCCTTCCGATTGAAATTAAAAATACGATGGATAATACCCCAATGCAACCTACGGATAATAAACATAAACACTTTTTGCTTTATTTATTTATATTTCGTGGAAACCAACAAAAATCAACAAGATGAGGAAATCATGATCAACACCATACAACAACCTACTCTCCGCCTCGGAACAAGAATACCTAGTGAGGAGGACTGAGGACAAGATACTTCACTGTGTATTCTTAATTTACTTAATATTGTATTTTAATTTTAATTTGTATTGTCGTTAAATAAATAAAAAAAACATTGTAAATTAACCATTAAAAGTGATTTTTAAAAAGCGTTGTTTTCTTTTCCTTCAATTTTCTTCGTCACGGTCCGTGGTTATTTTGATATTCTAAAAGTGGTCCATGGTTACAAAAACTTCTAGGGCACTGATTATTCTGATGCGGTATTAATTATATTTTACCTAGATAATCGTAGTGTATTGGACTAGCAGGTTAAGCAGGTTAGCCATAGATGGCAGGAGTTATTTAGCTTCGACTGGTTTTCGTCAGATGGCGGGATAATAGAGTTTTAGATAGGATCACTTATAGGCGATTAGCACAGGGCCGCGGGCCAGAATCCACTAATAAACCAAACATAACAATAATAAATAAGCGGTTTTTATTATTAGCGTTATTTATTTATAAGCGTTATTTTATTATCATTATTGTACCTGGAATGAAGCACTGCTTTAGACGGTGTCTGTTGTGAGGCATTCCGCATCTCTACCGATTTATAACATATTTCTCTTGAACATGTTTTTGTTCCTAAAAAAAAGTTATTTTTTAAGATAATATATGTACATTGTCGAGCCGAAACGGTATTTATATGAAATTCACTCGATAGAAAAAAATCGCGAAATACGCTATGAAAATTATTAAAAACACATTTTGTTCTATTATGATGTTTATAGCTATTAAAAAATTCACAGTGTACCATAAATGCAACATAAGCGTCTCTATTTTAAACGAGTCGTGTTATATTAAATAATTTCACTATTTTCGCTTAATTATATCGTTGTTTTTTTTTTTAATATTAGCGCGCTGCCTCTTACATTCGTATTTTGTGTCCCTTTCTTTTTCTTTTTGAAAGCTTACTACCGGACCTTATATTGCACGTAGATAATGAATTGAGGCCTTTATTTTAACGTAAAGGTACAGCAATCTACGAGCAGGGCATACTCATGAAACAATCTGATTTTGCAAGTAAAAATACATTATTTAGGTGGCGATGGTGTCATTCGCTGGAGGTTCATATATTGCGCCGTCATCAACTCCTCGGCCTCGGCAGGAAGGATCGCCGTAAATCACTCCACACCAAAATCTTTTATAAATAAAGTTCGCCATCAATTAGTTCACGCGGCAGCACGACTTGTCATGTTTACATCGCAATTGATATTTAATAAGAAAGATTTACACCAATCTTTTCAACTGAGTTCGTAGGTATTAATTAGTTTATGTTCGTGTGAGGAGGCGATATAAGATTTAGCACAATTACACATTTTAATTTTTTATAAGTATCATGTTTGATATTTCTGTGTTGGCACAAAACATTTCGAATACTTACTACCAATTCATTTCGTAGGAGGGAGCAATTTGACAAATTTGAACCATTTGTTGGATTACCAATTCTTCAACCTCTGCCATAGGTCACCCCAAGTGGTTCGCTAGGTTTGATGACTTTGCAGAGATGCACGGGCTCATGGTGTGAGGATTGTCTGGGTTGGCGGCGGATGCGTCTGCCCACCTGCTGCGAGACGGGCCAGACCGAGAGAAACTGGTTGAGGACTTGAGGAGGCCTCTTGACCTCTCCAGCCGGACTCTCTTGACCCGTCGCCTTTCACCGCAGTTGGGGGTACGGATTCACATGTTCGTCACCCCTGGAAAACTAAAACGCCAAACTGAAATATTTAAAAAAAATTCATACAAATAACCGTTTTAGAAAAAAAAAATTTCGGCTACAATACATTAATAATGTTTTTTTTAAATATAAGCACTATAGCATACCCAAAAGTCACGAGCCGCCAATGCTCCTGGACACTGACTTACAGATTACTATCCACTCCTCGTACCTGTTTTCTTCCCAGAAATTCCCTCTCGTTCTTTACTTAAAAAGACCAACCACGCAGCATCCTCCAAGAAGACATAGAACTTGAAAGATATTTTTTCCTAGGGCCCAATTTTATCGTGTTATTGTTGGTAGTCTGATTTCGAATATTACACTACGTGGTGCATCACCTTGTACAGTTCCCAAGGAGTAAAATGTATCATGTTCCCAATTGGCCATCATCATAGAAAAGTAAATACCTAATAATAATAACATTTGTAAAAAAGATTTGTTTTATTTATTTATTTATATTATCGAACATATATTTTACAAATGCTTACGGCGGTTTACATAATAGATAATAAGTTCCAATAATACGAAACAATATTTATAATCAATAACTGTATGTATATATGTTAGTAGGTAGTAGTGATTTGTGAACACCTCATTTGGAAAACCTGTG
This sequence comes from Limnephilus auricula, assembly GCA_951813805.1. Lineage (NCBI taxonomy): Eukaryota > Metazoa > Arthropoda > Insecta > Trichoptera > Limnephilidae > Limnephilus > Limnephilus auricula. Next base: position 31,531,104 of record OX638398.1, on the reverse strand, counting down.
CTGAGGTGTTCGCATGTTTTAGAAAGTTAGTGTTATTCTGTCTTCATAAGTAAAAGCACAGTATCCTTCTTGATATTGTCAAGAAGGGCACCGTGGTTCAACCCATGGTGACAGTATTGTAAATGTAAGATTTTATGTTTTCCTGTCGAGCAATATTATACAATCCGCATACACCTATGCTGTGCGTATTGCCTATCCACAAATTCTAGGCGCATTTTTGTTTTGTTAATTATTTTTTCAATATCCTTAAATATTCCAGATCAACACTACTGGTACAAGTCTGCCCGCTCGGCCATAGAGAAGCGGCTTCAGGTTGGGGCGTGGGGCGCAGGCCTCAGGAGCCCTAGCGCTCGCAGCGTGGTGCTGTTCGTGGGGGACGGCATGGGACTCTCCACGCTCACTGCGGCGCGCATCCTCAAGGGGCAGAGGGCCGGGGGCCTCGGGGAAGAAGCTGACTTGTTGTGGGATACTTTTCCCGCTACGGCACTGTCCAAGGTAAATATAGCGTCTTACAAGAATCTTATAAGATTCGACCAAGTGGATTTTTCTAACTATGTATGAAATTTTTCTATTATACTGTGTAACAATGATTATTACTAGATATTTAGAAATAATTATTATTATAGGTAAATGTAATTGTCAAGGTAATTGAAATTGGCTAGCTCAGTTAACATGTGGGTGAATGAATGTAATCCAACGAAAAATTATCTACAATGAATAAAAGATTTAAGTTATGTGTCAACAATATTTTTATTATAAAGATTACAAACAAGGCAATAAATATCATGCATGGAAGACTCTAATGATTTTAATAACTCAGGACGTGTGAGATACATCTTAAGGATGTTCTCATTTTGAATCAAAATCTTACTTGTTGAATTTAAGTTAATTCTAAATTAATCTAATACCAGGACGCCAGGAACGTTTTATGAAAACGGCCAAACAAAATAATTTACATGGTAAACCAACATGTTTTAAAAATAATAAAAGAAGGTAAATTATTTACGATGAATTTGAAGCTGAAGAAATTTGAAGTGGATTCATTTTGAAGTCTGATCATCGCAGTACCCACGCAGTGCTGGTTTGCAAGCGAAAAATACTGGAACAGAGTTCCGAAAACTAAAAACAAACTTATTTTCAAGATTTCTTTCAGTGTGTGCAGTGCAGATTGTTTCGCTGTTGTATTCAGGTGGTTTTTCATGTCTTCGGAAATTTTCTCTAATGAAAAATATATCTATATGTGGAAAGGGCAGATATTGTTTGTTGGTTAGCCACAAACTTAGCTGGGATTTCCGGGTTCGAGGGATTGATTCCGGGGATGAGGTTTATCCGGATCTTGGCGGCGGTTACGTCTGCCCACTAACAGTGTGGCAGACCGGATCGGAAGAGATTTGTTGAGGGAAACCTCTTAACCTCTCCAGCTAGGACGTCGCATTCATTATCATTCGTCCGTCACTCCTGGACACACTGACCCTCCAGACAAGGTTCCTTCCCAGAACTTCCTCTCCTTTCTTTCCTAAAAAAGCCTCCAGGCATCATCCCCAAAGCTAACATAGGTTCTGAGGGGAATTATTTTCTTCAAGGTCTCCTATGTGGTGCTGATGTAAAAAGAATGAATAGTTATCCATTTTGTCTAGACTTACAATGCTGATGCCCAGATCGGCGAGTCTTCCGCCTGCGCTACAGCCCTCATGTGCGGCGTAAAGGCCAACTACGAAACGGTGGGGATGGACTCCAGTGTTAAGTTCGGGGAGTGCAGCAACAGTTTTCAGGGCAGGGTGCCTTCTCTACTGACGTGGGCTCAGGAGGAAGGTAATTGCCAGTTACAAAACCACTTATGCTCAATGCAGGGCTTGCACTGAGTCAAACGGCGCTTGGCGCTAATACTCAAATTTAAAAATGATAATAATGCTTTGACTTTTATAATATAATAGTTTATTCCAGAAATGTAAAATGCCCATAATCTGTAATATCTTTTGGTGTTTTCCGGTTTGGTTATTATTATGCGTGTGTCATTAAATGTTAATTATATTATTCTAATATAATATTTTTTCTAATATAATAACACTTCTTGGACATTTCTAGTTTAAAATATAATTAGGTACCCTAATGTGTGTTATTCCCCACTATCTAGAAAATCCTTAGTATTATTGCTATTTACATCAATTAATTAATTATGTTTATTGTTTGGGATTCTCCTTCAATTTATCAAGTTATTCCAGAATCAGTAGAGATTCTTTCAATAATTGTAATGCAGTTTTACCAAATAATTTCTATAAAAACATAAGGTAGCGACTGAAAATCACATTTGCATCACTCCTATTGCGCCTGCTTAGAGTGCTTAGGTCATATCAAAGGACTAATCTCTGTTCGATCAAAGTGTGGGGCGTAAGTACCTTGTCATAGTCATTTTCTTAATCACAGGAAGTCCGCGTAATAGGGCAATCTAAATAAAACAGCCGTTGTGACCAACTTTTCAATTGACAAATCTGAGTATACCGAGAAGCGCCACTCAGTCAAGTGATCCTATAGAGATCCTCAGGAAACGCTCCTATTTGCCTATGTCCAACGTAATAACTTTGACTACTCGTGTGTGGGACCTTCCTGTTTATAATAGAGAATAAAATGACGTCAAAGTAAACACTTTTCATGTTAAATTATTATTAAAACGTTAATAATTGTACTTATTATTTACATAAATTATTTCTTTTAAATAGTGTAATACATAAACTGACATTTTATATTTTTTAAACAAACGTATTTAATATGTTGAAAATAAAGTGTTGGCTTGACTTTCTTTTTTATTTATTTTACAGTTTGACCATAGTCTGACGTTTAACAGCTGTTCTATTACGATTTTGTTGGATGCGGATGGGCAAATTTTGAAACAGTTTCGATTTCTAATGTGAACATTTCCAGTTGCAGAGAATCATAAAGCTACAAGCAATGGATTTCATTACAAAATTGGGCGCAAAACATATAAAAAACACATTTTATGTCATCTTAAAACGGTTGGAAAATCCTCCCATTATTTATTTCGATATAATTAATATCTGCCTATTATTGCCTCTTGTGTGACCCTATAATATAATCAACATGCATTTTCGGCCATCCCACTATATCTACTGTAGTCAATATGTCCATAATTCAAATTAAAAAACGCAATTCTAAAAAACCGGCAGGAGTGTGAATTGGTGTAAATGAGATGACATAGAGATGACAGATGTCAGACTCTGTTGGCAGTTTTTATAAGTACGGCATCCTCAGGAAACCCCAATCCACTAGAAGTGTGTCACTCCACCCATTTTACGGACTCAAATCCGGAACTGGAGTCAGCCTAATGGACTCGATTCATTGGACTCGGTCCTTTGACTCCTTTGGTTCCTTTCGCTCCGCCTGACTCGCCGAATCCGGCGGAGTCAAACTCATTGCTTCGTTCCGCTGGACTCATTACTCATTGAATCAGCTGGAGCCAAACCGTTGAGTTGATTCAGCCGAACTCACCGAATCCTGTGGAGTCAAAGTCTTTGTGTCGTTCCGCTGGACTCAGCGAATCAACTGGAGCCAAACTGTTGATTCGGCTGTAATCGCCGGACCCGGTGTAACGTCAAGGAGTTGGAGAACGATAGAGATAAGAGTTTTATAGATTACTTTAATGTTTATTTGAAGAATATCTAACATGAATGTTATCTTAATTATAATATGATTATTATTATATTTAAGATTACATGATTTTTTATTGATATTTGTAATGTTGGATTTTTAACGGATAAATAATTTATATTGGAGTAGGAAAAATATTATAATGGACTCGTATATTTTGAAGTATTCATTCAGCTGATTAAATTGTTAATAATTAAGTCCAGAATTCTTTTGGTGTTTGAAAAATTATCTTCGTAAAGTTATGTAGTAATAGTACTTATGTAACGTTGCCGCGAATTTGCTGGAAGGCAAATTTGCTCCATGTAGACCAACAAAAGGTAAAAATCTACGCTTCTCGCTATGTTATGACTCCGAGATAATTCTAATTCGTTTTGAAATGATTCCGGGGTCAATTTTAGACACAAATTCCCGCTGTTCGGAACGTTGCCGCGAACTTGCTGGAAGGCAAATTCGCACCATGCAGACCAACAAAAGGTAAAAATCTATGCTTCTTGCTATCTTTTGACTCCGACATAATGCTAATTCTTTTTTAAATGATTCCGGGGTCAATTTTAGATACAATTTCCCACTGTTCGAAACGTTGGCGCGACTTGCTGGGAGGCAAATTTTGCTCCATACAGACCAACAAAAGGTTAAAATCTGTGTTTCTTGCTTTCTTTTGACTCTGAGATAATGCAAATTCTTTTTGAAGTGATTCCGGGGTCATTTTCAGGTCCATTTTCTAACAGATTGGAACGTGTTATAGTGAATCCGGAACGGATTCATTACATTTTGAGAACTCGGAGCGATTCACACGCATTCGGAGCCATATTCATTGGATTCGTTCCGGCCGGAACGACACACTTCTACAATCCACCAGGGTAGCTTCCTTACGTTGAGTAGTGTATGGCAATGATTGTGGTTTGGAAAGAATATATTTATGCATTTAAGTAGGGTTGAGCCGAGATTTCGACTCAGTAGTTGATTATTACGATTGGACACAACGGCTGTAAGTAGGGTTGAGCCGAGATTTCGACTCAGTAGTTGATTATTACGATTGGACACAACGGCTGTAGAGGCGTGCTTTGCTAATTCTCACATGCGGAACGTTTGGGTATTTCGTTGTCTGTCATTCTGTCCCACTCACATTAAGCTCACACACACTTACGATACATGCGAATGCGAAATATGCGAATGGGACAACTCATATTTACCTACAGAAATCGCTCGAAAAAAGGTTTCGGGAGAAAACATTTTTCTATACCCAAGCTTTCACGAAATTGTAATTTAAAAACAAAAATATGATCTAGAAAGAAGAAACTAGGTCGGTATGTTGTTATAATTTTGTAATTCTTTATGGGAATTGAGTTAGCAGAACTTTTTCCTTAAATAATATTTTCCGATAAATTAGACATGTTTGACAGTGAATCATCGATAATTTTAAAAAATACCGACATAGCTTTCACCTTTTAGAAGGCAATATAAAAAAAATATTAATTTAGTGCAACTTTCGACGCAGAAAAGTTTTTTTTGGTCCGAAAAGCGAAATCTACCGTCTTCACAAGTTCCCATCGTTACTTTTTCAGTCTAGGCAACAACCACAGCTATCGGTAAATATTCAAGTCAAATGTACATAGTTTGTGGTCTTATCAATGGTCATATTACCCCCGGTTCTAATACGTTACTGCCACTGTCACTCTTACTCCCCTTATGAGCGAAAGATGTAACTACATAATACCTAAATAAAATTATCATAATCGAGGATTTCATGATTTTATTATTACTAGGTATTATTCCCCATTTTCTCCTTGAAAACTGGAACGAGTTTTAAAGTTGTTTTACTAACTTAGATACTATTAGAAAAAAAATACATGTATGCAGGTTTTGCTTTTTTTATAAAATACATGTCTAGTTTCTAAATTGAAGATCTGTTGATAGTGTTCAAGCCAGGTGATTTTAACGATTTTTGGAGGGTTCTAATTCCTATACGACGTAACTTATCAAAAGAGCAAAATGTATCGACAAGCTTGTGGTCGATATTTAAAAATTTTGAATTAAAAAATAGTAATAATTTTAAATGTAAAAAAAAAAAAATTTGACGATTAGCAAATTTTACAGGAGGAGGAAGTTTTCTTTCATTATTTCAATTAATAATTTACCCGTCATTGGTTTAAATGCTCCAATGAGGCGTACCAGGCACACTTCTCTTCTTCATATAAAAGCCCACAACACCAATGCAGCAAATAACTCACCAATCACTCGCGCAATCACAACCTATACCCATTATGAAAAATTATTACAATTAGACATTTTTCACGATTCATTGCGAACATACAAAACAAAATTATTCAATTTCTTATCATTTTATTAAACTTTAGTGAGCAAATAATTTTTGATTTTAAAATGTAAAATTTTCTCCACCCATACTCTTTCATTTATGTTTTATTAGTCAACCAATGTTTGATTCTTTTCATTAGTTTCATCATAATATAGATTTAAAACCCAGGCGAAATTACCTATTGATATTTTACAGATTTACGTAATAGGTATAAAACCATGTAATTTATTTAAAATACCTTACAACTTATATTTAATGTACTGTGTAAATCTTATAAACAAATAAATAAATAAATAAACATTATTATGAAAGGTGTTTAAGATGAAGCTATTTCTGTAAAGATAAAGGTCTGAATAGTGTAAATTATTCTTATTATATAGTGATTAATTATCGTTTTTGATACTTTATTTTTAGTCTTAAAATGGATATTGAACAACAACTAAAATGGTCGTTTGGACAATTGATCTAAATCAGTGGTTCCGAAACTCTTTTGGCCAATGGACCACTTTTCATAGTCAAAATTGCCCATGGTCCCCGGGGAAGGGAGTGCATGATTCAGCCGAACCTCCTGACTTAGCAATAAAACCATCCACTCCAGGGGGGGAGAGGGAGGTGGCTAGAGATGATTTCAGGAATCATTAACTTAACGGCACCCAGTTTACACCATCCATTCTGGGAGGGGGAGGAGAGAATTTCAGGTTATGAATTCTATATTTTACTTAGGACGTAAAAATCGCAAATAATTTGTGCATCGATATTTATAATAACTTCCATATTAATAAAAATCACTTTGGGAACCACTGGCCTACATTGATAGGTATAGTCAAGTCATCATTTTTGTTCTTTACTATCGAAACCAGATAAATTTTCGTGGACCCCCACATACAATTTGTGGCCCCCATTTTGTTATCATGCCAACGTAGACCCCCATCGAGTCTCCCGTAACCTGGGGGTCCACTTGGACCACCTTGGGAATCACTGATCTAAAGCGACAAACTGCAATATAAATTGCCTATGTGGAATGGTTTCAGGAAAAGCCACTGGCTTCGTAACCAACACGCGAGTGACGCACGCCACACCCGCAGCGCTATACGCGCACGCCTCCAGCAGATTCTGGGAGGACGATTCCAAGGTGGAGGTGCTAGCTCGTTCCTCCTGCAAGGATATCGCCCGCCAGCTGGTAGAGGACGAGCCGGGCAGGAATATCAAGGTTTTTTGTCTTCCGCTTTTTTACCGCCAAAATTCTAGAAGCCCATACAGGACTTGACTGCCACTTTTTTCCCTTTTTCTTATAGTAACTCCACACTGGAGTCCCTGAGGAATATAATTTCCCTCAGGACACCCATGTCACCTTTGCGGATATTGTGTAGTTTTTTTTATCTAGACGATCCATTCCCAGCATTCCGGCGAGAATGGTTCCCGGGGCGGCGGTACCCACATCCGCCTCCAAAATTAAAATCCTGAATTACTGTTTTTTCAGTTGAAGATTCCTAGGTCTACCGGAAATAGCTTGGATATTTCACATTTTAAATAAGTGAAAAATGTTGCTTGTGCAATGATGGAGGACTTAACTAGTAGAGGAATGAACTTGTGACAATGGAGTGGGAATCTGACGCATTTATGCACCTGGCTAAGCTGATTAAAGGTTTCTGTTTAACAATATTAAAAGATTTCTGCCTAAATATTGTTGAGATAAATTAAAAATCGAAAGCTTTGTTGTTGAGATAAAAAAAATAATAATAATTGGTTTACCCTGCGGCACTTTCTCTATAAGTAAGTGCTGTAATTATTGATATTCCACATCCTCACCACATACCCCAAATAGGGATTTTTATCATGGCATTTTTCCGTATCTTCATAAATATTATTTATGTGCATTTGAAGACTTTTTTATATCCCCAATGTAATGAACCCTAATCCTACCCTAACCTAAGTTTCATTGCAGGTAATTCTAGGTGGGGGCCGTCGCCACTTCACATCAATGGCCACGACGGACCCTGAACCCCCGCACAAGGAAGGGCGCCGGCTGGACGGGCGGAACCTCATCGAGGACTGGCTGCGAGAGAAGCACCGCAGTGGGCGGGCAGCCAGCTATGTCACCACTAGCGACGAACTGCAATCTGTGGATACTGTCAACACTGAATATTTGTTAGGTAGGTTCATATAATAATGATGATGGAGTTTTACCTACCATTAAAACTCTTATTATGTTGCCTTCCTCATCCAGAACATATTTTTATGTGTGGGAGAGACGACACGTCGATTCTTGTCATATTGGTCTAATTGGCTTCCTTTTCCCTTGTTTTGGCAACCCTAGGATGGCATCATTTATTCGTTCTGTGATTGGTTGTTTTTCTGTCACAACTGAATAATAAAATCGTTCATCAATAGATTTTTTTTACAATATTACAAATTTTTGATTACTCATTGGCAGTGGCGTAACTATACCATCTGAGGCACGTTCATTGGATGGGGGCCCCCCTCCCATTAAAAATCGTCACATTGTAATTGAATTTTGAAGTTACCCAACACTCAAGAGTATTACGAATATTGTGGGCATTTTTGTTAATTATCTAATAAATTTTATGTTCAAAAGCAAAGGTATTACGTATTAGGTATTAGGTACATATTAAAATTCTTTACTCCGAGCTTTTTGTTCCCCAAAAGTATCATTAACGTCATCTAAGTTTTATCATCATACGCGAAGCTCACATCAAAAGATACTGCGTTATAAAGTATCTTTTCTACCGACACACTACGTTATAAAATATTTCTTCCTACGGCAGGAGAAGGGGTCAGTTGAAATCGAAAGCGGTCGAGAGAATATCATTTCTTTGTACTGGATATGTCAACTTGACAGCTCCGTGTATTCAAAATGACCCCCTCTCCTGTTTACGGCAAAGGGGGGGTCGCATAACTTTTCTGATATCGCGATCGTAGCAGTCATGAAAAATAACACCGATTAGCGAAGATTCAAACCGCGATCACAGCACATCATCTTTTTACGTGTGGCGGGTCTCTATGGGATTGTATGGCGAGCGCTATTGTGTTATAAGTATATTTTTGATGTGAGCTGCGAGAGATTGGGCCATAGAATTTTCAATAGAATAGCAAAACTGGTCCAATTAAGTTCCTAAATAGGTTTTTAGTAATTTTAGATTTTGAAAATGATCTTTCAGCACTAGCTGAGTCACAGGAATTGTAACAAATAATATTAATGCAGTACGTACTCCAGGAAAGCTGCAGGACAGCAAGTTCTCTAATACACGAAGCCATTTCTATTTCGTCCCAGAGCTTACCAACTTAATACAAATCCATATTCCGACAAGATCAACAAGACAATCCAACTTATTTCATTTGCCCACATGTCGAACTAACATTAGAAAAAATTCCCCAATATGTGCACAGTATAATACAAAATTTTACAATCTAGACATTTTCAACAATACCCTTCGAATAGAAGTAAAGCGTACGATAGAAAATTAATACAAGAGTGTGGAATGCATCGGGAGCATCACCTATCCTTATCCCATTTTCTCTTCCTCTACTCCTCACAAAAAAAAAATTAATTTAAGATACATATATTAAAACTCCATCTCCAATGTAACTTTAACATAGGAGACCTTTTTGGCTTGACTTAATTTAACTTTGTTTATATGTATCTCTCTTTTTGTTATATAAGCTGTTTGTCCCTTACAAATAAATAAATAAATAAAAAAGAGAGTTTTTCTTATAAAAATTGTTATTTATTTATTTATAAGTTTCTAGTGCAAAGTTTGTGGTTACATGAGGCAGCATAATACAGGAATAATTTCTTTCTTAATAAGTTCTCACAGTCCTCCTCACAATGTTTCCTTGAGGCCGTTTGTAGCATTTTTATTATATATATACATATACTTTTAATTAATTTCTAGTTGTCTTTACATTGTCTTCATAATGTTAGCAAGTTTTCACTTTTTTCTGTTTTTAAAAGACATTAAACAGCTAATATTACCTAGAGACCTTTTTTTTTAAATTGATCTGAACAATTCCAATTTCGGACTCGATTTGAAAGTGAAAGCTTAAATCAAATAAAGTTATACTTTGGAATAACACAAAATAGATTCCAAATGTGATATAGAATCACCAGTGTCCTGCTTGCACTACGAGTTTCCAGACACTGTGTATAAAACCAGCTGATGCAGGGGACAACATTTATTGAGAAACAATTAGGGAAACTCTGGTGCATCGGGATGCAATCTTTAGAGTACAGGCGTCGGGTATGAATGCTATTCCTGTTCTACCGGTATTTCAATGGAAGATTCCAAGAGGAACTCCTTCGGCACCGGTGCACAGTCGGGAAGCACGCCGAACGCTCTCTCAACAATTGAAAATTATTGATATTTGTCATAGGAGAACGGGTCATTTCTACAACTCGTTCTTAAGTTCAACAGCTCGGTTGTGGAACTATTTGCCAGCCTCTGTGTTTCCTCCCTCCTACAACATGGGTCTCGTAAGACTCGTGTTCACTCCTTCCTCTTCTCAAAAAGCCCCTTCATACAGCATTACTAAGATGACACAGGCCCTGATGGAAATTAATTTCCCTACGGTCTCCTGGGTAGAGTTAATTAAAAAAAATATCAGTTTAATACCAATAATTCACCTCGTTTTATTGTATGTTTGCAGGTCTTTTTGCTAGTTCCCACATGGAGTTTGATTCTGAGCGTGATGGTGGTCCCAACGGAGATCCTTCTCTGTCGGAGATGACCTCGACAGCCCTTGACCTCCTCATGAAGTCAGAGGACGGTTTCTTCCTGATGGTCGAGGGTAAATACGACAGTTAAAATAAAAAAAATAATTCTAAAGCATGACAGGAAACAACTGCTCTCTGTGAACTTAAACAATCCTGGTTACAAATAACTTGACAGTATTTAAAAAACTCCTACTAACTTCATTATCAAGTGGAAGATGTTGCTTGTTTAATGATGAAGGACATGTTAACAGAGGAATCTAGTCCATGACATCTTAATTTGGAACCAGAGGCATTTGTCACTATCTGGTCATTTTCCCAATGCTGCTTAGAGATCAACCCTTGTCGGAGGCGGATTAAATGTTGAGAGCGCTCTAGGCAAGCACCTCAGCGACGCCCCTATAGCGGCCATATATTATAAATTTTAACTAGTACTTATACATAAGATAACTAATGCTCTGGGAATTTTCGTATAAAATGTGTAAATCTGGGTCTCCAGCTATCTTTTCTTTACATACCAAGTTTTATCACAGTTCAGTAGTTTTTGGCATGAAGAAGTAACATCTTATTCCTATACACACACACACACATACACACACACACACACACACACACACACACACACACACACACACACACACACACACACACACACACACACACCCACACATTTCACTCATTCACTCATACAACTATTATGTATTGTGTGCATCGGTAGATAATATTACTAGTATTTCTGTGAAAAGTATACCTCGCATCCAAAAAACTATGTTTCTAATTTTCCCTTATTTAATAAATCAAAACCAAAATTTTCTCTGAAATCGTAAGATTTTTAGGCAGGTTCTTAAATCTTATCCTATCCTATCTACTTAATTATAAAACATATTTTTTAAGTAACTTTTTTAATGTCATACTAGCGAGTACCCGCTTACGTTGCAATGCCACTTAAAGACAGAAAGTGTTTGTGCTTTAATTCTGTTTATTGACGTGTTTTTGGATTCACGGGATATTTTTTGTTTTTCCGTCGGTGCCTACGCGAGTAGACGCGTGAACATACAGCTGTGTAAGAAGCATGGGTTTTCATAATATACCCTGCTATCCGCTACCACTACTGTGTCTCCTTTGCAATCCATTCCTCTGCCCCTCTCTCATCTCCCACCCCTCCCCAGCCAGTCCTTTTTCATATGTCCCCATTCCCACCCTGTTCCACTCCCGCGTCCCTTTCCCCTCCCACGTTGCACTTCAACCTCCCCCGTCTCCCCTTCTCGCGTTCCTCTTCCACCTTTCCCATCTCCTTCATTCCCCTCCCCCTCTCCAGGATTCTCCTCCCCCTCCCGCCATCCTCTCTTCTTTTTTCAGTAAGGTAGTTACCATAATATTGAAAAATACCAACAAGAAAGTACAAAGAAATGCGATTTTTTTTCATATTTGAATAAAGTGATCTTTACCGAACCATTAAAACGGCAACTATTTTAAAAAGGAAAGGTACGTAAAACAAATTTACAGGCAAACAAAATGCAAAACGGTCGAGGACAAGGGACGCAGAGGACAAAAATAAGTAAGTTGTTTTTTCTTTTCAGGTGGCAGAATTGACCATGCTCACCACTTCAACAACGCATTCCGCGCTCTAGACGAATCCCTCTCCCTAGAGCGCGCCGTGGCCACCAGTCTAGCCAAGGTCAACCTGTCCAGTACACTGCTGCTGGTCACTGCAGATCATTCCCACGTCATGGTGCTCGGGGGCTACGCCACGCAGAGGGGGAACTCTGTATTCGGTGGGTACATACATAGCTTAAAAATATTAAGTCATTGAGAAAATCATATATTTAGTACTATTTTTCTAAATTTATTATTATTATTATTATATCAGCGCCTTTGCAATTTGGCGCTTGGAGTGGACTGCTCCAATTGCGCCGGCCCTGACCAGACGTGATGCTGTCTTCACTGGTATCACGTACACATATCACTGTCCGATCGAATATATTTTGCAGGTTACGACAGAAATCCATCAGACATAGACCAGCGCCCCTACACCACCCTGCTGTACTCCAATGGGCCCGGAGGCATCCCGACCCCACGGAATGAGCGGAGAGCTAGAGGGGGGCCCCCCGAGAAGCATAAGGACACCATTCAGAGGGCAGCGGTACCACGGGGGTGGGCCACACATGGCGGGGAGGATGTGCCAGTCTATGCCATTGGTAAGTGTTAATGGTTCATTTTTGTTAATTGAACATATTTGCAGGGTATATGGCAGGACGCTAAATATATATAAAAGACTCTTACTGGGGCTTTAGATAAAGAAATTGTGCTTTTGTATCGGATAGGAATAATCAATGTAAGCTAGCTGGGCAGCCATAGAATAAAGAATAACACAAGAGGGGCCTTGTGGGTTTCGTGATACAAATATGTGCTTAATCGAGGCTAAATTTTCCAGTATAAAACGAAACAAGCGACAGCTGCACTGCACCAGTATGAATGTCCAAGCCCTACGCTATTAAAAGATTTATCTAATTTAATAAAAAGTGAGAAAAGAATTTACATTTTTACCGAAAACCAACAGACCGATAATTTTCAGATATATTTTGTTCCTATTGTTGTATGTATTTTTACATATGTCCAATATTTTTTAAATATTTTATAAATAACTATACCTGCTATTTATGAGTAGTATCTTGTGCCTTTATTATTTCTAAATAGTTTTGTTAAAATACTAGCTCTCCAGTTAGACCCGAGATGATTTCTATGGTAAATGTTATGTAACGAATAATAGTTCTGTATATTTAATTTAAATTTCCAATTAAAAAATGTATATATGTGTTTATCGATCATCCTGTTGATTAGTCAGACATCTCCAAATACTAAGTTTTGAGATAATGAGGAAAGCAATATTCGAATGTTCTCCATAAATCAAATATGTATTATTTTAACTTGTCTGAGTTTTACACATTAAATATGTTATACCATAATACCGGGATAAATAACGGTTTGGTACATTAGTACGACATTTCGAAATTTTCTACTAAAAACATAATCGAAGTATATTAATACGGAAATGCCCGTACGGTTCAAATTAAGGAACTCGACTCCGAGTAAATCTCCAACGCCACACGCCGCCATCTATAAATGGCGCCGTCTATAACACTATATTTAAGGAAAAAAGTATGAAGAAGAAGAAACATTTTTCACTTTCATTCAATAATAAGATTTATGTTGGGGTGAAGAGTGTTCCTCTCATTATTCACGGTCTTAATGTAAGAATGTCTACTATTATATATCTACCTATTAAATATAAGTATTCTGTAGTTATGTTAATAGTAGTTAGTTTTGCAAAAGGGTGATGCCTTATAAATAGTCACCAACACTTAAACTTGGGCGAAGCAGAACGAAAAGCCTCCCACAGGCGAAAAACTAGCAGTGAAAAAACCGCCTAGCGTAGCGAGTTTTTCACTGTTAGTTTTTTGTTTATTTCACTACAAATTTTTGTGCATTATAATTGATTTAGGCATGTTTATGGGTAATCTGAGTTTTGTACTACATAATTCGAGAGTACACTTTTATATATAACTGCGTACCTAACTCGAATTTAGGTTTTACTGTGATGTCTGATTAATCAACTGGAAGATCAATATATATCTTTATTATGATGGAATTACATCACGAATTGTCAGTATCAAAAATAGAGATAACATTGATAACAATATTTCATATGAATTAATAATATGTTGTAGGTCCCATGGCAAACCAGCTCTTTAGTGGTACCGTGGATCAGACGTATATCCCCCATGCTATAGCTCGGGCGGCTTGCATGGGCCCCTTCAAGGACGCCTGCACTCCCTCCGTAGTAGAGGCCTTCAAGAGGCCACCTCAACAATCACCCAACTCCGCTTTCTTTAAAAAATCTCCAAGTGTGAAGTTGCCAGAGAAAAGGACATTGTTTAATAAGGGTCTCGTGCAAAGTGATTTTCGGACATGTAATCCATTCATACTGATAGCTTGGATTTATATTGCATCTGTAATTCTAATGCGTTGAACCCAAATAATATATTGTGACATCAAAAGACTTAATAGACAAGCCAATAAACCTGTTCTAATTAATTTATGAAAAAATATCTCACTATATCGGCATAACATATTATTATTATATTGAGGAATTCTACAAAAAATAGTATGTATAAAATTGTTCATTTTCAGCAATGACTAACAAAATACCCAAGAACTTTACAGGAGCAAGTTTTATTTAGTGGTTGTCTATTAAATTATTTAATAAAATATTAAGAATACATAGATGTATCTTTTTTTATAGACTATGTTATTTATTTACACCCACAATTGGAAGGCCCGGTTGTTTTGCAGAAATTCAAATTTTTTTTTTTTTTATTATATTAGCTTCACACAGGAGGCCCTGAAGGAAAAATTCCCTCAGGGCCTATGTCATCTTTGAAGATGCTGTGTGGAGGGTTTTTTAAAGGAAAGGAAGGAGAGGAAGTCCTGGGAAGGAAAAAGGTTTGAGGGGTGGGTAGGAATCTGGGGATAAATATGTCCAGGAGTGATGGACGAGTGAAGCCATATCTCCCACTCCAAGGCCCCTAAGTCCCGGACAAACCTAACCCCATGAACCCGGGCACCCCTGCTAAGTCACCAAACGTAGCGAACCACTTGGGGTGACCTGTGGCAGAGGTGTTGGTCGTCCAATAAATGGTTCCCGGGACGGCGATACCCATACCCGCCTCCCAAATTGTGATATATGACAAAAATATGACAAAGTCATCAAGTGGTCATTAAGCGCTATTTTGTTTTTATTGTATACATAATTACAATTATTCCAATACTCTCCAACGTGTTTTAATTATTATTAAAAAAATACATATTTAATTACAGATAAAAATGTACTATGTTATTATAGGTGCAAATATCGTCGCTGGGCCCATAATCACCTCCAATGTGAAATAAAAATTTCCAGGAGATTGAAAAAACATATATTTATAAGCAGGAACACGAAGAGAGACTTCCATTTATATTTATTTATATTACACAATAAATAAATATTACATATTTGAAGGTCCACCTTCATTTTTCTGCTTCAAAGTTGGTTTTTTCACTCTAGTCTAAAAATAAATATTTTTTAATTAATATTTAATTAGTTTAAAATAAAAATAAATATCTTGTATTTTTGTAAATCTATTTAATCGTTGTATTTTTCAGTTTCTGTTCTTGTATTTTTATGAATTGTGTGTAATTTTCATTACCAACAAAATGTACCAAATTTTTTTTACTACCAACAAAATGTAACAAGTGTACACTAACATATTCAAGCCTTCTGGGCGTTCAATAAATAAATAATTAAATATATTGATAAATTGTCTATGAAAAAAAATCATCACTCAGGTGTAAACATAAACTTACAGCCGCTCTTCCTAACTTTTCGATCGACCAATCTTAGGCCGAGATCATCTAAGCATTTTGTAGGATAACGCTCCCAAACACCTTATCGTTGATAATCTTAAGTGGCCTCGCCCGCTTTTCATACACAACCAAATGACATCAAAGTAAACACTTTCGATGTTAAATTAATATTATAGAGTTAATTGTTGTATATATTATTAATCCACATGACTTCTTTTTTATTTTGTTATCCATAAACTGACATTTTATATTTTTTAAACAAATGTAGATATATAATATATTAAAAATAAAGTGTCAACTTGGTATTTTTTCTACTCTGTTGACACTTTTTAGAACTATTCCTTTACTGAGACGGCCGAGATGAGTTTAATCCACTAGTCCGGCTTCCTTAGGTTAAGCGATGCTTAAGAGTAGGTTATAGGGCAAACAGGTGATTTGCTGCAAAACGGCCCTCTAAAACAGCTGAATTACTACCTTTCGTATGTCATTGTCAGACTTGATATTTTTTGGTAACAAATAATGGACTATTATTTTTTAAACTGCTGAATTTTTTTTGTAATTGATGTAAGCATTCGACCATAAAAAATAAAATCATTGATACACCATACAACCCACTTTTCAAACTTCGATTTATGACTATCCCTATAAATAATGATTTTACACAATATCTTTAATTTAAAATATGTACGTAATACACATATCTGTCGAAGTACAGGTTCATATTGTCGTTATGATATCTGTTGATATTAAAAATTAAATAAATACTTCATTTTGGATCACATTATCTCATACTTGAGGGTTTTTGTTCATTACGGGCTGGAACCTCCCGAGGTCGAGAGTGGGGTTACGGGCTCCGTCTTTGACAGCACATATACTTCGAAAATGCCGTCAAAACGTTTTATAAATGGGTCCAAAAGAAGGATACCAACTCACTTAAAGCATTGGAATAATTTATAAAAGCTACAAAAACAATGAGTATAACAAATTATGTTATTTCATATAAATATTTCACTCGCATCTTTTCAAATGTCACAATACGCAATACGCATGCGTCTGTTCAGAACAGTCTGTTACTCAGTTCATGTTTCTTGAAAGCGCCCAAGCGAGAGTTCATTAAGTGTACGCGGTGTCTGGTAGTAAATCATTTATTTCTTCAATCTTTGCAAATTCACTTATATAATAATAATATTGTTAAATGAAACAAATTATTTTGTGTAAACCACTATAATCACATGTTGCGATAATTATATGGTATTTTTACGAGTTTACTTCGAATGTTTGAATTGGAAGGACGGCTGAGACGGAAATCGGTCGCCAAATTTCGATTTAGGCTATGAAATATAACATGAATACCAATATTCTTCTAATATATCAATTTGAAAGGCTGGCTGCGAAGATTTCGACCGCAAAATTTCGATTTATGCGGAAAAATATCGTATTTTTGCGAATTTATTTCGAATATCTGAATATGAAGGGCCGGAAATCGGCAGCGAAGATTTTATTTACGCGGAAAAATTACGTATTGGGAAGTATTTTTTCAAATATACGGCCGACCGTTGCAGTAAGCGGCTGCGAAAATTCGATTTTCACGGGAATAACGCCATCCGCTCACTGAGGCAACTGAAAACAGTCAACTGGCAACCGTCTTTGTATGACAATATGAAGGCCCGCACACTACACAATCACTCAAAAACTCGTTGTCAATGGTAACGCAAGCGGTGACTCATGACTCGCACTGCTGATTGCCTTGGCCGGCCATTGCTAGTTGCCAGCCGTCAGCTGATTGTTCTTCGTCTATGGTTAAACAAGCTTTTTGACCAATCAAGACATGGAAACCAGCCGGTTTTAGTTTGGTTTCAGTTGCCTCGTCAGCGGAGCGCCTAAGTCGTATTATTACGAATTTACTCCGAAGAACGTACCCGAATTTGAATTTTCGGACGAAGAACTCGATTTTTGCGACTTTATGATTTTTTTTTCATAAAATTTTGATTTACGTGGGAATTTGTTAAATCGAAATTTGATTTTCGATGTCCCATGGATTTCGAATTAACTAGCTTCTACTGTAGTAATCATAATGATGAGTTCTAGAAAATATAGTTTAAAAGACAATAAAAGGCTGAATATTTAGAAGTGAAATAAAAAAAAAAACATTAAATCGACTTTGAATGTGAAGCACGAGTTTCCAAACGACGTTTATAAAATCAAACCAATGGCAATTTCCACTGGCAGTGCAATAACACATGTCGAATGTAGAGAAGGGACAAACGTGAGAAGGGACGGTTACTGCCACCTAGCGATGTAAAAATAAAGACATTTTGACAGAAAATGGATTGTTCCAAGGCTATAACATGCGCTTAAGGCATGCTTAAACAATGCTGTTTATTTAACAGTGTTGCACCAAAGTTCGGGCTTAGTAATTGATTAGTAGGATTGGGAACAATGGCCGTTAGACTAATTTTAATAAGTAATTGCTAATTCTTTAAAAAAACTTTATTCAACAGACAAAATAAAGAAAATAAAATTCTATAGATAATGAATTATTTATTTTACTGAGTGGCTGAGTTCACAAAGGTTTTGGATTATATCCCATACATCGTGGGTTCAATCAAAATCTCCTGGTTCAATTTGTGCGCTGGTTAAGTCCTTCATCACGACACAAGACACAAGCAGCATTTCTGCTTAGATGATGGTAGTATGAGTTTAACAACATGATAGCTTTTGTCCTCTTCTGCTAATCACAATTTGTTCAAAGGCTGAAACGGACTTAGAATTGGCTTTTAACAGGAACCTTTCAACTGTAAAAAAAACAAAATGGTGCGGAATGACCATTCAATTATTTTGTTACACATTAATTTTTGTTTATAATTTCAAACAAATCCTTGTTCTGGAGTTCATTGAATCGGATTTACGGCAGAATCACAACCGAAATTAGTATATTTATCATCACACTTAATTTAATTAAAGTTTCTTTCTTTTATGAGAAAAAAATATGTATGTAATATAGTTAATTTACTTAATTATACCAATTAATTATTTTTTAGCTTTATCATTGGTTTTTTTCACAGTTTGATGTTGCTTACAATGATGCGTCAGCCAATCCTCACACTTAATCCTCATAACCTCACTTTCCTCCCACGTCGGAGGTTCAAACACCTCATCGCTTTCAGATGCCATCAGTTTCCCGTTGATGGTATCCACCAGCACCTGGTACTCCGGGGGGACTATCAGGGCTTCACTCTCTTTCTTCTTCAGAACCTTGGCTATCTTCAAATCCTGGAGTTTCCTGGCTTCATTTATTTGGGGCTTGATTTCCAATAACCTCTTCAGCTAAAAAAAAATAAATATCAAATAAACTTAAAAAGAAATCAGGAAAAGGTATGGATACATCTGGGACTCGAACCCTTGATATATATTTTTGATTTCAGATCTGAATGAGTTAAACCACAAATATTATAATTTGAGGTTTAACTTTTAACTCATTGAGTTGAAAATAAAATAAAAATAAATATTTCTCTTTTTTGATCAAATTTTTTCCGTTTACTAAAAACCTATTCCCAAGAAAAAACAAAGATATCGACCAATGATATCTTCAAAAATCTGGACTCGAACCCAGATGTATCCGTAGATATCTTTTTCTGATTTCAGATCTGAATGACCACAAATATTATAATTTGAGGTCTCATTGAGTTAAAAATAAAATAAATATTTCTCTTTTTTGATAAAATTTTATCGTTTCCTAAAAAACCTGTTCCTATGAAAAAACAAATATATCAACCATTTCTAAACTAAATAGCTCATATTATTTTGAAGAATTTTATGACTAAAATAGACATTAATGACGGGAAAAGGCTCAAATAAACACTAATGACCAAAAATATATTAAATATGAACTAACAACCCAAACGGCTCAAATATGCATAATTGTACTGATACACATGCTCATTTCCCCTTCCACCCGTAATGCTACCTAGTAGCATGTGTATCACGTCCAAATGAGCATGCTCACAAACAACAGGCTGTTTATTTGTGAGCATGTTCATTGATTCGCGAGTGGAAAGAACATGCTACAAATGAGCATGTGTGCCAGTACCATTATGCTTGTCTAGTCTATAGTGATGAGTAAATTCCAGAGAATTTATTTTTTGGGAATATTCCTGAAATGGGAAATATATAGCGGGGATTTTCACCTACAGGTGTACATTTCATGTTTATTTACAAGTGTATCATATTTATTAGAGCATGCTGAGGACAGACATTTTATAATTTTCATAAATTACCGAATAGTATTGAAGATATAACCCGTCAAAATGATTTTTGTTGTTTGTTTTTGGGGTGTTACGCCGTGTTGCGCTACCTCCTTCTTTAGCCGACGTTTCGGACAGCGTTGCAGTGTCCATCATCAGGGCAGATCCGACGATTATATAAAATTTTCGTTGAAATTTCTTCTGACGGAGGTTGAAACAACCCAATTTTTCCGTGAATGACGATTTTAAGGAAATTTAAATCTGAAATTTTCCGAAACAACTGGTTCCAAGTATTCTATTAATTTTGAATTAAAATTTTGCCACAAAATAAGTTCGCTATGAAGATTTATTTATTACTAAAATGAAACAAACAACTTTGTTTCTTCGTCAGGATAGTAAGAACATTATGATGCCGTTTAGAATGTGGAGGTGATGCGAAAGGAAGATGGTAGCTTAGGGCACACCGTCTATAGAAAGCCAACGCGTACAAATCGATATCTACATGCTGATTCGCATCACCACCCTGCGCAGAAGAGAGGACTTATCCGTACGTTGGTGACCCCAGCGACCAGAATACGTAAAGAACCCAAAATCAAAGCTGACCGACGCACTGGAACATAATGGTTACCCAGCAAGGCAGATAAGCCAAATCATAAGAGCCAAATCTGCACCAAACGAAGACAGAACTGAACAAGAGCTAAAAGGCTGTGCTTTCCTGCCCTATATTCAAAATGTGACAGACAGAATCGCCAGGTTATTGAGAAAGGAAAACATCAAGACTGTCTTCGGAACCACGACAAAAACACTAGGTCTGCAAAGACTAAGTTTCCTCTGGAAACAGATGGAATATATAAACTCAGCTGTTCCGGATGTGACAAGGTCTATGTAGGCCAGACAGAGTGAACGATCTCCAAAAGGATATCGGAATACTTTCAAGCAAGTAAACTCGGCCACCCTGACAAATCGGCAATCGCCGAGCATTTCATTGAAACCGGCCATTACTTTGGATTTTTTCCTGAATTCCTGGGAAGACCTAAAACCCACAGAGCACGACTCATTACGGAGGCAATTGAAATTCACAAACATCCCATCAATATCAATAGAGATGATGGAGCTAAGCTCAATAGTTCTTGGTATCCGGTAATTGACGGCTACACCAAAGCTAAACGCAACAAAAAAACATTTTGAACTATACTGTTATACCAGCTCCCAGAGGAGTGGAGTTGGCAACACGGTTCGCCTAGATATACTTAAGCATACACTTTAGAACTTTCAATAAACACATCTGCCCTGATGATGGGCTCTGTAACGTTGTCCGAAACGTCGGTTAAAGAAATAGTTAGCGTAACACGGTATAACATCCCAAAAATAAACAACAAAAATACTTTTGGCCGTGAAAATCTTAAATCATAATTGAAGAAGTCTATTTATTACCTTTACTTTACGAACTATCTGTTGAAAATCTCCAGTTTTCTCTCCATCGAAGAACCCATCTGGCCACACAATATCCACTTTACATTCCTCCTCAATATATTTCCTAATGGAGGTCCTCCATTCATCATCAACCAAAGACAATCCAATAGGCTCTGAAGAAGTTTCATCACTACTGTGTTCAGTTTTGTTAGAATCGTTAGCAGCTTCCTGTTGAATTGCGTCTAGAGTCATCATATATTTTGGAGAAAATGTTGTAAGATCCATCAAGCCCCATTTGTTCCTAATATTCCTGTTTCCCCCCTTTTTCTTGGTGTCGGCAGCATTATCTGGCTCCCGTAGCTCTTCAAACGGGTCCACCATCAACTCGCAGGTGGTATCATCCGGGCAAGCATCAAACTTAACTTGTTTATCAAACGCTTTATTGAATTTTTCCATAATACTCGCAAAGTCCAAGGGGACTTCACTAATTAATTGATCTTTAGGTATTAAATTTGTTACAACATGCTCTCTGCTTAGATTCATGGTTGCTTTATGTACTAACTCTAGAAATGCAAACCCCTTAAAAAAATTAAGGATAGTCTGAATTCACGGCAAATCAGATCCAATTTTGAAAATGATTCTTAAGTTCAAAGCAAATCCTAGTTATAGAGTTAATTGAACCAGAGTTACAGACAGACACAACCGAAATTGGTATTTTTTTATGATTATCTTCAACTATGAGTATATAATATATTATACTTACCAGTTATTTGTGGCTGACTGTTCACATTGTTAGATCAATATTAACTACCTACTTACCTCGTAGTGTATGTTTGCATTGACAAAACAAATACTTTTGAAAAATAATAACAGAAGTTTTTTTTTTGTTTGAATAGATTGTTTATTTTAATCGAGTTGATCAGTAGACAGGGTTGGGCAAAAAACATGGTTTGCTGTAATTAAAATACAAATTACAAAATACTTTCAAGTTGTGTATTTGAAATACAAAATACAAATTACAAAATACTTTCAGAACCTTTGATTGCAATAAATTGTCATAAGTACCCTTATCTAAGAGTGGGCTTCCATAAAAGCAAAACTGAGCAGAAAGCAGCAGAGACGTACAAAAATTGACTAGGCATATTGCTCAAAAGACACGTCTCATCTCCGTTCCACTTCGTAGACTTGTGAAGTATTTTTCATAGTAGATATAGGACCCAGGTGTTAGGTATTGTAAATAGAAACTAACCCAGCCCAGCCTATTTATGAAAACTAGATTTTTAAACGCAGTCAGACAAATGGTTTCTTGTTGGGGAATGAATAAAACCTTCCAAAAAAATTATCTTACTACAGGTCCTGATGAGCACAAACTTCTGTTAAGGTGAATGTCGAAAGAATTCATATTCCACTTTTTCTTAGATGGCGCACGTATAGTGTTTTTACTTTTATCAACGCTTTTTACAAGTTATGTTCTGAAATATTGAGACAATATTATTGTTCGCGGAAGTACACAAGTAATATGAATATTAACAAATAGTTTTGTCAATTAAAAAACTCAAATCTTTCAGGAAAGGCTAACAAATACAATATTTCTTCGGTGATTCAATCCAATATTGTATTTGCTAGCCTTTCTTGAAAGATTGAGTTTTTTAATTGACAAAACAATTTTTTAATATTCATATTGCTTGTGTACTTCTGCGTACAATACATTTTTCTTAATATTTCAAAGCATAACTTGTAAAGAGCGTTTATAAGTAAAAAATACTATACGCGTGCCATCTACGAAAGCGTAGAATATGAATTCTTTTGACATTCACCTTAAATTGTATGAACACTTTTTTTATATTCGGATAGCTTTCAAGAATGGTAAGTTCTTTATTTTTATCGTTTAAAAAGCTGACTAACTCTAACTCCATTGTTGATGTCTTATTATCATAATCGCCAAAAATGTATTTGTGTGAAAATGTATTTTGAAGCCATGAGTATTTGAAATACTAATTACAAAATATGTGGATGTTTGTAAATATAATAAAAAATACAATATTTATTTTACAGTCTTTGTAATCTTTTTTATTATCCTCTAGGAACAGTGATCTGACAAGCTAGTGAAAAAAAAGTATTCTATAAAAACAAAATAACCTGTCAAATATTCCAAAAATTTTAATTACCTAGAGCAGCAGCCGACCGGTAAGTAGGGGGCATAAATGAACCAATCGTAGGGGGCCGAGTACCTACCATAGAGCCCACAAATACTTCAGCATCAGGTATTTGAAGTAAATACCAAATTTTTAGGAAGTAAATGAAATACAAATACTAAAAACAATTTGTATTTCAATTACAGGTAATTCAAATACTGCCCAACCCTGTCAGTAGAAACCTTATTGAAGAGGAGGTAGATTGTTACTAAAATTAAGAAAAACCTCTAAACTTAGCTACTTACACTACATAGTCAATACAAAATACAAAATGATAATTTTTTTGAAGAATTTATTCCACACAGAGCAATAATTGCTGATAATACCTAAATATAATTAAACGAATTTCTGCATTTTATCAGCAATTCCATACTTATGAACTAGTCTTGTTCAGTGAATCTGAGGGAGATTTTCAGTTAATAATGCTACTTTATCGATTTTTCATAATCCATTTTATTTTTCCTTTCATTATTTTAGCAGTCTCTAGAATCAAATCATCGAACACCATTGAGTTTATCCAAGAACTCAACCAAAATTGGATAGTTTTATTTCGTGAACATATTTGTAATAAAAAAATGAATCCTAGATGGCGTTGCGGCTCATAAATGTGATGTTTTTCCGAAGTTCACATCACATTCTTCATTGTCCGTTTGGCATTTGGTTGGCAAATGGGCAAAATCGACGAATGCTTCGCATGGCTCCGGCGGCAAGGTCGCTAGCTCCGATGACACAGACTGCGGCGCTCTGACGAGAACGGCATTACGTACAATAATAATTTTTCGTCAGTTCATTCCGCGAGCTCTGCCGCGTGATCAGTGATCATTCAATACTGCTCGCGATTTATCCGCCGCAATCCCGATCATTTCGTGGTTATTCGTTAATATTTTTCTTATAATTATTTTTAAAGTTTTTTTGACAGAAACAAGTGACAGTGCATCAGCTGATATACGTCAGTTTATTACCTGTCAAAGGGAAAGGGTGGATTTTAAACCTGTGTGTTGGTAGAGTCATGCCGTGATCCTTTCCTGACAGAAGTCAGATGGATGTGTTGAGCAGTTCCCCGTCCCTGCGATTGCGCACCATCAGTGGCAAGTCCAGCGGAGGGAAGAAAAGTGAACTTCACAGGACCAATGAGTTGAGTTTGTGTACAAGTGCCATGTCTCCCGAGACTAAGAGACTACTTCCTCCGACTACGGAGACCATCATGACAAAGCCGTTCCCCATCAGAGGTGAGTCAGCATACCAAGTTTCCTTCATTTCTCTGTTGGGCAACCTAACCTCCAAATAATGGTGCAAATTATTATTTTTTCGCGACAATTGTTTATATTATGCGGCTGCAAGGATGAAAATAATTACTCTCATAATAACCTTATTTGCATTATGTAAATATCTATTATTATTAAATTATCGTTCAAAGAACAGTTCCAAATTTCTAGAATGAAGTGTCAGAAAATTGGCAAATTTGCACAAGCACAGATTATAATAACGATTACTACTACTAGTTAAGGGAATTTATCTATTATTCATACAACTAATAAAATAACCATAAAATCAGCTGATAAGAAGGCCATTCCAGAAGATCTGATATAATTTTACAGGATTGATTTATTGGTTCCACGATAATAATCAAGTCAACTCGACACCTCTTTAAAAAGTAAGCTACGAAAAAAACAATTTAAAAATAGCCAATAACCCTACTTAACGTATAAATATATATACGTATAAAACCAATTTTTTAAATATATTTTTTCATAACTTTTCATAAGAAGTGTTGAGTCGAATTCATTTCGAGTTATCCTATATTATTATTACTAATATCCAACACGTACCTATGTAAGTGATCGTACATTATTGATGATCTAGAAATATTATACTACATACCTACTATGGTTTCTTTATCAATTAATCACTACCGAGTTTTCCAACGTCTTCAACCCAAATCACAATCGATAAATTTTATTAACCTCCCGTTGTATCTTTAGTTCATTTAGAATAATTTTTGATATACAGGTATTATTCATTACTGGTTATCATTTTCGCTGCCTGACAGGGATCATGGATTTATAACCAGGCGAATCACTAACAAAAAATGTTGAAAATTCAAATGAAAATGTATTGATTTTTTTAAATGTGAATACCAACAAGGAACAAGAGTTTAACTGCTTCCGTCTAGAGCAGGGAGACTATGGCATCGCTAATATTGTGAGGTTGAAGTTATGGGGAGGGGAAGGAGATGGGGAATAGGTGAGGTATCTCGGTATCTGGCTATTCAGATCTGTGACGGATCTGATCGGATCAGAACATGCAGCAAATATACTATATCGTCGTTTCATATTTAATATGTACAATGTGACGATTTTTTCGAAAATTTGTTAAATAAACACTAATTTTTCTCCATCTGCTACAAAAAGAGCCATGTAATAATATCAAATAATTAAGGGGCCGCTCTCCCAATTTCTAATAATTTCTGACACGTTTTCCTTAAACGTTTGAACTTTTTAAGCTCTTAAAAAAATTAATATTATTCTTTAAAATAGTATCTATACATTCCCCACGCCGAAACGGTAATTATTTGAATTTCCCTCGATAGAAATAAATTGCAAAGTATGCTCCAAAATTATTATTAACACGTTTGTTTCTGTTATTTTACGAGTTATACATATGTATAAAAAAAATCATAATGTTTCTTTAAATGATACTTGACACATCCCCCACGAGATTTTTTCCTCTTTTTCAAACGAGTCGTCTTTTATCAAACAATTTTCGCATGAATTTTTATGGTTTTTAATGTTAGCGCGCTCGCTCCCACGTTCGTATTGTCGTATCTCTCCATCTTCTTCTTTTTGATACAAAATAAATGTGAGGATAATCAAAATTGTACATAATAATTTTTTTAAGGCATATCCTCTGTATACCACCACAAAATTCAATTGCCTTGGTATGTACATAGTATTAACATCATATCCTATATCGTCATTGCATATAGATATGAACCATGTGTGACTGAGTACATTCTGAGAAAATCGATAAAAACTGTTTAAAACAATAACGAAACGGAAAATAACAATTCTATTTATGGACAAAGTAGGAAAAATATATTTCTTTCATTATAAGAATATATTTATGCAAACATTCATTATTTTATGAGACAATTGAATTTTTATGCGTACTTCTCACATGCTTCATATTCTATGCACAGTTTCATCATAATTTATACAATATTATGTCAAAATATTTAATTTAAATTTATTCAAATTTCATAGCTAGGTATCACAACATGATGTTAAAATTATGTACATACCAAGGCAATTGAATTGTGTAGTAGTATGCAGAGGATATGACTTTTATTATATTTTTTTTATTATGTACTATTTTGATTGTCCTCACATGGTTTATTTTCGATCGCCTTAAATATTTGATATTATTACATGGCTCATATTGTTGAAGATGGAGAAAAAAAAACTATATATTTAACTAAATTTCGTCAAAATCGTCACATTGTTCATATTAAATATCAACGACGTTATATTATTTTTAATGAATAAATTGTGAAACAAAATATTTTAATCAAATAAAATTTATTTGCGAACGCCGTTTTTGAACCCGCGATCTTTTCGGATCGCTAGTCGAGAGCATAAATAAACCAATAACGTCGAGAGCCCTGCCCATCGACCACGGAGGCTATTAAATTTAAAAAAAATATCTTGCATTTCGACCTAGATTATAAGGTAGTTACCTACCTATTACAAGGTAGTTACCTACCTATTACAGGGTAGTTACCTACCTATTTACACTGAGGTATAATTCTCAATAGGTAGGTACCTAACTACTTAATTAACGCCCATCGAATATCACTCTTAAAAAAAATCTTTGTAGGTACTTCGAATGCCTGCATATTGTTTTTGTAACTAAAACTTACAATAAAAATAATATGCAATGGAAGTATTTTGTTAGAAACCTTTTTGTTTACGAGAAGATGGTACTTGTAGTATACAGGGTGTAACAGGACGTACCCGAGAGATTTTACCCAGCGATTCCTGAGGATATTTGGAATAATAAATGTATTTATCATTTTGCTGTTCGATGATTTTTTTTCTTCGATTAACCGCCCTAGGCCTACGAACGTACGTGATACGTTCATGTTGATTGTGCCATTCTACACTATCCCGTATCATGTACGCATTTTCTTTTTTTAAATTTTATTTTTTTAATGTTTTAAAAACTTTGATTTTAATAAACCTATTGTAAATGCGTATATTTTGACAAAATCTTATCAGGTATGAATATTTTGCGGAAATAACCCGAAGGTAGGGCGGTTTTAAAAGCATTTTTTTTTTTTTTAATTTTTACACGTCGTTACTGATCCCATCGCTATCATAAATACCCCGTCACGATGGGTTTGAGCCACGGCCGACAGAGAGCTTTGGTTTGAGCGGTACACGCGCTGTTTCGTGCATGCGGCATGCTGCTAAAATGAGACAACGCTTATCAAAACACGCTAAAATATGAACGCGCTTCTCTATGTAGTGACACTCAGTTGCGACGCGTGGTGGAAAAAATATTTTTAATGTTTTTATTAGAAGAAAAATATCATCGTACGCAAAATGACAAATACATTTATTACTCCAAATATGCTCAGGAATCGCTGGATAAAATCTCTCGCGGTACGTCCTGCTACACCCTGTACACGTAGGAGACCCGGCAGTTGGCCCTTATTATAAAATAATAACATTTTATGCATTATTTACCAATTTCAAACCTACAATCGACTTCAAAAATACTTATCACGTGACCCGTGCTGGCTGAACGTGCTCAATTGCGGCATGTGGTGGAAAAATATATATTTTTAGTTTTATATTGAAAAAAATAAATATATTCGGACGGCAAAATGACATGTACATTTTTTACTCCAAATATACTTAGGAATGGCTGAGTAAAATTCTTTGGGTACATGCTGTTACATTCTCTGTACAAAATATAGACAAGTAGTTGTATGTAGATACATAAATTCGGTTTGGCCTAACTCCTAACTTCTAGAATAGGTCTAAAAATGATTTCCTATTTCTGTATACCTACAATCTGTCTTATTTTATGAAATTTATTCTTTTTTTAACTGCCAACTGCTTCTTTAATAAAGAACTGCCAAAAAAGTTGCCATTATTACAATATTATGTTATTAAATCATTTAAAAAAAAAGCTTTTTTATCTGTGCGTAAGTACCTTGTAGTTAGGTACTTTGCTGTGAGTTAGTAAACAGCGTTTGACGTAAATAACCAGAGGATCACGTGGCCTGCTTGGTTTATCGCGCTGTGCTGCGTCTGATTCGGTTCAATGACGTTTAACACCACTCCTGATTCCTGATCTCCTGATCCCTGCAATCTATAAACTGAATCTTATTATGGGGTGATCACAATGCATAATTAAATTTCGTACAATATAATTTTTTTGTTATATTACCTATCACGTAAGAGTTCAGTTGGATAACTCGACCAATTAAAAAAATGCAACCAAAATTTGATTTAGGATTCATTACATAAAGACGAATTGTGATGACAATGAGCCACAGAACATTATTGAAGCATTTGATTTTTTACTCCACGCTTCTTATTTACCTTCTTAATTAGGGGCAATGGATCTTATTCTCAAGTCGGTTCCTCATTGCTGAGGATCCCGTCCCCTACTCCAATTTCCATGGTGGACAAGGCTCCACTCCTCGCGGTCCTGAACACCAGTGAATCTTGGTCACTCCATTGGTGACCGTCCTCTGTTTCTTCTGCCTTCCACTCTACTAGTTATTATGAGTTTCTCCAAGTTGGAGTCCTCAGTTTGGCGAGCAACGTGTCCAAAGTATCTTAAGATACGTTATAGGCAGATTGTTGAAAGCCTATTGTGGATACCTAGCTCTTCCAGGATGGACACATTTGTTCATCTGGAATGGAATCCTAAGCAATTTTCTTCAGCAATGAATCTACTTCAACCTCTTTTGGCGTATATTTTTAAGTAGAAAAAAAACATTGCAGAATGACCACATTTTTTTTACAAAGTGTTTTGATACATACATTTACAGGTAGGTTCATACACTACATACATAATAACATAAATGAAAAGAGTAACAAAAAAATCCCTCAAAGGCGAAGCCTGTGCGTAGGCATTATAATAATAATAAGTGCATTGCAATCATTTCGAAATGAAAGATTATTTCAGAATCATTCGATCGGAAATATTAAAATTCTTAACTGTTTATATTCAAATCGCCGTCGTTGCTCATATTCGATATCAAAACCAACATCTATCGTTTCGAGCAATAATTAGGAACAAAATACATATTCACTACGGTATTACATACAATGTTTCGAATATGCATAATTCATTACGCCTATCGCCATCACTATTCCTGCATTTCTATGATATTGCATTTTGTCTATTCGCATATTCGCAACCATTCGCAACCATTTTTTCCATCGTTTAAATAATGTGTTTTTCATTTTATTTGTATTCGAATATTATTTTATTCGATTATGTTGATTCACTTTCACGCATTGGACAGATGCTTAGCCACTTTATGTTTAAAAATAATACAAATCGTTCACATCAACAAAGTCTACGTACGAAGATGGTTTTGTATAAGGCGTGGCATCAGAGATGTACTCGAAGTGGGGTTCTTAAATATCAACCGTTCAGTCCCTAGCGTATTCATCAGATTTATAAAAATGTTCTTATTTTCTAAATTTATTGGGGTTTAATGAACTTTCTTATATCTAGTGGTATGAAAAAATCCAGCATTTTACTTACCTTTCAGAAAAGCACTGAAGATCAGTGGCAAATTAAGAAAAGTTTTAACTTATTCTTATTAGTGATAGATACAATCACTACTTGATCTCCGGAAACTATCTCATGTAAATGATTGTTGAAACTTTCGACTAGGTCCTTACTCATTTGAAAGAAAGTAGAAATTTTAGACTTTGTACAGAAGAAAGAAAATTCGATAATAACAAGATTAAATTCAGAGAACTCTTAAAAGTAATTTAATAACGGATTGCCGTCTTTCGTGGACAGACGCTGATAGATACCAAATTATCAAAGTTTTTAACATTCCGTATTGCCGTGCTCTTCCGAAGTGATAACACTGGGGTCCTCTGCATATATCATGCACAATTGCATGCAGCGGGCATTGCGTCTGCCAACTGCAGCTGGACGGATAACAACTGTTATGTGCTGGTTGATAAGGATAACCACGGACCAGTGAACTGTAATAAAGTTTGAGTCACCGTATGTAAGTGACCGTATCGTGTCCTTATTTCAAGCCAACCATATACATTGTTTCACAGTCCTTAAAAGTGGTATAGAAAGACTACTTTAATTTAGCACGGCGAATATATTTTTTCATCCAGGCAATATTTCATACCTGTTATGAGACTGGTATCACTGGATAATGACCTACCGCCGCTCACCGTGACAGAGCAATATTTATTCTGGTTCTAGCGTTGACCCCCGCGGGTCGTTCCTTTCCCTCTGTCGTAACGCCTCAAGTACTTGGTGAATTTGATAAAAAAAAACAGTCCTTCAAAGTAGCAAACCACGAGGATCACTGTACGTGACTGTATCGTGTCCTTCTTTCAAGCCT
Organism: Limnephilus auricula; assembly: GCA_951813805.1. Taxonomy (NCBI): domain Eukaryota; kingdom Metazoa; phylum Arthropoda; class Insecta; order Trichoptera; family Limnephilidae; genus Limnephilus; species Limnephilus auricula. The sequence goes on along the minus strand of OX638398.1, from coordinate 31,499,516 downwards.
AAAATCAACATTGTTTCACAGTCCTTCAAAGTAGCAAACCACGAGGATCACTGCACGTGACTGCATCGTGTCCCTCTTTCTACCATCAACATTGTTTACAGTCGTTCACAGTGGCAAACCACGAAGATCACTGCACTTGATTGCATTGTGTTCTGACAACAACATCTTTCGCAGTCCTTCAAAGTTACAAAACTTGAGGATCAATGCACTTGACTGTTCCCTATTTTCAAGCCTACCATCAACATTATTACACATTTTGACAGCTGGTCGTAAAACAATGAAGGACAAAATAATCTATTCAAAATCAAAATTTACATATTGTAATCAAGTATGCTGTAATAATGCCAGTACCTATATTACTCCAGATAGATAAAACCAAACAAACGATATTTAAAATACAAGTCAGTATCTTCACGTAGGCGATATAAATCTGATCGTGTGCTCGCAACCAGACGTCCAATCAATACCAACAAGATCACGACAGGTGGTCCAGTGGTAAAAGTTAACAAATGTTGTCCAAACTCGTTCGGCTTCAGAATGGTTAAATTAATAATTGCAAATTTAAAAACAAACGGACAAATGGTTTCCATTTGCATGCCGCAGAACGCATAATTCATGGCTCGTTTCAAGTCTCGGTACGCAAATGTATACGCAGCCTTATATGTTATTTGTACGTTAGTTAAGAGGTGGACTTCACTCCATTGAGTCACATGTAAAGACCTACCTGAGTCACGCGATGGAATCGTGAACGTAGTTTGGTAATGGCAATCAGCTATCACGCAACTAGGTTAAATTATCAATGCCTATTATCAATTTTTGAATTGATTGATTATTTTATGAACCATTTCAAGTTTAAAATTATCAATTCAAATTTATTCTAATGGAGTAGGTTTTCTACAGGTAAATCATTTTACAAATACCCTTGCCTGTGTATTGAAGGAATTAAAAAGTAACGATTATTTGCCTATTTTTAATGAGTTAAAAAAGTGAAGATGTTACTGAGGCAACGCGCGTGGTTTCACTGAACTAGGTCCATTGGACATACTTGAGATTACTGGGTTCATTCGTCAGACAAGTTGTCACCATTTGCCACAAACTCGCCATTCTAGGCTCTATTATTACCGCTGGCCGTTTTTTTTTTGTAAAGTGCACCATTTAAAGTTGTAAATTTGCTTCTTGAAATTATAAAAAAAAAAACTCTTTGTATCTGTATGAGAAACAACCATTTCGGTCTCTATTTTACTGGTAATTTCGCTCAAAATCTTGATAATTTAGCCTCTTTGATCATGTAATATTTGACATGAAATATGAAAATATGTTTTTTAGACTAGTCGTTTAATTTTTTTTGGTTAAACCCAAACTTAGCAACTATTTTAGATACTTAGTTAGGATTAAATAAAAGAAGCAAAACACTGACCCTAAAACTGTCATATATTATAATGGCCGCCGACTGAACGATGGATTTTAATTTAAATTTTTTTTTAGAAGTTATAGACTGTTATGCCACCCGGTTTGTAGCATATTTAAGCGCCCTTGAGGTGTTTCTCACAAAAACGGCGCTCTACAAATTATCTAATTATTATTATTAATATGTAAAACATAGGCACGTGTAAATAATATTTGATTTATGATGATCATTCGAATATTTTTTTCCTCATTATATCAAAACTTTGTGTTTGGAGATGTCTGTCTATTCAACTGGACGATAAATGTTCTTCTACCATCTTCAAACATTACACCTTTCAAAAATGAGATTAATGTATAATACCAAACAGTTTCATAATTAATTTCTTTTGATATTATGTGTAAAAGATCGACGCATCAAAAACACTCATCATTTGTCGAGGACGCGGAGTGTTATTTTATTACTGCTCGACGTAATGACTGTTTTTTTTGTCAATATGACCGCAACAACACCATAAAAAAACAATGTCAAAAAACATAATAGCCCTGACATCATGTAATCATAATTTCAACAACAAATCAGTGAGACCAAACTCCAAGGCACATTAATTTGAAACCCTCCATTAAGTATTTATTGTTATAAATACTCAAGTTTAGATTTGTAGAACTCCATTTTTTTAAAATATACATTCAATAATATTATTGTAGGTGTGGGAATTGAATATGTGTGGGATGGTATAAATATACATCCGTAACAGCAATCTTGTGTGACCCGAAAATGCCTTTAAAACATAGAGGAAATATGTACCATATTACATTCAATAATATTATTATAAATATGGGAATAGAATATGTGTGCGATGGATTAAATATAGATCCGTAACAGGAATCTTGTGTGACCCGAAAATGCCTATAAAACTTAATGGAAATATGTACCAGAATATTGTTTGACCCGCGATAATGTATGGCTCCGAATGCTGGACTATATATCTACAACGCCTACTCTAGGCAACTCGAAACAGCAGAAATGTGAATGCTTAGATGGTCGGCAGGAGTATCACTAAAAGATAAAATTAAAAGTTCACGCATTCGTGGTAGCCTGGGTATCACGGACATGAAAAGTAAGCTGGAGGAACGACAGTTGAGATAATATGGGAGACCACTAAACCGCACAGTGAAGCAGGCAATGCGTATTAAGGTTCATCGACGGTCATCCACAAGAAGACCAAAGAACTCCTGGATCACTCAGTGCTCCAAAATACTACAGAGAAACGGCCTGGATGAAATCGATACCCAGAACCGAAGAAGTTATAACCTGAGAACTAGAAGAGCCGACCCCAACAGCCTACCTAGGCATTGAGTGATCAAGAATAATGTTATTATTTAATTTATAAATACAGTTTATGTATATACAACTAATATATTTAACATGTTCTGCTTATTATTAAGCGTGACAGCTGTTTCGCCTACATTAAGCGTTTCTCTCGTAGGTTTCCGTCTGATAGATAGACAATCGTAAAATAAACACGGACTAACTTGGAGACCTTGCGGTAACCTTACATTTCGCAATGTCACAGGTGGAAACCATATTAGCTAATGGTGCTAATCATTTTTATTTCCGATTGGATGCGCTAATTTGAATGATGCACACTGACTGTTTTGCTTTGTGATAAAATGATCACGTTAGCTTCACGTCTATCAATATCACTATTGGTCTGACAATTATTTATCTTAATAATGGGTACTATTAAATATGACAATGGAGGCATAATTATATTATATGAAGTAGCAGGTCATGCAATAATACGATATGTTACCATTTGATAATACGATGAAGATAGTTAAAACATCAGAGAAGTGGAGTTGGCAGAACTGTTCAATTTCTTTACTAATGTCAATGTTACGCGGTTTTGTGGTTATGACGGAATTATTACAGTATTTACGTTATGAATGTTGATGTTTAGAAAAGTAGCCCGATTAGCGGAATATCTTAAGTTTAGTCACGGGTTCAATTGTATGCTAGTCCTCCATCGTTGTGCAAAAAAGTTTTCCGCTTATGGCAGTAGGTGGAATTTCAATATTGTAAGTTATTTGTCTGTTTTATTCTTAATACTGATGTTTTAATAACTGGAATGTATAATAATTAATAGACGATTGACTTGTCTATGGGCTCTTCGGGTCTCATGGTCTCGTTTACGATATGCGCCGAAGATAACCGAAAGTAGGTGTGCAGAGTCATTGTAATCCAAGAACTTACAAAACTTACGTTAGTCCTCCGAACTATGTATAATAATTATAACTAAGATACGTCAATAAACAGTCACTGTGATTCAAAGAACCTAAGTCTTTCAATGTAGTACTGGAGAATGGAGAATACTGGTCCCAGTAGGTAATACCTACTTATAAATAACGAATGTCTCTGGAGAGGATATGAGAGACATTACAATAACTAATATTATGCCAATATTTCATAACATCATTGTTCTCTTATATTCTCTTCGGAAATATGTGTTTTTATGCGCAATTGTGTGCTTTGACATGACATTCTTTTGAAATGTTAAGTGTAAAGGTATTTTGTAATAACTTTAAAACTTTATGAATTTCTCACTAAACAGTAAACAAATACAGTGGTTGGAAAAACTTGAATTGTCGGTTGCTCGACGTCAATCAATTGTATGATGGGTGAGTGTCAGCCAAGCATGTATAATTTACACGTCAGTGTCAGTCGTTTATTTTAATATTTTATTATCATCGTCCAATCTTGAGCGACAATCGATAATGTCTAGTTTTGTTAGTACCTGTCTATAGTAGGTTAGTTTGCGCATCCTGTGATGGGAGTGGTTACAGTTATAAAATTTACCACTGAAATTATCATTGCGTGAATTAATTATAGTAAAAGTTTCCCCGGACGTTTGTTACACGTAGAAATATAGATTGGTAGGTTAGAGTGCCCCTTTCTTACGAAACCGGGCGTCTGAAAATTATCTAAACTGATGTAAATTTTATTTGTTTAAATGTTTTATTTCACAATTGAATCATTCAAATTAATTTATGGAATATTTGCGGCACGTTCCAGAGTGGAATATACTCTCTTTATCGCCATGGTGTAAGACCACCATTCAGAATTGAAACGTTGCTTGAAATGGCTATAGGCGTATTTGGTGACCAAATCTGAATTGTCATGTACTTCCCCACCTTCCTCTTCCCTATCTCCGTCCCCTCCTCACTACCTTCAGCCGCACAACATATAACATACCCCAATAGAGGATGCCTTAGTCTGACTGACTCCAGGTGGTTGGGAGCGGTGTTTGTATAAAAACTATGTATAAAATAGTATAAACAAGTAAAAATAGTAATTAATTTTTCTGATATTATTTTTGTCTACGTCATTTTTTTGTTTAATCTAACTTACTTTACATTCTTCTTCTTTTTCGTGTGCCCTATCAGGTATCCCGACGTTAGCGATCACTCTGAATATGTCTCTATCTTGGCTGCCCGGAATAGCTCCTTCACACTTTTAATATATCGATCCACTCTCGTACATTTTGCAGCCAAGACATTTGTCTCCTACCAGGCTCTCGGCGACCCTCTTTCTTGCATTTTGATTATTAGTTGAAGCAAGTGATATTTCTCCCCTCGAAGTATGTGACTCAGATATGATTTTTTCCTGACTTTTACTAATGTGAGCAGTTCTCTATCTGCGCTATTACATTCAATAAATGATTATTCTTTATTGTGTGTTGACTTTGAGTACCTCTTTCGTTTACGACCCATCCTCTATTTTCCATGGATCTATAACAAATTGCAAGTTACTAATGCCTGCAATTTTCTAGTTTTGATTTCTGCCGACGACCCCAAGGTAAACACGCCATAATGTGTACTGCAAATCCAATGCACTTTTGACATGTAGGGAACCAACATTGTTAAATCAATATTCAACGGAGTTTTTTTTTTTAATTTTGTATAAAAACATTCTTATGATATCTTTGATTATTTTGTTAACATGCATTCAACTGATTTTTGTTGAAATATAATATCGTGGGGTAATTAGGTGTTACATCTTAATGTTACTCTAACATTTGTCAGGAAATTGAATTACAAGATGGTAATTAATCTGATAAATCAGTTGTTGTATAATCCTAGTATAGTTAAATCGTAGATTTGTGTGTTAGGAACCGTAATTCTTATATTTTAAAAATAAGAAAATCATTTTAATGTTTTATTTACAAAAATGGAATGGCTTACCTAGTTGTTACATATAAAAATGCAACGAAAGCAATTCCACATATCGTCGCAAGAAAGCAATACTGCTGTAACAGCCAAAAACCAAATTGTTCACCAGAGCCAAAAAACTTTTCATATTTTAGAAAAAAAATCATAACTTTTAAACCACAAAGTGGTTACAGAAATGCCATTTTTAAAATGCTTAGCTGAAAAAATATGATCTACCAAATGGCAATGTTTAAATCTTTTATAAGTGAAGAAGGACTGTAGAGTCACGGGACACCACTTGTCAATCTAATCTAATTATAGAATTTAACGGTACAATTGGACAAAAAATTGTCCAATAGGACAAAGTGATTGTCCAATTGGACAGAATGAATGTCCAATATGACGAAAAATAGCCCAACTGGATACAATTAATAGTCAATTGGACAAAAAAAAATCCAAAAGTACTAAATTAATATCCAATTGGACGAAAAAATATCAGAATTGTTGTTATGTCTACAAAAAAAAAACCACTAACAGTTATTCTTGTTTTTTTTTTACATATTATTTGATTTTTTCTGTTTATTGTAGACAACAGTTGTTCATTGTAGACCCCCAGCAGATTGCCACTATTTTCCGAAAACCGTCGCCGATTTCCAAAAACAGTCCAATTTTTGAACCGTCCCCTATTTTTGTTAAATTGGACTAAATTAATGCCCAAATTAACAAAATGTTGCCTCTAATTTCTAAAGTTGTCACAAACTTTTAAGAACCGTCGCCAATTTTCAAAAACGGTCGCCAATTTTCAAAAACGGTCGCAAATTTTTAAAAACTGTCGGCAAAACATTGTCTTAAGAGGGTTATTACCAGAGAATAACGGAAATTAGTCATTTTTAAATCAAATTCCAGACGTATTGACCCTTTTTTACAAAAAAACATAAATTGATTTTGAAAGCTTGTTATTTTATCTGGTACACGCAGTTTTAAAATTTTTAAAAACTAAGTGTATTTTTAATATCCTAAGGTTATATACCGTTGGTCGTTGGCAGATTTGTTCAATTTTCAAACGATAGATTTTATTAAACAATACAAATTTCAAATCATATAATCATACAACAAAATAAATCAATACATAATTCTAGTCAACACAGTTTAAAATTTTTTTTTGTTAAATTCAAATCATTAAAAATAAATAAATGCGAGAACGTGTTTTGTGACAAAACTACCTCAGTTTTTCCATTTATATAGGGTCTTACAAAGTAAAATTATTAAATTTTTTTTACACATTTATTTTGTTTAGACATTATTAAAAAATCATAAATACTTATCTTATGATCAAAAAATACTTACAAGTACACTATATTATCATCGTGCGTTTTGAGCATTTTTTTTGCTTACTTGAATGTAGGTATATATTAAATAAGCAAGTTTTTAATGAAATAAATCGATATTAAATTTTTAATTTTAAAAATTTGATAGGAGAATAATTAAAATTTTTCTCATTGGAACCTCCCTCCAGAGTTGCAAGCATTTTTAAACTTTTATTCTCAGCTGCTGGTCAATCACTCTAAATAAATAAAAAAATGTCCAAATGGTCATTCCAAAAAATTTTACATGCCAATTTTTACAAACCGTCACCAAAATATTGTCAAAATAGACAAAATTATTGTCCAAATAAAAAATTAAGTCCAAATGGACAAAATATTGCCTTAAATCTTCTCGGCGAGTGTTTTCAAACTGTTTATTTTTTTGTAAGGACATTGGCAACTGCGATAAACCCCTTTCCACAAGGTACGAAGGTCAGAAATTTTCTCGCGATATTTTATTATGCACGATATGTAAAAAAAACAATAAACTAATTGCGTTTAGAATGTGAAACTTTTTTCGTATCTGCCACAATCTATGTAATGAATTCAATTGTCACACCACCGCCATCTTAAATAAAGATGGCGTTGGTCACACCTAACCACGCTAATTGTTTTAGCATATAATTAAATGTTGAGATAACATCCTCATTTCACACTGCCTTCATATCCTATTGTTCATCATTAGTCATTATTAAATTTGTCGCCAGTGTTAACCGATTAGACTTACAGTACCTACCTAGTGACCGATATTGTTCGTTGGAAAACGGCGGAAGTTTGTAAATAAAGATGATACGAAATTATCAAAATATAAGAAGGAATCAAAACGGTGAGATAAATTGCATATTATAAGTTTTTTACTAGTTTTTTTTCCACCTAAACCTTAGGCGTACTCTACAAGTTCAATATTTATCACAATCCGTACCACGACATGTCGGAATGCTACCCGAAACGTTAAATATCTGTTGTGATCCGTCAATATTTGTTGTGATCCGTCAATATTTTTCATATATCATATATTTTATTGAACGTGTAGGCTAGCTACTGGCGGATCAGTAACTAACCCGAAACCGCCGTTTCCTCGCAGGTGTAGACCGGAATGCTACCCGAAACGTTAAATATTTGTTGTGATCCGTCAATATTTGTTGTGATCCGTCACTATTTTTCATATATCATATATTTTATTGAACGTGTAGGCTAGCTACTGGCGGATCAGTAACTAACCCGAAACCGCCGTTTCCTCGCAAGTGTAGACAGAGAGGACAAACCGCCAAACAACTCGATCTTGGCACACACTCTTGACCTCAATAACATTCATACATCGTCTCATACATACTCTTGTATTATTCCGACTCTTGACATGGCCCGACTTATGGTTCACTCGATGGTGCCATTTCTTCCTCGAGCGTCCATGACTTTTTCTACCATTCACATTTGCGTAATATATTCTCCTCACAATCCTTTCTTTGTTCATTCGCTCTACATGCCCAAACCAGGATTAATAGATACAAATATCGATTGATCTGAATTCGGAATTTCGGATTAAGGTTCAGGTGCAAGGTTCGCGCTTTGATTGATATTTGTTCTGCGAGGGAAAACCTCGGAAGTTGTTAAATAAGCACGATGCACGTTACAGACGCGAAGCTCACATCAAAAGATACTTTATAACTTATAACACAATAGCGCTCGCCATACGATCCAATTCAGACCCGCCAGACGTAAAAAGATGACGTGTTATAAGCGCGGTTCGAGTCTTCGCTATTCGGCGTTGTCCGCTTCCAAATTCAACTGAACCCCTCTCCTGCCGTAGGAAGAAATCATTTATAACGTAGTGTGTCGGTAGAAAAGATATTTTATAACACAGTATATTTTGATGTGAGCCTCGCGTTTGTTGCCCGCTTGATACATAATTACAAATTTATAAGGAGGAATCAAAACGGTGAGAGATATTACTGCTATTTTAATTTTTCTAGTTTTTTTACCACCTCAACCTTACTCCTCCCTCCCGTAAAATAAAATTATAAGACAATGTTTTTAAACTCTCTTTTTTATCTGACACAAAACCACGACAATACATGCATTAGATTAAAAACATCAATTGTTTTCGCCATCTATTGGAAGCCGAACAAAGCCTATTGATTAATTAATCAAAAAAAATTGCAGTGAATGAAGAAACCTTATGATTACTAGATGTATTATATTATTATACTACTACGTGTCTGCACTCATGAAAAATCACCGAAAAGTTAAATAAATTAATAAATATATTTTTTTAAGTATAAATCGTTTCCTCTGTGATTTTTAATAATTATAAGATACTGTTACCGAGGTATGTTTTGCTATACTAACTTAAACAATAAGCAAAAATTAAAATTACCCAATCATAATTTATGTGCTCCTGATATTTTGTTCTTGTCGACAGGTGACGTTTATTTTTGTTTTGAATATAAATTACCTATATATATTCCCCTGGGTTTTTGAGGATGCTGTAGGGAATGAAAGTAGAGGAAGTTCTGCGAAGGAAAAGGGTGCAAGGGGTGGATAGGAATCTCGGGATCAATGTGTGAATGCGTGACGAATGTATGAATTCATCCCTCCCACTGCGGTGCAAGACGATGGGTCGAGAGAGTCCGACCGGAGAGATCTTAGTTAGGTCTATCTCAACCAGTCTCTCTTGATCCGGTCCGCCATGCCCAGTTGGCAAACGCCTTCGCCAAACATACCTCACCCCATGAATCCGGGCACCCATGCTGAGTCACCAAACGTAGCGAACCAGTGGTAGGGGTGTTGGTTCCCGGGGCGGCGGTACCCATAACCGCCTCCCAAATTGAATAATATTATTTATTGACAAATAAATTGTTGCTGTCGACAAAAACTTCTGATTTTTTATTCTCTGAATATTAAGAATAAGTCACCAAACATAATTAGGGTTACCACTATGACACGGATATTGGTTATGGCACGGATATTGGTTATGGCACGGATATTGGTTATCCAATAAATGGTTACCGGGGCGGCGGTACGCCCAAATTGGTACGCCACTGCGGAAATGAACACAATAAAGGTGCTGTGCAATTTCCGTGTTCCTGGTATTTCTCGTTCATGTTTTGGTATTTATGTTATTTATAAAATGCCCAGGGCAGGCCAGTGAAAAATTGCACGATATGATTCAAATAAAAAAAAATATATAATAATTTTCTCTTAAAATATTATATTATTATTTTAGTAGGTAACACTTTCTTTGATAGTTCTTGGGCCATCGTAGACGAAATACGTTTCTCATGAATTTTCAGTTTTCTATTCTATTCTAACAAAAAGTTCTGAAGACCCAATTTAAAGTTTTATTGCATTTCAACTTTCAAGCTTTCAACTAGTTTCGAGTTGAGCCTAATATTACGTCATTCAGTGCAGACGTTGCTAAACGCGATGCTCAATTTATTAGCTAATGGGATTTAACCTTAGTAATTTTTCTTGAAGGATAGTTTTAATGTTTAATTAACTTTTTTATGTAACTACGATTAGCTTCACATTCGATCCATGGATTTATTTGGAAAATATAAAATAAAATATAAATATCTTACTAATATTATAAACGCGAAAGTTTGTATGGAGGTATGTGTGTTTGTTACTCTTTCACGCAAAAACAACTGAATGGATTTTAATGAAACTTTACAATAATATAGCTCATACGTCAGAATAACATATAGGTTTTATAAAGCTAGCTATTTTCAATACATTATAAATAATAACAATTATTGTTTAATAGAAAATGTCAAAATTTGATAATGGCATTTTGCAAAACAATCAAATTTCATTTAAATCAAAATTCTATTTTAGAAAATTAGTGAATTTATTTGAAGTACTCGCCTAATACTTTGAATCGAATCGAGAATTATAGATATTTTAAATAAATAGGTTAAGAATTTTGGTATAAACATAGATGGACCTAGGAAAAGAAAATAGGCTAATAGAAGTACAAATCATGCGCAGACGAAGTCGCGGGAAGAAGCTTGTAAAAAATAAATGCAAAATATCATTCATATTTGACAGTTAAATTGGTGTTGCCAGTCTACAAATTTTGTAGTACCATTTTTAATATTTTTTATTCCTAATTGACAAATTGTAAATGTCTTTTGTGCAAAAGCTTGAAGTCTCACTTATGGGTTTTAATGCCTTTTTGTTATTCATATTTTGAAATATTGATATTCATATTTTGAAATATTGTTATTCATATTTTCGAGCGTTGATTGCATTCATATTGTTGAGCATTGATTCTTCGATCTTCTTCTCAGTCTCATTCCCGCTTACTAATAAGAGCGAGGGATTCTATTGGTTAATTTTCACCCGCCGCACAGAAGGCCGAATTATCAATGTACGACGCCAAAAATATTTTTATTTGAAATTCTGATCAGAAATGCGTTTACATAAGAAAATCTTTCAAAAAATATTTTGTTAGGGTTAGTTGGGGTCAGATGGTCGTAGTATTTATTCTAATTAAAAATATATACATAAATGATTTAGTATTGAATTATTTCTGTATTTTGAATTAGTGAAAGAAATAGAAAAAGCAAACAAGTATTAATGACGATAACTTGTAAAATTGATAATTTTTTAATATTGTAAATATGTAGTTCTCTTCTTTTATCCCTCTTTTGATTTAGAGCGGGGTCGCCAGGACTACCTGAAAAGAATACGCTATATTTAAGAAAGGTGGAAGAGAGTGGATACACATTTTAAGTTTTCACATAACTTACATATTATATAAGGTATATTTTTGAACTGGTAAAATAATGTCGTGGAACTTTTTTCTGAACTCAAGTTGAAGTAAACATATCTACCAATTTTTTTTTTTACAAAAATGGTATTTCATAAAACATATAATTATATCCATATAACTTAAAATTGTAATGTTAAAAATAATTGGAGATTAAATTACCTACATATCTCGAGCTTTAATAGAAATCCACGTTGAAAACTATCTGATTTTTAAATAGGCAAAACAGGACGAGCATAACTACCCCGTGAATTGATGTAATTATGCATCATCATATACTGTTTAAATTGTATCATGTTATTGTATAAAATATTATCTCTATGTTCCTGCTGACAAACTACATAAGTAGAGAATATATAAAAAAAAATAAAAATACGAATCAGGCGCAAATGAGAAATATTGGCAGTACCATACATATCTCAACTTTGAGCAAATGCCCAGGGGGCTGCGTTCACAAAATAAATTTTTGCGGTTCATTTTGAACTGGTTAATAGGGAACATTAAAAAAATATTTATGATTGGTTTGAAGACAATGCTTTTTCCTACTTTTGGCGCCGTAATTCCTTTTGGCCGTGCCCTTAAGGGGATGTCACAGATGAGATGACCGATATAAGGTCATGTCATTGTGTTAACTCTAGAAAATTGAGTTGCTTCACGGTTCTTACCGTGCATCTTCAGGCAAATCTCTAACAGTACTGAAGTGATTTCAGCTAACCTAGAGAGAATATACTCGTTGTAACCCCTTTGGTAAAAGGTTAAACGAGCGCTTTAGGGAACAATTACGTTTCCTTTGGGAGTGAACTTACAAGTTATTGTTAAAGTATATTATACTACCGTGCTATTATTGAATCGTGCAAAATTGATTTTATCAAAATAAAGACTAATTGTGTTTGCCCTTAAAATTGTGCTATTTATTTCATTATCCCATTACAATACAATTTTGGAATACAGGACTGCAGAAGAGGACGCTGGAATTCTAAAAATTGGACTGGCTGACGGAAGTTTTAGACCAAGTAAACCAAAATAATAATTAACGACTGTCAGTATTCTAATTTTATATACATCTTTCATCGACGGTTGGTAAATTAAAATTGTTTACGTTTAAAATTAATTATTTGACAGCAAGCTTACTGCAAAAAGCGCCTGGCGCTCTTGTATATGGCCGATCGCCAACGCCCATGCCAAAAAGTCTCAGAGCCGAACATGTTGCTCCTATCTGAATTAAGCCAGGGACACACACACAGCGTTAAAAGCGCCGGCGTTATTTGGCTTGGCCTACTTCACCATATCGCTCGCCATACATTTGCGATTGCAATGCATGGCGAGGAATATGCTGAAATAGGTCAAGCCAAATAACGCTAGCGCTTATAACGCCGTGTGTGTCCCTGGCTTTAAGCTTCTTTTTTTATGTTTCTTTATTCTTTGAATAGTAAATATAACATTTGTGGAATTTATGGCCGCCATACTAGGCACATGCCCGTGTTATGGTGGTCGATATTCGCCGTAGCACATTCCCCTTGGAATGATTTGTCTTAAATGTGCCTGAAAACGTCGGTCGACCACGACTTGTTCAGGATACCACACGGCAGAACAGATGTTCTAGAACAGTCATCGCATGACAAAAGGAATGATGTCTATTGAATAAAATTTCTAAAACAGTAGATATAATTAATTACCTACTCTTTAAAAAACTTTTTTTTGTATATCCTAACAATATTTGGCGTTCAACAATTTAAATATGTATACATATCATCTTCTTCTTTATATATAAAAATCTCGTGTCTCAATGTTCGACCGAGGTAAACTCCGAAGCTACTTAACCGATTTTGATGAAATTTGGCTTACTGTCTGTAATTTGGTCCAACTTTAAAGATAGGATAGTTTTTATCTCGATTATTGACCTAAATATTTATTATTGCGAATTAAATGTTTTTTATGGGACAATTATTTGTAAGTTCCATAAGTTTTTGACAGTTGGCGGTGTGAGTTAATTTATTGATACAACACTTGGTTATCTAGATTAGGTAACCATCCAGTAGATGGCGTTGTGTTTTGTTAGCCGCAGCAACGCGAGGGCGGGTCAGCTAGTAATATATATATAATTTTAATACTTGTTTACATGGAGTTTTTAGAAATCAGGCTTAGACATTGGGTTTCTTCTGTTTCTTAAGGTAAAGTGTGCAAAATTTCATCAATCTCGGAATATATATGTATATTTGTGTAAAAAATCAAATCCACGTCACCCGCCCGGTGTCCGCCCGACCCCCACCAGTAACAGACGCCTTTATTTATGTAAATAGATTCTGATTTCTCAGCGATATGTACTCGTATGTACGTAAAAAAATATTGAAATCTTTGCGTACAATGGTGTGTACAGTACACTGTACACACTTGCGGTATCTTTGAGGTTCGTTATAAGTTGGCAGTTGCACGCGGGTCAGTGGGTTGGCAACTCGGCGTGCCTGTTCAGAGTGTTCAGTACCACCCCCAGTCACCTACCGCCCACCACCCACCGCCCACCACCCACCGCCCACAATCCTCCGTCAGCCCCCCAGAAGGTTGCATTATCGATCCGTCCGGGATGAAACTGGAATTTTCCACCCAGCGAGCTGAAATCCTTCTAGTACTAAGTACTGTACAATAGTGCAGTCTACACTGCACCTGATAGGCAGCAGTTGACCTTACAATAGTAAGATCAACTAATAGAAAATGGACATTTATTTAAATTTTTCAATAATCGTGCGTATTTTGTCAGAAAGGTAAAAATATCTCCGCTTTGCAATAAAATCTAAATAAATGGAATATTCTCAACACTAAACTAAAAATTGTTTTAGAAAGGTGATGAAATATATAAAAAAAAAAAAATTATTAGAAATAAATATAAGTTTGAAGTGTTAAAATTTTTAACACAAAAACTAAAAAATGGCTCATATTATTATTTTTTTCTATCACAAACACATACATATTTTATAAGACAATTGTATTATAAACGGTACTGTAACCTCACTTTTTTGTCATTCCATGTTAAAAAAATTCCCAAATTTTTTTTTTTCAAATTGTGATCTGAAACTTGGTTTTATAGCGGTGCAATTGCAATAGGTGGCACGCAAGTTGTTTGATAAGTGAGTGTATTTCATGTAGTTTAGAAACAATTTATTTATTTAAGATACATTCCAACGCATGCCGGGAACTCACTAGTTTGTTATAAATTATCATTGAAGAAGAAGATAACACTAATAATCTAAATGAAATTATGAAAATGAACAAGACACAGAAAAATAAAAGATTACGGTCGCAATTGGGACTGGAACCCAGAACCTTGCGTCTTACAGGACTGTTTAACTTTTACGACATGTGTTCTAATCAAGGAAAAATCATTTATTTAAGTGGTGATTAATTTAACTGCTGTTTAATGACCAATGAAGACATCTAATATAATGATAGTAGTGATTTGGCAGGGACCATTCATTGTTAATCGAAGTCCTAATGAATGTACCTTGGAGAAAAGGTCACTTAGTAGGTAAAAACGATTCCATTACAGTCATTACACAGACCTTTTACAATATTGTTCTTATTGAGATAATTGGACTGCTTAAATCGTTCTATATATTGTTCTTCTCTTCTCTCAATCTCCCATAAAGCTCGAGGTACGTCAAGATTACAAGCTACTTTATTTACGTCATCGCGTAGATTACAACAAATATCTAACGAGACCAAACGTCCGTTCTATTGGATGCTCTGAGTAATTCTTAAGTGAACTCGATACTGAAGGCGCCCAATTGTCGATCGTATATCATCGGCCATTAGACACGAACGGCAACAGTTTCCATTCTACTAAGGCACTAATTAACTAATAACTGTTGAGATATCTACCTATACTAAGGAGATCTGTCCAAGGATGTAAAACTACATACATAAATAACCCTATACAAGAAACTAAAGAACTTAGGTATACAGGGTGTCCGGAGGTAAAGTGCATCATTCGGGAGGTGATTCTACATGATATGTAAGTAAAAAAGAATAACAACTTTTTTCGAATTTCCAACTATTAGGGGTATTTTTTGGTAAAAGGTTAAAATTAGTACGGTGTGTGTGGCCAGCACAATTATTTTCCGCTGTTACGATACGGGCAAATTAAAAGCATCCAGCGTCGCCACAATCGCGTCCGGCAGGCTCACAGCAAATTTATCAGGTACCCTACTCCCAATGGAAATATGAAACAGACAAACTTTATGTGAATGTGTCGTCTGTACAATACTGTTGAATATGACCGTATATGTAGATATCTCGCACACTTTAAAAACAAAATTAACAATCTTGTACCTACTATGATGTCATGGAAAAGAGTCATGTAATTGCTTTATTAATATGTATTTTCTTTCTTTCTTTCTTATCTTTCTCTGTAAGCAATTTATTTATTTATTTATTTTATTTATTTACATTTGATACATTTAAAGCCAAAATAACAAATAATATTACATAATAAGAGAATATATTTAAAATGAATACAAGTGTTATTACGTTGTTTTAGGTCGATATTAGTTCCTAGCTAGGCAGATTGCCTGTTCTAAGGAACCAAAGTGTGTAAAGTGTGTAAGTAATATTCACTTATGTTTTGTATTTCATTTGATTATTATTATTTCTGTATTTTTACTACTAGAATCTCCGCCTAGTAACAACTAAAATTAATTACGCATGCTGTGAACATTTTTAATCGGAGTATAATGTCTGCACACATTCCAACGGCAATATCGTAATAATTGTTAACACTCTGTAAATGTTTCAAACAATGAATATTATAGCAATTCAGCATACACCAGTTTAGTATCAACTCCATGTTTAGATAACCCCTTAACCCCTGGAAGCCAGTTTCCTCCAGTTCCGAGTGCTGTTGATGTCTTTCCATTTAACGTAGTACAAGGGTCAGTCAAAAATTAATGCTTCCTATATTTTTTCGCCTTTTAATTATCAAGAAATTAAAATGCAATTACACAGGTAGAAAACCACACTATTGACGATTAATTTGCCACTTTTCAATATAATCTCCGTCCATTTCCACAGTTTTGGTACATCTTTTAAAAAGGGCATGTATTCCAGTGTGATAAAAAGCACAGTTCTGCTTCCTATATAAGCCATTGATGCACGGACGTTTACACGGCCTCCGCATTTTCAAAATGAATCTCACGATGAGCTCCACTGCCTTTACTGAGGGAGAGAATGCGTCACAATTCATCTGTAGTTATCCGGCGGTCGCCACGAATGATGTCATCGACTCGCTGAATGTTGCGTGGTCAACTGCCTACCGTTCCGCTTTTCATCAACCAACAGTGTTTTTTTTTCTTAATTTTTCTTTATTCAATAAATTGTTACTTACCTACTTGTTCAGCATTTTTCGACCACCATGCCCGTGTTGTGGTGGTCGATCAGCTTCGTTACAGCGACGAACCCATCGTTTAACAGTGCTGACATCCACTATTGCATCACCGTACATTTTTCAGTCTTTCATGATTGCGAATGGGCGTTATACCTTCTGTATTTTAGGATCCAATCACAGAACTGTTTGATACGAACATAGATGTCGGCCATTTTGCAAGCGACTGCAGTGCTGCCATCTGTTGACGTAGAAAGTTACTATTGCAGTAGATTGTAGAAAAAGGTTGGAGGAATAACGCCAAATTCAAAATTTACACTTAACTAACTTTATTTAAGTAGAAAAAAATAGGAGGTATTAGTTTTTGACTGACCCTCGTATAAATTGAGGCATTAGTTTTTGACTGACCCTCGTATAAATTGAGACATTAGTTTTTGACTGACCCTCGTATAAATTGAGGCATTAGTTTTTGACTGACCCTCGTATAAATTGAGGCATTAGTTTTTGACTGACCCTCATATAAATTGAGGCATTCGTTTTTGACTGACCCTCGTATAAATTGAGGCATTAGTTTTTGACTGACCCTCGTATAAATTGTGGCATTAGTTTTTGACTGACCCTCGTATAAATTGAGGCATTAGTTTTTGACTGACCCTCGTATAAATTGTGGCATTAGTTTTTGACTGACCCTCGTATAAATTGAGGCATTAGTTTTTGACTGACCCTCGTATAAATTGAGACATTAGTTTTTGACTGACCCTCGTATAAATTGAGGCATTAGTTTTTGACTGACCCTCGTATAAATTGAGGCATTAGTTTTTGACTGACCCTCATATAAATTGAGGCATTCGTTTTTGACTGACCCTCGTATAAATTGAGGCATTAGTTTTTGACTGACCCTCGTATAAATTGTGGCATTAGTTTTTGACTGACCCTCGTATAAATTGAGGCATTAGTTTTTGACTGACCCTCGTATAAATTGTGGCATTAGTTTTTGACTGACCCTCGTATAAATTGAGGCATTAGTTTTTGACTGACCCTTGTATAAATTGAGTGCTGGTTGCCATCCGACATTGTCTTTATTTTTATCAACGCTTCACACGTTGTTCCGAGAGCACCGAGCACGTGGATTACTATTTGCCTAATTGCTACAAAGTGTGCTCGGCAACTCTAATAAAAACCAGTTGGCTCTGGATTTGTATACTTTACCTCTTACGTTCCTTTGCAATCTTTTCTGTAATGGTGTGATGTTTGTCTTGCAATTATTATCTCTACTATATTGTATCATTAAATATCACAGTATCAACAAAGTTGGTATAAGGAGGTCTAGCGTGGTTGATCGATAAACCCTGCATCAATATTGATCAATTTTGTCATCTATGGTCAGTTCTTAATATTTGCGAGCACGGTCAACGATTGTTAACAGATATTTCGACCGACGATTGATAAATTTTAGCGCGGCCCCCATAGTATCAGATAAGTTTCGGTTAACTGCCAATATACACATATTTTTTTTAATTATGTCGTTATTCAAACAAAAAACTGGCTTATTTAATGAACGAATTAAGCTAACGAAGCTTTTAGAAATGAAAGAAGTTGTATGCACGATTCATAGACTTAAATAATGCATACAAGGCGCAATCAATTTATTCCGTTCGTTCTTTGAGAAACGAAAATGGTTCAAATATGTTTAAAGATTTTATTAGCTAATTAAACCGTAAAAAAATGTGGATTTTATTTAATTATCCCGTTACACTCTATATTCATTTTATTCGCGTTCTACTATTTGTTGAATTAGCTCACACCAACAATTTGCAAAATTTACTTTGTTTATTCGATTTTCGGTGAAATTGGCTGCTTCTTGAGCTATTATAATCTATAATCATACTCGTGCAAGTAAATTAACATGAAGCGTTGTTTATGTATCTGAATATAAGATGCAATGGATGGACAATTTGAACGTGGTCCAATTTATTATCCTCAGTCACCGGATGCACGCAGAATTGAGATTTTTGCTCTTCTCTCTGTTGGTCCTACGTCATACCTCCTATACTAAGTTTAGTACAACGCACATTCAGCGCACACCCTCCTTTGAATCGCCAAGTAAATAGAGTTGTACTATGCCAAATTTGGCATCAGATGGGTCCTGATTTATAAACAGCTTATGTTTATTTTTTAATTTATTGTTATCAAGTTTAATTTTTAGAACTCCATTTTAATTTACTTTATTTAATTTATAGAAACAGTTTATTTAAAAACAAGATCTACTTTGTAATTTTTATTACGCGCAGCAGTTGTTTCGACTTCTGAAAGCATTATAAAACTGTGGTTAGGTCTTACAATGAAAAAAATTATTGATTTTATTTTTATTATCTATGGCCTTATTGATTTTCGAGTAAAATGGTTAATTACCCTTTAAAGTTTCTCCAAATACTGCATTGTTTAAATTTGACAGGTCGTTTAAGTGAGGTATTTCCAAATCAAGGGATTCATTTTCTTAGTATTTTTATGATCTCTAATAGTTGAAATTGGCTTAAAACATCTTTTTTTATAAATTAATTAATAATATTACTGAATATACGTCGTAAAAAAATTGTTTTAAGTGAATATATGTAGCATTGTTGTTAAATGTTATGATCGGCGTATCTTAACTAAAATAACCACCTTAGGCACTAATAAACGTGTTTAAATTTTATACAACTGTTAAACAACCATTTATCCTAAATTGTTTATCAGTTTTAAAAAATTTGTAACTCGTTTATTAGTAGGGCCCTAAGAATATAAAATAAAATAAGTTTTTTTTTGTTTCATTAAAAACTCTGGAATAGCGGGATTTGCTCTGGTTTTTGGGACCTACACAATTTCAGCTTCAAACAATAATTATTATTAATATAACCTGCGCTTTTTGAATTGTTTCCCAGTAGTTTCCAAATAATCTTCTTATCTATGTTTTTCAATGATTCAATGCGAAAAAGAGTATTCAGCCGGGTAGTAAACGCGTCTGGAATATTAACATTAGGGATTGCAATCCAACTGTTGGCTTTATTTACCAGTTTATAAGAGTCAAAGTTACCCAAGAAAACCTCAAATGTTTAATAAAGCTACCGTCTCGCATTGTCGTTAGTTTTTGGCAACATTTATCCTTTTGTTCTTAATGTCAAGGTGTTGATTTGATCATGTCGGCGTGTTTATCAAATTGAAAATCAAAATCACAGACACGAATCTATCAAGCAAAACGTCTGTTTGATAGACTTACCTATTTTGCCTTGTGCCTTCCGTACAAATTTGAATGGAAACAAAGGTTCAATTTAGCCCAACCCCCCAGCAATCCGTTTTACTTACACTTGCCTGAAATCGTAGATCTCCATACCATTTGAATTTCGAAAGCACAGTTTTGAGTAGAATTAATTATAGGCACAAATTGGACCTATAATTGGATCACAAAACATGCCCACTAGGCACTTCTTAAGTTATCTTTATTTTATGTATGCCTAGAACGGTTGTCGAGAGAACTCAAAATATTATTTATATTTATTTACAATAAAAATATATCCTGACGAAGGAAGGAAGGGTTCTTCCGAAACCGGTAGAGCTTAATTAAAATTTAAAATGGGCTAAAACAAATTTATATATTTTTATTGTAAATTATGGCGAGCCACGAAGTTAATGCCTATTAGTCTTTTTACAAATAAAAAAATTATTATATTTTAATTAATGAAGATAATATTAGCGAAAGTCAATCGAAAATCCGAAACAGAAAAATCGAAAAAAGATACGGATACATCTGGGACTCGAACCCAAGACCTCTGGCAATATTCATTAATAAAAATATTATAATTTGAGGTTTAACTCTTTAAGTTAAAAATAAATAAAAAACATATTTATTTTAATCATTTCCATACATTTGGCGTGTTATAAAGACGGCAAAAGTGAATAAAGGTAAATAATAAAGTAATTAAATCATATGTTGACATTTTCCGCATGATAACAGATCGGGTTCCCTCCTACAATATGGATTGACCCCATGGAACTATACTCTTTGATTGACCCTGATAACACCATATTTCGCTTGAAATTTTCCTTTACACACCATTCCTAAAGGTGACAGAGACCCTTAGGGACATCTCAGCGCCTCTTGTTTAGAGTCAATTTAAAAATGTAGTAACGGATTCAATTTGGTAAATTAATGCTTCATATAATCGCTCTCAATTCCGTTTGATTGTGTACTATTACAACATACCGTCACCTAAGTTGAAAAAGGTTCTAACTCACGTTTTATTTCATAAATGACCCTTTCTAAACCATTTCTTTTGCCCATTTCTGTTACCAAATTAAATTAAAGTTTTTTTCTGTATTGTATTTCCGTAGATACTTGTATGAAGAAGTTCTAACACCAAAAGCTTATATTTATTTTACAAGGTCCTAACATCACTTTGAACCTTTTGCAAATGCATTTTTTTGTATCTGATCGTTTTACTAGGCGCAGTATAGTCAACACTTTAGTTTGATATGGTTCTAACTTCGCCTTACCGTGTTCTGAGGTATCGAAGTTTGCAAAGACGAATTCTCATAATCTATTGAACAATTTCTGATTTTGAGGTTTATTCTTGTTTAAAGTATTTTAGAATGCCATTAAAGAAATGTAGTTGAATCTTTTGCCATTAATTATGCAGTTGCATATAGTTCTACCTGTACGTATAGATGTGTTTTAAAATGGTCAGTACACGTTCTATTTACATTTTTTTTATTTTTTTTTTTATAGAGAATACCTCACAAGAGTCCCAACTGGAGCCAGTGAGACTATGGCATCCCCAATTGGGGTATGTTGTGAGGCTGAAGGAAAGTGGGTAAGGGAAGGAGATAGGGAAGAGGAAGGTAGGAAAGTACCTGGCTATTCAGATCTAGTCACTAAACACGGCTAAAGCCATTATTAAGCAACGTTTTAATTCTGAATGGTGGTCTTACACCAGGGCGATACTGACAGTATCTTCCACTCTGGAACGTGCCGCAAATATAGTATGTATTATTTTTATTCATTAATTGTGAAATAACACAAATTAATCAAAATTTATTTGCGCACGCCGGGTTCGAACCCGCGACCTTCCGATTGGGAGTCAAGTGTCTTACCACTCGGCCACGGACGGTCGTCAATTAAGTACCTACTTTAAAGAATCAACCTCAAAATCAGAAATCGGTAAATAGATTACCTACGGCAAATCGTCTTTGCAAACTTTGACACTCATATCTCAGAACAAGGTAGAGTGAAGTTAGAACCCTGTCCAACCGAAGTGACGATATGCCTTATCTATGACAACACATTATGCACTTACTTATTCGACTCTTGAACTAGTCGAATAGTTGATCGATGTCAAATATTCAGTATGCAGTATTGAGTTAGCTCATATAGCTGCGGGTCTGCCAATGAATTTCCGTCGTTTTTACGTCATTGTGAGAAGTCTCGTCGGACTATTTCCGTCTCGTGCGTTGTGGCGGTGCTGCTAATCCTACTAATTACAGATCGTTCACAACGCAGTGCCTTTTCTTAGAATACACATGTAAATTTTCATTGCCTTTGCAGATAAACAAATACAGTTGCGCGACTGCACAATGGAATAATTGTATATTCTTCAAATAACTGCACAAAATCTTTCTTTAACTTGGATGGATTGGTAAAATTATGCCATTTGTGTTAGTTTCTGGGGCTCAATTCTCCAATAGCGATTAAGAGGCTAGACTTTGAACGACACGCGGAACACCCGCGACTGTCATTCTGTCCCGCTCACAATAAGCTCACGTACACTTACAATACATGCGAATGCGAAATGTGCGAATGAGACAACGCTCAAATTTACCTACAGAAATCGCTCGAAAAGGGGTTTATGGAGAATACACTTTTCTACACCGAAACATTCACGAAATTGAAATTTTAAAAAATATATATTTTTTAGAAAAAAGAAGCTACGTCGGTAGCTTTTTATAATTTTATAATTCTATATGAGAGTTGAGTTAGCAGCACTTTTTCCTTAAATAATATTTTTTGATAATTCGTACATCTTTGACAGTGAATGTTTACGTTAATACGAAACGCATCGAAAATTCGAAAACATACCGACATAGTTTTCACCCTCTAGAAGGCAGTATAAAAAAATATATTCATTTTGTGCAATTTTCGATGTAGAAAAGTGTTTTTTCATGGGTGTCCTTTTTGTATGGGCCGAAAAGCGAAGTCTATCGTCTTAAGAGTGAATTGCTACGCACCACCTGAGAACGAAAAATTAGCCGTCATTTCCACAAACTTTTTTTTTCTTTATTCATAAAATATTTTTGTATACAGTTTTTTTACATGCTCTTTGACTATCACACTCGACAAATGCCCATATGTAAGCATTGCACACACATTATTAAGCGCGACCTACGCCGTTTATATTTTCTACCGACCACTACGTTATAAAAGATTTCTTTCTACGGCAAGAGAGGGGGTCAGTTGAATTCGGGAGCGGCCGCGAAATATCATTTCTTTGTCCTGGATCTGTCAACTTGAGGGCTGACAGCGGCTTGAGCACGGCAGCGCCATATTTAAAATAACCCCCTCTCCTGTTTACGGCAGAGAGGTGGTCGCACAACTTTTCAAATATCGCCTCAGACAGGTTACGGTGAATAACGGGGAATAGCTAAGACCCCAACTGCGCTTATACCGCATCATCTTTTTACTTGTGGCGGGTCTGTATGGCGAGCGCTATTGTGTTGTAAAGTATCTTTTGATATTAACGCTGCGTGTGTCCAAAGCTTTGTGGTAATCGAATTTTATCGAATGTTTTGTTTATACGTATTCTTGATGTCGAAGGGTTAATAAAGAGATGATTTTATTGGCATCCCTGTGAATATTGTCGTTTCTGATGTTTTTGACGTTTTATGGTGTGAATTTGAAATAATGACCGCACTTCCTTCGAAATGGCTGGTGGGTATATTACTCAAAACCAAAAACAGCTGGTAACCACCGCGGAAAAGAAATTTAATGCTGCTAACACTTGCAATACGATATTGCAACAGGTTAATTATGAAGTTAATTTTCATGTGAAAACCATCTACCTTCCGGCGAAACGTTCTTGTTGATCTCAAAGCATCTGCTTCAGCTTGCTCTATTTATGTATTGCAGCCAACATCGCCGGTAAATCAGCCATTATATAAAACCCCAAAACAACTTTGTAAAAATATACGACGCTTGTCCTTCGAAGCGTACTTAGGATAAGATTTAATGTATTAGATTTTATGAGTGTCGACTGGTTCGACCCATTCGTTGTTCGAGTGGATTGACTTTTGACGTTTGGGGTCTAAGTACCTTCGACGAGACTAGAGAAGTACAGAGTCGAACCATTATGTACTTTAGTCAACTATTGCGAGTGGCCTCGATTGGAGAATCAAGCCCCTGAACATCTTCCACAGCGGAGAGGAACCTTACTAACAAATCCACATTTTTTTATGTTTTATAGAGAATACCTCACAAGAGTCCCAACTGCTCCCGTCTGGAGCCAGTGAGACTATATCATCCCCAATTGCGGTATGTTGTGAGGCTGAATGTAAGTGTGTATATATTTGTGATGGGAATGCTTTTATACGGTCTGATCATTGATGATTGTATCGGTCTATAGATCTGATATGATTACCTTCGATAATCATCTCTGATGACTCAATACTTACTGATAACTCCGATTTTTTTCAAGGCTACGACAATTGAGACGTTATCTTCAATTGATGTGCATTATTATTAGGTAACATTGAATCTCTTAGAGTTGCGTTTATTTAAGTTTTGATTTTATTTAATATATCATTCAACATCTTGATAAATTTTGGCATCGATTTTTGCCAGTCTGGTGGACGTCAACGATGAACTTAATAATTATGATAATGATGTTTGAATTTTATTTAGTTTGTTTACGCTTAGCGGGCTTGTAAAATTGTTCGCTATTTGGGAAGATTTTTTATGTGACACCTGTTTGGTACTGTACCTATACTTAGAATATACATAGTTTGGTGTTTACAGGTAGTTACGTATTTTCATTCACCTTTCGCAGATTAATGGAGCAGATACACATTGTGTAACCTATTCACACGAACCGAGTTTGCCAACACCACCGTTTTTGCATTACTTTTATTATTATTTTATTTATTTTATATATTACATATTTACGTGGGATTTGTTTTACAGAAGTTATGCAATAGCGGAATCTCCCATATTTGTAATCCAACTCTTTATTTCGTGTTTGATTGGTCACTCTAATCATAGCTGTTAGTGTATTGTATAATTTGCGAGCTGTGTAATTAAAATGCCTTTGTCCGAAGGTGGTTTTAGAAAAAGGAGTTTAGAGAAGCAATTTTTTTTTTTGACTTGGGTATTGTGTATCGTTTGTGTTGATCTGGGGTAAATTAACCAAAATTATTCTTGCAAGGGGCTGCTTTATGTCCATAACGTTGATAGTATTGAAGATCGTATCAGTGATGGTAGAAAGAGGAAGTTTAAGAATTGTTTTATGATTATTTTTTGTGCTTTAAGGGTGGGTATTACAATTCTGTCATATGACGATGTGTACTAGAGGCTCCAAGTAATCATCAGCCATGATACCATTCATGATAATTATAAAATTTTCGTCATGAATATAATATTATAATTATTTTGCTATTCTGTTTTGCGTAGAGACCAACGTGACAATTATATGTTCCTTATAAATTCTTCCTGAACATTCCGCGAGCAATTTGTCAATCGATTAACTTCTTTTCTTAGAAGGGTGAACGGTGGCAGTGTTGTTGGCGTTCATTCATCACTTTCAAAACAATGTAACTTTGTCAGTCTTAAAATCGGTGGAATACCTACTGAGAAAAAAATTTCCGAAGAGTAAATAAAAAAACGTGGTTTTTATAACAATTGAGCAAGAATCTATTCAGTCCTCTTCTTCCTCTTCGCATGTTAAAAAAAAAAACTTAAAAACTTTTTTTTTCCCTTAAACTTAATGTTTTATCTTATTTATACTTTTAAACCCTATACTTATCTTTATATTCTGTTATTTTTAATTTTTGTTATTTATAATCACTGTTACTCCGCAGTGAAAGACAATTCTTAGACTGTGCATGCTATGACATGTGGAATATTAACGCCTACGCTCTTGACAGTGCTTATTCTATAATTTTTCATGTTAATATTCTGTGTTCCAAAACAATAAATAAAAGCTGCCATAAAGGAATATATTTTTTTAATTACTTTATTGTATATACGTTTGTAGAAGATACGTGTTGAATATAAATATAAAATAAGTAGGTGTTTGGATAATTTTTCTGCAACTTCTATAATAGGTAAAAGTTCCGTAACATTGGTTGAAATAATTGTTATACCACTCCCCCATAATAATATCGTCATATAAACGGCACGCGGTGTCTGTCGTAAAATGTAAACGTCCGTCTGTCCGTCACGATTGCCTGTCGATCGCAGTTTGATGTGTAGAGGGCCGGCTTGGCAACTCGATTCGGGTGTCGTTTACCGCCATCGGAGCGATCCCGGGCCTATCCGAACTTCAACCTTCCCATTCAAGCCAACGCGTACAAACTACCCCTCTACACAATCGTCCGAACGTTCGGAGTTGAAAGGTTGGCCTATGTGTAGTGGTACCATTATACGCTCCCATCCTTTGTCCTTTCCTACCGACCCTACCCCACCACGGCCCACCCAACACCCGACACGTGTAGGTTGTGGGTCACGGCCAGTTCAAGGTCTTTCCCCCATCTCCCATTTATCTTTCTGTTTACTTCTGCGCCATCTCAGTAAAACTGATTCGAGATAATAATTCCGATTTATAAGCGTCGCTCTCACGAACCAGAACATTTTCCAAGAATTGTGACGTATACAATGACGTACACCGATTGGAAAGAATTCTGATGTCTCCAGTTTACATAAGACCTTTTGACTTCTAGGTCGTCTAAGGGGCGTTTTATACGATGCTTTTCTTCATACCGATCCCCACGTGGAAAGTATATCTGAAATCTGAACCCATTTTGATTTTTATTTTGCTTTGAATGATCTATATTTAGCACTCCGCGTATTTTTGGTATTATCTGCACGAGGAAAGTAGCTCCAAAGTTATGTTACAAGAATTTAAAAAAGTTAGTCAATGAAAATAATCAAAAATTATCATTGCCAATAAAGAAGTATTTTTTAAATAACTTCATATTTTTTTATTGAAAAAACAATATTTTACGCTTATATTTTTTGTAACGTAATTAATAATTTTTAATTCCAATAAAAAGAGAAGGCAGGAAAAGCTTCAATGTATCCATATCATATTTTTTCATATAATAGATAAATCAAATAAAATAAAAGATAAATCTAAATAGTAATTTGGCGTATAGCTTCATCTTTAGAGAATTTCAGTATTTGAAAATCTTTTACCAATTTCACTAGAAGTAAAGATTAATTGAGTTTATTTTGGACATAGACACGCCCACAGTCCACTTTTATCTGTTCTTCCCTTGGTCTTCCCTTCTGGTCTTCCACAACACACTTTTATCTCGGTCTTCTGACTTGTTTACACGATTCTATTTCAATGTTGTTTGACAACGATCGAGACACTTATCTCGCGTGAATTATCTCGCGTGCAGAGGTCAACTAAATCAACATAATAAAAACTCGTATTGTTCTTCATCATAAATACATTCAAGCGGAACCTGTCCTGCTTGGAAGTAGTAAATGGATCTTACTATATCTGAGCAGAGAGATCAGAATGGCTTGTATCCGAGGTTTGGCTATAGCTCTATCTGAATTCTTGGTGCGGTTAACTCCTCTGTTTTGATTACAGTGTGATGATTGTCCGTCGAAACTATAATTAACCGTAGGAAGTGGATGGCCCACGTCCAAGAATGTTGGCCCCACGTGATGATGGTGATCCCAACAAAACAAGTTGCTACTTACTCTACCGAGTATTTTATTAGCCATTTACATTGATTACATCGAATTACATCAAGGACGTTGCTTTGAAGTAACTATCAAAAACCCAAAAGGGTATTTATGAAAACCAACCTAAAGGTCGCCAACTAAACAAATCTTCAATTCTTTTGTAGTCCCAAACATTCAAAACATCTGTTCTAAGATTTTTTAATCTAAAATAAAAAAAGCGAAGTATGCGCACCTTAACCAGAATGACTTTACGAATTTACCTAAACATATAAAATATATTATGTTTATTACTAACAATAATCCCAATACAAAATTACCATTAACATTTCAACTCCTAGAATCTAACGAATGCAAATAAAACTATTAGGTATGTATGAATAGATATGCTTGATGTTATTTTTTGAGATATATTTCGATATTATTTAAGAGTACGTATTTTGTTCATAATCTGTTTCCCTCCTGTGTATTACTGTAAACTTATGTCTTATTCTTCCTTGCACTGTCCCAACTCATTGCCTAGGTAGGCTATTGGGGTCGGCTCTCCTCGTTCTCAGGTTGTAGCTTCTTCGGTTCTGGGTATCGCTCTCTTCCAGGCCGTTTCTACTTAGGATTTTGGAGCATTGAGTCATCCAGGAGTTCTTTGGTCTTCCTCTGGATGACTGTCGATGAAGCTCTATAGACATTGCCTGCTTCACTGTGTGGTCTGGTGGTCTCCGTTTTATGTGACCATACCATCTCAACTGTTCCTCTAGCTTATTGTTTATGTCCCTGACACCCAGGCTACCACGAATGCGTGAGCTTTTAATTTTATCTTTTAGTGACACTCCTGCCGACCATCTAAGCATTCGCATCTCTGCTGATTCAAGTTGCCTGGTGTAGGAGTTGTACATGGTCCAGCATTCGGAGCCATGTAAAAGCCTTTTATGGCGTTTAAATAAATAAATAGATAACATTTGAAAGCGTATTCCATCACCTTTCAAAAACAGTTTTTAATTTTCGGTTGCGTTAAAAAATATTCCGTTTATTGGAATTTTATTGCAAACCGGAAATTATCTGACAACCTGACGGAAACTGTTATGATTTTACTTTTTTTTACAATAGAAAGCTCTGTATGCGCGTCGTTGTGTGGTGTAAACAATACACAGCCCGCCATAAATAAACATGATGATTATGATGAAAGATAAGCTGTCAAAAACTAATTTACAAAGTTAAATATTAGTTCGTATTTCATGTTCTACGCAACTTTCGTGCAAGAGCTCATTCCTCGATGTTCTTCTCGAGTTCTTTTTTGGGTATTTTCTTGAAACTAGATGGAGGTAGAGCTGAGCGACCTACCAACTACCACGGAACTTGGTTGATGTCGTTGAAGCGCTGCAATAGCGTGGGAGCACATAATTTTATTTATGCCTATTTGTGGCGCACTCGTAATTGCTTACATGATGTAGTAGCGCACAGGGGTTCATGGTCGCACGGAAAGGAGATATTATTGATTTAATTTATTGGTTTGTGTTAACTGTCACATCACTACTATAAAGTAGGTCACATCACTAGTGAAAAGTACTTGTGATCATTATGTCTATGGTGTACGCTCTCTCTCTGTGTCGAAGTCTGATCCAGCAAGTCGTGAATAAATCTTCATTATAAAATATTAATGAAAGTGTTCTCAATAAGATCCTCAACCATTTACCCAACAAAACATTAACGGTGTATTTTCTTTTCTAAATAACTAATTGGAAGAAAGGCCGCAAAAGTAGTTGAAGTAATATTTTCAGTATAGATAATTATATTTAGAGAGGAAGTTCTTATATACCTAAGCTTTAGGCATTTTCACGCCCGACCAAACGATTTAAACTTTTTCAGAACGAGACCAGTTGCTCACAACTCACAAAGGCATACAGTGTTATCGCAATTATGTAGTTACAATTTGCTTTATAATTAACGATATTTTCCTTATTCAATTTATTACATTCTAGATTGCTGTATTTTACGGCCGATTGCCGTATAACACCTTTGTTCGATCTCGCTTTATCGATACAAATCCTAGGTTAGATTCGTTCTTAACGGGCCGCTCTGCCAATTTCTACCGATTTCTGACACGTTTTCCTTAAACGTTTGAAGTTTTTAAGCTCTTAAAAAAATATATGTTATTCTTTAAAATAGTATCTATACATTCCCCACGCCGAAACTGTAATTATTTGAAATTACCTCGATAGAAATAAATCGCAAAGTATGCTCCAAAAATTATTATTAACATGTTTGTTTCTGTTATTTTACAAGTTATATGTATGAAAAAATTCACAATGTTTCTTTAAATGCTACTTGACACACCCCCACGAGATTTTTGCTATTTTTCAAACAAGTCGTCTTTTATGAAACATTTTCACAATTTTCGCATGAATTTTATGGTTTTATGTTAGCCGCTCGCTCTCACGTTCGTATTGTCGTATCTCTCCATCTGCTTCTTTTTGAACGGCGTAGCGCGCCCTTAATAATTATAAATGTTTCTTGTTAACATACTTCGCTGGGATTATAATTACTGAAAATGATAATGATTTGCCTTTGACCTATCCAAGTGTTGGTGATAGCCGCAAACCTCTACTGGTTTCTCGAGATAATTATTTTAATGATTTATGACGTCAATGATAAGAGGATATTCGCACTATTTGATTGTATTACCTACCTGGTCCTCACAGACAAGAATATTGCAATGACTTTGTAGTAAATCGCTATGTAAATTGTAATCCACTCGAACTCGAAATGCACGGCAGTTTCCTTGACTGGGTAAATAAATACTTTGTCCTTCAATAAGATTGATTATAAATAATATTCAATTATACAGATACGCACGTTTTACGCATAAATTGCGAAAATTGAGGCATTTTCACGAAAAAATAAGAAAAAAATCATACATTTTTTAAATATTTTTTTACACGTCGAGTTGACGAGTGTGTGAATGTAACTTTACTTGACCTTTTCAGTAATCATTAGAAAAAAAATGAAAAAAAACTAATTTTACAATATTACTAATATGCGTGATGTCACCCGATTTGCGGAGATTGAGAGAAACGGAGGAGTGGTACCTCGTTTGAACCATCGCAGCTGTCTTTTGTCTCGCTTCCACAAACCATAAATCGTATATATTTTCACCCGAGTATATTCGGGAGTGTTCTTTTCTGTAAGTAAAGTTTGCCCGCGTTATCTCGGGTGTGGGAATTTTCTAACATGATAGCCCCCCCAGTATACTCGGCCGTAGTCTTTATGCGGTTAATAAGGTCACCCTCGTTAATCGTATTAGCTCGTGTTCGCAACATTTCTGAAAGGTTGGGTGGGAAGATTTTGTAAAAACTTTTTGTCAACCGGACGCAAATGCATGTAGTCGGGAAATACATCAAACATCCCGGTTGGCATTTGTCACGTGAGAACGGGTCATTTCTACAACTTGTTTTGCAGTTCAACAGTTCGGCTGTGGAACGATTTGCCGGCCTCTATGTTTTGTCCCTCATCTCTTCACCTCCTCAAGAGATCCCTCCACATAGCATCTCAGAGAGGGCATAGGCCATGAGGGAAATTATTTTCTTCGGGGCCTCCTGTGAGGAGTTAATGTAAACATAGTTGTGGTATGCTTTTTTATTTAGGTCTGACCATTATTTATTGTGATTAAAGGCTTTTCCTTAGCTTTCCTTGAATATTCTCTCCAATTTCTTCTTCTCATTAGTTACCTCTTCAGAGGACAAATACTTATGAAATGAAATGAGACCGACCTTTAGAAACATAGAAACTCCTGAGGTCATATAATAAAGAATATAACACCAGAATTCCATACAAATTTGATTGAAAAAAAAACGTGCCACTGACTTAATACCATTTGGTTATAAGGCCTGTCTCTCTTACACTTGCCTGAAATTGTATATCGCCATCCCATTTGAATTTCGTAATTGTTGTGAAACACAGTTTTTTTATTGGGCCTTTAATTGTATCACGAAAAACACCCACAAAGCACTTGTGTTATTCTTTACTCTAGGCCTGAGATAGATTTGTTTGTTGCACCGGGGAGCATTAGTGGGTAATATAGAATATAGTGCCGGTAGCATCTAGCAACCTTGATGAGTGTTCCACTGCCGCTGCAGCGCACGTGGCTGTTAATGAAATGCACCCGACCTCAAAACTGACTTACGTCATCCTAAATTCAGCACGCGTGTTCCTTGATCGTGAATTTCTTTAGGCTTAGGTAAGAAGTTGTTTATTGTTGTCGTGTTTTATTTTAGCAGCAGTTCCCAAAAGTTTTTCTAATTTTTTTATTTCCAATTTTTTCGATGAACAACTCATCCTCAATGTTCAAGCATTTTAAACATCTAATGGCGTTATTATAATTATAATAAATCATTTAAAGCAGAGAGAAGAATGAACGCTTCTGCAAACCAGATCAAATATGTTTAAATATTATTTTTATTTTGTGGTAATATATTGCAAAATCATAACAATAATGTGTTTATAAAACCCATATCGGGAAAGACAATATTATAACAGGTGACTAAACTTTTCCCATTTTGGCATTACGCGTTGACGGCGCGTTGTTCACCCGACCAAGTATCCATGATTAGATTACCACAAATAAACCACTCACATGATAACTAACTTCCCGCTCTCTAGATTCATAACAACGTTGATGGCGCAAACCCACCTCCTCTAAACTTTTTCTGCAATGACATCCTCAAATCTTCCGTTTTTCCGTTTCATTGGCTTATCTTGGGCAGCTTTTGCGCCTTCGGCAAATATCGCCAAATCGCTGCAACAGCACGGGAGCTCAAATTTTCTTCTGATCCATATTTTTCTTATTCCGGAAGGTTTCTTCAACCGGTTACAGCCCTTATTTTTCTATTTCTTTTACTATCAATTTTATGTAACCTATTTCAGACGATTATTATTCCACGCGCTGCTACTATTATTTTGTATTATGTTAATGTAAGTATTTGCATTCTGCTTACTAACCCCGTATGCATGGAAATGGAGAGTGTAGAGTCGTTGAAATAAATGTAGCTTCGTTCGATAAAAAATAGAGTTTTAAAAGGTGTGCCGTGAAGGAGGAAACATAAGTTTCCTTATAACGCCGTTGGGAAAGTGGTGGGCATAAATAAACCAATAACGTGGTGGGATCCCCTCAAATAATGCATGTCTGTACTTAACTTTTGATGTGTTGTATAGACAAGTAGCTTGCTTATATCTAGAGCTAGATCATAACTCACAGCAAGAATGCTCGGAACACAAATGTATCAATCATCCAAATGAATGTGTTTACGATTCTGTGTACTCTAGTGGGTGTGACAGAAGAAGAAAAATAAGTGCACATCAGTATCTAATTTGCATTACATAACTATAATAATATACTGTTAGGTAAGTGTTTTTTTTTTCGTTTGTTATGTGTTCAATGTCTCTGGTCTGAATCTGTAGTAAACAATGATTATACTCGGACAATGGGCGAACGAAATGAGTCTGCGAATCGCTCCAAACAGAATGAACATATCTCGACGCCTTAGTTCTTAA
Source organism: Limnephilus auricula (assembly GCA_951813805.1). NCBI lineage: Eukaryota > Metazoa > Arthropoda > Insecta > Trichoptera > Limnephilidae > Limnephilus > Limnephilus auricula. The sequence goes on along the minus strand of OX638398.1, from coordinate 31,465,914 downwards.
TTGTCCAAACGACCATCAGCAAATTTTACAGCAGAAGGAGTCTTTCTTTCATTATTTCAATGAAACATTATGATTAGATGTTTAAGATGAAGTTATTTCCGTAAAGGTCTCATTAGATTAAACAATTCTTAATAAAGTTGGCGTATTTTGTCAGAGGATAAAAATATTCCCGCTTTGCAATAAAATCCAAATAAATGGAACATTTGTTAACGTATTCGAAAACTAAAAACTGTTTTCGAAAGCTGATGAAATAGGCTTTCAAATTTCTGCATTAAAAATTACTATGTATTTTTTTAAGTAATTTTTTTTTTGCCAAAAATTTAAAAAGTGTTCAAAATGGCTCACTTTACTTTTTTTTCTAACTAAAATTACTGATAATGAAAAAAAAATAAAACACATACTTATTTCATTAGATAAATGAATTATAAACCTTACTGTCACCTCACTTTTTTTCGTTTCATGTAAAAAAAATTCTTAAAAAATTCACAAAGTTCCATTTTTTTTTTCAAATTGCTATCGGAAACTTTGGTTTCAGAAAGGGGTAAATTAATTTTTTTTTGTGGTTTTCTTTTAGATTTGAATATATAGTTTGTTGTATTCTCTTTCCAATACCGTTTAGATCACATTTCTGACTATGATAGTAAGGAAGAAACAACGATTTCTGTGAGACCTATGTGAACTGGGACAAATATGGTCTCCTGTGATTAAACGGGTTAACTATCGTTTTTGATACTTTATTTTTTGTTTTAAAATGGAGACTGAACAAAAACTAAAATGGTCGGATGGACAATTAAGAACTTAGGCGACGAATCTGTTGTTGATCGAGTTTTATTATGTGTAGTATTTAATTTGGATTACGTAACTATAATATTATGCTGTTTAGTGTTGTTTTCCTCTTTTCTTCTGTGTTCACGTGTCTGTGGTCTAAATCTGCAGTAATCAATGATTTCACGTGTAAAAATGGCTAATAAAATGGGTCTTTGAATAGCTCCAATCATAATTGACATATCTATTGTTGATCTATTATTATCTGCGAGTTTTATTCTATGGACACTGGGTTAGCTCGGGCGTCCCGGCACCTTGCCAGGTTTACGCTTTAATTGGAATTAATCATAGGTGGAGGAAACACGTGTAGAGTAACGAACTCATAATATTATTGTAGTTCCGACACTCCACCACCGCGTTATATCACCCGGTATTCAGTTCAGTGGACCCATCTTTCAGACCGCTTTGTGGTGAAGGACGCTATTTATTGCGTCTCTCTTCTACTTCGTGTTAATTTTGAAAGAACTCTATTTTTAAATTAGCTTGTTTTATCTTAATTCTATAATGATGTGTTATTTTGGTCCGTCCTAACCTACTGTGCTATATGTGATTGTACATGTAGTTTCAACATATGATTTTTATAGTGTGATAGTGTGCACAACAGACAGGGTTAACATAATAAACTTACAAAGAAAGTGTAATTATACCAACCGTCCAAAAACGGTGTACAACTGTATGTAAGATTAAAGAAGTAAGTTTGTAAAACAACACCAAAATAACAGTCAATTAAGTTTCGGTCAAATGAAGTTAAGGAAGGACAATAGATTCTAGAAAATGGTATAGTTTTGCTGGTTATCGTTCATTACGTCCGGAATCTTACCACTATAGTGGATTTTATATTATATTTGACACATTCACATAGAAGATTGAAAGAAGGTTAAGTTGGTGTTTTGGAAAGGAATATGGAAAGTTTAGAGTTGGTCAAAAGGGAAGATTCTACGTGGTTATTTATAATAATAATTTGGAAAAAAAAAAACTGTTCATCAATAGCATCACTTTGTGGTGACCATTTTAGTAACTTTTATTGATTGGAAAAAAAAGCCCAGTTATATGTATTATGAAGTCATTAAAAGTGATAAATTACCCATGACCTAACCTAACGTAATGAACTTATCCTAGTTTTTTTTCATTACTTTTCGTGACTTTACATCACTTTTCAAAGAAATATGTGTTGAAGTGTATTATCTGAAGTGTATTTGCAAAACGCAGACAGAATGACCCAAGTGTACTTGTATTATCAATACCTTGATATATTTTACTCAGGCCAAGAAGTTTGACTTTTTCGGAAATTTGTCGGAAAATTGATCGGAAATTTTTTTCAAAAGACTTCTTTTTGATATCATGTGAAGTTTGGACAATTTAGATATAATTTTTTATCCCGGAATAAAAATCCGAAAAGTTTCTTCCGGGAAAACTGGAAAATGAGATTCTGTTGATTTCCTGATATGGTGCGTGAGGCAACTTTCGGTTTTGTGAGTCATTTTTCTAAGAAAACCATTCCTTGCGACTTGTGACCCATGCACGTATCAATATGTACGTGCCATTTAAAATGTATTAGATGATTTGAAATTGTTTTGCAATAATTGCCTGTGTAAATGATGAATGATGATGAAACAAACTTTAAAACTAATCAACTTACTATTCTACACACTATTTCTACATCGAACATCATTATAATACGTCATCTCATACATTACTATACTGTCATTTAGACTCTCGACACGATCTGACTCAAGTATTTTATTTGACCAACTTGATACAGTCATATCTTCCCGTTCAATCTACATGTATAGGTTTTCTCGTGACACACCTACCTCCATTAATTGCTTTACGTGTCTAAGTCTAAACCTTCTAAGCGTCGCTTACGTAAGCCTTAAATTCTCTTCTAATTTCCTCAACAGAAATTCGGTAACACGTGGTTTTACCGCACAAACGCACCCAAGACACGACACCCTAAACCCGTCAAACTAATTTGTTCACTTTTGGGAATAAATCATATAGGTCCAATAGAAATCGTTTTGTCCCTTACAATCATCATAATAGTAATATGATCTAAATGGTATTGTAAAGAGAAAACACCATGCTAAATATTCAAATCTCAAAGTAAGCGCCTCCGCCCACTCAGGCAACTGAAAACTCTCAACTGCCAACTGTCTTTGTATGACAATGTGATGGCCCGCACACTACACAATCACACAAAACCCCGTTGTCAATGGTAACGCAAGCGGTGACTTGCGACCATCTTGCGACTGTCACGCCTGATTGCCCTGGGCGGCCGTTGCTGAGTCGAGCTGTCAGCTGATTGTTCTTCTTCTATGGTGAAACAAGCTTTTTGACCAATCAAGACAGAGAAAACAGCCGGTTTTAGTTGGTTTTCAGTTGCCTCAGTGGGCGGAGCGCCTTAACCACAAAATAATTCAAATGTATCCACACCTTTACGAAACCAAAGTTTTCGAATGCAATTTGAAAAAGATTGATGTAACGCCCGTCGTTCACGTAGCTACTTACAAGCGACGCTACCGCTACTTGTCATACTATTTTGCTAGTGTAGCGCCTAGCGGCGTTTTCAAACACTAATAATAGTATGGTAAATACAGACGAGCGGCGATCGCGTCGCTTGAACGTAGCTCCATGGAAGAACGGCGTAAGTTTGTGATTTTTTTTTAAATTTATTATTTTTACACGAAACGACAAAAAAGTCAGGTGATTATAACATTTATAATACATTTGTCTAGTCTAATAAAACGTGTGTGTTTTTTTATATTTTTATTATGTGTTATCAGTTATCAGTAATTTTAGTTCGTTTAAAATACGTAAGGTAAAGGTGAGACATTTTACAAACATTTTTTAGTTTGCATTAAAAAATTTACGTTAAAAAAATACTTTTTTAGGTTCTAATGATCAAATTTGAAAGTCTATTTCATCACTTTTCAAATAAAACTGGGTACGTTCAGAATATTCCATTTATTTAAGTTTGTATTGCAAATCGGAAATATTTTGACCTTCTGACAGATTATGGCCGAGGCCTGAGAGTAAAGAATCATAAACATTGAATTAGCGACTAAATATGATATATATTATTATGATTCATATAAATTTAAAATCTCTGTTATATAAATACCAGTAAACCAATTCCACTGTGCATATTTTGTTACACGTACGTCTCAGGAATTCCTACTGCGTTAAGTCTACGAGACTACTATCGTCCTTCCTTTGCCAGTTACAAAAATACTGTTCTAAAAATCGATCGTCTAAGTCTAAAACACTCTTCAATAAAATTACTTGAATTACAAAGCCGTTCTCAAGATCGCTGATAGCTTTGTAGGCCTTTACCTCATTGCGATCTGGCGCTATGTTTAGTTGTTTCATCTCAATACAATGTAACCTATATTCTCATATCAGCTTTCTGATTGATTTGTCAACTATTTATACCTCTCAAGATTCTTGCTCTAAGGCTAGAAAGTGGCACGTGCTTCTATGACCGAATTTGTTTTAAATGAGACGTGCTCTTTTGCACGTGTGCCCTATAGTCTGGGCTGAGCTTCTCATTAATTCACCACTCGTTCATATTGCATTATTTTACTTTTTAAGTAATACCTACATATTTTATTATTTAATTGATAAACTAATGTTTAAGACAAGATTTTTATGCATAGCACAAATAGTAAGTAATATGTAATAAGCAGTAATTGTTGAATGAAACACTAGTATATATTACAGTGGTAGAGCATTTGACCGGAAATCAGAAGGACACGAGTTGGAGTCCCGTCGGCTTCATGTATCTTTTCTCGGGAGATTTTTTCAATGTGCATGAGTGTTTCAGGCTACTAATTATTGCTTATAATATAATACATATTTTATTCTAAGACAATAAATAAGTTACAAATTCATATTACATAATTAAAATTTCATAATTTATAATTATTCAAAGAGTTCAAATAAATATATTTTTTCAATTTGTTAATAAGATCCAAGAAGTTGCAAAATGAGATAAGAAGAGACACTTAGAGTCAAAAAGAGTAGAGGCAAGAAGAGTCGAGAAGATCCAAGATGCATGAAGAGCCACGAAGAGACAATTAGAGACAAGAAATAGCGATTAGAGCCAAGCAGAGCTCAGATGAGATGAGAAGAATCAAGAAGAGGCAAGAAGAGACAAGAATATCTTCTTGTCTCTACAATATTTAAAATGTACTTTATGAAACCAAAGTTTGTGGCCGCAATTTGTAAAACAATTATGAAACTGGGAATTTTTTATTACTTATTTTTAGGGGGCACACTTTAATTACGTGAGGGGGGGGGAAAAATAGGGGGGGGGGAGTCCAGTCAAATCTCATCAAATCTTATTATACCGAGGGGGGGGGGGGGGGGTCAATAAAAATCTCACGTCAACTTTAACAGAGTATATACATTAATAAAGAGATAATAAAAAAAATAGATTGTTTCTCTTCTTTTCTCATTTTGCCCGCTGAAAAATGGCTATTATGAAAAACATTCATTTCGAGAGTAAGAAAAAAAATTCACGTGAGGGGGGGGGGGTCTAATTTTTTTTTAAACTCCTCACGTAATTAATGTATGTCTCCTTACATGAAACAACAAAAAAGTGAAGTGACGATAACGTTTATAGTACATTTTGCCCAATTAAATTATCCATGTTTTTATTTTTTTTAGTGGTCAGTCATTTTAGTCAGAAAAGACGTAAATTTAGCAATTTAAAAAAAAATTGTTTTGCAATAAAAAATAAAAATAAATATTTTTTAAGTTATGTGATGAATTATAAAATTTGTATTCGTAATTTATCACATCTCAAAAACAAAATCCAAACTAAAAAGTTTTTTATTATTGTAAACAATAATTATTAGCCTGAGACCACATTGAAAAAATCTCCCTAGAAAAGATACATGCCGCCGACGGGACTCGAATCCGTACATCCCTAACCCGTTCGAACTCGAACCTTCTCTTCTTCTTTTCTCGGGAGATTTTTTCAATGTATTTGAGTGTTTCAGGGTAATAATTATTTCTTATAATAATTGTTACCCTTTGTGCTATGCATAAAAATCTTGTCTTAAAACATTAGTTTAGCAATTAAAAATAATAATAAAAAAGTTTTTATTTTTGATTTTATTACAAACCGAAATATAATAACCGAAAAAGGTCAATTTAATGTAAAAACTTTGATAAATAACAATCTACTAGATTCTCTGTACAAATATATCTTCTCATAATATCAGATATGTGATTCGTCAACTATTAATTTATACCTCTTAAGGCCTTTTTGTTGCCTCGAAGCTAAAAATTGATACGTGCTTCTATGACCAAATTGACTTTAGATAGAGACGTGCGCTCTTGCACGCGTAGACCCTGATAGCCCTAGACCCTAGGCCCAGAGTGGGGCCCAGAATAACCAGAATTAATCACTGTTCACTCGTGTTGCTCACAATAGGTTCCCCCTTATCTTTAACCAATACTCGAGTAACGCAATGACTCATGCTGCAAATACAACTTTGTTTTGCAATAACACAGGAGGCAAAGAGGAATTAAAATCTCTCAAGACCTATATCATCTTTAAGGATGCTGTGTGGAGGCTTTTAAGGGAAAGGAAGGAGAGGAATTTCTGGGAAGGAAAAAAGGTATGATGGATAGGTAGGAATCTAAGGGTCAATGTGTCCAGGAGTGATGCCCAATGCGGTGCAAGGCGATGGGTCAAGTGATCCCGGCTGGAGAGGTCTAGTTTAGGTCTCCCTCAACCAGTCCCTTCCGATCCGGTCTGCCACGCAGTAAGTGTACAGACGCATCCGCGACCAGAAAGACCTTACCTCATGATCTCCGTATCTAACCATCTTAGATCCCGGGCACCCTTCTAATTCACCATACGTAGCGAACGACGTCTTGGTGTGATTTAACAGAGATGTAGGTTATCCAATAAAAGGTTCCCGGGGCGGCGGCAACCATACCCGCTTCCAAATTTTGAAAATTATAGTACTTAGTTACTTTATCGCTTGTCAGAATTATTGACACAATCAGTTCTAATTTTGAAAATGACACAAATTACTCACAAGCAAAACCACAGCCTTCCTATTCAAAGTTTCTGCATTTCACCTCCGCAATCTTTTTCTTATAACAAACATTACCACACAATATTCAAATTGTATGAATAAAATCACTTTGTATTCTCTGACCATGACTTGGGTTTAATTGGTTTGGAATTTGGGTCCCAGAATTTGCCTTCGCCGTCATAATATCTGATATTATTTCGTAAGGCATTATGAGCTTAGAAATGTTTACTCAAATTGACGTAACGTATTACAATATAAGGCCGAATAGTCGCAAAGGTCTTTTCTCATATTTACCAGAAACATTGGACCTGATTAGACCTACGAAATTTGTGGGATTATGTTGAAAATGCTGACGAGCAACAGTGAAACAGATGCTGACCTTGGACGCGATGATATTTACCTGTACATAAAATAATAAATAACCTGTTACCAAATACGTTTAAAACTAAATTATATTTCTATTGTTTTTTTTTTTTTTTTATATAATAGACACAAACAGTACATTGGTTACAGTGATGAAACAATTTACAGATATTAAGGTGAATGTCAAAAGAATTCATATTCTACGCTTTCGTAGATGGCTCGCGTATAGTATTTTTTTTTTACTTATAAACGCTTTTTACAAGTTATGCTTTGAAACATTAAGAAAAAATTATTGTTCGCGGAAGTGCACAAGCAATATGAATATTAACAAATAGTTTTGTCAATATGAGACCATATGAATTGTTCCCAAAACGAGCAAATTTGCGTGAGGGGTTAAACTCAATTGAAGTTGTGTACCTTTACCTTTGAGAAAACAGTATTTAGATATAAGTAAATCCCATAATAACGAACAAAAAAAGAAGGCCATAGAACATTACTATTTTGAAGCGGCTTATTTTTTGCGTATTATTTACCTATTGTATTTGAAGATACATTATAGGGTGTTAAGCATCGTACTTGACTTACTTTACATTTTTTACTCCAAATAATGTCAGAATCCCTGGTTAAAGTAACTCAAGTACGATGCTTAACACCCTGTATATTTTTATGTTATTGTAAAGTTTTTTTTCTTTTGTGTATTAAAAAGAGTAATATAAAAAGAGTAAAAGCACCACAAGTTTAGGATTTCTTGCAAGCCAAAAAAGACTAGTCGAATTACGACCAGTAATATTTTAAACAAAAAAAACGCGGCAATGGCAACAAGTTGGGTAATACACATGTTCAGGGTCCATTTGACTAACCCCCTTTTTCCTTTCTCGCACGCACATTATTTCGACATATTGCTTCACAAAACGCACCTCTGGAAACACAATCTCACCTTGATAGTAGTAGCACAGCAGGATCTACCTGTTACATCACCCAAAATCCAAACCTAGTAACCGACAAAATAATCCGCAATAAACCCAATCATTGCCCAGCCACTGGGTTCATTGGCTCCCTGGGAACCAAGGTACGTCACTATCGGTGGGGCTACAATTAATTCACAATGATTCACCTCCAGGAATTCTAATGCTGCTGTTAATATAGTATGTGTATCATTTATAATCGTTGAAATTCCATTGCTTGTTGACACTTCATACTTCATACTGTTATTGTTACTTCTTTTCTTGGAAAGGTTGTTATACGATAATCAGTTTTGTCTTGTCTTTGCAAATTTATTATATCAAATTTGGGTTGATTAACAGATAACAGCATGTTTGCTGTTTCTACAATATATCAGACCATTATATTTAAACAAGCTTCTGCCCGCGACTTCGTCTGCGCGGTATTAGTACTTCTATTAGCCTATTTTCTTTTCCTGGGTCACATCTATGTTTATACCAAAATTCTTAACCTATTTATTTAAAATATCTATAATTCTTGATTCGATTTAAAGTATTAGGCACGTACTTCAAATAAATTCACTAATATTCTAAAATAAAATTTTGATTTAAATGAAATTAGATTGTTTTGCAAAATGTCATTCTCAATTTTTGACATTTTCTATTAAACAATAATTATTATTTATAAAATATTGAAAAAAGCTAGCTTTATAGAGCTTATATTTTATTCTGATGCATGAGCTATATTATTGTAAAGTTTCATTAAAATCCATTCAGTACTTTTTGCGAGAAAGAGTAACAAACACACGTACATCCATACAAACTTTCTCTACTATAATAGTAGTAAGATATGGGAAAGGTATGCTTGGTGTATATTTTTATGTGATTTCCGCACAAGAATCCCAACTGCTCCCCACTGTCCGAACCAGTTGGACCATGGCACCCTCAATTGCTGCATGATGTGAGGATGAAAGCAGTAGGGAAGAGGAAGGTTATGAAGTAAGTAGCTATTGAGAGCTGGGCATCAAACACTGTTATAGACATTTTAAGCAACGTTTCATTTCTTTCACCGGGGAGATACTTACGGCCGTTGTTCCCAAATTATTATTTTTTTATGCGAATACCTCACAAGAGTCCCAACTGCTCCCGTCTGGAGCCCGTGAGACTATGGCATGCCCAATTGGGATTGTGCGGCTGAAGGTAAGTGGGGAGGGGAAGGAGACTTGGGAGAGGAAGGTGGGGAAGTACCTGGCTATTCAGATGTAGTCACTAAACACGGCTAAACCCATTATTAAGCAACTTTTCAATTCTAAATGGTGGTCTTACACCAGGGCGATACTGAGAGTATCTTCTACTCTGGAACGTGCCGCAAATATAATATATATTATTTTTAATTAATTAATTGTGAAATAACACAAATTAATCTAATAAAATTTATTTGCTCACGCCGTGTTCGAACCCGCGGGGGGAAGTGCCGGGTCGCATTCAGGGCTTGACGTGTTTTGAAGATCTTCCGGGTTTTTATGTGAATAACTGTGTTAAATCATGCTCAATCGGGTTGAAAATTTGTCACAACACGCCTAATAATTAGTAAAATCTGTTCTAGTTCGCGAAATAATTTTATCTTTCTCGGGAAAGAAGTTATGCTCCGTTTAAATACCTGTGTATTCTTCTTTGTGTGAATTTATCAACTAAAAGTATAGCTATTAAACAAAAAAGCTATCAATGCAGCTGGATTTTGTAAACAGCTCAAGTGTCAACTGTCATTAGCCCGAAAATTTATGTGACCTCTTCAGGCGAGCTGTGTTCCAATGATAAACATCATAAGCTAAGATATTTTGTTTAATATATTGCTTGTTTATGTTTTCATTTGAGATGATTTGTATAGGTATTAAACATTTGTATGTCTGAGGTAGGGGTACAAAACCGGTGGGTCGCCAGATTCAAACATTTTCTTTTTTCTCAAAGATTACATGTCAATTTCAGTTTGTACGGTACATACACGACTTCTCGTCTACGGCGGGTAAGAAAATGTTTCGGACCACTGACCATTCAAGGCATTGCGATGATTGATACGGGTCACACGAGTAGAAAGAGTTTGATTGGAGTCCATAAAAATCTCACATTTAGGTACAACACATTACAGATTTGTCATTTGCAGGTAAACGAATATCTTGACGTGCACAAGTTACAAATTACACGTTTTATCTTTATCTTAAAAAATGTTTTTGTTAATTCAGTCGGATATTACACTTCGGAGGAATATCATTGGCTCTCTTTTGGATTATCTGATTCGACTATTCAAGAAGACGCAAGAAGAAACAAGTAGAGCCAATACAATGCAAAATAGGCAAGGAGAGTAAGAAGAACCAAGGAAAATCAGGAAGAGGCTAGAAGCAAGAAAAGTCAAGATGATATAAGAAGACGCCTGCAGAGACCAGGAGAACCAACGAGATGCAGGCAAAGACTCACAGATTTCTAACTTCACAATCTTAAGGTAGAAATCGGCACGCGGGACAGAAAGATTCAATAGGCTCAATTTGTGTGTAGCTTTCAGGGCACATTGGACAATACATGAACACACCAAACACATACATATATGTGAATGTATGTTTATATAAATATGTATATATTTGTATATGTATGTATTATAAAAATATATCTTATAATAAAAAAATATATATATAAAAAATTGCTCAACCCATCCCATTCCGGCCCAACCTTCTTTCCTATATTGGCTCATTAGGTTGCCATGTATACCGGCTGATTAAATTCCAACTCCCCACCCATCCTTAGAGCACGTGTTCCAGTCCTAACAAATCAGTGCCCCCTGGTGTACCGGTCTCACCGGGACAGGATTGCTCCTGGCTGGGGTGGTACAATCGTATCGTATCGTATCACGCCGTGTTCGAACCCGCGACCTTCTGAATGGGCCTTAATGAGCCTTACCCCTGGACTACGCCGGTTGTCAATGCAATCAATATTCAACTGTCGAGCAACTGGTAATCAACTGTTGAGCCGAAATTTTGGCTCAACACTCGTGCACAAAAACGCTCTTCCCATCGTAACTCTCCGACCAACAGGCTAATCCAGCGTTACTAAACAAATCACTTAGCTGATCGGAGACTCGGATTGATCGATCGAAATATTGGTAACAACATCACTATATTTTCCTACCTTACTCCTGATAAAGTTAACAAAAACAATAAAAATTTATACGCTAGGTAGGTACTTACAAACGTTACGATGATTTATGATTTCCACGAACATAAACATCATTAATTAAATTTATTATAAAATATAATTTCCAACGTTTCGTCGAAATAAGTCTGTCTTGCTTAATCTTGTAATCTCTTGTTTTGTATGATAAAAAAATATTAATCCGAAATTGGTTTCCAGACACAGAAAGTAAATATTTATAAGTATGAAATGATAACGTACATAATTAAAATTATAATCAAGTCGTAAACATTTTTTGTATTGGGCATGAAGAGGCTAGACTTTGCACCGCATGCGGAACTTTTAGGTATTTCATTGTCTGTCATTCTGTCCCGCTCAAAATAAGGTCTCACACACTTACGATATATGCGAATGCGAATCTTGCGAATGGGAAAACTGCCGTAAAAATGAAAAATGAGAAAGAAGGAGTGAATACGTTGGTGTCAGTCATCACACGCATCACTGTCACCAGTTAGTACACGGTTTTATTAGGAAAATAGTATGCGATTAAAGTACAAGAAAACGGGATTCACCATATGTGGGGAATTGATAATAATTAACATTTGGTTAGCGGTTAATAATTGAGTACATTAAAAGCGAAGACTTTGACTTCGAAAAAATAATAATATGTAGACGCTTTTTGCATGGTCTCATTATATATTAAATTTATTAAACGTAATCTGTTTAATCAGCGATTATGATAACCTTTATGATTCCTAAGACCTGCAACGTTGCATTCCTCATTTCTAAGATAAGAAATTCTATGTTTATTCTTATTTTATTATTAAATACGATGATACTACTAATAACTCTAAACAGCTATGGAAAGATATATTCCTAAGACACCTTTAACAAAAGGTAAACTCGGTCTACCTACAGAAACAATAAATTAAAACCACTTGATGGAAGAATGAAAACTATTAAAACTTTCAGGATGACTTTTTCCGACTGGACTTTTATTTTTTTAATTGTTAATGGTATTGTAGACAGCCCTGATTTATTAAGCCCAACAAGCTACTAGATTATTTTATTTTTATTTTCAACAACAATATCAAGACTGAGTCATTTAGGAACTCGCTTGTACCTAGATTGTATGTAGTTGTAAATGCTTTCTCAGAAGTAGTAGATGTGTTCAACTGCATGGAATATAGTTGCAAACAGGTTATAATAACTTACCTCAATAAATCAATGTTAGCATATTATATATACTACATGTTTTTACTATGAGATAAGTTTTTTTATAATTTAACTTTAGTTATTAGTAAATTCTAGTTTTTACTAATAATAATAACTAAAGTTAATCTTACTTGTTTTTACTAATAATGTTATAATATCCAATATTTCCCTAGACACTCCTATTTAAGAATAACGTTTGGGTGTCCATTTGGTGGTTTTTTTCATGTTTACATTATACCTGCAAACAGTGGCGGCTCTTGACTGTTGGTGAGCTACAGTGCTAATATTAACAAAAATGGCATTATTGACGTCGTTGTAGCCGAAAAATATATATATATTTTTTTTTTTTTCGAAAATTTATTTTTTGTATGAAGATTTTCAGGAAATTTCAGTTTTGAAAAAAAAAATCGAAAAAAAAAATCTATATATATTTTTCGGCTACAACGACATCAATAATGCTATTTTGTTAATATTGGCACTCTAGCTCAATAAGTCACGAGCCGCCACTTGTCGGCAGGAAAACAGTGTGGACAAAACATAGTACAATATAAAATTAATTAAGTTATAATTTATAATACAATTGAAGAAAAAAATATTGCAATTTAATAAAATACATAATAAATACATAAATAAGTATAAAAAATAATTATAACACGTCTAAAAAAATTTAAAGTGCACTAGGAGTCAGTCAATACACAAAAATCTGATTCCAGTAGCCATATTTTTAACAATAGCGCAAATTTAGGTATGGAGCAACATTTTTTTCAAATCATATGGCAGCATATTAAATATAAGTTGTACGATGTATTCAAAAGTTCGCTGACCATGTTTATTATAAAATCTAGGTACTATCATCCCTTCATTTTGTGTAACCGTACACGGAGAAAAATGTTTTTCTAAAATACGATCATTTTATTCCTAAAAACGGTGAAAAACGGGACTGAAGTTCTTACGAACAAATTAACAGTGTTTCAATGTTTATTGGCGGGAAAATGTAAGAATATTTTTTTTGTTTACGTACGAAATTACGTATACCAACAAATTATTCTTACAAGTTCCGGCCAATAAACATTGAAACCCTGTTAATTTGTTCGTAAGAACTTTAGTCCCGTTTTTACGAATAAAATGATCGTATTTTAGAATAACATTTTTCTCCGTGTAGTATTGTACACTTAATCCACCATTGTTTTGTATAGGCTTATCTAGTATATTATGTTGCATACAGATTTTATCCCAAAAAAAGCTCTAATAAGTAAAACGTATATGGATTTATACATTATTATGATATTTTGCAGCTGGTCATAAATGATGACTTCAATAATTGTTTTTTTGTATATTTGCCATGCTAACTTCCTTTTCTTCTTTGTTGCAGGTAAGCTAACTGACCTTACAAAATAACGAGTCATCTTTAAATGTTTCGTCAAAATATCGGTAGGTACCTATTAGATTGTTTTATCACCTCGCTAATTTATTTGCCTTTGATATCGGCAGTCTCTTAAAGCGGAACCGCTCGTGCGGTGATCTTCTCATATTGATTTTAACAAAAAGTGCTATATTTCTCAAAAGCGCTTAATTGATAAAGAAATTTTGTACAGGGAATACGTCTAGAATTTGATTTAAAAAAGGACAAATTTCCGGTATTGTCTGGTTGTACCCCCTTAAAGTGTAAATCAATATTCAATTTTTATTGGAATAACTCTTGTTTTAATAAATTTTTGAAGGCTATACCCATCAATATATATACATTTTTTTTTATGAATGTAAACAATTATTTCTTAATAGTTAATTTAATTTTTGTTATAATCCATTAAGTTAAAAGAACCCATTGACAAACTACTTAAAAATAGTTTATTGGGCATTTTCTCTGTTTTTGTATTATGTTTTTTATGTGATATATATGTATTATTCTTTGTTTTAAATGTTTATTTCATTAAAAAAAATGTAATATTGAAAATTGCAACAATGAAAAAGAACAAATTACAAAAATAAAAAGGTAACGGTCGCAACTGGAGGTCAAACCCAACATCTAATTTTTGAAGAATATGACAAGAGTTGTTTCCAAAAAAGACATGTTTTATCATTCAAACTGTTAATTATTTTATATGCCACATTTTGTTAATAGATATTTATTATTATTTCATCTTAATTGTCCACATCTTAAAGGCATTCCGTTGATTACTCTGTTTTAATCTCTTTCTCTCTCTTTCTCAACACGCTAGTAACGTAAGTAATAATTAAGATTACAAAGTAAGACCTGTAATACACAGCGCCGGTTCTACGAAATCTGGCGCCCTGTGCAGGAAGTACCGATGGCGCCCCCCCCCAACATTTTTTTTAAATTCAGATAAAAAAATTATATACATATAAAAAAAAAAAAAAAAAAAATTTATGCAATACGTTTAAAATAAATTAATATCCCGCCAACAAGAATCAAGAGTAACTTTTCCAAGTGACCTGGCGGTAGCTATCTATGACACTGGACAAAATAAGAACATCATAACAAAATATAATATAAAACAGGAGGCAGTTTAGTTCAGAAATAATAATATTCTGATCAGTTTGTTTAATATGGTGCCAAATCGCGCGCGAATGGCAACATAAATAAACCAATAACGCGGCGAAAGCGACGAACTATCATCAAAGAGCAACTTGTAATCAACGAAGGGAGATCCGTACGAGAAGCGATCAATGAACCAATCACAATGTTTGTTGAATTTCGAACGATACAATGGTCGTAAGAGCAACAAGGAAAAATAGGTCTTACGTTCGTATGAAATATATTGTATTTGGAAAAAAATTCCTTGACGTAAGTCAAATCCGTATTTCGTTAAATTTTAACCATCGATGCGCGCGCATTAGGTTCACGCATATGGAAAGTGAGTGTTGCTAGCGCGAACTAATAATTCCGTATTACGAGTAATTTTTAAACGATTCGGGGAATATTTTAATTGAATTTTAAAACAATATTTATTTTATCACGGCGCCCCTTCGTAGTGGGCGCCAGGTTTTTTGCACGTTTTTGAACGTATGGCAGATCCGGCGCTGGTAATACAGGTCATATTTTATGTTTTTATTTACATTTCGGGGCATATATATACGAATGCGTATAAGTAATGCGGGATTATTGCTTGGTACATAGTTCACGAGTTAAACAACAGTTTATATTAGTAATATATTCATTTTAGACATAGATATGTAGACAGTTCGACAGTGTTTGAAAAATAGGTAAGCACATAGGTAATAACAACAAGACTTTAAAGTACCAAGTGCTAGTATAATAAAAATGTTCAACATTTTAATTTGAGAACAACAGCACGATAGTCACAACTGCCAAAAGTTAGTAAAGGATGAATATGATCCACGGAGAAAAATGCTATTCGAAAATACGATCATTTTATTAGTAAAACGGTTAAAAACGGGACTGAAGTTCTTACGAACAAATTAACAGTTTTTCAATGTTTATTGGCGGGAAAATGTAAGAATAATTTGTTAGTATACGTACGTAATTACGTATACCAACAAATTATTCTTACATGTTCCCGCCAATAAACATTAAAACCCTGTTAATTTTTTCGTAAGAACTTCAGTCCCGTTTTTACTAATAATAACTAATAAAATGATAGTATTTAACATGATAACATTAGTATGATAACATTTTTCTCCGTGTCTCATATTAAAAAATCAATTTTTGAAGAGAATTGTGAGAACTTCATTAGTTAAGATTCTTATAATTTTCATTAATATTAAATTTAAGACCTTATCAGAGACTTCCTGGTTTTGACTTAGTCATGCCAATAATAATCCTTGATCCACTTTCACCAGAGAAAATGCACATCGTCAACATAAAAAAAATACCTATTATCACACTTTGATAATAAATTATTATTTGATTCTAGAGTTCTGTAGTTTTCTGTAGTGTTGAAATATTTTTTTCCTGGAATTCTTCAGAATGGAACTAGATACAGAAATAATAAAATCACATTTTAACATGATCGTGTTTGTGATAAGTGTGATAACCGTTCTTTGAATTGCATTTGTTTATGTTATTTTATTTCTTCATATTAAAATCTATAAAAAGAATAAAAACCTTCAATACGGACGGTAACTTTACAGATATTCAAATATAACATTGTCATCAAATTGACATTCAGCGCCTTTTTTTTTTTTTGACATTTGAAAGGTCCCCGTTAAACTCCGATTCTAGATGCGTTTGAGCTTTCTTTCAAATTGTAATAAGCTGACATGCTTAACAATACAATAGTTGTCCTCTTCTGAAGTACCTACATAATTTGTTCAAAAGCTGAAACGAACTTACAATCAGAATTTAACGGGGACCTTTCAACTGTCAAAAAAAGTAAAATTGCGCTGAAAATGGCCACATTTGATGACAACGTTACATTTGAATTTCTGTAAAATAACCCGTCAATGGTTAGCTCAGTGGTCCTCTTCTGCTGATTTGTTTAAATGATATTTATTATCTTTACCGATTTTAAAAGATGACATTCACTCAACATTTTTTACCTTGACAAGCCACCTTGTTGCATATTGAATTTACCTTTTCTATGTTTTTTACTTTATACTTTCATCTACAATTTACAAGTGCCTTTTTTGGTTGTCGACTACAGGTGTGTTCGGATATTCGCATCCGCATCCGCAAATGCGGAATATTCGCATTTATTCAGACATCTGTATCCGCATCTGCATCTATTAATGTCAGAGCTTTTAGGGATGCGGATTCATATCTGCAACAAGTAACGACATGTAAAGAAAGTGGGCGGGGCCAGAGTGGCGCGTGCCTCGCGCGTGTTTGCTAGTGGCTGTCTTCGTTGAACGAAGATAGCAACTAACACGAAGTTTGTTCGCTAACTGACCAAATAGGAATGCACACATTGGTGACAAGATCCTACAGGTTTTGTTTTAGTTATCGATGTCATTCCCATTGTGAATCAATAAGTGTTTGTTCACTGCGTTTATCCAAGTTTTTGCTTAATGAATATTTCGATGTAAATATTAAGTGAAAAGGTTAATAAAAATGCCGCCACTAATAAAAACTGTATCTGGACTTATTTTGTATTACTATTTATTCAATATAATTCACCAATTTTTAAATATTTTTTTTTCATTATGAAGCTTTAGACTTAAAATGCTAATTAGTAAGACTAACAACTGATTTAGTTTGATTCTCAATATATAATTAAATAAAACACCTTAAAATTAAATCGATTTTCATGTATTTATGTACTTAAATTTAAATATATTTTTAAAATCTTGTAATCCTCATCCGCGGATATGAACCTCTAATAATCCGCATCCGCGGCTGTCAAAATGTTTGCATCCGCAACAACCCTGGTCGACTTAATTGATAGAGCGTATCCTTTAGTCGCTATTTCTTCTTAAACTACTTCTGCTTTGTTTTTATCTTGGTTTCGCCTGTTGATCTTCATTTCGAGGACACGAGCCTCTTCAAAAACCTTCGTCTACCTATCTTTCTAAATTCGCGCATATCTTACATTTTGTCTTAGAGTACCTACGAAATCTTCACTAAACTCGGCAAAAAATACCTATTGATATTCTGCTAGTTATCTTCGATCGTTTCAACCCAATTCCCTTTGATACAGAAGATTCTGACGAAGACGGTGATAGATAAACCCGATGTTTGGCAATTGTATAAAAAAGTTATTGTTTAGTTTAAATTATAACTTCACATCACAAAGTGTCTGCTTCACATGAAAATATGAGACTTACGCAAAGAAGATACAAACCAACATGAGGCTTTATCAATTAATCACATAAAGCTGAGATGTTGAATAAATGGCTTATCCATAAACCCTATAAAGTGCAGATGATTATGAGAGAATTAATAAACTAAAGATACGCGAATGATTTGACTCATAAAATCCCAATGAAATCGGCTACAGCCAGCAGCTTAGCATTTCTAAGCGAAAACTTGCCAGAAGGAAATACAATTATAGTTGTGTGTGATATTCGTTGTTTCCCTTTTTATCTGTGCAAAACTCTGTACATGCAGTTGTTGCTCACTGTTTTTCATACACAACAAATGCAAAAGAAAGAAAGGTCGTAGTAATGATTAATTATTTTATGATTATATACGTTGTAATGATGACTCGGTCTCTCTTTTCCGTGACCATGAACATATTGTTTGTATTTGCAAAATATAAAATATTTACATATAAAATTTTCCGCCACGTTTCTTTATTTATACTGTTAAGCCCGCTGTAGACCCTTGTTCCCGGGAACTGACGATAAACAATTTTAGATCATTACATTACTTATAAACTCATCGTTTTAATTCTATTGATATAATTTTCTAGCTTAGAACGTAGGTCCTAAATATTTAAGTATTTAGCGTTCAATATTTCATCTGTTGTTGTCGTGAGATACTTTTAATAGCCTATATATATTAAATTGTTTGAAGATAATCTTAATAAAAATTTAGTTTCTTTTTTATCCGTTATGCGTTCTTACACTATCCGATTGCGATGAAACTTTGGTATATTGATGTGGGCATAGCCGCGATATTTCCTATCAGAGGTGTTACGGATATTCGCAACCGCATCCGCAAATGCGGAATATTCGCATTAATTCAGACATCTGCATCCATATTTTACAGATTCTTCTACGGATGCGGATTCATATCTGCAACAAGCAACGACATGTAAAGAAAGTGGGCGGAGCCAGAGTGGCGCGTGACTCGCGCGTGTTTGCTAGTTGCTATCTTCGTTAAATAAAAATAGCAACTAGTACGAAGTTCGTTCGCTATCTGACCAATAGGGAGGAACACGTTGGTGACAAGATCCTAGAGGTTTTTTTTGTATTGTTTTAGTTATCGATGTCATTCCCATCATTGCGAATCAATTACAGTGTTTGTTTACTGTGTTTATCCGTGGTTTTTGCGTTGTTGATGAATTTTTCGATTTAAATATTAGAAAAAGTAAATAAAAGTGCCGTCACTAATAAAAAGCAGTATCTGTACATCCGCAACATATTGTTTGTATTTGAAAAATACTGGTTCCTATGTATAATAATGAGCTCTGGCGTCATAAAATCATTTCTTATACTATTCAAGCTTCGGTAATTTGTTGTGCGTACGCCTGGTTTCCATATATAATGGTATTTTCTATACCATTCCTCCAATTGCGATGAAAATTTGATGATTTGTTGTGCGCACGCCCCTGAAGGTTTATGTATACAATGGTGAGCTCTAGGGTTATTAAATTTGTATTAAAATTTTACGGTAGGTGGCGTGCGAGTTGTTTGAAAAATGTGTCTAGTTAAGCAGCAGGGAGGGAAGGCAGGTGTGAAAGGTAAATCTGGGAGGTTTGATGGGGAGTGAAGAAGGGGCAGGAGTTTGCGAGAGGGGGATGAAGAAGGGGGAGGAATGCGGGTGAGGTCGAAGTAGAAGATAGATGAGGTAAGGAACGCGGGAGAGGAAGCGGAGGGGAACGGTGATCAATGTGAAAGAACACGCATGGAGAAAAAAATTAAGTTTTAGTAGCATGGCAAAGCATGCCGGGTACTCGCTAGTTAATAAATAAATATGATAAGCTGATTCACCCAAGTAGTAAACAAACAAATTCTGGATTCTAGGAACGGCTTGTGTTATTAAGTTATTTGCCTCGAGTTTAAGTTGTTTGTGCCACATTTCAATAGATGCTATCATAGTCATGTGATGTTGAAATTATTGATGTTATTTGTCATTATTTTCATAACATGTTTATTGTTTATCTTCACGATATATCATTTTCTTTCCGATATACAACTACCGTCAATCGGGGTTATACTGCCTCCCCATGGGTATCTTTGCCTAGTCCATTTTATTTTCGTAAAACTGCTCACAGAGATTTTAAAGATTACATCAAAATTTCATATAAGTTATTAGTTATTAGGTTATTACTATTACGAAGGGTTCTCCTCTGGTAATGCCGAATAGGTACTTTAAAGTTTAAACTGTTCCTAAATTCAGATCACATCAGTTTGGCACTATTTTAGCAAACGTTGGCATTTCAGAGCAGATCTGATTTGATTTCTCAAAAAATTACTTTGTATCTAAAAAACTATATGAGGTACGCTTCTAATATTCTATCAGGTTTTTATCGATATCTTTGGAATAATTTAAGCATGTATTTTATTCCATTTGGTAGGTTTTTAGGCTGCATAAGTCACCAGGCAATGTAGTACATACATGTTTTTCATGTTTTGGGGGTAACTTTGCCTACAGTAGGGTTTTCAAAAATATTAATAATATAATCAAGTATTATTTTTAAGTATTCCCATCTACAACTTTAATAACTATTTTACTTATTGGATGTAACAATTGGTGAGGTTGCGGAATTCGGCCTCGCGCACGCAATCTTTTTGAACTGGATTTTAACCTAATTACTACTGGAAACAACTACATATTTAAGTAGAAGAAGAAAACATGCACAAAGAAGGTTGTTAGGTTCTAGTTTGGATTCTTTAAATAAGTTATGCGTATTTCCTAAACTTTGTATAATTGACTTATAATTGAAAATTAGGCAATGTAACCCCATTTGACCCCTTGCTGCTGTTCAAGACACTCGTGATTACTACGTTAGAATATATACTATTAATTCTCTGGAATATATATATATCTATACTAGTAATTGAAATTGCCGTTAAAAAATGGACTGTATTCAATAATTTAGAATTTTATCAAAAATATGAAATATGGCGTTTCAATGACAACTATGGGGATGTGAACAGTGGACTTAAAAATGGAATCCGACTCACCATGACTTCCTGAGCACGTTCTTGTTTTGTTATTGTCGATAGATCACTTGGCTTGTTCACAATTGCCTAGCGCTTATAGTTAAATTTTATGTCAATTCCGATGCCATCAATATTTCCTCTTCTGGGTCCCTTGGGGTTTCTTATTTCAATACTGTCAATTTTTTTTTACCTTTGTTCTGAATTTTTGTAATATATGGTGAATTCTTGCTACGTCATTAGCAATTCTTTTGTATTTCATTTCGCTTTCGATTTCTGTACCTGTATCTGATATAAGTGTATCTATATTTATATCTTTTATCTTTTATGTTATTCCGGATTAGTGGCTTTCTTTGGTTCTTGTCTTCTTATGCATTATTTGGCGTGTTGTGAGACAATAAGTCACCTAAGAATAACTAGGTGTCATCTGTCACAGCTGTCCTTAGATAATAATGATCACTTGAGTAGCTTATTTATTACCTTGTTGTTCTCGTTGTCTGTAGCCGTCAGTATTTTGAAACTAATTTAAATATCGGTTTTTATTTGCAAAGCCAATTAAAGAAAGAAATTTTCTCCTTGCGTGTCATTTTCCATACCGTTCCCGCCCCCGTTCACCTCTCGCGTTCCTTTTCCCTCCCGCGTTTCTTTTCCACCTTCCCTGCTATCCCCCTCTCGCGAACCCCCTTCCTTTGTTCCCCTTCCCCTCCTTTATCACTCCCTGCCGTTAAACTATATGAAATACACATATTTTTCAAACAACTCGCCCACGCTTTTTGTAACTTTTTTATGCAAATTCGCAGGCGTGCGCACAACTACTCACTAATGTTTCATCGCTATCGGATGAATGATCCATACTCCTTGGACGAATGGCATAGGAAATAATTTCATAACGCTAGGGCTCGCCATTATATTATGTAGAAACCTTCGCGGGCATCCGAAGCTCAATGCATAACAAATCACCAACGTTTCATCTCAATCGGTTCAATGGTTTAGGATCGCATAAGGTACAAACTAAGAATCATTCATTTTTATACATATATTAAGATTAATACCAGGTTTTTATTAGTTTGTATTAAAGCACCGTGGTGCATTTGTTATGTGGAATCGATTGAGCAGCACTCTTTTCTTTGTGTGAATGTATGTAATGCATTTTGTTTTATAAGTTTACAAAATGTCATACCTACTTAATTATACCTTAGGCCCTATTTTGCTGGCTCTGAGAGGAAACATCACAAATAAAAATGATGAAATTTAAAAAAATTATATGTGGCACTTCTTTCTGAGCTTATCAGATTGTATAAGTCAAGTCTGATACAAAGTATCCGTGCGTAAAGTTGTCCGGCCGGTATGTGTCAGCCAAGGTCGCTCGCCGAGACTCGTTCCCCGCCGGATTGTGGCGGAGTCTCGCGGGCGGAGTTCGGTTGTTTGGTTCGCGGACACCAGGCGGCCACGTGCTTGTCCTGCCACCTGTCTATTTCTGTACCCGCACACATCCACGGCCGGTCGCTATTCGCTAATCACATCACACACAGACACACAGAGTTATGGCAGATGCAGGGGCCAAGGTTATCGAGAAAGGATTCGCAGAGTTTAAGTGGCGCCCAACTTGGGGCTGAAGAACTTTTGACAAATTAAATGTTTTGTGAATGAAATATTATTAAGATACACAGATAATTTGTTTTCGTTACTTTACATCATACCGCACGCATGGTCTTTAATTAATTGATATATTTTTGGGAAAATTGACAGCAATTCTTAAATAATTCACACTGCTAAACTGTCCATTAAGCGTTTGAAGAAGATGTTCCCCGGGAACTCATTCCACGAGGATGAGACATTGAGTGGCCCCCACGCCCACGGAGCCCGGATCTCAGCCCGTATGATTATTTTTTGTGGGGATACTTAAAATCAAGAGTCTATGAAGACAATCCAATAACAATACATCAGTTAAAACAAAACACTGTACAGAAAATTAACGCCATCCCACGGGCAACTTGTCAACGTGTTTTTGATAATTTTCGAATCCGCCTTAGACAATCAATCAAGCTCGTAGAACTCCTTGGTTTTTAAAACTTGGATATCACGTCTGGAGTCAGTAGGACTATGGCATCCCCAATTGGGGTATGTTGTGTGGCTGAAATTAGTGGGGGGAGGAGATGGGGAAGAGGAAGGTGGTGAAGTACCTGGCTATTCAGATCTGGCCACTAAACACGGCTAAAGCCATTTCAAATAACGTTTCAATTCTGAATGGTGATCTTGCACTAGGGCGATACTGAGAGTATCTTCCACTCTGGATAATCTGGAGGATAAAGTGAGTCTACCACCCCTGGAAAGTCATTTATGGAAGGTCCATAAACTCAACATTACAGCACTCCAGACCTGGCAGCGCAGGTAATACTGTATTGAATTATAATGATAACGACTCCGCGGAAATCGCACCCGCGACCCCCCGAACAGCTGAAAATCTACAAGCAAAAAATAATTGAACAATTTTAACGTTGATAGGTACTACCTATCCATAGATTATAAATTATAACTATACACCATATAACTAATCTGTACACACCATTGTGTATATGTTAGTTATGTGGTTTTAACAACCTTAAATAGGTGACGTTAGTATAGTTAGTTATTATATTATTTGGCGATCTGCAATCATGCTAGGGAACGATGAAAGGTTACCCAAAGTTATCGATACAATCCTTATCGATCGACGGTGCTAGGGGGCCAGGATATCTAGCACCGTCGATCGATAAAGATTGCATCGATAGCTTCGGTAACTTCTCATCGTTCCCTAGCATGTCTGCACATTGCCAACGAATAAACAACAGTTCACAGTGACTACGTGTTATATTCGACGTCAACTGTCGTCCTCGGGAGCTAAGACAATTTAGCGACATCGTCGATAAAGATCTTTATCGATCGATCGTGGTAGATATTTCTTATAGTGGATACACCTATAGAGAATTCATTTATTTTTTCCCACAGCATTCTGCTGTGAAAAAGAAACGATATTATCACAAACCTCTGGTGTTTTATTACAAGGTTGTAATCGAATATTAGTATTTGTTTCGAGTTTCGATCGATAGTTGGAATCTCGAGCTGACGTTTCGTATAGTGTAATTGTATGTAAGCCGACATCGCTTCCGATGATTGATGGGTAGATCCGAATACAATGCTGAAAGGAACTATTAATGGCGGACATTTGTAACCGAGTGCGCTGTGAAAATCGATAAACTCCATTAAATGGGTTCGTACACTGTCTGGATTCCTGCAAGATTCCTGCATACGACAAAAAATTATTTAAAAATAATAAGTTTTCTATTTTAGCCGCCAATGTTGAAAATCCTAGAACCTAGTTAATAACGCGGTTTTCGCTCTAAAATAAGTTTTATCCAGCTGAAACTGGTAAATGGTTTTGCGGCTGCAAGCTCTATTGTAATTTTTTTTTCTGTTATATTCTTCGTTTATTATCAGAAAGATGGGGTACAACAGAAGTGCGGTTATAAGCACACATTTAACATAATAATGACGGTAAAATAACTTTGTTTTAATTCCACTTTATTAAATATTATATATAAATGGTGACTGGTCTACCTACTCAGTGGCAACTTTTTAGTAATATGAATTTTCGTAATGTTGGTCTAAGAATACGGCCGTAGAGATTGCCATAATTCATCCTGGTAATAAATAAGAACGATTGTGATTATAACTGAGAATTGTAATTTTAAGAATATTAATATTTAACATACTTTGCCATTGCCGTAATAGCATATTACAACATTTATAATATAAAATTACATAATGAAAAGTATATTCTGAGGTAGTTTGTTCTGAATCGTTACTGAGATGCTGATGAATTATCATGTGAGGAAGTATCGTTTATCAGTCAATTTATTATGAGAACTCGGATGGTGAGATCCCATATTACGACCAGATATGGAACCATGTATATATATCTTGAACGAACCGGTTTCGGTTTTTTTCAGGGGTGAATAAAACAAATTTAACTATTTTGTTGAGAAAATCTTTGGTACTTATTCAAAACCTTGATTTTTTAATACAATACCCTCACTTGTCTTTAATTCTTACTTAGTTGTTTAAAAATACCTATATTTTAACATAAAAGGTATATTATCGGGTGATTTATCATATCTATGATATTATGATTTTTTACAGATTTAGTCTCA
Organism: Limnephilus auricula; assembly: GCA_951813805.1. NCBI lineage: Eukaryota > Metazoa > Arthropoda > Insecta > Trichoptera > Limnephilidae > Limnephilus > Limnephilus auricula. The sequence continues at coordinate 31,440,399 of OX638398.1, read as the reverse complement.
TGAAACGAAGAGGAAAACAACAAAAAAAATGCAAAATCTATCGGCGATTTGCGTGGATTTCTAAAGGTCATTCAACTTGATTTCAAACCGCGCGTCGTTTTGTGCATACAGACGTATTCCCCTACCGCAGACATTATCAAGTATAATATAACGATAACGACCACCTGGTATGTCTCTACGTTTTCCTCTTTTGTTTACTTACTTCTTATTACCGAAGGGCACAATCGATGAATCATCGATGGTTTACTAGATCTTTTTTACCATCGAAATATTTCGATTCATTGTCATAGATAAATCTATGTCAAAATTCATTCGAATGCACAGTCCGACACAACCGTTTTGGAACGTAATCAAAAGTCATCGCTGTGATTCATCAGAATTCATAGATGTCAGCCAGGCCTTGTGATTGGTCAGAATTCATTCGAATGCACAGTCCAAGACAATCGTTTTGAAACGTCATCGAAAGTCGAGAAATAAAAGTTGTCGCAGCATCTATAGAATTACATTATCTATAAAAAAATGGATCGTTAAGAAGCAGTTTCATGGTCAGACCGAACCGTGGATTATAGATAATAAGGTATTATTATAATTTATAGAAATTAATAATGTTGCTAGTAAAGAAATCATTGCCAATAATGAAAATTTTGGCGCATTCAATTAACAAAATGTTGCCATACTGACGTACCATATTTTGCCCATGTATTCCCCCCCCCCCCCCACCGCGAGAAAAAATATCGCCCCTGACCACAGCTATTGCTCCCGAACTCCGAGCGATTCCCTAATCGATTAATCATTCGATTATGTTGATGTATGGTTGAAAAAAAAACTAGATAAATGTTTCTATCATTCCCATTATTATAGAACTAAACACTTCTTTGTTCTAACTTTTTATAGAAGTCAGTACCTTCAATAAATCTTCAAATTTGCCTAGTTTGAACTTTGAACGCCATCAACAGTCGTTCAGCATACAAATTTAAAAACACAATTTTATTAAAATCAAAACATATAATATTTTCTTCTAATATGTTTAGTGAAAAAATCTTAAAAATCGGTCAGTTTTTGAAGAGAAACGGAGGAATACTAAACCTCGATTTTGACCTTTTTATTTTGGTATTATCAACCTGAGGTGCAGTTGTCCCTTTCTCCATTATTCTGGGGGGTAACAGTAACAGTTTATTTAAAATACCTTTTATTCAAATTTCTCTCTTCTTCTTTGTTTCCTCTTAAAAGTCATTGTCATTACCATGGATAAAAAAACACGATTTGAACACAGCTTTTAAAATTAGTCCATCGACTCACCGTTTGAGAAGCCCACCAGTTTGTTCAGAAAGAGACCACTGAGCCATCTCTGTTTCTAAGAGACGAAACTGATCCACAAGCTGCACCATTCTAACTTCATTTATTTCTGGTTTCCATTAACAGATGTCTCAAATGGATATAATGCAATTAACTCAATGATAGCTCCTAATGTTTACAAATTATTTTTACTATTAATAAACTAGCTTATAACCCGGCATGCTTTTCAATGCCAATTAAATAAATAAATTGTTCTTCCCTTCGTGTCATCCCATTCGTCCCCGTTCCCCTTCCGACTCCTCTTCCTCTCCCCTCCCGCGTCCCCTCCCCCTACCGCGTTATCGTATCACCTTACCGCGTTCCCCCTCCATTCTCCCCCCCCCCCCCCCCCCTTCACGCATTCCGCTGCCACCTTCTTCGCCTTTCCCTCTTTCTCGTCCCCTCCTCCCACAAAGCCCCCCTCCTTAATTCCCCAACCAAAATACACCCATTTTTCCTAAACAACTTGCGTGACCTATTTAATTTTTTATGCTATTTCATCATGCCAGAGCTCACTAGTATATATACAGAATTATTCACAAGCATGTTCACAACAATTTTAAAAAAATAATAGCAATCGGATGAAATTTTAGTATATAAGACATAATTTCATAACGCCAGAGCTCACTATCCTGTAACCATCCCGGGTGTGCGCACATTATATTCCCAAAGTTTCATCGCAATCGGTTGAACGGTATGGTCGCGCATAAGGTACGAACAAACAAACAAACAAACATTAATTTTTATATTATTGATAACGTAATATCGGTAAAAATAACTTTTATGTGGTGATAGTTTTTTTTAATTAAGAAGGAGTACCTACCAAAAATGTATGTGTTCTTAGTGTGTCTTATAAGGCCACGGATAAGGGTAATAGGCATAAAAATTGCTTGGCAAAAGGAGTCTAGAGGTTACGATTTCAGGCGCAAAAGTGCTTTTTAATTATTTTGTAAATACATAGTAATTAATAAAGAAAAAACTTAATCAATGGAAACTTTTAAACATGAAATTTTATTTTTAAAAAGTTTTTTCTAATACGCGTTCATGCGTTTTTTATAACTTAATTAACAAATTTTTTTAATTCTGCTCAATGGAAACGGTAGGAAAACCCTCAATTTATCCAATTCATATTTTTGTCGAGGACCTTACCCCCTCGACCATCACTCCCTCTAGTGGATCTAAATTTGATAAAATGTGAGATTTTAAGGATTTATGGGAACCTAACCTAACACAGCAGACCTAGTCACTTTATAAATACCTCAAATAATAATGGTTTGGACATATAGAGCGAATGAACGAAGAAAGGAGTGTCAAGAGAATATATGATACTAATGTGAATGGTAGAAGAAGTCGAGGACGCCCGAGGAAGACATGGCACGATCAAGTGAATCAGATACTTGAGTCGGGCCATGTCAAGAGTCAGAATAATAGAAGAGCATGTATGATAAGATGTATGAATGTGAATGAGGCGAGGAGTGTGTGCCAAGACCGAGTTGTTTGGCGGTCCGTCCTCTCTGCCTACCCCTGCGGGGAAACGGCGTGGTGGTTAGTTAGTTAGTTAGTTAGTTCAAATAATAATACTCAAGAATACCTTCCTTCCGCTCAAGAACGGAATTAAAAAAATGATGTGCGAAAAGATTGCTACATCTGCATAATATAAACTATTTTTTTTCTATCATTGAAGAATTTTTTAATACACGCCTGTTTAATGTCGGATGAGTTATACTTTGAGAATAACAAAATTTAAATAATTTTTAATATCCTTATACTTAATTCCATCGGCTTACTAATTATTAGGAGGCGGCTAGGCGGTGGCAAAACGAAGAATTCCAAGTCACGAATCCGCAAAAACATCATTCGGCGATATTGAAATTTGAATTTTTGAAATTATATGTTTTTGTAATAACGAATCAATTCTAAACTTCAAACCTCAATATCTCCGAATGATGTTTTTGCGAATTTTCAACTTGGAATTCTTCGTTTTGCCACCGCCTAGCCGCCTACTACTAATTATCTTTACAATATCATCATTTTTATCACGTCAATATTGTTTTGGGATTAGCAAAATTTTACGCAAAGCTTCCAGCTATCAAATAAATTTAAAATTTCAATCAATTGCCGGAGCACATGAGGCTAGTATTTCAAGCCAGGACAGCAAGCTGGTAAGCTGGCGTCCTGCCCTGGCCAAATCCTTGCTTACTATCCTGGCTTGGCATAAACTAGAGCGGTTTACACGGTTCTAGGAAATTTAATGCCAGTATATTTGCAGTGACTACGGTATCCAAACGTCCACGCCCGTCCGTCAATAAAAATGAACAAAATTAGAAGAAACATTAAACGTAGAAGGTTATTATTATCCCGATTGTCATAAATCTCTGGCAGGAATGAAATGATTTCAGCTAACCTAGAGTGAATATACTCGTTGAAACACTTTTGGTAAATGGTAAAACGAACGGTTCAAGGAACTGTTAAGTTTCCTTTGTGATTGAACCCATAAAGTTATTGTTAAAGTTTATTATATGTAGTGTCTTACTATTTATTATTGAACTGCTCTAAATACGTGCCATACTTCCATATAGATTGTACCCAACATAAAAAACTAATTGTGTTTACTTTTAAAATTTTAACATTTTATTTCATTGTTCCCTTACGGTGGTTGATATACGGCACGCTAAGAATGAACACATTTTTTGGCTTGAGTATTCCTCTTATAAATTCCACAACATTCTAGAGTATTCTGGAATGTTCCACGATGAGCTGGGATGTTCCGGAATGTTCTCGAACGTTCCAGGCTATTCCACAACATTCCAGATTGTTACGGGATGTTCTGGATTGTTGTGGAAGGCTCTCGAATGTTCTGGACTAGAAATTTCTAGATGGCGAAACTTCCAGCCTTTATATCTTCAAAATCACACCATTCAGGTAAAAACGGGAGCCTTCTTCGTGGATGGGGGATAGAGGGCGGCTACCACACCACTAAAACTCCCTTGATCGTACCGGGACTCGTTTCTGAGTTTTAGCGGCATGCACAGTGTGTACACTAACTTTTATAATATATTATATTGATTATATATTGTTTATTAACATCCATCAAATGCCGCTCTCATAAGCATCCAGTAGTACTTTATCTATCAATAAGGTGTTCAAGCAGCACGATAAGCGCACCTAATTTTAACCAAAATACATTTTTTTACGATTAATTAGGAAGATAAAGAATGTTATATCGGTCGATGTAGAAAAATGTATTAATAAACCACCCTACTTTTTCATTAAATCTGGGTGATTAATTGTTGAATTTTATCAGACATTTTTTTTCGCGGTAGGTATTGCATGTAAATATTATTATGCTGTGTACGTCAGATAAAAAAAATTCTGGATCAAGCTGCTAACAATAAGACTCCTTATGTAGATGGCGATATGGTTTAAATTCCCATTTAACACCAGCCGCCCGTTTTGATTTACTCACGCCAAAATGCGTGTTTTATTTTATTTTGTGAAGCTCAGGCACAAATATGTAAATGTTTTACGATAATTTTCGACAGAATTTAATTTTACACATTATACAATAATACCATAACCGAAAAGGGGTTTGTATAAGTTTTAGATTTTGAACTTTAGTTTTTAAAAGCCTAATACTTAATTTTTAGTATAAAAATACTAATAAAAAAATAATCAGTTGTTTCAAAGACAATAATAATGTGTTTTCTCGTAGTATTTAAATTATAATATATAATAATAATAATAATAAGCCCTTTATTCTGGACTTCGGTTAGGTGCATGAATTTAAACATTTTTTGTTTTTTATAATATGTTTGTTATAATATGTCACGAAGCTCAGTTTGCCTCTTGGCATAGGCCTCCTCTAACATTTTACATTGGGACCTGTCACGCGCTACTCTTTTTAATTTTTAATTATAATAATATTTATTTAATAATTTTAAAAGAAATTAAAATCGTAATTCAAATAGATTTATTTAAAAACTAGATAAAATGATTTCAGGAAGTTTGTCTATATTAATCATAGAATTTAAAAAAAGTTCATCTCTCATCTAACTTATTCTGAAAATATATTAACATTTTTTATTGTCTTTATTTCTTGCTAGAGCAATCCTATGAGTTACATACTGACTGGAGGATCTTACAATTCATGGGCAGGAGGTAGTAGGTACAATTTTACAAAGGTATTTTGTTGTCAAAAATATAAATTTCACATTCAGCACAGCATGAAAATAAAAATATAGATAGATGAAGTAGAACAAACAACAAGAGAAAACAATTAAAGAAAGAAAAACAAGCTTATATCATATAGAACAAAAATGACACGACAATTACATATATATGTATTCATTTTTAAAAGTACTTTAAAAGCATTGCTTTGCAATTTTTTATTATGATGGATGTTTTTGTACATATCTGTAAACGAAATATACGAGTATAGTTTATAGGCAAAGAGATTTTATCCCATATTTTGTAGTGTGGGTTTGAGGAACGCGGATTTTATTGCAGATGGGATTATTATATGTGTATGCAGTAAAATAGATAATGAAAATCGGAGTGAAGTTGATTATTGGTTTTGAATTGATGTTCCACTTGATTTTAACCAATACCCAAGTGTCGATAGTAAATTAATAATGGACATGTTATCCCTAGCGATGTACCAACTCCTGATAACCTCAAGTTTCATAAACTCTTACAATCAGTTTATATTGAATGTATACTTCAAAGCTACCTTTCAGATAATTATTATGAATTCATTATGTTGATTTTTAGATTCTGCGTCAGCGTTTTTATCTGAACTTTAATAAAAGCGATATTATATTTTTTGCCGTTGTGAGACTCGGTTAACCCCTCAGGCTAATTTGTTCGCTTTTCAAAACAACTCATATACTTCTCATAGAAATGATTGTGTGTTCCTTACTAGCATGGTTAGAAATATGATCTGAATAGTGTTAGGAAGAGAAAAAACCATGTTTTATAATCAAATCTAAAAGTTAACCAGAAAACGTACACCTTTGTAAAACCAAAGTTTCTGAAAGCAATTGAGAAAAAATTATGAAACTTTGTGAACTTTTTAAAGTTATTTTCGTGTAATTCACTTGTTAATAAAATGTGTGTGTGTGTATTTATTTAGTTTTATTACCAGTAATTTTGGTTAGAAAAGATGTAAGATGAACCATTTTTTAAACTTTAAAAGTAATTTTTATGTTTAATAAAATTACGTGGTTATTTGTAATACCTAATGAAAATTGAAATTGTATTTTATAACCTCTAAAAAACAGTTTTTTTTATTTTCGAATACGTTCACAAACATTAAAATTATTTGTATTTTACTGTGGCAAAGTTTAAAGGGATTTTTTTTATGAATTATTTTTACATGAAACGATAAAAAAGTGAGTTGACGATTAACTTTTAAAATACATTTACCTAATGTAATATGTGTGTTTTTATTTTTTTTCTTTATCGGTAATTTTCGTTAGAAAAAACGTTAGGTGGGCCATTTTTTAAACTCTTTTTTTATCAATTTTTTTTTATATTTCAAAAATAATACGAATATTTTAATGTATAAAATTTATAAAGCATTTCATCTCCTTTCAAAAACAACTTTTACTTTTCGGATACGTTCAGAAATATTCCATTTATTTGGATTTTATATGTAAGCTTTAATTGAAACGTTACTTGAAATGGCTATTACTGTCTGCCACAACACATCTGCCCTGATGATGGACACTGTAACGTTGTCCGAAACATTGGCTAAAGAACGAGGTAGCGTAACATGGCATAACATCCAAAAAATAAATTACCAAAATAGCTATTACTGTGTTTGGTGACCAGATCTGAATAGCCTAAACACTTCCCCACCTTCCTCCTTCCCATCTCTTTCCCATTCCCACTACCTTCAGCCTCGCAACATGCCCCACAAAATTGGTTATACCATAGTCTCAATTGCTCCAGACGACGACAGTTGCGATTCTTATGCGGTATTTACATAAAAAAAAGATAAAAGCTGAACTATTTTGACCTTCTGAAAAATATGCCCGAGGGGTTAAATGTGCAGTGTTAATAAAGTGAACTACCGGTTTCCATGAAACCTTTGTACATCATCAAGTGTTTGTTACCTCACTGTGGGTTTGCCCTGTGGATATTAATCTCTGCAAGGATTATGTATGTCTCTACTACCACTTTACGTAAACCGTCAGTAATCAAACGCCCACTGACGTAATTCATTATTTTGTGGATTACGTTGTATAAAGACTATGGGTCGAAACACGTAGAACGCGGGTAAAGCAGTCGGCGCATGGGCAGCCGACGGTCGACAAGAATGTTTGTATGTAAACGTACTAAAGCGCACACAGTGAAGCCAGATTCAGATGTCCGCAACTCGGTACAAAATACCGCCGGCGCGCTCGGGCGCTGTGCGCGGGTAGTCCGAAATACAAAACACGCTTTACCCGCGTTCTACGTGTTTCGACCCTATGATCCGAATATGCACACATCCCACTGATAAAAGTTACGCGTAACACCAGGGACGAACTGACCGAATTTTTTTTTTAAATCGACAATTCACCTTAAAAATAGTGCTTTCTGTACTTGAAGAGTTGTTTTTGCCTTGCCCATTCTTTTGGGTGCTAATTATCGATTCTTTTGGGTGCTAATTATCGATTCTTTTGGGTGCTAATTATCGATTATTCTGGGTGGTAATTATCGATTCTTTTGGGTGCTAATTATCGATTCTTTTGGATGATAATTATCGATTAATTTGGGTGCTAATTATCGATTATTTTGGGTGCTAATTATCGATTCTTTTGGGTGCTAATTATCGATTCCACGACAACTTAACAAAGTGGGATTTCAACACACCCCTTTAAAAAGTGATTGTAATTTTATTTTTTAAATATCCCATAACGTAACCTATTTAACCAAGTTTCTTTTAAGTAAAACTTCTTTAGGCGTGGTAAAAGAGTAATTCAGATGTTTTTCGGACGGAAATAACGTTCAGATATCAGTACAATTACTGCCATCTGTGTTTGTTATTATTTTCAAAGGGTTCTCGCCTTCGCTAGAATATTTTTATTATTTACCGAAACTTGGATGAAAAATCAAGAACGAATATATTCATAATTTTTAATTGCATTTCTCAATACAAGCGACCAAACTCAACAGCCGGTGGTGTAGCTGTGTATCATTCTTCTGTAGACATGAATGTCAACAAACATTATGTGAACGAGCAAGAGTCAAAGAAGTTTTACTTCAACCGCGCGTAAAGGTTAGATGCGCTCATATTTTTTTCATAATTTTAATGACTTTTCAAAGGAGTGATGATGTTGTACATTGTTGAGTTATCCAGTCATCTTACTGAATAAATTGCAGTTAAATCTGAGAGTAACGATAACGCTCAATTGTTACTTTGAGGTATTTAGCATGGTCGATCCGTAAGTGATTTATCGATAATGTCGGTAACTTTTTTTTTTTACATTAACTCCACACAGGAGGCCCTGAGGAAAATAATTTCCCCCTGGGCCTTTTTTTTTCTTTTTTTTACATTAGGTCCACACAGGAGGCCCTGAGGAAAATAATTTCCCTCAGGGCCCATGTCATCTTTGGGGATGCTGTGTGGAGGGTATTTTTAAGGAAAGGAAATTCTGGGAAGGAAAAAGGTATGAGGGTTGGGTAGGAATCTAGGGTTCAGTGTATCTAGATCATCCGCCGCCAAGACCTAGATAAACCTTACCCCATGAACCCGGGCACCCCTGCTAAGTCACCAAACGTAGCGAAGCACTTGGGGTGACCTATGACAGAGGTGTTGGTTATCCAATAAATGGTTCCCGGGGCGGCGGTACCCATTCCCGCCTCCCAAATTAAAGTGTCATCTATAAAAATGCTGTGTGGAAGGTCTATTCGAGGAGAGGAAGGAGTGAACATGGGTCTTGAAGACACCCATGTTGTATAAAGGAGGAAACATAGAGGCCGGCAAATCGTTCCACAGCCGAGCTGTTATTGTAGATGCGACCCGACCAAGACCCGACGACGAGAAGTAACAAATGTCAACCGTGTACATATGTTTGGCGTGTTTCCCGACTATGCACCGGTGCCGAGGGGATCAATGACTCTAGTTCCTTGGAGCATCTTCCATTGAATTACCGGTAGAACAAGTACCCGACGCCTGTGCTCTAAAGATTGCAATCCGTTTGTTAAGACTGGAGAATCTATCAAACGGACCGCCCGATGGTTTTTTTCAGGTACTTTGGGGTTCTTGACCAGAGGTGGCTGCCAAATTCAACCGTGGGGCGTACTTGCGATTTGTACAGGGTTAGCAGTTGTGTACTATTAAAGTATCTGCGGGCCCTGTACAGTACGCCCAGTTTCTGATAGGCTAACTTTACTCTGGCCTCGATGGAGCCCCCGTACCTGAGCTGGTCACTTAGAGTTACACCGAGCATATCAATGGAGGGCCTGTTTGGTAGAATGCTACCGTTGAAGGAGACTAGATTGTCATTTCGATCCCTTTTAGACGTGATCAGACATGATTGGGTCTTTGAAACGTTAAATTCGACGAGATTATTACCCCAAGAGAAAACACTCTCGAGGTAAACGTCATCATTCCCAAAAATGACAGCAGATCGCCATTGAACAAACTAGTTTACAATGACTAAGCGTTCTTAGTTTATTCGACGTAAATTTTAATTAATAAACAGTATCGCTGCATATAGCAGTATCCAAGTGACCAAAAGTCGAAAACTTTAAACTTTTTAAAAAGCAATTTTTTTTTTGTATTTATTTAACCAATACGTCACTTTACGATCATTTTAGGAACGCCCTACCTTGACCCTTGTCACACAGATAGCGGAGTTTTTTTGTTTGTTATCATCGCTTTCGTTTGCAAAACAATTTTCCATTCGCATTTTGACTTTGTGTTTAGTGGACTTAATAACATTTTATTATGGATGTTAATGAAGAAGGTATGTACTTTATTTATTATTTAATAATTATAATTATGTTTTGACGTCATTTTTTAGTTTACATAATAGGTATATTAATGATTTTTTTAGATAAGAGTTTCGAATACATACGTGACGCACATTGTCAAGCAACAGGCAGCTCTTATCATAATGCTAATTTTAGCTTTTTCTTGTATTTTCCGCGTGTTCCCGCCATTTTGTTTACTTTCACTTTAAACAAAAGGCTGTAGGATTTATTATATACGTCTTTTCTCAATTAGTAGAGAAAAGTAACCAAATATGGAATACCGTTTTGTGTTTTACGCATAAAATAAACAAATTAATAAATAAATATAAAAATAAACTTTTAATCGTAATTAATTACAATCATGCATTTGCGCTTTGCATTAACAGTATTGTATTATATGTATTAATTATAAGTACTATAATTTATCAAAAACCAAATCAACATAAAGGTGTCTAATCGTCTATGGTGAAACAAGCTGAGATAATTACTGCAGCGGCACGCGAACAAGTTGAAAATGGATAAATTGGTCCTCCGGCTAAAAAGGTTTATCATACTGTTCAGCACATTTTACTTTTGAAGAATAAATACGAATTATTTAGGTACAAATATGTTATTATGTTTGCAATAATTTGACTATGATTGGACAATAAATTCGGAATGTCTATGATTGGACAATAAATTCTAATTTGGAGACTAAACTGTTAACGGTTATTATTTTTAAAAGTAAATTAGGTACCTACTGGCTGCTTTTATAATCCCCACGGTAACGGCGTAATCATTTTATTGTCTCTCCCTCACTCCTATTAAATAAATGAGATGGCGCGAGCTTTCATCGTTCATCTTTCACTAGAGTCATCGTTCCATTTCCGGAGGAATACTAAAAGGGCGTAATATGTGTCATTACATAATATGTATTTTATTACATTTTATGCATTTCATTACATTTTATGCAGTTTAGTACACATTTAATACATTTTTTAATAATTTAATTTAATGTGTAAGAGAGAGATGCAGCATTATTGGGATAAAGAAACTAGGTTTTATGAGTTTTGTGCCGTTGCCGTGCCATAACCGTGGGACTTATAAAAGAGCAGTCAATCGTATCTATTATCTGATTATCAGATGAAGATTTGTTTCTAGAGATTCGCCTTAGAGCGCTTCGCCTCTGTATATGAATGAATACAGAAGCCAATAATACAAAACATAGGATTTATAATAGGAAAATATAACATTAATATAAACTAAACAAACCCGATTGACCCCTCATGCTTTACTATCACGTGTTTACGAAATAATCACGAAGAATTCCACGGAGCGCAGCAAAGCGTCGCCGTCCCATTCCGCCCACAGCCAATGTTTTATATCTGTCTCCAGTTGTCCATGACTCGACGGCGGAGTGAGGTTATGTTGCCAGCAAACAGTAGTACCTACACTCATTTGACGTTTATCTAATGCAGCCGGAATACCTTCGCGAAGCAGCCACACGTGACAGCAGCTGCTCATCAACACGCCACAAGTGCATGCGATTGTAACTTGTGTATCGTGTTTCGACCACCGACAAACATTCCTGTTCTCCCGATCACTCATTAGCAAATTGACTCGTATAGTTTTTGTTTTTGATAGTGACGTGTCCGCGAACGTTTCGGTGTTATCAACAGTGTTGTCCCATCGACTATCATGGAGAAGAAATCGCTGGGCTGGAAATTCATGAATCGAGAAACTTTTGGTACGCTGGGTGAGTTTTATTATTTAACCCTGATAGGTTAGTTAGTTAGATATGCCGCAATCTTATCAGAGCCGAGCTAGACACCTTGACAGTGGAATACTACAATGACAGCTAGTAGACGTTTCCATATGTTTAGCATTGGAAATTGATTGAATTCAGTGTTTGTTTTTTAAATGAGTTGTTTATAACAGCTGCATAATGTAGTATTAATACAGTTGTTAATTTGTATTTAGTTATTGTTGTTTCTTATTACGCAGTCTGTTTCATTGGTATAATATCACCAGAGTCATGCGTGGCCAATTCGTGCTTTGCAGTTTCCACCAATAGTTTATTCCCAGCTTTTAATTCTGGAGCTATTTCAGTCCCCTCACGCGAACTGGGACTGTCTAGGTTATTTTTTCTTTGAGCTCCCATCCCACAATCTTCTGTTTATATGTATGCTTTTTTATTATTGTTTAGTAGGGTCATTCTAACCGGTCTTATATACCCTCTCTAGTCGGTGATCTCAATAAATCTGTGTGTTGTTTTTGTAAAACTGTGGTCAATGCCGTGCCTGTCAGATGTTTCCTCTTGTTTTGTGGGAGGGTTGAATTCCTGCATCACAACTGTTTGTAATATGTTTAATGCCTGTCCGATGATCTTATCGTCTGACCTTGTGTCTATCACGTCTAGTCCCTGTGACAAGTTCCCGTAAGTAGTTTAAGTTTTTATTTTAAGTTTTTACACAAGAAGGATTAAAAAATAACTGCATATTATGTCTAATATATATAAGACAAGAGTAAAAGCTGGGGCACATGAGGCAAACAGCTAGTTACGATAAATGCTAATCATCAGCCAGTGACCATCCTCTGTTGGTTGTATTCATCTGCAAGTTGCTTCCACTTTTCTACCTACCTGTTTTGATCTGCTTCTTGTTGCCGCCTAACTTGTTTCTCATCGTTCCAGCAGGTTTCACTTGGCATTGAGCATTCTTTTGGGCAAGATTTAATCATTGGTTCATTTGGGTTATCGGTTATCCTCCGAGCTAGGTGTACCTGCCTACTGTTCATTGCCACTTGTTTTTTTTTGCATGTTCAATTACACCGGCTTCTTTGGTTGTCCAATCCTTTTATGTTTCGATGTCTTCCGTGACGTCTAGTATGCATATTTTTTGTACACAACGTTACAATGGTTCCATGATAACTAAGAATCAACTCAACTCAACAACTCTATGAAAGGTCATTAAGGGCCATGAAAAAAAATTGAAAAATAGCTCATAACCTAGCAGAACCTATTTAACCAATTTTTAATAAAAAAATTTCATCACTTTTAATGACTTTTCAAAGGGGGTGTTGAGTTGAATGTTATAATTAATGAGTTATCGGTCACCTTTACAATAATATCCGTTTTTGAATCTCTCTTCGCACCCATACTTGCACGATATGGACTTTTTTGATACAACTGTGCCGAACCAACAAATCTTGTCGGCGATTTTTACTAATGAAATTAATGGACGGAGGAGTAATTTTAATTTTAACTTACTAAACTGAAGCTCTGTAACATTTTCTGACTCTCACCACAACAATTATGAGATTTCTTAAAACTTTCGTTTTAAATACTACTTCAATATTAGACTGCCAGCAGAGCCTATCTGTATATTATAATATGGAACATATTTTTTTATTAATATTTTCCTACAACAGTGCATCTCTAAGCCGGAATTTTGACGCGTTTTAAATTAATAATCGCAATGTTATGTTTGTATCTTCTTTTCTGTCAGCCAAGGTTTATTAAGTAAACCTTGTCACAAAAGGAGATAAAGTTACTCTAGAGCTAAATTAATTGTCGTATATTAAAGCGGAAACAGCAAAAACTATGGTGTCCATGACGTATATCTGGAATTTGTAGGTCAGCACAATTCTCAGTTCGCAATAATTTTATTTCCACCGGGATCTATAGAGCTTCGGAATATCTATTTTAGTGATGAATCTACTATTATATCGTAATGTGGTTTTTGGTATTATCAAAAGTAGTTTCAATTAATAAATATGAGAAAAAGTTTTGCATAGTAGACATACACGGAGAAAAATGAATGGTTAAAAACGAGACTGAAGTTCTTACGAACAAATTAACAGTGATTCAATGTTTATTGGCGGTAAAATACGTACGAAATTACGTATACCAACAAATTATTCTTACATGTTCCCGGCAATAAACATTGAAACCCTGTTAATTTGTTCGTAAAAACTTCAGTCCCGTTTTTAACCGTTTTTACTATTAAAATGATCGTTTTTTCTATTAAAATGATCGTTTTTTCAAATAACATTTTCCTCTGTGTACTCTTAACTACGAGATACACAGCTTCTGTATTTCCTCCCTCTTCCTCCTTTCCTTCAAAATATCCTACACATCCCTAAACATCCTCAAATATAACATAGGCACCGAGGGAAAGCCCTGAGGTTCACCTGTACGAAGTAAAAAAAAAACAAATGAAAATCTTGTTTGTCACTTTGGTAGAACAATGATGACCTCTCGTAAGAAAACAGTGTTCTCGTGAGCCCCTAACATGTCTCCAATAAGATCATTGCATTTCACACTAAACTCGAGGGATCGATACCATTTTACCAAAGTCCCAAAAGAGATTTTTTTCTCTCAATGACTGATCAGTAGATACTAATCACGAAAAACCATCATGCTGTATGAACTGACTAACTGCGTGTTCTATGGAGATAGCATTTGACATGATTATATTATAAATTCACCGTTGCTAACGGAGTATACATAATCTTTTAAATGTCTTCGTATGTCCCTAGTAATATTGTTTTGCTTACTCTATCACACAAAATGACCTTTTACGCCAATTTTGATAACATTTATAACGCTTTTTCAGTTTTATCTGTCACCTGGAACATATTCATTATTATCTAAGATACGAGTCAAGGGTCGTGGTCATTTCGTGACATTTCTATATGTATTTATAAATATTATATTCTACTAAAATTATTTCATATTCGGGTTGCCAATATTTGACTTTCATATTTACATTGCTCGGTCAATATTTGGTACCTACTTCACCGACGATGAATCATGTATTCATATCCAATTTTCGCTTACTGTAGAATGTGGTGACTTCATGCATTTCATGAATGTGCCAGAACACAGCTGTGTAGCGTTATATCCTCTCTGCTCACCCCTGGGCAGAAATAGCGTGGTAAATAATTAATAAAAGTATATTAAAACATCAATTTTCCAAAAAAAAATTATGAAAAAAACATTCCCATATATAGACAATACTTGAAAATCTCCTACTACCATAATAATGTTTCTTGTGCAATGGGTCAAGGACTGTTAAAGTTAAGAATGTTACAATTAAATGGAAATTTTTCGAAGAAAACTTCTTCGGAAAGGTTTTCACATTGTGATGGCATTATTTATTTTAATAAAAAGATAAATAACTTTGTTTACATCACTTTTATTTATTGCGTTTACCAGATAAAATAACAATCTTTCAAAATTTATTTATGTTTTTAGTAAAAAAGAGTCAATTCGTCTAGAATTTAAGTTAAAAAGGACTAATTTCCGGTATTCTCTGCCCTTTTAAGATTCTATATTCATTTTTTGTTGTTTTGTTTTTGTTTTATTTACTGTTATCTTATGTCTAATGGTTCAAAATAATAATACATTCAAAATGGTAACCTTTTCTAACTTTCCGAAGTTACCACGTTTTGAATTTAAAAATTCCCATGAAATTTTGTGGAATCCTGAAAAATATTTTCAAGAGACCGAGTAACCTCATTCTACCTCAGAACTTACAAAAAACCTACTTCGTCTGCAATGCGCTGTTTGACCAATTCAACAGGAATATTTACACAAGTATAATAATAGTAATAGATATTAAATGTCGCGCTGACTCAAAAATGTCTTCATCGAGGAAACAGAAATGTCTATAAAAATTTGATCTAATTTGATGGCTATGATTGCTTTTATTGTACTTACTCTATTACCGAAATTTTTTTTTCATCTGGGTCCCGTGACTCTACAAGGATAAATAAGAAGTGTACGACGTTGGAAAAACTAGCCGTTTTGTCAATAACACGTTTTTTAACTGACGTACACATCTCAAAATCATGTGTTTTTTTACGTTTGGCGGTTACGACAAAATTCAATTTTGAAAAGAAACGACAAAATCACTTACACGGAAACATTACATGTTCGGTTGGTGCTTATACAACTTGTCAGCACTTTTTGGAATCCGTTAGTGTGTTTAATACAAGTATAAATCTCGTGCGTTATCATAATTTGTACGTTACGGTGTTGTAAACCAAGAGAATTTATCCCAAAAAAATAACGTCACATATTTACAGCTATTCAAAATTTTAATATTGTTATACTTTGGCGCTTACAACAATTTATGCAGCCGAAAATAAAGTTTATTTTCAGTATTCATACATTTAGCAGCGGTATTAACATTTTTGGCGTACACAAAAAAAAGTCAACTGCCGTAAGCACCAAAAACATTGTCCTTCTTCACTTATTAAGTATTTAAATAATGCCATTTGATGGGTCATATTTTTTCAGCTAAGCATTTTAAAAATGGTATTTCTGTAACCACTGGTTTAAAAGTTATGATTTTATTGGTTTTTGGCTGTTACAGCAGCATTGCTTTCTTGCGACGTGCAAAGTGTTAACAATTATCGCCGTTGGAATGGGCACAGATATCAATACTACAATTAAAAATGTTCACAGCATGCGTAATTAAGTTTTAGTTGTTATTTAAAACTGAGATTCTAGCAGTGAAAAAACAGAAATAATATAATTTAAAACATGGGACATAAAACATGATAAGTGTACCTACATTACCTACAGAGAAAGATAAGAAAGAAAGAATAAAGCTACATAACTACTGTTCTCCATGACATCATGGTGGAAAATTGTTAATTTGGTTTTTAAAAGTATGCGAGATTGTTTGCGAAGATATCTATATGGTCACATTCTATAGTATTGTACAGACGACACATCATGTCTTGTCCATACACTGTGCTATAATATTTATCCGGTAGAGGCAAGAGGCGGTTTTATTCCACCTTGATCCAGTCTCGTTGCTTGTCGGATCAAGTTATTGATGGATGATTGTTGATCGATGTTTGTTGATGGTTGGACGTTAATGGTTGATCATTGCCTTCAGGCGATGGACGGGCAGGTGTACGGCTGATCAGGTTTCAGAGTGACAACCATTATATGCTTTCCTGATACTTCCGTGAACCGCTTCGATACCAATTTTGAAAGGTTTATGGAATGCCTTGATTGAAGGCTTTAGAAGTGGATGTTGATGGTACATGACGGCGCTGTGATTATTTTAAGATTGGCTTTTAATCAGGGATCAGATAGAAATAGCAAAAAAACAAGAATTCATAATTTTATTGAAGATACCGAGTCACTGCGATGCGAAATAGTTAAGAACGTCGAAAAGGGATTCAGGAGCTAATAATATTATGTGGATGTGTTCTCCTGGTAATCTTTATTTCTAAATATAATACATATTGTAGATCTTCGGGGATAGGTGTACTACATAGAAATTGGATAGGTCTTCGCCTAAAATAAATCATCAAAAATCAAAAAAACTAATTTACTACATAAACAGTTAGATTTTTCATATTTCCATATTTAACATATTTCCCTTACCCCCACATACTTTTACCCCTCCCTCTTAGGCACCTCTCCCTCGCCCCCACCTAAGTTGATCTTCTCTCTCTCTCTTCTACTTTTCATTTAAATACCCAGTATCTCTGTATTTTGTTCAATATATTTTATTCACCTCTGATGAAGGTTCAGGTCTAACCGAAACCGGTAAAACAAAGTCATTTTATTGTCGTTATTACTCTTTATTTCGTTTATTCACTATACTAGTTCAAACCATATTTAAAATCTTGTTCTTTACTTCAGTCAGTTAGCGATTGACCTAAATATTTTTACTCAACATTTCCTGCTTCGTTGCTGTTTGTGACATTTCTGGGCTGATTTTGACTTAGTCTGTAACATCCAGTTTCTAGGGTTCAGCAATTAGGAATTTGTACTAAAAATAGTCATTTAGATTATGAGTGCAATAGGTACACAATTGAACGTATTTATTATTTTATTGAAGAAGAAGATAACAATATTAATTTATTTTTTTTAAATATGAAAATGAACAAGACACAGAAAAATAATAAAAGATAATGGTCGCAACTGGGACTCGAACCCAGAACCTTACGTCTTACCGAGACATAGACTCTACCTATTATGAGACTGTCGTAATTGTCAACTTCATATTTATTTCATACAATTATGACAGTCTCATAATAGATCGCAGTGGCCCAATTGGTAGAGGTGTATGTCCCAGTAAGACGTAAGGTTCTGGGTTCGAGTCCCAGTTGCGACCATTATCTTTTATTATTTTTCTGTGTCTTGTTCATTTTCATATTTTAAAAAATTAGTTTATTATTGTTATCTTCTTCTTCAATGATATATCACATTGATGGGAATAACCTTCAAAAGTTAAAAAGAGATTTTTTCTTATTAAAAAAAAAAAAAGAGTATTTATTATTATTTATTTTTGGAATAACTTTAATCTGAAAATCAGGAAAACGCCACTTCAATCCCGGATTACAGTTTTTGTGACATTTAGCCCCTAGTTCATAATATCCAGGAATCACAAAAATGTCACTACATTTACTTCTTACTTTTATTCTAATTTTATTGTAGTCTTCTTGCAAATTTGAAGTGATTGCTTCAAATCTCCCTTGAGCAGAATCCTACATCCCCATAGAACCAAACAAATGATACATTCTATTTCTCTTATTTAGTTTCCCCGCAAAAGATTTTTTCCTGTTACGTCCAATTACTTTGACCCGAATCTTCCCCTAGTTTAAATTTGCGACCTGTATTAAATATAATATAAGATAAGCTCAATTTCATTTACGTAAAGATTTTATGTCTTTAAAGATTTTATGCTTTCCGTCAAATAGGCGATGAATCGATAATAAAATAATGAACAATGGTTAATATTAGTTATCGCTTTATTATTTTTTCAAGTAACGCTATGTTGTCACGATTGTTTATGCATTATTCTATAACAAAGCATGCCTGCAATCGAGTAAATTGTTTCATATTTACCTATGTATTTTTAACCCTGGCACATCCGAACATTTTTAAGAATTTGGAATATTGCTAACGTTTTTTATTTATTGGTCGTAAGCTTACGCACAAACGATAGTATAAAGCAGTACTGTAACGGGATAATGCAATAAAATGCACAATTTTAACTGTAAACACAATTACAGCCGTTGTGTCCAATCCTAATAATCAACTACTGAGTCGATATCTCGGCTCAACCCTACTTAAATGCATAAATACATCATTTCCAAACCACAATCATTGCCATACACTACTCAACGTAAGGAAGCTACCCTGGTGGATTTGGGTTTCCTCAGGATGCCGTACTTATAAAAACTGACAACAGAGTCTGACATCTGTCATCTCTGTGTCATCTCATTTACACCAATTCACACTCCTGCCGGTTTTTTAGAATTGCGTTTTTTAATTTGAGTTATGGACATATTGACTACAGTAGATATTGTGGGATGGACGAAAATGCATGATGATTATATTATAGGGTCACACAGGCGGCAATAATAGGCAGATATTAATTATATCGAAATAAATGATGGGAGGATTTTCCAACCGTTTTAAGATGACTTACCTAAAATATGTTTTTTTATATGTTTTGCGCCCAATTATGCCATGAAATCAATTTCTTGTAGCTTTACGATTCTCTGCAACTGGAAATGTTCACATTACAAATCGAAACTGTTTCAAAATTTGCCCATCCGCGTCCAACAAAATCGTAATAGAACAGCTGTCAAACGTCAAACTGTAAAATAAACAAAAAAGAAAGTCAAGCCAACACTTTATTTTTAACATATTAAATACGTTTGTTTCAAAAATATAAAATGTCAGTTTATGTATTACACTATTTAAAAGAAATAATTTATATAAATAATAAATACAATTATTAACGTTTTAATATTAATTTAACATGAAAAGTGTTTACTTTGACGTAATTTTATTGTCTATTATAAACAGGCAGGTTCCACACACGGTGGTCAAAGTTATTACGTTGGACACAGGCAAATAGGAGCGTTTCCTGAGGATCGCTATAGGATCACTTGACTGAGTGGCGCTTCTCGGTATTCTCAGATTTAACAATCGAAAAGTTGGTCACGACGGCTGTTAGTCTTTATTTTGGGTACAATCAATTTGTAAATATGACACGGTTCAATAAATAGCAAGACCGTATAATAAACTTCAACAACTCAGAGGAAACAATAAATGGTTTCAACGAGTATATTCACTCCGGGTTAGCTGAAATCATTTCATTCCTTACAGGCGGGGTGAAAATTAACCAATAGCATCCCTCGCTCTAATTAGTATATCGAAGAACTAATCAATATACGCTCGGAAATGTACGTAACAATTATATGATTTGTTGTAGTATAAAGATATTGCTTTGAAAAAATCAAATTGACGAACAAATCTAGTTGACGCCCATTGGGACAGGGTTGACTGATTGCAGTTGTTTTGGATACGAGAAGTCAGGCCAGAAATAATATTTTTAAACATGCAGTCAACATTACATGCATAAATATCTACACATGCACTGCACCAATCCCCAGACGCTGATAAAATCAATGTTTATATTATTTGTGCACGGAGAAAAATGTTATTCTAATATACGATAATTTTATTCGTAAATACGGTTAAAAGCGAAACTGAAGTTCTTACGAACAAATTAACAGTGTTTCAATGTTTATTGGCGGGAAAATGTAAGAATAATTTGTTGGTGTACGTACGAAATTACGTATATGTACCAACAAATTATTCTTGCATGTTCCCGCCAATAAACGTTGAAACTATGTTAATTTGTTCGTAAGAACTTTTTTACGAATAAAATGATCGTATTTTAGAATAAAAAATTTCTCCGTGTGGTATATAGGATTATACATTTAGTTTCAACATCCTTCATCCGAGACGCTGATAAAATCAATTTTTATATTATTTGTGGTATAAAGGATTATACATTTAGTTTCAACATCCTTCAACAGATGTCGTTAGTATAGATAGTTACATGTAGGTATCTCAACGGATGTCAGATAAGCAGTACTTTAGAAGAGTGTCGACTATCGTGGTTCGTGTCTAATGCACGAAAGATTACGGAAATAGCCGATGATACACGATATACAGCTGGGCTCCCACCGCGGCGTTCCCCAGCTTCAGAATAACTTAGAGATTCCTACAGTACTGGAAATATTCATTGTAAACGTCACGATAACGTAAATAACTTGTGTTATTTCACAATTTATTAATTTAAAATAATTTGCAGGATATTAGCGGCACGTTCCAGAGTGGTAGTTGTCAGTATCGCCCTGGTAAAAGTCCACAATTCAGAATTGGAACGTTGCTTTAAATGGTTTTAGCCGTATTTCGTGACCAGATCTGAATAGACAGGTATATAGATCCCCACAATCCTATACCCTACCCCTATCCTTTACTACCTTAAGCCACACAACATACCCCAATTGGAGACGCCAAAGTATCGCTGGCTACAGACGATTGGGAGCATTTGGGACTCTTGTGCGGTACTCTCACGGAAAAAACTTCAAGTAGCACCGTATTACGTGTTGATAAGATTCGTATTAAATATTGCTTGTTAATTATTGTATAATTCGTAGATTTTCTTCGCGCGTCATTAACGTTGTATTTCATTTTCCCGCCATTTCTCCTGACGTCATTCCTCTGCAAGCCTGCTTCTTGTTCTATGACCATTTTCACTGAATGTATACTGCCTCACCTCGGTTGGACAATGTTCTAACTTCGCTTTACCTAGTTCTGAGATCTGTCGTCTTTGCAAAATGTCAAAGTTTGCAAAGACGATTTCTCATTAATGAAAACTTGGGTTTTTTTCTATAGTTTTCATTAAATTTTTTTACTCATATGGAAGCCTTTTGTGGCAGGAATGTGATCCTTACCTTTTTTTATTTGCTAATGTATATTTGTAATACTTATCTGGCAATAGTTCACGCATTAAACGGTAGAACATTTTTAGGTTATGTCAGTGGTTTTAGTTTTAAACTTAGAAGACCCTGCTGCTTATGTCGTACCTGAGCAAAATCCCATACTCATACTGGTACGATTTAAGTAATAAGAATTTTTTAAATAATTTATCAGCTAAATATGGTTAAGAGAAAGTGCAATACTTGGAAGCAGGAAGATATGGACGAAACTTTACAGAAACATCGGAATGGAGAAATTGGATTTAATGCCTGTAGAAGATTTAATATACCGAAGCCTACACTGCGACGACATTTCAAAGATTTGAACAAAAGAACAAAATTTTAAAGACCTAAAGATATGTCACCAGACATGGAAGAGATGTAAGCACAGCATTTGATGAATTTAGAGTCTTGTTTCTTCGGATTAACTGCAACTGAATTTTAAAAAAACTTTGCCTTTGAGCTTTCTGAAAATTTTCAAGGTATATTTTCTAAGTACGACTAAGGCTAGGTGGTAGAATTTAGGCAACTATGCGCCTTAATCGTACCGTGGGTGAATTTTAAAAATAATTTACACAAGATTGAACCTCAAATTGTTAAATAGATTACGAAAATTCGTCTTTGCACTCTTTGAAATCTCAGAACACGGTAAGGCAAAGTTAGAACTCTATCCAACCAAAGTGCGAACTACAATACGCCTCGTAACAACGATACAAACAAAATAGGGAGTGTGAGTGATGTTAGAACCTTGTCAAATAAATGAAGCTTGATTTTAGAATTTCTTCATACAAGTGCATCTACGGAAATACACCACATATGGTTCTGAAATCGATTTAGGTTATAGAAATGATCAAAAGAAATGATTTTGCATTCAAACGACATTTTTGAAAAAAAACACGTCAGTTAGAACCTTATCTTACTGAGTTCAATGTGTAAATGCATTTATGTATATTTTCTTTTACTAAATGGTTTATACTTGTGTACCTACGTTTTCCATACAAATTATTTTCGTTGGCATTAGTTTTGTCTGCAAGTTGTAAACAGTCTTGTTTATCGATATTTTCATTGAAGTGGCTTATTGAAAAAACGACACAGTTAATCATTGTTATATTATTTGTATTATGCTCGTGTTCAAGGATCTTTACATAAAATCGCTTGTTTTCAATAAATGTTTTCCAAGCTAATAATTTTCTTTTTTTCTTCACGTTTTCTCTAATGCTGGGGCCGCATCTGCACCTATCGTTACGAAGCTTCGCGTAAACGAATTATTTTTTTTTCAAATTCTCCGCATTACTTCAGGACGATAGGCGCAGATGCGGCTCCAGATGCATAATAAATATACGAACTTGGTATGAACAAAACATTCGGACCTCGATTAGCTGTAAGCTGTTTGGCTACGAACTAATAATAGGTCGCAGGTTCAAAATCCGTGATGTGCAAATAAAAAATAAGATTTTTACTTTTCCATTTATGTATCGTAAACGATTGTTTATTAGTTGTGTGAAGTTAAAAACACGTTTATTAGTAAGACCTCTGCCATTGGTCACCCCTCGTGGTTCGCTACCCTTGGCGACTTAGCAAGGGTGCCCGGGTTTATGGAGTGAGGTTTGTCAGGGTCTCGGCTGCGTATGCACTTACCCACCTACTGCGTGGCAGGCTAAATCGGGAGAGACTGGTTGAGGAAGACCTTTTGACCTCACCAGCAGGACTCTCTCGGAGCGTCGCCTAGTACCGCAATGGGAGGGATAGATTCATTTGTCCGTCACTCCTGGACACAATGACCTCCAGATTCCTACCCCCCCTCAAACCTTTTTTCTATCTCAGAACTTTCTATCCCTTCTTTCCTTAAAATACCGTTTATACAGCATCCCCAAAGATGACCTAAGCCCCGAGTGGTATTATTTTCCTGTGTGGAGCTAATTTGAAAAAAACTTTCTAAATAGTCAAGTATCGCCCTGGTGTAAGACCACATTCAGAATTGAAACGTTGCTTGAAATGACTTTTAAATATTGGGAGCAGTTGTAACTCTTGTGCTTTTGCTACATTCAAAAATTGAGATACCTGCAGAAAATTAAAAAAATTATATCTTATTTTATTCCCCGTTTATACGTATATAGAATTTTTTATTTTTCCCAATTTTTTATAATATTTTATTATATAATAAATTTATTTCTATACAAAAAAGGCTATATTAATTTTTAAGTTTAATTTGTATAGATTATCTCTGAGTAAATAAATTTTAAAATTTAATTAGGTATTCGCGTATTATAAAATATAAATTACACAAAATGCTAGCCACTTATTGCACAATTGCTCAAGTGACTAGTATTAGTGACTCAATGCACATGAATATTGACTTGTCACTGGACACTCACAGCGACGATTATTGATCGTCCTTGATTCCCGCCAAGCACTGGACGTATCGAAATATGACAAGACCTTACATCTGGCATGCCCAACCTGCGGTCAAATTGAAGATTTTTTGCGGCCCAAAATGATGTTTCCAGCTTTTTGTGTTTTGGTTTTTAGTATTCATACAAAAAAGAAAAAACGTTTTGATAAATTTATCACAATATTAATAATATATTTTGTGAAATTTGAATTTTCTTGTTATTAGACCTAGGATTCTCGATTTGGGTTTTGATTTATTGCTTGAAAAATCCCACCCACATGGCCGCACTAGGAATTTATTTCACAATCACTTCCAACCAGAAATTTTTTCCGCACATTTCTCGGAAGATCGAATGCGACTGACCCGATGTTAATAAGTGGAGAGTGAGTGCAAAGGACCCACAAAGACGAATTTATAGTCATTTCATGCCTACTAGTAGCATTGAAAGTCGCGGTTTCACGATGATAGCATTTTTGGACATCGAATTACCGATAAAAATTAACGGTAATATTCGCCATTTTCATGTATCCATGGACGGATATAACGGTCAGCATTTCCATCGGAGTGACCCAACGAAGCACAGTCATATTTTTTGACCCACCAAACGATTTGTGTTGGGCACCCCTGCCTTACATAATCAATCCATCACTATCATTGACTACACCCACTCGGCGTAGGTATTGATTTTCTGTATTTATTATGTAAGGCACTTGATCTATTAAGTCATTTTGTATTTCAATGCCGAGGACTTTTGTTATTATTATTATTATTATTTGGACGGTTAATCGCATTTCCATTTAAAATTCTGGTGTCACGAAAGGGGAAATATTTGCTAAAAAGGCATACCGCTTTTTTATGTGAATACCGCACAAGAGTCCCAACTGCTCCCGCCTAGAGCGAGCTAGTCAGAATATGGCATAGCCCTACTCCTAACCTAACCTAACTTAACCTAACGTAACCTGTTTAACCAATTTTTGAAGTAAATACTTCTTTACGCACACTTGACTTGGGGGGGGGGGGGGGGTAAGCTGGCGAATGCGTTACGAAAAGTGAAATGCGTTGCGAGGCGAACGGGCTGTATCACACTGTAGAAGCAAGAGAGAGCAGTGCGCGCGCACATTTTCTTTCTCTCTTCCTTTCATAGCCAGTGCATGAAATATCTCAGTCATGCAGATGCGGATGCGGATGTATAGATGGAGCTAAAGAAATATTTACTTCAGTCGTGTGGTCTAAAGCACACTCGTATTTGGTATAAAGCACAATCGTATTTTTTTTTTCACTTTGACTTTTGAAAGGAGTGTTAAAGTTACATGTTGTTGAGTTGTCCGGTCACCGTTTTTTCGTACCTTAGCAATTTTTGGAATGATTTTCATCATTCATTTATTCTTTATGACTTGCTTTGGATGAATAAAATTGAAAATAAAATGGCAGATGTTTGCTGCCCTCAGAAAAACACTAACGACATTTTCTCGTGTTTGAGGTTTCAATCTTCAATCAATGTGTCAACCATTGTAGCACAAAGACCGAAACGAGTAGTGTTATAATAGTATTTTCCATTAACCTCCATTTGAATTAAGTTTAGTAAAAAAATATCGGCCAAACTAAATAAAATCACGGAATTTCAGTCAGTATGTTGTGTAATTTTTTAAAGTCACACATCCACAGTATCCACACGTTACAGATAATATATGTCAAATTAAATCAAAACACAAAGAGGACGTAGGCCCTGAATGAAACTATTTTCCTCAAAGCCTCTTTTTTCATTTCTTTATTTTTTCCAATTTTTACATTTGATATACACATACATGTTAATTATACAAAACACTAGCGACGTTAATGTAAAAAAAAATATATATACAGTGTGTTAAGGTACGTACTTGAGTTACTTTAACCAGTGATTCCTGACATTATTTGGAGTAAAAAATGTAAATGAAATTTTGGTCTCCGGTGACTTTTTTTATGAGAGTTTTTTTTTTTTTCAAAATTTTTTTTCTTCAAAATCAAACAAAAAAAAAAATCTTTCACATGACCTTATTGGTCACTCAGCCGAGTTATTGCCCCATTACTTACCCCGCCCCCAACTACTCAACACCTACTATTTTTTTATGTTTTTGTAGAAAAAAAAAAAAAAAAAACATCAAAAATGTCACTGGAGACCAAAATTTTATTTACATTTTTTACTTCAAATAATGTCAGGAATCACTGGTTAAAGTAACTCAAGTACGTACCTTAACACCCTGTATATATATATATATATATATATACTTTCCTTCTGGTGTACGTACATTCGCTTTTCTATGGCCTACTTTCTAGAATTTTTGAAAAATTTCAAGTAGAAAATCACTCGAAGTTCACGCCACTTAAGGGCCATTTGTTTCGGAAAATTTCACGTATGAATTTCCTTCAAACCGTCATTCACCGAAAAATTGGGTTGTTTTAACCTCCGTCAGAAGAAATTTCAACGAAAATTTCATAGGACCAGTTGTTTCGGAAAATTTCAAGTGTGAATTCCCTTGTGAAATCGTCATTCATCGAAAAATTAGGTTGTTTCAACTTCCGTCAGAAGAAATTTCAACGAAAATACCATAAAAATGTGATGTGAAAATTTTAAAATGTAATCAGCCGAATTTGAACGTTTAGCGTTCAATGGTAGGCTCATGCACAGACGTCAAAATTGTGATTCGGCGGGGAACACTGAGTGAAATTTTCAAATTTATCGTACTTTATTTTGCAGTTGAAACAACCCATTTCGTATTTGAAATGAAGGACGACGTGATTGTGTGTCAAATTTGAAATGAAAAAAAGAATTTTTTAATTTTTTTAAACATTTCTATGAAATTTTCGTTGAAATTTGTTCTGACGGATTTGAAGGAAATTCAAACGTGAAATTTTCCGAAACAACTGGCCCTAATTTTCGTATTTGTTTTTGGGGTGTTATGCCGTGTTGCGCTACCTCCTTCTTTAGCCGACGTTTCGGACAGCGTTGCGGTGTCCATCATCAGGGCAGATCCGGCAGATCCGACGATGTGTTATGGCCCTAAGTTTTCCAGCTAGTTTCTGAAGATTTATATTGCTGAAAAAAAAATCATTTTTTTCCATCGTAAATTTGGGTTGCTTCAAACAAATTAGATCCTAATTTTGATCTATTTATATATATATAATAAAGTACCCATTTGTTTAACTTTTTTCTTTATACATAAAAATCCACATTTTCTGTGTCCGAGCTACTGTGTTCGAAACATCATTCGATTATTCAAATATTTCGGAATCGGATATTTATGTTTCGAATATGTCATGTCCATCACTAGTTTTATTTTCCCGCCCGCGCGCTCATTGATTGCGCCCTCTAGTCCCAATGGTGGTTTATTCTATATCCGTGACACCTCCTGACCTTTTACATTATATAATATTATTATTCTCCTTTTCCGTTAGAGGCACGTGTCGTGTGTCGTGAGCTCCGACATCATACTTTGTAATTACATACATTACATAGATGGGGTTAAAATAGATTAATTATATAATAAATAGCTTGCATGTCGGAAAATTTGTTTGAAATTTTAATACAAATTTATTTAAGAAATAAATTAACCATAATAATTTATTAATAATACAATTAAATTTGAAGGTTAATTTACACTTGCTTATTACATTCTAATTTGCAATTACGTACTATCTCTCTTTTCGAACTATTTTAAATGAATTGACTGAATTTTATTTATTTTTTTAAAAGTCTATATTGAAATGGAAATTCGAAATGAGTTCGTGTTTTTATTCCTTCGTTAAATATAATTAAGTGTTTTTTATTGTATGTATATCTAGATGACTGACGTATTATTATAGTTAATAATAATAATAGTTGGATAATTTGTAGAGCGCCGTTTTTGTGAGAAATCGCCTCAAGAGCGCTGAACAATTTATAATGAATTCTTTGATTTACTTGAATAGATACAGAAAACATACTTACCTAATAGGTCACTTCCGATAAACACACTTTAGAAAGTTTATGCTTGGAGGAGATACGACTTTGCACGCGGAGAACACTATTATATAAAACCCTAGACATTGCATGATTTTACATTTGCTTCCGCTGCCGCTGTTCATATTACATTGACAAGAAGATTAGTGCCAAAAATATAGTTAATTTTTTTTTTCTTTACATTAATTACCTCCACACAGAAGGCCCTGAGGGAAAAATTCCCCCAGGCCCTATGTAATCTTTGAAGATGCTGTGTGGAGGGTTTTTTAAGGGAAAGGAAGGAGAGAAAGTCCTGGGAAGGAAAAAGGTTTGAGGGTGGTTAGGGATCTGGGGATAAATATGTCCAGGAGTGACGGACGTGTGAAGCCATCCCTCCTACTGCGGTGCAAGGCGATGGGTCGAGAGGGTCCGGCTGGAGAGATCAAAAGGTCTCCCTCAACCAGTCCCTCCCGATCCGGCCTGTCACGCAGATGGTCGGCAGACGCATCCGCCCCCAAGTCCCGGACAAACCTAACCCCATGAACCCGGGCCCCGTGCTAAGTTACCAAACGTAGCGAACCACTTGGGGTGACTTGTGGCAGAGGTGCTAGTCGTCCAATGCATGGTTCCCGGGGCGGCGGTACCCAAACCCGCCTCCCAAATTGAAATTAATTAAAGTTAATATTTTTTTTGAAAGACTGGAGAATTTAGTACTCTTTAGGACTGGAGAATTTGTACGAAATTACATTTACTAAAGCCTATAAGCCCCTAAGGGTTAAGTATGATCTTAATCGCTTATCAATGTAGATTTGAAGAAGGATTGTATGCATTTCTCTGTGGTAGTATTTACTAAGTGTGATGTTTTTGGTTTGCAGGAGAGCGTGCCAACTATGTGAACATCCCTCACGTGATCGCCATGGTGGGGCTGCCGGCGCGGGGCAAGACCTACATCTCCAAGAAGCTCTCCCGATACCTCAACTGGATAGGCATCAACACCCGGGGTGAGTCCTCATACCCCTACTCAGAACCCAGAGACCTTCTTCTAAATTAAAAATACTAGGACTTGTAAATCAAGTAAATCGTATAACAAATAATATTATGAAAACATTAGGATTTTTGCTTACAAACATTAAAATTTTACTTCACTTCATGTTATAAATAATTTATTTGTCATATTAGTTCGTAGCAAATTAGAGTATAATTCCGTTGTTTGGTCACCTCACATAAAATTAAAATTCAAAATGACTTTTCCGATCTAGCCACACAACTAAGAAAACTTTTGATCTTGAACCAAGTCATCTTCCACCGGTATGAACTGCAAATTTACAATGTAATTTAAATTGGCCAGGAGCCCCAAATTACCTAAAAAAAACCCTCGCCTCTGTGCAGAAACGTGCGGTCCGTTTGTTAGATTCTCCGGTCTTAACAAACGGATTGCAATCTTTAGAGCACAGGCGTCGGGTAGGAATGCTATCCTTGCCCAACATAATATGTACACGGTTGACATTTGTCACATGAGAATGGGTCGCTTCTACGACTCGTCCTTGAGTTCAACAGCTCAGCTGTGGAACGATTTGCCGGCCTCTGTGTTTCCTCCTTCCTGCAACATGGGTCTCCTCAAGACCCATTCACACTCCTTCCTCTCATCAACATCTTCTCCACACAGCATCTTCAAAGATGACATAGGCCCTGTGGGAAATTGTTTTCCTCAAGGCCTCCTGTGTGGAGATAATGTAAAAAAAAACTCATATAAAGATCGTCCAGTTGGTTAGTCAGACATCTCCGAAAAATCTAAATTTGAGTTGAAGTATAATAACTAGCATGTCATTGTGAAATATCCTACTAGTGACCCGGAAAACATCATCATTTTGTTTTTAATTCACTACAAGTTTTTCTGTATTATAATTGATTTGGTGAGGTTTATGAGAAATCTACATAATATTATAATATAACATTAACCTCACCAAATTAATTATAATACAGAAAAACTTGTAGTGAATTAAAAACAAAATGTTGATGTTTTCCGGGTCGCTAGTAGGATATTTCACAATGACATGTTAGTAGTCAATATCTATATTATATTAAAAAATATTTGCACCAGAGTGTTAAAATCCAGAGAAGAAATTGGGGTATACGTTTGTTAGTAGTCAATATCTATATTATATTAAAAAAATATTTGCACTAGAGTGTTAAAATCTAGAGAGGAAATTGGGTGTATACGTTTGTTAGTAGTCAATATCTATATTATATTAAAAAATATTTGCACTAGAGTGTTAAAATCCAGAGAAGAAATTGGGGTATACGTTTGTTAGTAGTCAATATCTATATTATATTAAAAAATATTTGCACTAGAGTGTTAAAATCCAGAGAAGAAATTGAGGTATACATTTGTATTGGCAAAAGAATTTTAATGTTATGGCTGTATTTCTGTTACATTCAGTTGTCAGTCTGATTTCTGGTAAATTCAATTGAAGAATATTTTATAATCATTTTTAGGTTGGTACTTATGACAATGCTGTTGTATTTCCAGTATTCAACCTGGGTGAGTACCGGCGGCATGTGACCACGGCGTACAAAAGCCACGACTTCTTCCGCCACGACAATATGGAGGCCATGGCCATCCGAACGCAGTGTGCTATGGATGCCCTGGATGACGTCTGCCAATGGCTCGAGGGCGGAGGCGAAGTAGCGGTGAGTTTCCTTACCTCAACTAACAACTTGCTGAGAACAGAATCTCTGAAGGGAGCCGGGAATTGCAGGATATGGGGAATAATTACAACTGGGAAAGCCATTTAGCCTCTCCATTAGGACTCTCTCAGTCCATCTCCTTGCACCGTTCTGAGAGGGACGGATTTGTACATCCGTCACTCTTAGACTCGCTCACCCCAGATTCTTACCCACCCCTCATACCTTTTTCTTCCCAGAACTTCCTCTCATTCCCTTCCTTTAAAATACCCTCCACACAGCATTCCCAAAGATGACACAGGCCCTGAGGGAATTTAATTATCTCTGGCCCCCTGTTGAAAAACAACAAAAAAATCTAAATTTTGTCAAAATAATAATTCAATATTTTTATTTTTAATATTCTGGTTGTAGTAAAAAAAACAGTTTTATTAGATTTGTACTGAAGTGTTCATGAAGTAGTTTAATGGTCAAAGAACGGGACCTTTTAGTGGTATTGTTTGTCTGTACTTTAATTCATATAGGATTCTTATTAGAAGTCTATCGCCATGAAAATTAAGTTAACAAGATAAAAAATAAAAAAATAGCTCCCTTCCTCAAAAAGGTTGAGAACCCTTGACATGCACCAAGCTTTACGTTCCCGCGGTGAAATAATAATTTTTGGTTGTAATTCTGAATTTTCTGGGTTTTGGATTGGTTGTAACTAGGGATGCATCGATATGCCCTTCTATACAATACCGATACCGATATTTATAAAAAAGTCTCACAGATACCGATGCAGATGCCGACAGTGAAGATTTCAAAAGATGTAAAAAGTTGTTATTTATTTTATTACACACCAAAATGAAATTATAAGTTGCGCGGGTTACCCTAGAGTAGAAAAATTGTGCTGCGTTTAGACATGAACGAATTGAGCGTGAGGAAGGCACGTTTACACGTGGATTATATTGGGAAATTTAAAATGTATCGGTGTATCGACAAATTAATACCTCCGATTCCGATATATCGGAAAACCCACAATATCGCTGACATATCAGTATTGGATGCATCCCTAGTTGGAACATGATGGTGGTAAAGGTAGATTTGGTGGTAAAAGTGCAGTAGCTTCACGCGGCGTCACTGTCCCGCATCACTGAAACGCTAGTCACTGAGGGTCGTGGGCCGCGACACAATCGCCGGTGGACTCCAGTCATTACATGATCGCTCACCTATTTACAGGACTAAGACGTCTTAGTCCTATTAATTTTATCTAGATAAATTAACATATTACAAATCAATCTCTTGTAAATAATTTGCAATTTCGTTCCAACTTCTAAATGTTGTCCCTATGTCCCTGCTGACAAACTACATGAGTAGTTTAGCGGGTTTAATTATGAATAAACAAAAAAATAATAAAAAAATTAAAAATAATAAAAAAAAATGTTTGCATTATATTGCACTTAAATCAAACAACAATGGATGTTGTTATACCAAAATTATGAGAAACTCATCATCTTCCTTGGTAAACACTTCAAATTCCTCATTTAAAAAAAATTATTTCAAGTCAATCAGATAAATCAATCACTGCAGCATGCGTAAACGTGGCTCCGTCACTGCTGCTGCACGTCAGTATCGCTGTGTTTGAATATGCTCCCATATATTTCTATTCTGTCGCTCTGTCACTGATGCTACTGTCGCTGTGCTCGGAACTCCACCTTTACATTGATTTAGATCAGTGGTGCCCAACCGGTAGCTCGCGGGCATCTGGTAGCTCGCGGCCTGTTTTCTAGGCGCCCTCCGTGGAAGAGGCAGTTAGAGGAGAAAAAATTTCAACATTTTCCTTCGTTCACTCTCCTTTTGGACGCGGAATATCTTGCGGAGTATAACTCAGATAAACATTTAGAGTTGTTTCACCAGTTAAAATCGAAATTCGAAAGGCGTTTTGACAACATTTTCTGCGAGGAACTTTTGTTTATTTTTGTCAAAAATCCATTTATCGAAAGCGATGTTTCACAACTAACTTCGTTGATGGAAACCCATTGCTTCGTTAATAAAGCGGTAGCTGAATTAGAAATTATTACACTTCGCAGTGATATCATCCTTAAAAGCACAGACAATAAAAGCGACGAAGTTTTCAAGCTCATGGACCCTATTAAATACAAAAACTTACGTAACTGTGCTCTCATCCTTAAAGCATTTTTTGGGTCAACCTATCTATGTGAACGTGCTTTATCTCAACTAAAAGTAATTAAAACCAAATACAGAGAAGTATGTTAGTGTTAACATAATAAATACAAAAAATGGAGTAATTGTATAATGTAGTTTCCTTTATCACTTATCACTTTTTTTTATTCACTCTGCGGTGCCCGCGTGGCGTATCGGGAATTTCAAAATAGCCCTTGGAGCAATACCAGTTGGGCACCACTGATTTAGACTGGTTGTAACGTGATAGTCAAATTTTGGCATCATTTTACACATTCAGGGCAATGCTTTGAAAGTAATCAAAACCACCAAGTACCATAAATACTTTCACTCTCACAAAATAAGAACAACATTCTTTGTACTAGTTACTAAAGGTGCTGCCAATGAATCAAACTGACGCACATCCTGTGCACTGTTCACTGTTCATTCATAGCAACGCAAATACAATTGTGACAATATGTTTTGTTTTGAAGTCTTCTGGTCTTGAAATAGCCTCTCCTTTTGGCACTGGAGCGTCTGACAGCTGTCACGGAACCTAATGCCAAGAATGTCTCCTGAATGTAATTATTTAGGTGACATTTAACTTCACGCAATGATAATAGTTCAACAACTTGACTGACTCGGTTTGCATCTAATTTATGCAAAAACGTTCCTATAATAATAATAATTGAATAATTTGTAGTGCGCGGTTTTTGTGAAAGATCATCTCAAGGGTGCTGTACAATCTAATATGATTTCTTAGGCTCTATCGATTTTTTTTTTTTTAAATAGATACAGAAAACATACTTACTTGGCAGGTCACTTCTGATAAACTCACTTTTTTTTAAAAGTTGATGTTTGAAGAAAATACAATTTTGCACACGTAGGACACTATGTTTGAAACACTGGACACTGCATGATTTTACATTTGCTGCCCCATCACATTGCAAGATTAGAATTGATATGTATGTATTATGAATTGATATACAAAAGTAGAATTGATTTTATTGAGTATTTAGGACTCTTGATGCTGGAGAATTTTTATGAAATGACCTTTCAAAAGCTTACAAATAAGAATTTGCTTACATTTATTATTTACAATAAGGTATACATGTATTCTGAGAATTCAAAAGAATATGAAAATAGTGGTAGACTGTATAACAATCAAATCATTTTGGTGATCGAAAAATGTTGCAATTGAATAACTTTTTTAATCTGCTATAATTTTTGTGTTGTTATTCCGTTTACTTGCCTCAGGGTAAAATCACATTTCACACGAAGGGGGTCACTAGGATCCCCATAAATCACGAACGAAGCAATCGTGTCTCTTAATATTCATTTTGCACTTTCCACTAACACTTAGATATTACCTTCCTACCGTTTTAACTGAACATTGCCCATTTTCGCCCAATAGTGTGGAAACCGGTAGCATATAAATAAACATTAAGTAACAAATTTACATGTGAAATAAAACTCTTCAAAAGAAAATACTAATTAATTATTCATGTTACAATAGATTTACTTCTATAACATTCTTCTATTTCAAACTCTCCATACCCATTGAACAAATTAATTATGATATATTAATGAAACGACTTAATTTAACTGACTTATCTTCTAGAAGAACCAAGAGCGATATGGTACTTTTATTTAAATTAGTAAATGGCACAATTGACGCACCTGACTTAACTAAACTAATAACATTCAGAGTACCAAATCGTAACACGAGGCTTCCAGAGCTGTTCTTTGTTTATCCTTCGAAAACTAATTATTTCAATAACTCCCCAATCCAAAGACTACATAGGCTTGGAAATAAATTTAGTTCAGTTGATATTTTCGTTTATTCCTTATCAAAATTTATTTCTGAAATTTCAAAAATTCTGTTTCCCACTTACTAAACAATGATGTAACATAATTTGTATATTATTGTTTATTTTTCTTTTATTTTTGTATTATGATTGTTGTAAAAGCTCTAAGGGCGTGAATAAATAAATAAATAAATAAATTCTTCTATACTTCCAGACCTAGCCTATAAAATTTGATATGCAATTTCTAAATAAATCAGTTACATTATGCCATCAAACTGAATGGCATTCAAAACAATACAACTCCAATTTAATCCGTCCATTTAAAAAATCGATTTGAATTTGGACAGTGAATTTAGCGTGTTAATTAATTGGGGCCAGTTGGTTAGCGGTTTACACGGAGTGGACACATCATAAAATCTATTTCCGTCTGTTATTTTTCTGTTGTATATCTTCCCAGTCAAATATCTCTGGGCCATTATGCAAATAGTTTTACTTGAACTGGTTTGAGGCGGTTTATCTGCGCGGCGAAGCGACGCTTCCATTATTTGTTTTTGCTCATAACAGACAACACGCGCTACTATTATGCAACACTGTGAATTCTTCGCTGATTTAAAATTAAATCTTTTTTATGTTTATGAATCTATTTATGTATTTGATGTTTATTTTTAATTTATTATTGAAAAACTATAGAAATTAAAAATGCTTTTTAGTCCTTTTTTAACTTGTTGAAAGCCAGCATACAAAAAATATATTTTTTCAATACGATGTAAAATATTTGACAGTTCTCACCTTTCTTACGAATTCAATTTTTATAACATTTCTTTTGTGATATATTACAAAAATTACATCAACATAATGTAGATAAAACGATCTTCCTAATCATCACTCAAATCTATGCTTTCCACAATGGATTTATATCAAAAACAATGAATAAATATAGACTTCGAATATGACAACTATCATATTATCAAGCAGCAGCCATTTTGTCCACCATCTTTAGTGCCCGGCGTGCCTTTAGCAATTAATATGAATTATTCGTAGTGGCTAAATTCTATCTAGTATTTTGTTATGTCAAGAATGAGAATGGCCCAAGCGATTCTGATCTTGTTCTTCATACAATTTCTTTATACATAAGGGGCAAAATCGCTTCAAAAATCTGGACCCGCCGGGGGGACTGCGGCCAATTAGGGGTTAACATTGGCTCCACACAGGGGGCCCTGAGGAAAATAATTTCCGTCAGGGCCTATGTCATCTTGGGGATGCTGTGTGAAGGCTCTTTTTAGAAAAGGAAGGAGAGAAAGTTCTGGAAAAGAACAAGGTGTGAGGGGTAGATAGGAAGGATTTTTGGGGTTGGCGTGTCTAGGAGCAATGGACATATGAATCCAACCCTATAAAACAATTTCTAGTTAAAAAGGACGGGCGTGCGGTATGCGGGATGCCAAATGAGGGTGAGGAAATGGGATACCAAATTTGTCGGGATAATGTTACAAATAATTAATAATGTGAAAATATAAAATATTCTAGGAGATGATATTTTTGCCCATTACATAATTAGTAAATTATTATTAGTGGTCTTACGCCAGGTCGACGCTAAGAGTATCTTCCCTTCTGGAACGCGCTGCAAAAATACCTTATATTATTTTAAATTATTAAATTGTGGAAACACTAACCAACCAAATGAAATTAATCTGCCCACACTGGGATTTGAACCCGCGACCTCCGTATTGCTAGTAGAGAGCCTTACCCCTCTACCACGGAGGCCGGAAATAAATAAAAATACGAGTGTGCTTTAGACCACACGGCTGAAGTAAATACTTCTTTAGTAATCTAATCTAATTTTCTGTATAATCTTAGTGTATAAGAATCTATTTTGAAGATTCGTTTGGATTGTTACCAATCATCGTGACAAATCAGTCGTTTCAATGCACTGAGTTCGCACACTCTAAACGAAAATTTGATTAATTTTATTATTTAATTACGCTTAGAATGGGTTTGTTGATTTAATTCTTACAAAGTTTAAAATAAATGCCAACACCTATTCCAAAAGTCATTTCTATTGATTTGAGCACTGTTACGATTAGATTGTAAGGAATGAACCTCAAAATTAATTTTAATTTATTATCGTTCGCCTCCATAACGTTTGTAATGCCCGACATTACGCCTCTCGTAACGCTGTAATTTTCGTAACGCATTCGCCAGTTTACCCCTCAAGTCAAGCGTGCGTAAAGAAGTATTTACTTCAAAAATTTATCTTTGGGTCCCGATGTGTCCCAATCAAGTGGGATCGACTGTAAATTTTTTAATGTTATTTACTGTTTAAGATATAAATACCATTATGACAACACCTGAATAATTTATATTTGTTTTGATTGCAGGTATTTGACGCCACTAACTCCACAATGGAGAGGAGGGAACTGATCAGAAACATTGTTGTAAATAAAATGGGATTTAAATTATTTTTCGTGGAATCCGTCTGTGATGACCCACAAATAATTGAACAAAATATTATGGTAAGTTACTATTTCTTTACATTTTTTATAAAATTCATATATCGTGCTGAATTCCTACAGAGTTTTTAGAAATTTAATGTAGACAAAATGTAATCAGTCTCGGAATAAAACTGTAGATTTGTATACAAATAAACCACATTCCCCTCATAAACCACATTCCCCTCTCTGACATTTTTTCCATCCTCAAAGATAGATCTCGCAATGTTTGGGCAGAGTATTAGCACATTGCTAGTCAATCCAAGGGAAACTTGCTATGCCTTAATACAAAGGACACTCCCATCAAAATCGTGGTTTCAAGAATTCCCCCATTTTTCCAAAAAAGAAATTGCCTCACTTATTTGAATGAGAATTGGACATTGTTCCGTTTCTTCTAAAATTTTTTAAATTCATATCCTTGACTCCCCAGATTCTACATTCTATGGTTTAGAAGTGGGAACTTTAGATCACATATTTTTTGTTTGTCTCTCTCTTCTATCAAGCCTTATCTAAAATTGCTTCCCCGCCATTCAACATCTCATCTGTTCCAAGTTTGAACTCGACTCCAATCTTCCACGTAATTAATATATAAATTCCCTTTCCTGTCTCCATAATTTGAAATGATGGCCTAGAACAACCCTTGAAGGGTGAAAGCCAGAAAAATTTGAAAATAATTATCTAATTAAATTTTAAAATTTAACTACTTAGAGATAATTTATATAAATTGTATTATAACATTGTTTGACTTCATTTCCTCGAATTATTCTGTATGTTTTTTGTAGATAATATTGTTTGATTTTAAGCCCTTGATTATTATTGTCAGTATGTTAAAGTATTTAGTTTAGAAGATATTTCACTTCCAATCACTGAGCCAGTCTATTGCTTCAGCAGTTGCCTCATTTACCTACCATGGAAATGGTGTGATATACCTAAACAATAATTTTTTTTTTAAATTTATGAAGTCAATATTAGCAAAACTCAATTGAAAATCGGAAACACAAAAATCAGAAAAAGATACGGTCACATCTGGGATTCGAACCCAGGACCCTCACCTTGCCGGGGCGCAACTCTACCAACTGATCTAATGTGGCCTTATCCGATTCGGTCATATTTAACTGAGAGCTACCAACATCTTCATTTTCTTAACGCATATTTTTATTGGTTGCTATCTTTGTGTATAATTTTTTACAATTTTTTATTATTAAATAACCTTCCAGGAAGTTAAGGTGAGTAGCCCCGACTACGAAAATGTCAACATGGAGACGGTGCTGAGTGACTTCCTGCTGCGTATCGAGCACTACCGCGAGAAGTACCACCCGCTGGACGAGACCAAGGAGGCAGAACTGTCCTTCATGAAGATCTACAACACGGGGGAGAAAGTGGTGGTGCACAAGCACGAGGGCCACATCCAGTCCCGCATCGTCTACTACCTGATGAACATACACATTGTGCCCAGGACCATATACCTCACCAGGGTGAGCCAACCAATTTTATACTCTCTTCTGCCATATTCAGTTGCATAAAACATGTACATACTATTAATTAATGTTACTTTTAAGTTGCACAAGTTTTCACCAATACTAGATTACTAGAAGCCGGGATTTTTTCATTGCCGAAATTCTTGGACTACGATAATAATATGTACTCCTCATTGCCCAGAATGCTAATCGAGGATGATACTGATACTTTAACGACTTATGTAATATGCACTATAAACATGGAATAATTTTTTTGTTTTTTTTTTTTTGTTTTGATGATATGCCATCTTTAGGGCACTGGAAAGGACACTGTAACGTTGTCCGAAACATCGGCTAAAGAAGGAGTTAGCATAACACGGCATAACATCCCAAAAATAAACAACAAAAATACTTTTGGCCGTGAAAATCTTAAATCATATGTAATAATTTAATTTAATATACCTATATACAGCTTGTTTCATAATGTACTGTGTATGTATAAACAAATGTACTGGTGGGACATAATAAAAACATGCTACCTTTTTATCAAAATAATTGGTTAAAAATATACAGAATGTCCGGGGGTAAAGTGCATTCGCTTCGGGAAGTGATTTTTCATGATGGTAGGAGTAAAAAAGAACAACACCTTTTTCCGAAATTCCAACTTTTTTTCCCATAATAAATTAAATTTGCTGTGAACCTGCTGGGCGTGATTATGGCGACGTTGGATGGTTGTGGTTGGCCCGTATCGCAACAGCAGAAAATAATAGTGCTGGCCGCACACGCCAGATTAATTTTCTTTTTTTACCAAAAAAGTACCCCTAAAACTTGAATTTCGAAAAAAGTTATGTTATTTTTAATATTTATACTGTCATGTAGAATCACCTCCCGAAGTTTTAATGCACTTTACCCCCGGACACCCTATCATACAGGTTTGAAAGTTGTATTTAACTAAACAAATAAAGTAAATGAATACATTTTCGTTTTAAAAATGTATAACTTTCCATTATTCTATAATTCCACCCTGTCATACAGGTTTGAAAGTTGTATTTCTAAATAAATAAAGCAAATGAATAAATTTTCCTTTTAAAAATGTGTATCTTTCCAATATTCTATAATTCGTAACTGTGAAAAAACCAATCAAAATTATGGGACATGACGAGAATGCAATGTACAAACTTTGGTGAAAATGTCCAAATACATTTCGCGAAGTACCATCCGCTGGACAAGACCAAGGATGCAGAACTGTCCGGCAATTTAATAATCGGCTGTATTTTGTGATTCCAGCACGGTGAGAGCGAGCAGAACCTGGAGGGACGGATAGGAGGGGACTCATCGCTGTCAGTGAGGGGTCGGCGCTATGCCACGGCGCTGTCGCAGTACATCTCTCAGCAGCGCATCCAGGGCCTGCGTGTCTGGACCAGCTGGCTGAGGAGGAGCATCCAGACGGTGCAGGCCGTGCCAGCCCCCCAGGAACGCTGGAAGGCGCTCAACGAGATCGATGCCGTAAGAACAATCAAATTCACATTTAAATTTTGTTACCGTGTGAGGTGGAGACAATATATATTTTTGTATTTTGTATATACAGCGTGGCCTTTAAAACTGTCAACCCAAAATGAGCCATGAGAACTCTACTTATAACAACTGAATATGAAAGTAAGGATTAGGTTTTAATATTCAAAATGAAAGAAAGGATTTTTTTTATTTAGTGATAATATATTACAAAATCATTTCGGGTTTAATAAAATTTATTTCGGGAAGGACAACTTATAATTAAATAAAATAATTAAAAGAAAATTATTTTTACACGAGAACACGAATTTAAAAGGGGAGTTCAATGAAAAGTACATAGATTTTAAAACGTACTATACAAACTTGATACAGTTAGTTGAAAAATATTTCATAAATAAATTTAGAAAGTTAGCCACTTGAGCGTTTTTTGGCATATATATACACGCCATTTTAAATGTCTCCGATTGATTTTCGGATAAAAAAAGCCAATTATCTCTTGATTCGGCAAATTTAAAAAAATATATATTTGTAGTTCCCACATTTGTTATTTTGGTCTTAACGAGGCTATTGAAATTCGTAGACTATTTAGAATTTTTTTTTTTTTTAAATTAAGTCCTTTTCTCATTATCAAGCAGTGGCGGCTGTTCCATAGGGTCTATTGGTCAAAAACCTCCCAAAAATATGCAGCAATATTATGAATTTAGTAACTTAACGAATTAGGTACCCGATTTTATATTTATCTAATATTCGTGCAGATTCGTATCGTAAAAGCGGGTTCCATTGCCATCTAGCGGCCAAATATGAAGCTATTACATACATCAACCGTGGGACTAAAATATGACTAAAATATGTTTTGACCGAAAAATATCTCTTTTCCCTTTCTTTGCTATAAAGACAAAGGAGATAAACTCTATCATATCTGGGGTATGCTTGGTATTGTACAAATTATATTTTCAAGGGACACCAAGGTCATGACCGCGGTGGAACAGAGATACCTAGATCTATAGATATTAG
Organism: Limnephilus auricula; assembly: GCA_951813805.1. Classification (NCBI taxonomy): domain Eukaryota; kingdom Metazoa; phylum Arthropoda; class Insecta; order Trichoptera; family Limnephilidae; genus Limnephilus; species Limnephilus auricula. Next base: position 31,398,841 of record OX638398.1, on the reverse strand, counting down.
AGTGAGATGTCAAAAAATGTCAGTCGAAAATATTTAGTGTGATAAACAATAGCCATCTTGAATATATTAGTTCATAATAAGTTCGCGAAAGCGTGTTTATCATTGTTGAGGTAGTTTGCTTGGAATAATTTAAACTGTCAAATTCTGTACTGACAAAACTAGAGAAAAATTCGTTGAATCTTGAGAGATGTTCTTTTACAAGAGATAAAAATAAAGAGCTTAAACAATATTTCAATATGAAAAGTTATAATTTGCGAGTGGATCAGTGCAATAAAAGGAATGTTTAATTCTGTTTTCATTTTTTACTTCTTTACTCAAATGGTAAACAGTAGACCGAGATTGGAGTTAATAATTTAAAACACTAAATAGAAAAAGATTTTTTTTTTTAAATTCTAACCCTATACTGATTAATAATAAATTAATTACTAAATAAAATGTATTAAAGTTATTGTGTTAATAATTCGACAAAAATAACCTTAAATTAAACATTGTAATGGCTTCACAATGGGTGAGTACCGGCAAATTAATCAGTATTTTGGCGTTTTAATAATATTCACTACGCATTAGCTCTGTTAATATTAACTCGGATTAATATTTTTCTTTTGACCTTCCACCTATGCATCTCTAGAGCCGCCTCTGTTATCAAGTATATCACGGACAACATACAGAAATCGAAAATATTCTATGTTGACTCGAAAAAGTAGCTGTGTCGAAGAGCATCTGACAGCAGTTTCAAATTAAGAAACCCGCGGGATTCGCACAATTATAAACTTTACGATTTTTTTTTATAAATCGTTCAAATATGAGATAAACGGTAAAATACATAAATCATTGGCTATATAACACTTTAAAAATTCAAAGGTGTGACTTTTTTAATGTTGGCGAAAAATTTTTAAAATGATTCTCTGGAAATCTCTAGCAATCGAGACAAATTTATTTATTTCGTTCTGGTCGCTTCTTATGGTCGCTCCAGTGGATATACAAGACTTACAAATAAAGATTGCTAAATACGTCACTAAAGCTGCTGAGAAAATATCGTTTTTCGAGCTTTTGCCAATGTTTTTTTTTGTTTGATGCTGGAAGTTTTAGGTTACCAGGTAATGCATGTGTGCGACATATTTTAAGGAGTTAATTCCAAATTTAGTCATGTGACGACAATGACAGATGACAATAGATGACAATTCAAAATTTATATTAGCATTTAAAATAACATCCTGAAGCTATCGCTATCTGGCAAAGGGCTTGCTTATAAAATAGGTTAAAAGTGTGATACCGTTTTGAAGTTGCAGCGTATTTAGAGAATGAATGGCACATGGCTTGCAGAAAACTCATCAGGTAGCTTCCAAAAAGAACCTCACATCGTGAGATTGGGTCGTCTGGACAACAATTGCTCCATTCAGATGCAAAAAAAGTCATTGACTTCCGATTCCAAAATCCTCCAAGAATGACCTCAGATCTATTCCAATTATGGCGAGTGAATGAATGATCACGTTATTGCCAAGTCTGTTTGACGAGAAATAAGAGCGTGAGTTAAACAAAAAATTTTCATTTGCTGATAATCCTGTCGGATGAGGTTAATTCAACTTAATTTATGGAAAAGTATATGGCTATGGTATGCCACTAAATATATAATCATTTTATGATTTTTCCAGGGCATCTGCGAGGAGATGACCTATGATGAAATCAACTCCAAGTACCCTGAGGACTTTGCGGCGCGCGACCAGAACAAGTTTGCGTACCGCTACCCGCGCGGCGAGAGCTACGAGGACCTGGTGGCCCGGTTGGAGCCCGTCATCATGGAGCTGGAGCGCCAGGGAAACGTGCTGGTGGTCAGCCATCAGGCCGTCATGCGCTGCTTACTGGCTTACTTCCTCGACAAGTCTGCAGGTAACTTATTTACTTATCGTACTCTCAGTTATAATGTTATATTTCACAATATTTTACAGGAGTGGAACGGATCTGATAAAAAAAAAAAGTGTTAGTTAAAAAGCACGGTGAGTGCCAAATGTCGAGTAGGTCGTCAAAGGTGGCAGGAAAGCCACAATTTTACGGTAGAGCATTAAATCTTCTCAAGTTCTAGTGGGAAATATAATGGTTCTACTGCACAGGAAGGATCAATATTACTGATACGTTTTTAGATTTTCACGGCCAAAAGCATGTTCGTTGTTTGTTTTTGGGGTGTTATGCCGTGTTGTGCTACCTCCTTCTTTAGCCGACGTCCGTCGATCGACGGATCTGCCGGATCTGCCCTGATGATGGACACTGCAACGCTGTCCGAAACGTCGGCTATATATACGTCGGAGTATATATTCGGAATAAAATATATATTTTAGGAAAAATCCTGTTTTTACAGTGCTTTGAATAAACTTAACCAAATCGTTATATAAGGTGCCAAAAATCCATTAAAAAAAAGTTTCGACATTTGTCGAATATTAGAACATGCTAAAAAAAAAGTCCAATTACCGACAGACGTGTTTTCATATTGTAATATAAACTCACCCTTGTCAAGAAATTACTAAAAGGTAGTGAATTTGTGTCTCAACTTAATAAATAAATAACATTTTCGATAAATCAAAACATTTAAAAGTTATAGGCAATATATCTTACTCACTTTGGATATCTCTCGCGGTCGAAACGTATGACTACACCACTTTCTTCAAAATGGCCGAATCTATGATCTGTCATCCGCAATGACAGGTAGATAATCCATGTCTATTGTCTATGCGCCAAATGCGTTTAGAAATGTGAAGCTACTTAGTAAACTTTTTTAATGTCGAACGTTGTTGCTTTGTCGAAGATTGGGTGTTTTACCTTATATACATTTAAAAGCACTTTATTTTCACATGACAGATATAAAACTAATAATACAATATTTTGAAGTATCAGAATCCTGGAAGTCACTTACATATTACTATCTCCGTGTATTTAACTTTTAGTCTCATGAATGTCTGAAAAATGAATGAAAAATTTGAATCATAATATAATTTGTTTTGATGTTGTTTCAGATGAGCTCCCTTATCTGCACGTGCCTCTGCACACGGTCATCAAGCTGACTCCCGTTGCATACGGCTGCCGCGTGGAGCACGTCAAGCTGCCTGTGGAAGCCGTGGATACGCACCGGCCCAAGCCCGGGGTAATTTCCCAACCCCTTGTTTCTTCTACCGTGCCAGTCGCCAATGATCCGTCGAGTCTAAACAATCTGCCCACACCTGGGGTAAATATTACACACATTGACTATCGCAGTCAAGTTTGGGGTAAAATCACAAAAACTGACTTTATATCCTTTAATTCATTAGTCAAGTCTTAACACATTAAATTTGTCATTCTTAACACTGTCCAAACCTGGGGTACATTTCACAAACATTCTCACTACAACCGTCAGTTTAAATTTGTCATTCTTAACACTGTCCAAACCTGGGGTACATTTTACAAACATTCACAATATAATTGTTAGTTCATCGGTCAAGTAGCCCAAACCTGGGGTACATTTCACAAACATTCACACTATATCCGTCAGTTAATCTTCGACAGTCTTAACACCGTCCAAACCTGGGGTACATTTCACAAACATTCACACTATAACCGTCAGTTCATCTTGTTCAGTCTTAACACTGTCCAAACCTGGGGTACATTTCACAAACATTCACACTATATCCGTCAGTTAATCTTCGACAGTCTTAACACCGTCCAAACCTGGGGTACATTTCACAAACATTCACACTATAACCGTCAGTTCATCTTAGTCAGTCTTAACACTGTTCAAACCCGGGGTACATTTCACAAACATTCACACTATAACCGTCAGTTGATCTTGGTCAGTCTTAACATTGTTCAAACTCGGGTACATTTCACAAACGTTCACACTATAACCGTCAGTTCATCTTGGTCAGTCTTAACACTGTCCAAACCTGTGGTACATTTCACAAACATTCACACTATAACCGTCCGTTTTCATCAGTCTTGACACTGTCCAAACCTGTGGTACATTTCACAAACATTCACACTATAACCGTCAGTTCGTTTTCATCAGTCTTAAAACTGTCCAAACCTGGGGTACATTTCACAAACATTCACACTATAACTGTCAGTTCATCTTGTTCAGTCTTAACACTGTCCAAACCTGGGGTACATTTCACAAACATTCACACTATAACCGTCAGTTCATCTTGTTCAGTCTTAACACTGTCCAAACCTGGGGTACATTTCACAAACATTCACACTATAAACGTCAGTTCATCTTGGTCAGTCTTAACACTGTTCAAACTTGGGTACATTTCACAAATTTTACACTATAACCGTCAGTTCCTTTTCGTCAGTCTTAACACTCTCCAAACCTGGGGTTTTCACAAACATTCACACTATAACCGTCAGTTCATCGGTCAAGTAACTCTCTGACCAAATCTCGGTTAAATATCAAATACATTGACTCTAGTACTCTCATTTGTTACAACTATCGATCATCTGGCTTTATTAACTATAACAGTGTTCACTAATAGATATTTTTCAGATCATTAAGGCAAAAATAAGTATTAGCTAGTCATTTCAAGTTTTATGTTGTGTAAAATATTATAAAAAAATAAAAAGTTGTGTAAATAATTAAAATAGCCAAAAACCGAGCAGTAAGCTAAAGGCTAATTATTGAAAGAATTAATGTTTGAGAAAGCAACATAAAAGTTTGTGCTAAATCTTTTACTGCTTCTTTGCATACTCAATAACAGAGTGGTAGATACTCTCTTTATCGCCCCGGTGAAAATCCACCATTCAGATTTGAAATATTGCTTGAACTGCTATAGCTGTGTTTGGCGACCTGATCGGAGTAGCCAGTTACTTCCACAACTTCCTCTTCTCTATCTCCTTTCCCTCCCCACTCAGTCGGGGATTCTATAGTCCCACTGGCTCCGGACTGTTGAATGCAGTCGAGACTCTTGTGCATTATTATTTATTTTTTTGCTTTAAGGCTGCATTTTTGTTTAAGAGAGGCATAGCAAAAATAAGGAACTACCATTAATTTGAACCGTGTCTCATTTATACCAAAGGTTTCCAATCGGTTGATCACGATTGACAGGTCGATCACAGCCAATTTTGGTTGATCCCAAAAATTACGATTGTGAATATATAATTGGTTTTGATAGATTCAAGCTTATCTGTAAAGCTATTAGACTACTGACGAATGCGTTTGAGCCCTCGTTTGATAGAATATTGAATGTTATTTCTAACAGAATTAAAGCAAAACTTTGTGCATCGATTCTTTCCAATGATAAACTACCTACTAATAAATTAACGAAAGCTTTAAAGGAGATTGTATTAAATTGTCTCTGCGTTGATAAATTTAATTGTTCGTCTTTGAACTTAACCCCTTGGACACATAAGCGTGTTTTCACGATAATTTAACGTAGGTAGACATAGGAATGACGTATGTCCCGTACCTGAGTTATTAAATAAAAATATTAATTATTTTGCTATTAAGTTCTACAAGTATTTTACTTTTTTCATTATTGTGATGAGCTATTTCGGCATTCAAGGCCATTTTTAAACTGTGGTTAGAACACTTGGAGATGACTTATTTATAAGATTTTATTTACCTCCGCCCAATTTCAATTTTTAAAGTGCCTAAAATGATTTATTACCGGTTAAACCGATTTACTGAGAAAATAATTTTGACAGTAGATTCTCTATTTTGTGAGGCTTTATTTTTATTTATGTATACGTTATGCTTAAACGTCATAAATTTTAAAACCTTTTTTTGATGTTTTTGAAAAGCCGGTGCAGCGATGTGGACGGTGGCGCTCCGGGGATTGAACGGTTGTCCACAGATTGAAAGGCAAGCGTCCATCCAATCACCCGACAACTGTGCATGTGTTATACATACACTAGATTCATCTAAATAATGATCTCCATGAAACTGCATGGTACTTCATTATCTCCAAAACTCATTAATGTCGTCATTACGATTTTTTCATTTGATTTGCGTGTATATATAAAACAAACACATTAGGTTTTCTTCAATAATTCCATATTCACTTTGTGGCATTATTTTAATTAAATAAACACAAATCACTTTGTATACACCACTTATTATAACCCTTCAAAAATTGCGTATTTTGTAAGAAGGTAAAAATATTTCCGCTTTAAAATCAAACCAAATAAATGGAATATTTCTATACATATCCGAAAACCAAAAATGTTTTTAAAGGTGAGGAAGTACGCAGTCAAATTTTATTATTAGGAATAAAAATATTATTTTTGATGTATTAATATTTTTAATACAAACATAAAAAGTTTAAAAAATGGCTCACCTTACGTTTTTTTATATCTAAAATTACCAATAACGAAAAAAAGAAACACAAACACATATTTTTTATTAGACAAATGTTTTATAAACGTTAGTATCACCTCACGTTTTTGTTTCAAGAAAAAATTCTCGAAATTTTACATATTTTTCTCAAATTGCTATCGGAAACTTGGGTTTCGTGGAGGTGCAAATTTAATTTTTTCTATGGTTATATTCTAGATTTCATATAAATTGATATGAAGCATGGAGTTTTCTCTCTAACACCGTTAAGATCATATTTCTCACCATGATAGCAAGGGAGATACAACGATTTATGTAAATTTGTTTATTTATGTGAGTTGGAACAAGTATGGTATCCTGTTAATTAAATGGAATTTTCCACATGTTTTGGAACCAATGATTTCTTCGTCAGGATAAAATGAAAATAATAATAATTTTCATTTTATCCTGATGAAGAAATCATTGGTTTTGAAACATGTTGATAATTTTGATTAAATAATTGGTGTATACAAAATGATTTGTTTTCGTCATTGAGTTTTTTTTAAATCACTTTAATTTTAAATTCTATAAAAATATGTTTATCTATATAATATGCATTAGGTCATAGGCCAAGTTCCATGACAAAGATAAGAACTTTCTACCAAAGAAAAGGGTATGTTAAATTACTTAACCTTCAATATGCTAAGATGCAAAACAAAATTTGTGTTTTTGTAAAGGGTCACTAAGATACTTCCACGCCTGTTGTCATTATACATTATAGAATTTTGTGGGAATACAAAAAATACCAATTCAATAAATTCGCTATTTAAGCTGACACATGATAGATAGTAATTTCAGAACTTTCGGTTTCCCCAGTTGACAACGGGAAGGTTGCCAAATAAACACTCTTATCTACAACATGTAAAAAAATTACGCACTTAAAAATATTTGCTTAGATTTATCTGTAATATGGAGGATTTATCTCCATAAATTTTATATCTGCTCGAGCCCTGTTTGCCTCAATATGGCACTATTTCCAAAACCACGGATTGCTTTGTTGCCAAAATATGGCAAATATTCTCTAGATTCTTTAAAATGTTTTAAAGTTAACGATTTAATAAAATTATATTTTTTTTGTAAATCCTACAAATATGTTATGTATAATAAACAAAAGATAAGTGAATTCATTGGCTATATAGAATTGTAATCAGTTTATATGTCTCCAAATTCAAATTCGGAGGTATGATTTTTTTAATGTGGGCAAAAAGATTTCCTTTAGCAATCCGAGAAAAAAGTTTTAAATTGCTCTGTCGCTCCAGTGGTTGTACAAAAACACATAAAATTTTTAGTAAACAATATCTAATAAAAACAAGCCATCTATTGTTGTGAATTAATGCTAAAGAAAAATGAAATATGTATGTCCATCAAACAGTAAAATGTAATGAAAATGTAGGCAATTGCGAAATAAAAATACATATTTAAAAACACAGGAATGAACTGCTCCAGACATAATGGATGCCTTTATAAAATTTAAAACTCTTCTGACTAGAATAATATTGGATTTCCACCTCACCCCAAGCCCTTTTCTGTTTTTTCCTCCCCCTCTCCATTTTTAACCCACTTTATGGAAAAAAAATCCAATTTTTTAACTGCTTGTCAATTTCGTTTTACTTTACTGTAAAAAAAATGTAACCTAACCTCATTCCCGGCTAACTAAGACAGGTTGAAACAATGATGTTACAATATATGTATATAGTTGCGCTGTAGAAATCTCCAAGTGGCAAGCAGAAAACCAGTCAATTTTAGTGTTTACGATTTCAAACTAAGTTTTAGAACTAAACTGCTAAGCGTCGTGTAAGATCGTCTTCTACCTTCTACCTTAGAATTGCATTAAAAAGTGCCAAAATGCCCTTATGTGCGATGAGAAAATGTTTTCATTACTCGGCAAACACTAGTAAAAGTAAAGGAATAACATTTCATGTTGAAAATGCACGCAAATTACTTATTATTATCGATTATTATTAATAATACAATTGTTTCACACCCGAAGATTTTATACTTCATTAGAGAATGCAATGAATGAAAATGCCGCCCGGTCCTACCGTTTATTTCGTTCATAAGCACACATTCTTTGAACCTCTATCTTTGTCATACATAAACAACGTTCAAATTAAGAATTTACTGGTAACAGTATTTGGAGTGTTGCTTACTTGATATTTGAGTTTGTGTGACACATTTAATTTTGAGTTTTGTGAGAGAATTGTAAAATATGTAGATGTATTGTAACGTCATTGGGTTGAAAGACATTTTCACCAAGTTAATATCTTTTACAGCATCAAATCACATATTATAATCTCCCCATTAAATCACTGTTCTGTCAAATGTATGTTTCTACATATTATTATGTCACATTTCAGGCCCCCTAGCACGATCGTATTGATTTATCCATTATTTTGGTAACTTGTTTTTGTAACCCGAGCACGACTGCAGATTTTCAATAAACAAACAGCAATTCGCGTCAACTAAATATGTTTAAGGCTGCGTATACATGCATGAAACAAAACGCCACGCGAACCACAAATTACGGGAAAGGAATGAAGCAAGTAAACAGTGCAAAACGCCACTTGAAATTACTTCGTTCCTTTTCCATAATCCGTGGTTCAGGTGGTGTTTTATTACATGCATCTATATGCAGCCTAATTTAGTCGACGTGAACTGTTATTATTGTTCTTCGGCAATCTGCAGTTGTGTTCGGAAACGAAAGCAAGTTACAGACATAATTGATCAAATCTTTAGTGATGTGTTTGTGCTAGGGGGCCAGAAGTAGCTTTATATAGAGCTGTCAATAATAATTATTGTTTTTTTTTAGGACGAGATCCCAGAGCCGGCAAAGCAATCCTGCAACGGTGATAGCAATGCCTTGAACGAAGTCCAATAACATTATAAGAAATAGTGACACTTCACTAGTATTTAATTATTAAATAGTTCTATTCTCAAGGACGTCTGGATTAACGATGAACAAGGAACACCTACATAATATCCACTTAAGAACTTGTCGATTACCGAACTGCTGGATCATCGTTGACGTCAACCGTGAATCGCAAACTTTGCGATTATGGATGACTCAAGATTTTCTCGGTAGTGTCCTCGCCAGAAACATCAAGTGCTCAGAATGTTACATACAATATTTATTGCTGTGACTAACTAACAACCCATTGTTTTATCCGGTCCTTTAGCCGTTATTGTATTTAGTTTAATTGGTATATTGACCACACTAGAGTTTTATATTGATGTAATTGTTTCAGTATGACTGGCATTTATAAACATTGGTACTGTTAACTATAAGAATGTCACCATTTGTAAACATTATTTAGCTAACCTAATTTATAGCAAAATTTCCATATTTTTTGATGTCTGGAGAAAGTATCAATTGGAAAGACGGATTGTTATGTTTTACTTTAAAACAATGAATAACTTGTTTTCGACCAAGCAAGCAATATGAGCATCTTTTGCAATGGGGATGTCATACAAATGTACATCTTTTGCAATGGGGATGTCATGCAAATGTCTTTTGCAATGGGGATGTCATGCAAATGAGCATCTATTGCAATGGGGATGTCATGCAAATTAGCATCTTTTGCAATGGGGATGTCATGCAAATTAGCATCTTTTGCAATGGGGATGTCATGCAAATGAGCATCTTTTGCAATGGGGATGTCATGCAAATGAGCATCTTTTGCAATGGGGATGTCATGCAAATGAGCATCTATTGCAATGGGGATGTCATGTAAATTAGCATCTTTTGCAATGGGGATGTCATGCAAATTAGCATCTTTTGCAATGGGGATGTCATGCAAATTAGCATCTTTTGCAATGGGGATGTCATTCAAATGAGCATCTTTTGCAATGGGGATGTCATGCAAATGAGCATCTTTTGCAATGGGGATGTCATGCAAATGAGCATCTTTTGCAATGGGGCTGTCATGCAAATGATCATCTTTTGCAATGGGGATGTCATGAAAATGCTTGCATTGCTTGCAGGGTGGGAATTTTGGGCCCGGAATAGAATTATTACATCAGTCTCATAATTTTTGTGGCTCTACACAATAACTTTATTTTAATTTATCATGTTAATCACACCTTCTGGAAGGAGCTGATTCCTTGCTGGAAATCATTCCCACAATAATTAGACTGAAGCATCTTTCTGTACATTGGGAATTTTTTAGACATAGGATTTTACCTGCTTGGGGCGCCACAAGGATGGTCCTTCAACCCCGTACTAATTTTTTTCTCATTGTGAATTATTATTTTCCCCCGCTCGCGCCATTGCTGTTTGTAAATGAATTTGAATGTTTACTTAATTAAATTAATAATAAATAAGCGTTATCGGTTTTGTTTTAATTTTATATTATTTTGTTTTTTCCTTTAGATAGTGTAATGATAATTTTGTAATAAGTTAGTTTATTATTTATCGCAATGACACATAAAAACAACCCGCCTCAAGGTTTGGATTGAGAATTCTCTGTAACAAATTTTAGATAATTCCTTTCTCGAGAATATAGATTTTTGAAAATAGATTCCTCGTTTTGAGGAATCGGTTTTACAAATTTCTCGATTGACCTGGACGCTTTGAAATTCTCCGGTAATATTGCTGTATTACCGAAATCGATTTTGAAATAAATAAATGGAAATAGATAATGCCAAAATTATATTTAAAAGAAAGAAAGATATATATTTATAGGATATCTCCAAAATATTGTGATACGGGAAAAGTTTCTTATTGAATATGAGCTTTTGTTTAGACAAGTACTTAGTCCTGTACGACTACCCTCTGAAATTTCTAAAAAATCTAATAACAATTTTGTCTTTTGAGAAGTATTCCTAAATAAATGGCATCTATTTTCTTAAGCAAAGAATCGCTGTTATTGATTTTTTTTTGTCAAATATCAAATCCATCTGTGATGTAAGATTGTTATTAATGTACATTTCTTGGAGAATACAATATTCTAGCGTGTTCTTCTATTATGCGCTTAAATGTGCAACATTGATCATTGTAATCTTTCATGTCTAAATTTCTGTAAAAATATTATTTCTAAATGTCCGTTTACAGTTCTGGTGTAGTCCTCTGTGGTCACATAACTTTGCCCATTGACTGAGATTTGTAGCTACCTGAAGACTAGAAATTGTTCTTCTATATGCGTAAACTTGACCTGACAATATTAGAGTCGCGGAGTATAGTAAACTATGTTTTTATATTCCGTATATATATATTCCATATATAAGGCGTGTTGAAACAAAGACGACAATCTACTAATATGCAAAAAAATGTCTTTTTAATTCTTTTGCCGTGCTATGAAAAATAAAGCATAATTTTTGTTAGTAATGGATTCCATTAGGTACACTCAGGATATATTTTATTGCGATTAGATAGTAAATTATTTAGTTATCTTCAATTAAAAGATGGTATTGTCGCTTTTGTTCTGTCTCTCTGATTGGCCCAAAGGGATACTGCCGTTTTTGCTCCGTACCCTGCAATTTTTAATGAAGATTGCCGTTTTTGTTGCAGAACTAAATACATTTATTCGAAAATGTATGGGTTACGGTCATTTATACTCCAAACCCTTTGTAACTGTTGATAGTATTTTTGTTTCTCTATCCATCGCCATATCTAACTCATTTAGCCGACTTTGTTTCAACACGCCTCATATACAGATGCTTAGTTAGAAGTGATAGAGAAGTTCCCCTATAATCTTTTATTGAAGAATCGCGCTTCTGTTTGGTGTCGCTAGTTCGCCCATGAAGATCCATTTATTTTGCAAGTCGTGAAAGTTATCTTTGAAATCCATCAGTCCACTCAGGCTAGATACTCTTATTGAACAGTTAGGACACACTATCCGGATAAAACACTTGAAAAAGTTTTGCACTATTGTGTGCATCATGATGTTGTTCATAAACACCGTTTCGTATAGCTGATGGACCGATACGAATACATAAATTGAATCGATAACTTCCATCACATCTTTTCAAACCTTAGTCGAAATCTATCTTGTATTTGGACTTGGATTTTTCCAGGATCGTCCTTCTTCTTACATTTATAATTATGTGTATGTGTACAGCGACATCTCTGCCATCCAATGCGACAATTTGAATACATCTCTAAAATTTTTTTAAATAGTTCTTTGTTTTAGTCCACATTTTATAGTGAATGTTTCTTCTTATGTTACGTTATTATTGCTACAAATATCGAACACAAGAATGAAAATAATCATAGCAAATGGCGGGATAGTGTATCTTATTCTCGTGTTGAAAAAATATAACTATATGCGTGTTATATAAAAAGATAATATTAATAGGTAGGTATTCTCATGAACCAATATTAAGTCAGTACAGTATTTACCTTATAAATTTTGCTTATATATATAAATACATGTATGGCCACATCTACAGTGTTAAGTAATTGTGGTACTTATTTTTTGAGCAAAGTTTTATTCTAATATTTTATTGTACACGCCATACCTACTTATTTTATGAGTAATATTTTAATATTAACCTTCCGGCGGGCGCGTTGTCTTAAAATTTACGACAAATGCGCCTATCACTTCCCCCAGTTTTACCTCTTAGTTGCAAGCATTGAGCTCCGAGCTATTCGAGGGTCAGTGTCTCTCTAAACTGCAGACGTACCGGGTGTGCTTAGAAGTTTTTGTTATTCATTGAGAAATTCGGAAATTTCCGTTGAGCGTAAATTTCATGTGCCTGAAAATGAGAAAACACCAGAAAGCCTCAGGTTATACTGGACTACAACGAAACCAAAGGCGGAGTGGAAACAGTCGACAAAATGTGTGCCGCTTACTCGGTCTCTAGAATAACAAAGAGATGTAGTTTTCTGTACTCTAAATGAATGTCGACGGCATAAATGTTCAAATTATATACAAATTTGCTTGTCCAGGAAAGGTTCCAAAGCATTAGAATCTTCCTAAAAAAAATTGCATTGACCATGGTAAAAGAGCATCTTATCTTCAGATCAAATGTCAAACATTTATATAAAGAAAACACCATTTAAATGGAGAAAACTTGATGACCTTTACGACATGCATCAGCTCAAGGCAAATTACGCAACGCGGCCGCTGGAAGGTTAATAATAATTTTATATAAAAAATTTCACTTTATTCATCTTTCTGCTTATGTTATGTTTCAGTCATGTATCACAGAAATAATATAATTGTCAAAAATATAAATTATTATCAATAAAAATACATGGGAAAAATAAAAAAAATATTTTTATAAAATTTTCTTTTCTTCGAAAGGTGTTGCCATATTAACAAACTTCTATAAAAAATTCAAGTACGAATGTAATCAATAAATTGAATATAATAAATCATTATTTGCATAGAAATTATTGAAATAAATGTCAAGTACCTACCTAACATTTATCTATGTTCGGGACTACAGAGTGACTGCACCAAGAGGTTTATAATATAGTCGCAACTACTATACTTAATATTTTGTACTCAAACAAATAAAACCTCCATTGAATGTAAAAACCATTTTATTTACTCCCCAAAAACTACACCCTTTGTTTATCTATCCATCCTATTTGATTAAGTTCAAAGAAAGGTAGAAAAATCTACTGTCAGCTGAGAAAATCTGAAATTTTCACCCACCAATGGCGAAGCATAGAATTTCATTGCCCCATCCCCCCATTAGGGGGTATTAGTATTTTTATTTTTTATATTAACTCCATACAGGAGACCTTGAGGAAAATAATTTCCTTTGAGGCCTGTCATCTTTGAAGATACTGCGTGGAGCGTCTTTTTGCGGAGAGGAAGGAGTGAACATGGGTCTTGAAGAGACCCATGTTGTAGGAAGGAGGAAACACAGAGGCCGGCAAATCGTTCCACAGCCGAGCTGTTGATCTCAAGGAGTCGTAAAAACGACCAGTTCTCATGTGACAAATGTCATCCGTGTACATATGTTGGGCGAGCGTTTGACGTGTTTCCCGACTATGCACCGGTGATGAGGGGATCAATGGCGCTAGTTCCTCGGAGCATCTTCCATTGAAATACTGGTAGAACAAGGATAGCATTCCCACCCGACGCCTATGCTCTAAAGATTGCAATCCGTTTGTTAAGACGGGAGAATCTAACAAACGGACCTGATTCTATTGACAAAAGGGTCGTTGCTCAGCTATACTTTCCGATATTCCCTCGAAGTGCAGCTGGTTTTCGGCAGTGCCTTTAATATAATATATGTATATAATAAATAATTAAAATAAGTGACATGAAATAAAAATATGCAGTATTTACAAAGCAATAGTAAGAAAGTATAAAATAACAAAAGATCAAGAAAACTTAACTTAAAAATTCTTAAAAATATATACTATGCTCTCGCCCATTCAATAATACAATATGGTATTGTTGCATGGGGAGGAGCATAAAAAACCTCAATTTTGCCACCGGAAATTCAAAAGACAATTAATCAAAATTATAATTAAAAAACCCATTAGATTATTCAACCCCTCAACTTTTCAAGACTTTCAAGTCCCACCTCTAAAAAATACACACAATTTATAAAAAATACACAAAGATCATTCCAAGAAATTGCACCATACCAGTGGTTCGCTTATGCACGCCATTGATGCACACCAGTTTTTCACAACGCTACTACTTATACAATGGAGTGGTGTGGTTTAATTGACTAGAGACAGCTAAGATTAGAACCCTAGTTCAATAAATTAAAAAATAAATTAAACAATAATGTCCTAAATAAATTAGCTAAATGGAATCACTAAACATCTTAATAATTTCTCATAGATACTATCAAATATTCATTTTCTCACTTTTCACTCTCAAAAAAGGTAATGTATTATATATTGTATATTTTAAAAATGGGTATCTGTTTTTCAGTGCATGTGTGTTAATCAATTTAGAATGTCTATAATGTTTATTATAGGTAGAATTCCCGAAATTATTTTAAAAAAACCCCCTCCCTAAACACGAGTTATTCTTAATTAGGGAGGTATTTTTACATCAAGAAATGTATTGTATATTTACCAACAGTTACAAATAAAAAAATGTTTTCTTATATAAAAAATTGTAAACAACATGAAATATGATATCTTAGATATTTTCTTGATAAAAAAAATAATAGTGCTAATGAAGACATGATAGTGCTATTTAGCACACGACAAAATAAAAACATTAAAAAGTAATATAAAGTAGGAGACACCTTATGTTCAGAAACAAGAACATTCCGAATAAGGAGAAAACTAAAACCAAACAATTACCGGAAGCTTGAGAATAAGGCTTATTATAATAAATTGAAAAGAAGTTACGATTTATGAATAGTAGGATTTTAAAAATATTTTTGTTTTTAAGTCCTATTGAAATTCAGTCAGATTCTGGATATTAGTAAGAGGTGAGGGAAGTTGATTCCCAATGAAGGGGGCAGTTACACAGAAAAGAGTGATCATCATGATCACAGTAAACTGCTAGATTTTACTTTCAATACATTTACAATACATTTTTCTCAACAATAAGTTTATTGCACAAAAAACTTTATTCAAATTTAAATTTTAAATGCACAATAAAAATGATGTCATTTTTTTTAAATGTAACTTTAAATAAATTAACAACTAACCCCGCAAAACTTGGATTTACAACGGTTTTGAATGTAGGTAGATACCGGTTTTATTTCTGAAGTTTGGTAACTGTCGAACCCCTCTTCTCATAATGGCAACATTTTCATTCTTCAAAAATATATTTTATTTCAACATGGCGTAATTGTTGCCGGTGAAGTGGGAGTTTGATTTATTATTTGAATGTTTCTTTACATGATTAGTTGTTAAGTTATTTATTTTTTAAGAAAACAATTTATTTTTACGAATGTGAGTTACGGCAGGTGCAACATCAAGTATAATGGAAACTGGTGCAATCTAAAAACTTAAATGTCGAACGGACATAATACGATCCTGTTAAAATTGGCACGGTATCATGATACCGAAACAATTCACTTTGTTCGTAAATTCTTGAAGAGAATCAAGTGTGGCTCCGCATTGAAGTGATGGTATCGCCCTGTAAAACGGTGCGTGCGAAGAGTAAACCCGAAGGTACATAATAATACAACAGTGACCGATGTTTTCAACTATATGGCTTTAAAATCAACGTCATAGTTCTCAAATAATTGTATTTTGTTTTCACCGTGAACTTTGTTTTCAGCCACGAAGACTAGTAAACTGATAGAGAAATATGTGTTTTATTTGGACATCAAGAACAGTGCGGAATCTAAGTTGATCGAGAGTAAAATCAAGAAACTTGGTGGGGTGAGTATTTATTTATTATTTTCGCGCCAAATGAAAAGCAGTGTATTATTTTTGAAGCCGTCATGATGCTCTACCTCTACAACAGTACATTCTCCGTCGGTATAGTAGTATATAGCAGTGTGAGTGTAGTGCGAGAGAGAGGCCGGACTGCGCGTGCGCGTTTGCAGTGCTAGACTTGTATCGCGCGCAGCGCTCCGGTGCTCAAATTTGTGACTGTTGGTGAAATATCTCCATTTTGTGACAGATTTGTGTTTGTTGTCAGCTTTTAAATCGTTTTAATGCGTTCAGAGTGCTTTTCTTTCGCCGAAATTCCCTTCAGTTACTCTCGCACAGGTGGGTGATAGTCTCGAATGCACGTTTTGCGCACTTCTCCCAGAACTTGCAATGTTTCGCCCTGGCTCGCTGTAACACTTTACAAAGGCAGTGTACCGACCCACAAACTCTAGCTATACTTGTATATTCTGTGATAACTCGGGCGCTCGGTCGGTGCCGGGCGCTAGCGAGAGAATCTACCACGCCTAGCCACCACAAAAGCGTCACTTTCCGCTTAACCGGGTCGGTCCTTTTTGTTGTTTTGCGTTAGAATGTTTTGAATATCCCCACCCAAGCTTTCTGCCCTTCTGTTTATGTCATTTTAGGTCAGCCGCGGTGCAATTAGCGAGCATTACGGAGTCGGGCTCTCGGCGACAGCGAGCCTTGCATTTTGCATTCGCCTCCGCCGCGAGCATTTTCAGCAAGCCATCCGAGCATTCCACAACATACTAGCCGTTTTGTGTTTCTTGCGATTTTTGACAGTTTAAATTGTTTCTTGAGATGTAGACAAAAGTCGCCCCTGCTTCTTATGTCGCTAAGGATGTTTTTGGCTTGGCGGGTGTACATTTTAAATGTATATTTATAAAGACACGTCCAATTGGGACCAACCTCATTTGACAGTTTAATTTTGTTTGATATTCAGTCTTACATCGATATTCGACTATTTTCATGCTAAAGTGATTCTAGTTAGTAACATAATGCATACTGGAGAAGGCTTACTGCACACTGGAGTGACTGGGTGACGAGGTAGACCCCTGCTATGCTTCAACTGCTCTCTGTTGACATTCAATACTTCACCTGAGAATGCATCTTTTCTTTTCTTGAAGAAACCACTAAGTAGAGACATTCACCTGTTAGGTTTACTATTGCTGAAATCACTGTGGGTTGTGGATCATAATAATAATGGTGTCAACAATGTGCATAGATGCAATGCTAGCCCAGTGAATATAACTTTACAGGTCACACTGACCCCAGCCAAAGCCAACTCACTATAAAATAAATGAAAGGCAGTTCCAACTAACACACCACCTTAGCCTCTTCTAAATAATGAGAACCTTATTAGTTTCATGTCTACCAAGACCAAAAATTTAATATTGCACAGTTCTGTCAATAAGCAATAGGCTGACACTTTAACGACACAGTTTGAAGCTTTATTTTTACATTAACTCCACACAGGAGGCCGTTAGGAAAATAATTTCCATCAATGTGTCATCTTTGGATATGCTGTGTGGAGGGTCTAGTAACATGACAGTTGTCGAAATTATGACAGCAAAACTTCATTGGTGACACCATTTCCTTATTATGTTGTTATTATTTACATAAAAGGTGTTTTTATTTCTAAAACTAGCAAAAAATATTGTAAAATAATCAAACAGTTACCTTTTTCATTAGAAGCTACGTAGATAGGTACCTACTGCTAGATTTTATGTTTAGTAATAGTATTTTTTTATTGAAATGAAGGCATTATGAAACTGTGGCTGTAACTAATAATGTCTTTGAACGGTGAAACAAAAGCTACAGTACATGCCAATATTAACACCGACCTGATGTTGGTACAGGAATTGTCGCAATAGGCAAGTTCAAGGTCAGAATAGCTTCATGCCTTCCCGCCCATGCCCCTCTGTCACACATATTTTCATATCACACATTTTACGCATCTTTTTCTTTCGGTCATTTTAAAGTGATTTGTACCTGCGAGAATGGAATGTATCAAGTTCTAATAAAAATAATTGGATAATTTGTAGAGCGCCGTTTTTGTGAGAAATCACTCAAGGGCGCTGTACAATTTATTATGAATTCTTAGGCTCTATCTAACTTCATTATTCTAGGCGGCATAGTTTGGCTTGTACTTAAAGTTATAAGCAAAATACCGGAACTCTATAATTATATTTTTGGATGTAATAAATATGTAATAGTTTATATAATAATGTATTCCTGTTCTTTTTGATAAATAAATACTTAATACTTTATTTATACTTATAAAATTTTGACTATGTTAAATTCTTAAAATAATAATAGTTCTATGAACTAACCAATAAAAATTTTGGTAAAGTTTCCATAATCTGCTTAGGGGACATACATTAATTACATGAGCTGTTTTTTTTTTTTAAATTTAGACCTCTCCCCCCCCTTGGTTTCTTGGTATTTTATTGGTTTGGTGGGGGGACCCCCCCCCCCCCCCGAGATGTGAGATTTTTTTCTTACTCTCGAAATAAATGTCAGCGGGCAAAATGAGACACTTCAAAAGAAGTGAAACGATTTAATTATTTTTTATTATCTCTATAATAATATATATTCTTTTACAGTTGACGTGAGATTTTTATTGATCCCCCCCCCTCCACGGTATTGTGAGATTTTACTAGACCCTCCTCCCCCATTTTTTGCTGACGTAATTAATGTTCGCCCCCTTACTTTATTTATGAAAAGCAACTATTTACTTTGTGGGAGATGGAAAAAGTAAACTTTTTTCTCCGCTTAACGTGGTGCTAGTAGGAGATTTTCAAATTTTGTCAGGTTATTCGTAACCCAGAAATGTTTGTATTTCTTTTTAAAAGAAGAAAAAAATATATAGATTATGTCAAACCTTTTGGCAATGTCACATCACAACAAAAAAAAAAACATAACATCGGAAATTTTGCACCTTGATTGAAAAAATGGAACTTTAATGTCTTTTACCATCTCCTCTGATGTAAATAATCATTTCTTTTAGTAATGTTGGAAGTATTATTTTAAATAATGTGGGCGTATTAGGAAATAAGCAGAGTATGGAAATTTTACTGCAATATTTAAAAAAACATTTTGATGTATTTTATTTTGTAGCGCGTGGAAGTATTCCTGGTGGATAGTGTGACGCACGTGGTCTCTGACGCAGCACCATGCGCCGCCCGCCCTTTGCCCGTCCCCCCCTCTACTAACTCGCCCGCCCCGCACACGGTAAGCACGCACAAACTTCACCCTTCTCATCTCCCCCTGTCCACTCCTTTAAATAGCTCCAACTACTAACAGAACCAATATTTTTGTTGCGAGCGAATGTAAAATGCGATTTTTCCATTTTTTATTGAAATAAATATTTAATATAGTGAGGAAGGAAAAGGGTTTCTAAAGTAGGTACCTTATTAAAATAGGTACCATTCGAAAGTAGGTACCTTCGTAAATCCATCCTAATATAGGTACCTTCTTAAAGTTAGTACCGTACCATGGGTAAAATAATTGCAAATATAGTATTTTATTGATTGCACCCAAAGCAAACTTAAACCAATAGAAGTGTGTTATGGGCGTGTCTGTGTGCCTATAGTGAAGTCCATTTTATCTTTCGTCAGCTGAAACTGATTAAAGATTTTTAAATCTATGTTTCGTTCTGTCATGAGTTTTGTTTGAATAAATTTATAAAGTGCAATTTTCTCGCTAATGTACACATGAGACCTTAACTAAACAATAAATGGAAAATTTACTAAATATTGATAGCGGTATTTGTTTGTTTTTAAGAAATACCTGTTTCAATTTTTAGCATATTTCGCACACACATGTTTTTTTGCTTGGCAGATTAGTGAGATATGGTAGTGTACTCGAAAACAAAAGCTCAAATCAAAAAAATTTTATACCACAAAATTGACTCCAAGTGTGATGTAGATTCACTAGTTTCCCCGCTTGTACCATGAGTTTCCGGACACCGTGTACTTTGCAGCTTTAAAACTCGAAATCTAAACTAAATAACTATATCTAAAATATAAACATTTGTGTGATTAGGCCACTGCTTGCCTCTTCCATAAAACGAATGCGCATAAGATTGCCTGATGGTATGTGGGGCATTTTATGCTAGTCCTTGTACTGTAATATATGCCAAACTACTGGATTTGTGTTTGGGATACACAGTCTCAACAGAATAATATATACATATTTTTAAATCGTAGACTTTTTTTTTGAATTGGCGACTCTGAAAGCAATCCAGAGTTAGTGGGTAAACCAAAAAAGTCTGGTTTTTTTCTCATCTTGGATAAACATGAATTGAAATTTTGCATTTTGCAGATAGCTTTAGCAATGTTTGAAAGTCAAAAAGTACATAATATGTGTGTATAATAATTTAATCCTATACAAAAATATATTCATAAATTTTATTGCGAATTATTCTTATGACTTCACTTTTAATGTGTTTTCGTAAAATAATTATTGTAACATAGTTAATTTTTAAAAAAACCTCTTCATTCTTCAACGATTGCGGCCAACACTTGGGGTTTGTCCGATTTGTGCATGTGGAGGCGGTGCGGGTTGGATGGCAGGCGATGTAAATTTAACAAATCTGCGCAACAACCAACGTTATAACTTTAAAAAAAAAAAAAAAAATTTTAAAAGTAGCTTTACTAGATATAATAAGAATTGTTCGAAATCAGTTTATGGTTTAAAAATGACAAAATTTGCATGGTTATATCGCCTTATCCCGTACTATCGAGAAATGATGGTGTGAGTTAAAGGTTGAAGTATTGTGAAAAGTAGATGCTAATTTATTTGTTGTTTGTTTCAGTGGGGTGGTCGGCGCCGTGCGGATGCCATGCTTGAGCGCGCCGCCTTGCTGCAGCCCCCGTGTCGTCCCTCCGCTGCCCCCGTGCCTCTGCTGCCCTCTAACGTCCCCGTCTGGAGCGTGCCCAAGGTATGCCATCGGTAGCCTTCTTTAGTCTGTCTCATCCGTCGTCTTTATCAGTCCATTTCATCAGCCTGTTTCCTCAATCCATTTCATCAGTCCATTTTATCAGCCTGTTTCATCATTCCGCTTCATCAGACTGTTCCATCAATTTGTTTCATCGTACCTCTTAATCAATCCACTTCATTAGTACACTTCATTCGCTCTTCATCAGTCCATTTTATCAGCCTGTCTCATAGTCCGCTTCAGCGACAGTTCCATCAATTTGTTTTATCATACCACTTAATCAGTCCACTTCATTAGTACACTTCATTCGTTATTCATCAGTCCATTTTATCAGCCTGTTTCATCAGTCCACTTCAGCGACTGTTCCATCAATTTGTTTCATCATAATCAGTCCACTTCATTAGTTATTCATCAGTCTATTTCATCAATCTAGACTAAAAATTAAAGTCGAGTAGCAAGTAACTCGCCTCTTGATTGACCAAAGTGTATATTAATCCATTCCGTAACCATAATTTTGCTTCATGCAGGCTTTTGGCAGGCTCAGAGATTTAAGCAACAATTCTTCAGTTCTTAGAGCCATATTGTATCCAATATATGGTATCCAACAAATGTCATTATTATTATATATTTCCACAGAATTGGTGTTGGATGCTTTCTTGAAATATTTTCTTCATGTGTTGGTGTTTTTTTTAAATTGTACCAAACAAACCTGACACTGCATTCTGAATAGTGACGCGCACTGATGCTAGAAATATTCGCATCATCTGCAATTTCCTATTTGTTTATGGGACAGCCGAGCAGGCAATTTACAGTTACATTAGTAGACCACCCGACTTCGTTTGAGTATAAACACAATGTTGTACAATTTCATTTGGCTTTCTGTGAAACATGAAACATCCTAATCTTAACCCATTGTGAAATTGAAATTTAGAATGAAATATTTTCCACTTCCCCCAATGCAAATAGTTGTCTTTTAATATAATTAAGGTGGATCAAAAGATTTTTTAAAAAAAAGTGCGTAATAACCGATGCCAGCGATATCCAATAATAATCAAATTTTGTTCTATCGTTCATAGCACGGCAAAAGAACTAAAAAGACATTTTTTGCACATTACTCAAAATATTTAAGGATTGCATTCTGTTGCATCCGAAACTGTTTCAGATGCACTTAGTGAA
Organism: Limnephilus auricula; assembly: GCA_951813805.1. Lineage (NCBI taxonomy): Eukaryota > Metazoa > Arthropoda > Insecta > Trichoptera > Limnephilidae > Limnephilus > Limnephilus auricula. The sequence continues at coordinate 31,376,122 of OX638398.1, read as the reverse complement.
AATGGACTGTAAATAAACAAAACAATGACTAAATGAAATGGTGTTTGCTGGAATTGGGTGATAATATGTTTTGGGAACAGTAGGGATACAAGGGAGAAGGAAACCAATCACTTACCTCTAGGAACAACACAAATCACATATTGTTATTTCCACAGCGATACCTCGAGGTATTGTCGCCACAACAACATAAATTAGTATAACACAATATTGTTTACTTTGATATGGTCATACACCTTCTTTTTAGTTAACCTCTCGCAGGCCGCAGTCCCCCCGGCGGGTCCGGATTTTTTAAGCGATTTTGCCCCTTGTGTATAAAAAAATTGTATGAAGAACAAGGTCAGAATCGCTTGGGCCATTCTCGTCCTTGACATAACTAAATACTGGATAGCATTTAGCCACTCTGAAAAATTCAAATTAATTTCCAATGATGCGCCGGGCACCAAAGATGGCGGACAAAATGGCTGCCGCTTGATAATATGAACGCTGTCATATTCGAAGTCTATATTTATTCATTGTTTTTTTATATAAATCCATTGTGGAAAGCATAGATTTGAGTGATTATTTGGAATACTTTTGAAATTAGCTATCACTTTGTGGTTATCCATTTTATAATTAAATGAAACAATATATCTTAGTTACAACCACTGATTTATTTAGTTACACGCCGACCGGTTTCGGAACAACCGTTCCTTCTTCAGGGCAAACATATAATGATGACAATTACAAAATAGTGGTTATATCGGGAAAACAACGCGTAATTTCGAAATTAGAATCAAAGAACACTTAATAACTCAGGTACGGGACATACGTCATTCCTATGTCTACCTACGTTAAATTATCGTGAAAACAAGCTTATGTGTCCAAGCGGTTAAGGTGTCTTAATAATAATAATTTTTCCGATTTCGCTAACCATATAATTGAAAATAACCATAGTTTTGAAAAAAATACAGGGATAAATATTCTTCACATTAATAATAAAGGAAAACGCTTAGATAACTTAGAAGCTCTAGAAATAAAAAAATCCCTTAAAAATAATGAGTCGATTATCAATAAACAAAAAATATTAACCTATAGCCCAATATTAAATCTCTTCCCATTCGGTGTCCATTCTGTCACCACTTACTCTTCATCAATTCCTAGCCACGCCCCCACCCCTACCACAACCTACTGATAAATTGTACCCACCCAGTATTTTGTAATTGTCATCATTATATGTTTGCCCTGAAGAAGGAACGGTTGTTCCGAAACCGGTCGGCGTGTAACTAAATAAATCAGTCGTTGTAACTAAGATATATTGTTTCATTTGATTATTTGGAAGTTCGTTTTATCTACATTATTTTGATGTAATTTTTGTAATATATCATAAAAGAAATGTTATAAAAATTGAATTCGTAAGAAAGGTGAAAAGTATCAAATATTTTACGTCGTATTGAAAAAAAAATTTGTATGCTTTCTTTCAACAAGTTAATAAACAAAATTATCAACACGATGAACATCAAACTTGCTTTCAACATATCCTAGTTTTTCCTTCTCTGGCTTCCAAACCAAATGCACTCCAATTTTCTAGTCATTGTTCCAAGTTCAAAAATGTTCTTCTAGTAAGGTGATATGGTTAGGGATGGGGACAGGTAGGTTCTGGGTAAAATAACATCCCGGTAGGAACTATCATTTCAAAACCAAACATCATCTTTGTTTCAATACGGCTCAACAGTGGCACTTAGCTTCAACTTTACTGAATTTTGAAATTGAACTGTGTATTTTTGCATTGTTTGCAGGTAAAGGAATTCTTGTCGCGGCTATGGTCCGTAGCGTACAAGAAGCTGCACACTGAGGAGAGAACACTGCAGGAGCCTTTCATCAAGTTTGAAGCTACCGACAGGTATTTATTATAATAGTCTCGCTTGTTGTTGCTTCATATTGTATATTATTATGTCTACATATCTATTTTTATTACAATTATTAATGTTATGAATTACTATTACCATCTATATATTATTTTTAAAACGCTAGCGACTGTATGGTTGAAATTTAAGAACCTTCTCTTCCTTACCCGCGTCCCCTTCCCCTATCACATTCCCCTTTCACTTTCCCGCATTCTCCTTTCACCTTCCACGCATTCGCCGTTCCTTCTCCCGCTGTCCCCCATGTCGCGAACACTCTTCAAACGAATTCCTTCTCTGTCATCCCCTTCCCTCATCCCCACTCCCGCGAACCCCTCTCCTTAATTCCCCCCCCCCCCCTCCTCCAGCCTTTTTTCTTTGCCGTTTAAATCCATAAAATTTACCCATTTGTCCAACAACTCGCGTGACCTATTTCAATTTTTTTATGCAAATTTCATAATGCCAGAGCTCACCAGTATGTTTAGAAATATTCGCGGGCATGTTCACAATTCAATTTTTTTAAATCAAAATCAGATCAAACTTTAATCGCAATCTCAAGAATAGTATAAGGAATAATTTCATAACGCCAGAGCTCACTATCCTATAACCATCCCGGGTATGCGCACATCATATTCCCAAAGTTTCATCGCAATCGGATGAACGGTATGGCCGCCCATAACATGAGAACAAACAAACATTAATTTTTATATATTAGATTTTTATATGAGATTACAAAAAAGTTAGGTGACAATATCGTTTATACATAATACATTTATGTGTTATGTATTATTTGCCTAATATATATATATCGTAGTATGTGTGTGTTTTTCTTTTTATTTTCATTATCAGTAAGTTCAATTGGAAAAAAGTGCTGTGAGCCATTTTTAAAACTTTTTTATGTTTGCATTAAAAATTTTAACATTTAAAAATTATATATTTATTTCTATCACCTTTCAAAAACAGTTTTTAGTTTTCAGATAAATTTCCGCTTATTTGGATTTTATTGCAAAGGTATTCTGACAGAATATGCCTGAAGGGTTAAAAACTCAAATCATTTCGTTATATGTATATGGAAGCTAATATAGACGACAACTATGGAACACACTACGGCACCGGGTTGACTCTAGTGTTCATTACATAGAATTGGAAAAACAAATGCTAGAATCGAATTGAAACCTAAAATGCTAGGATCTTATGCATCAACTCAAGCCCGTCTCCATTTTGGTTGAGTCTCTTCTGTACACTGTACCGGTTTGGCTAAGCTAGTAGTTATAGATGTATGTGGAATGGGTAAATGATACTGACCGGGAGTGTATGATGTGTTGTGCAGAAAGAGTCGTGCGGTGTACAAGGAGCTGGGCGCGTGGCCCGAGCTGCAGTTGAAGGGGGCCCACTCTGGCTGTCCCTTTATGTCTCCCGGGGAGGCCCGCGCCAGCAAGGGGCCCGCCGCCAAGGCCCGCAATATCCCCTCATCCGCCACCAGGAAGAGGTAATACACCAACCAACACACACCGGCTAACCTAGTCCAATCAATCAACCAATCCATGGTCAAGGGGCAAGGCTCTAGACTAGCGATCCAGAGGTCGCGGGTTCAAATTCCAGCGTGCTCAATTATATTTTATTTGACTGATTTGTGTTTTCACAATTTAATCATTTAAAAAATAATAGGTATATTTGCTGCACGTTCCATAATGGAAGACACTCTCAGTAGTGTAAGACCACCATTCAGAATTAAAATGTTGCTTGAAGTGGCTTTAGCCAGTGTTTGGTGACTAGATCTGAATAGCCAGATACTTCCCCACCTTCCTCTCTCACTCCCCACTTACCTTCAGCCTCACAACACATTGCAATAGGGGATGCCTAGCTCTGGGCGGTTGGGACTCTTGTGTGGTATTCAAATAAATTTTTTTATTTAGTTAGGTTGATATTATAATATATATGTAACCATAACCAATACATTAGTGTCTCACTAATCGCTAACTATATTTTGAAAATAAGTCATTGTTATGCTGCTTTATTTAACCCCCCCCCCCCCCACTAGCGACCCAATTCTTGTAAAATTATTACGAAATTTGAGATTCAATCCAACTACAAATCTAAAACAAAAAATAGTTACGCATCTCTGCAGCTTTTTCTCTTTCGATTTTAATGTTTTTATTTGTAATTTTCATTTGCTAAACACTTTCGGCCTTACTAAAAAAAAAACACTCCGCGGCCGTTAAACGGTGTTTTAAATGTGGCAATGCTGAAAATTTTACTTGTAAATTGGAGTTTTCATAATAATCCGCTAGGTGGTGTGATTGATGCGCCTGCGCATTGCTTTACCGCTGAAAAAAATAGCCGCGAATACAGAAGTTAGTCGGTCGCGATTTTGTATGTGATTAATATGATGTTTTCGTTAATGATTTGAATATTTATGACTAATTCGCACTTATATTCATGTAATCAATATATTTACTATTAATTTGTGTTGTTTTTCGTTAGTTTAAGTCAAATTGTGGCACTAAAATCGCGTGTTCTAAATTAAGCTGTCAGAAAATGGTTCATAGGTTATGTTCAGAAATAATTTGCATTTTAAGATCTTTATTTTATTATAAATTCTTGAAAGTGATGTTTTTTGGTGACTAAAATGTCTAATACATATTTTAGTAAACGTATCAAAGAAATTAATGCCTTAAGATGTGCAAGCAATGTATTCAAACGTGTGTTTTTTTATTGTAAATTTTTGGATATGAAAAGCGAATTTCAAGATTTTTTAACATTTTTTTATTGTTTGAAGGAGTAAAAAGTGAGGTGACAGATTTATTTTAAAATCATTAAATAAAAGGACTGTGTTTTTTGAATTATGAATTTTTCCAAATATTTCAATGTTTTAATAGAAAGTGTTTGGGGTAAGTGAGTTTTTATTTCCAACTTGATGTTTGAATCTTAAAATACTACAGTTTTTAAACATTTAAGTATATTTTAGATATGAAAATCTTAAAGGTAATTAAATTTTGGTTCTAAAATGGTATTTGTTTTTACAACATCTCAAAAAATAATAAATATATAGGACATTAAAAAAAAAATTCGAAATTCGTTGAAAATTACAAATGGAACAAATATATACAACAGATAAACTACCCTCCTCGGCCGTGTAAGCAATGTACATATCTTTCCATGAACAATTTTTTGTCAGTTCTTAATTAGTAAGGATTCTTCATACATGGTTGTTTGACCATTGTACAAATTTTTCAGAAAGTTTATTAGTAAGGCTGGTAAAATGGCGACGTTGTCAGATCAAAACCATATATTTTGTTTAGTAAGAATTTGAAAAACGAAATATACAGACTTTACACAACGTGCTACAGAAACACCGTTTAACGGCCGCGGAGTGTTTTTTTTTTAGTAAGGCCGTTTATAATGTTTCTATTTTTGAAACTGATAATTCGTGGTGGAATTCCATTATAATAGTATAATAAAACAAATTTAAAACTTTTTCCACTTTTAATTTATTGACCGTAACCGGTTTCAGCTTGTCAAAGCCATCTTCAGCTTGTCAAAGCCATCTTCAGACCAGTCTCAAGATGGCTTTGACAAGCTGAAACCGGTTACAGTCAATAAATTAAAAGTGGAAAAAGTTTTAAATTTGTTTTATTATACTTTATAATGAACGGTCCGGTACATTAGTATGACATTTTGAATTGTCTTTCTAGTGACCCAGAAAACATCCAACATTTTGTTTAATTCACTACAATTTTTTTAGCATTTTAATTGATTTGGTGTGTTTATGAGTAATCTGAGTATTGTAACAGATAGAGGGTACACTTATAATTGCATAATCAACTTAAATTTAAATTTTTCGGAGATGTCTGAATAATTAAATGGACAATCAATATGACTTTGCTGACTCTTAACACAAAATGAGCAATTTAAAATTGAAACATTACATTCATGTCATCAGTGTACTGTAAGTAAGACAAAAGACGTAGTTGCTGAAATATGAAACTGCACAGATGTTCCAACGTAATGGATTTGTTCTCATTGCACAGCAATTAAATGTAAACTTCGATCAATAAACATCTTGAAGATTAAAGCGGATGCAAAGCAGCTTCTCCTGCAAATTAGTCATATGAGAATTTATCCCTTTCTACAAAACACTGACCATATAATATAATACAAATAGTTGATGGTGTGAATTATGTGATGGTGACAGGCCACTAAGTATCTCTCTTGTTGCAGAATGACACGCAAGACCAAGCCACGCCCCAAGGAACAAGTGGACGTGCCCCTGAAACAGAGCGGCTACTGCGAGATATGCCGCGTTGAGTACGGCCATCTCGCGGACCACGAACGCTCAGTGTCTCATCTCAGTTTCGTCAAAAACTGTTCAAACTTTTTATCCCTAGACTCTCTAATCAGTGCCAATGCGGATGTGGAGGCTTTCCTTAAAATGAACAAACCCGTGACAGTGGCGAATAATAGTTTGGAACGCAGATCTTTACGGAATATTATCAAGTCCCATCAGGACGAGACGCAGGACCCGCGCAAGCAGCTCGAGGTCATCTGTAATGGGGCAGAGCCTCACAGCCCCCACACCCCGCGCACCTCACCCGCTCTGGGGCACTATCTCCGCTCCAAAGGCGGCCCCGATCAGGATTACCCGCCCAAGGTGTCTCCCCAGGGACTGCTGAACGGATCGGCCAGCCCGCCTCGACTCAACGGAAAGATAGAAGTGGAGTGTCGCAAACCTCCGCAGACCACAAACCGCAGCATCCGCTGGCGAAGACCCAGCCCCGAAGGAACCCCGCCCGTTAAAGACACGCAGACATACTACCGGGTGGTGGGCATGAGCACCAAACTGCGCTCCAGCAATAACTTCACCCCGGTTCCCACGCCCGCCTCCAATCGTACCCCTCCGGGACTTGTCGTCAAGTTCCGTCGGGTGCGGCGCTCCGAGCTCTCCGTGCTGAGCGACGAGGCCGAGAATTTCATGTTCCCTAAAAAAGACGATAGTGATACAGAAGACGAGGCGGAAACCACGCTCAGTTCCCGCAAGAGGCCGAGCAGTGCCCTGCTGTCAGAATCCCCCGTCAAGGAGGAGGTGATGTCCGGAGACGAGGAGTGGGACGCAGGGCGGCGCAACCCCCGGCGACAGGCGCACGTAGAATCCTACCGGGACAGCATAGAAGCAGAGCCCCACGTGGAGCCAGAACCCCCTGGAGCGCCTGCGCCTCTGGGGGTAGAGGGGCCGCCTCCCAGGGCGCCGGAACCTTCCGAAGCAGAGGGTGAAACCAAGCAGCGCTGTCTGAAGTGGGAGGAGGGCCGGCTGAGGGCCTCCGAGGAGGTGGAGCGGCTGACCTATACTTTTGAGCAGGTGCCCCACAGTGAGCCCTGGTACCACACCTTCCGGAGACAAGATGAGGGGAAGGAAAACACCAAGAGTATTATAAATTATTTAGGTGAGTTTTACTCTCTTCTATTCCCTTAACCTTTATCCATGTCATTATTATCTAGGGCAAAACCTCTAGGAGCCGGAGCCCTGCAATAGCAGTGTTGAAGAATCGTGCCCACGCACGGTACGAAGCACTGCAATTGCAGTGGCAACCTTATAAATTTGTTTTGCCTATGGATTTATATCTACCGGGTTAGTTATAGACAAAAATAAAGATATTGCCTTATCAAGTATAATATCATCTGCATGTTGGATTTAACAAAAATGTTTTTATTTGTTTAAATTTCTTGCCTAACGGGTTAATCATAATTTTATTGGTTGAAATATATACATATTATATTAGGTCCTTAATGAAATTGGCGTTTTGTATGGGAGGAACATAAAGTCAATTTTTTTAAATATAATATATTTATTTAATCAACGTATGTACCATTGTTATCTATGTACTTTTGCCATCTCATAGGTAGTTAGTTCATCGATCCCTTTACTAAAAAAACCATTCGGACGGGAATCGAAGGGAAGGCTGTTGCCTGGACTGCCCCATCAGAGTTGAATTTTTTCCCTTGCAAGAAGTTATCCAAATTTCGAAAAAAATGGTAATCTGTTGGGGCAAGGTCCGGAGAGTACGGTTAGCATTATCATGAAGCAGCAGTGGCCTAGAGCGATTAACCAGCCTCAGGTTGCTTTTCAACCTAGAGCGATCAACCAGGTTGTTTAGCAGCCAGCTTTTCCATCATGGTTTGCAGTTGCTGATAATAGACATCTGCCGTAATCGTCTGGCCAGATTTAAGAAAGCTGTAGTGAACGACACTAGAACTAGTCCACCAAACGCTCAAGTAACTTTTTTGGAGTCAATTTTCGCTTGGGGCATGGTTTGGCTGGTTCAGCAGGGTTCAGCCATTGCGATGAGCGCTTCCGATTATCGTACAAGATCCACTTTTCATCACAGGTAATGATTCGATTTAAAATCCCTTCATTATTGTGCCGGTTGAGTAATACAACGCAGCAGTCAAGGAGCATTTGTTGATTTGCTTCAAGTGGATTAAAACAGTTTTATCACTAACACCGCAGCCTGCAGCTAACTTGGACGTGGTTTGCGATGGATCCACTTCCACAATAGCCTTACATTTTTCATTATCTATATTGGTCTCCGGCCGTCCACGGGGCTTGTTCTGCAGGTTGAAATTTCCAGAACGAAAACGTTGGAACCAAAAACGCACTGTGTTTTCTTTTGCGGCGCCGTCGCCATACACATCATTAATCCTTCGAGTCGTTTCTGCAGCACTGGTGCCACGGTGGAACTCGTACTCGTAAATAACGCGATATTTCAAGTTTTCCATTTTGTAAACTAAGTGACGTAAGGAAAAAAAACAATTAAGGAAAAAACAAATGAATTATAATTTTCGAAACACAAATACACGAGTAAATAGCTGTATAAATTTGAATTTGGAATTCCTATCCAAAGAGAAGATATTTGAGATCAAAGTTGCCAGTACGGCAAAACACCAATTTCATATGTAAGGACCTAATATAAAGAAGAATGTCTGTGTGTGGTGGAGCGGGCTGGCAAGCGGGCGGTGTGGATTTGATTTGTATGCAAGGTAAATGAAATTTTGCACATGTTGCTTTGTTAAACTTGCCTACACAGCATCTTTTTCTTCCTGACATTTTATCTTCACTTCTCACTTTCACTAATCAATACCGAATGACCAGGCGAAAACTCATTCAGTCGCTAGTATATATTTCCGGGAATCCCCAAATTGTGTAAACAGTAGTTTTAGCATTGCACGTGTGTGCGTGCCAGGGGAAGTCCCTTGGCATTTTAGGCGGGGGAAGTCCCTTGGCACTTCAGGCGGGTGATTTGGTTGCAGTAAAAAAGTATTGATTTAAATCATCTCAACCCTGGTACATAATAATTTTATTTATTTGTTGCAGGTTATTATTCCAAATCTCTAGTACTGCCGTATGAAATGAGCGAGATCCCACCGTTAAAACCCAACTGCTGCGCTCTCAGTCAAGTGAGGAAACCTCCTGATGCCAAGTCTCGTCCCCCGCGCTCCTACGGCACCCGGGGGATGAAGAAGATGAGGAAGATCAAACCCGCAGACCCCGTCTTCACGCTCAACAGCACCAGCCTCAGCAGGAAGTCTCCGCGGGAACATGCCTCCACGCTGGCCATCCTAGGGGGCCTCATCCACAGGAAGAGCAAGTTCAGTTGTTCCGACGATTCCAAGTCCCTCCCCTCCATTGCTGAAGAAGACTGTTCCAGCGACACCACTCCCTATACCCCCGCCCCCCTCCCACCCTGCGATGCCGAAATCTCTATGCAAATCGATGCTCTCTTATCTTCCGTGTATGAGGGTGAAGAGGACTTTGAAGTGCCAATCGAGGCGGAAGACTGCGGCGTCAAGCTGGACCACACTTCGGCCAAACCTGATGTCATCCAGCTCCTTCAAGACTTTGAAGAGTGCGACATTCTGGACGATACGGTGCGGGAGATTCACGAAAATGTTCAGCCCGAAGCTCCCAAGCGACGGAGGGGCTACAAGTTCAAGAAGAAAAACAGAACAGGCTGGCCCAACAAGAAGAAGCAGAAGCGAGATCCTCCCTCAACCGTGGGCAGCGCCAGCTCTTCCCGAGAGCCCAGCCAGCAGCGTCTTCCCCAGGAGGACATCGTCCCCAAAGACAATGGTCACATAGAATTAAACGAAAACAGTATTATGTGGAGCGATACGGAGGAGATAGAGACAGCTTCGGTGAGTTCTAAATACACGGAGGCCAGTGAGGAGCTGCAGCTGCAGATACCTGCTTGCTCTGTGCCCCCCGTGCAGGAGTGGGACAGAGACAGGGACCTGCAGCCCGTGGTGCGGGTGCTGAAGATGGAGGCAAAGCTGGAGAGGCGGCTGCGCAGCGCAGACGTGAACCGCCGCTTGCGTGTGCGCCGCCGGCCCGCCCGACCGCACCGGTAACCCCCCACCCCCCCTATCACCCCAACCAAGCCACAATGACTGCCGTTTGAACCCCCGACGATGCTGCCCCTCTCTCATATTGAGAATTGCGCATACAAGTTATCGGAGTGATTTAAGATATAAATGAACAAATGGAAAGATTTCTTCAACCACTTGGCCAATTTTATAAAGTACATCTTTTTTTAAAAACGATTTGTTATTTTAACCATTTACATAAATTATTTTTATGATCTCAAAGGCCAAGGGTTTTTATTCCGGTGTTCCATTAGGAATCCTTATGTCGTGTAATGCAGGGTCTGGAATTCAATTAAAAGTAAGTTTCCCCGCATGCTAATCTCAGAAAGCGTCACTTACAATCTGTACATTTTCATTTTTCCAACTGGACATTACCAATAGTAGTTGATATAGTATTGTACATGTAATGTTCCCCGTCGTACTCATCAAGAATACTCGCTGCTTAGATGCGCGTCAATGTTACCTTTGTTGTATGTTTGTGAACATTGCCCCTTCGCAGGTGTAACTTAGTAAGGTCTGTAGATCTGCTGGTCTGATGATTGTGTCCCCCTCCCCCCGGCGGTGACGGGTGCACGCTGTGTGTGACACAAACATTCTAATGTCTGTCGTGCGTTTTGTACTGTTTACGTTTCAAGTGATGCATTTATTAATTAATTTTTTGTACAGCAACCGGATAAATATTGTGAATATTATTTTAATAAACAACTGTTGCAAATGTATCCGACGGTGGGAAATGAATCTTAGATTTAAGCAAAGAACATATTGTAAATGAAATTTTTATGTACCATATTTATTAGATTATATTGTTAAGATCGTAAATAAATGTAAAAAATAATAACACAAATGGCATTTTAATTTTTCTTTATTGCAGTGTTAACATCTGGAAACTTAAAGAGAAGATAAAGGATTTCCGAAGAGTGGAACTGCGGTGCCGTTCGTCGGATATCGTTTTTTCTATTAAACAGGCGGTGACTAAATATACAATGTAACGTTAAATAGACTAAATGCTCTCATTCGTAGACATCGTCACGGTCAGCCACATAGCGGATGATCTCTGAGGGTTTGTTAAGGCGCTCGGCGTCCATGTCGGGGATCTCAAAGCCAAACTCGTCCTCCATGGCCATGATGATCTCCACGTGGTCCAGGGAATCCAGCCCCAGGTCGTTGATGAAGTGGGAATCCAGCTTCAGCTAGGAGCGGAATAAGAATGTTTAGCATTACATAAATATATTACTGTTATAATTATGAAAATTCTCTTGTAAATGGTAATGCAGTAAATGCAGCAGTTCCTACACATGGGATTGCGTGCTTTGTTTGCCTACATGTCAATCATCAAAGAAACAATAATAAACCATTCTTCATTTGTATTACAGCCGTACTAAAATATAATAATAGAATAAATTGAGCAGCCACAGGGTATAAGGAAGATACAAACTCTGAAGACTTTTATAGGTTTCAGATTGATAATACAAGGTTATTTCAGCCTTTTGCAAACGGTCAGCTCACTCAGGGCCAGTCCTGTGCAGGCAAAATTGGAGCAGTCGTAATACCAAATATATTCTTAAGGTTTTTATTCGTGCCAGGTGTGCTAGCATGGCCGATCGATATGAAGTTACCGACCGATTGTCAGTAACTTTTCATTGTTCCCCAGGACAACTGCAGATAGCAAACGAATAGGTGACAGTTCACAATGTAAGTGTCCTTAATATATTCGATATCAACTGTCTGGGAACGATGAGAAGTTACAGACAATCGGTCGGTAACTTCACATCGATCGATCATGCTAGCACACCTGGTGCCATCTGGCTCAGGGCTCCCAGAGCTCTAAGCTCCCTGATGCAAACCGCTGAAAATATGGTTTTGTAGATAGAATTATTAATGAGGCAGTTACAGTGCGACAAATATAAGCTGGCGAAAAAGGAGGGTGCTGCTGTTGTCAACGACATTACAATAGTAGGTGTGGTTGCCATATAAAGATATAATGTTAGTTCATGTTTACGCCACCACCAACTTATACATGTATCGCTCTGAAATTGGGGTAAAAATAGTTTATGCATATTTATAAACCGAACTAAATGAATTATTACATAGGGTAATTTTTCCCAAAAATTGTCTAAAAAGTTATTTTGATATTGACAATAAAAAATACTTTTTTTTAATGTTTCTTTATTCTTAGAATAGTAGATATAACATGTGTGGATTTTATGGCTACCATACTAGGCACATGCCCGTGTTATGGTATAGTATACTCCAGGCATATATTCTCTCATGCCCACATTAAACACACCGTTGGATTGCGAGTACCGTGCCCCACATGCAGATGTCACAATAGTTGCCTTGCGAATATGTTATCAATGAAAAAGTGCCGAAAACAGTTCAAAGGGCCTGTTACTGTGAACTTAGTATCTTGGGGTTGGGTCTGTATCATTGGCTGTGTTTTGCAGGGATAAGTCCGTGCGAATGCGATTTCAATTCGTTTGAAGTGCAAAAAAATCACATTTGCATGAACTTCGTCCATATAAACCGCAGCATTAAGCTAAAGATATGGACTCACCTCTAGCCTACATTTTGGTATTTCCAAGTTTCAGTTTGAACTGGAATATTTGAACAAGAGGAGATTACAAAAATATTTAAATAACTACCTCTGCGATAAGCTTTTAAGAAAAGTTGGAATGCATGAAAGGGTATTTATCATATTACATTGTGATTCAGTTCCGAATAAATAAGGTTTATAGTATTATCATCAAGACGTTCAGAGTTCAGCAAAATCTATTTTTAACCAAATTTGCTAATATAATAGAAGTTAATTGCCATTGTCAAAACAATATTCGCAAATCACTGGACAATTTTTGACCCTGTTCTCCTTGACATAAACAGGTTACAACAACTATTGATCCTAACCTCAAAATACAAATTGGAATATCGAATCTAGACTTTCGTGGTTGTTATCCATTACCTTTGTGGGGTCAATCTTGTCGTACAACTTCAGTACTAGGAGGACTCGGCTCTCAATGAGGGCCAGGGTGGTGGGCTGACTGGAGTGCTGACGTTTTAGCAAGTTCAAATTCTGAAAAAAAAAGATATCAGTCGGTAAATATGTGCCGTTCAGCCAATAATTGTGTGTTAACCCGTGCAATACGTTTATAAGGTTACAAGATGTATAGTTTATCTCAATACCCTTTAGTGTCAACAGACTCGCAAGAAAGCGGCGTTATGCAACTCCTTGTAAACCAAATGTCAAAAATATCGAAAATGAACACTTGAACTCCTCCAGACGAAATGCAGGTCGAAAATAAGCACTGTTATCTTATTAGACTTGTTTCAATGAAATATGACAGAATAATAATGTTGGAAGTGCCGTACCTGACTTTTGAAAACGGGTTCACATGTATGGATTGGGAAAACTTGTGTGGTACTTAAATATTTTTGTTGCATAACGACTAGCGGTAGACGGCATGTTTGCAATCTTAGCGGGGTTCGTAATAATACGGCTTGAAAGCCCCGTACTAACGCGGCCATTTTCGGATGAAGAACTTTTTTACCGACCAAAATCGACACGGAATGCCCAAAAAAACAGGATGCCACACGAGAAAATAAGATATCCACAAAGTCATAAATATACCACAAAGTTTTCACTATTAGTTTCACCAACCTAAGAACTCTAAAAATATATTGTCGATGGAAAACATAGACCAACAACATTATTTTTTATTTGTTGTCAAAATCTATTGTCTCTCCTATTCAATTTCTTGTTGTCTACGACTACTTTACGTCAAATCTGCGTCAAGTATATTTGCTAAGATGCGTTGTTGATTTTTCTAATTAAGAATTTTGGTGATTTAAAAGCGGCGGAATGGGCAACGCCGATACGAAATTAAATTTTAGAAAGGCCGTCGTTCTTTTGACATCAAAAACTCAGGTAAGTTATCTTAATTTGTACTCCCACACAATACACTCAATATGGGAAGGAAGTAAGAGCTGATAAATTGCGCTGTTTAACCGCATTCAACAATTAGCTTATCAGTGTATGTTTAGCGAGGGTAGTCTTTTTTAATACCATGTTTTTATTTGTGGCTATCTTATGATATATTTGGAGCATTTGCCTAAAATAATGGCCATTTGAAGGCAATTCTTTTACTGTTCTTTTCATGAATGGTTTAACCATTCATACAGCTTAACGACGTTGTTAAATAATTCTGAAATACAAGCTATATATGAAGAATGAATTAATCAACCTCTGATATTAGTGAGAAAAGTTACCTTGCAGATTATCCTTTATTTTTATTTGACAAATCACCCTGTTGTAAATGGTATAGGTACCTAATTACAAATTGAACTATTTTTCTCTTCCCCACTATTTTAGCACCTGCAGGGGTGGTAGATAAGGAGTGTGGGGGGGGGGGGGTATTTAGGGGGTTCAACCCCCCCCCCCCATTGGCCAAATAACAATATTATTTGCACTCATCTCTTTTTGCTATTCAATGTAAATAATAATAAAGAGCCAGCCTCTGTGTTTCCTCCCTCCTACAGCATGGGTCTCTTCAAGATCCAGGTTCACTCTTTCCTTTCCTTAAGACCCTCAACACAGCATCCCCAAAGTGTGTGTTTTGTGGAGCTAATGTAATAACAGGAGGTAGAGGCCTCAAAAAACTTTTTAATTTTTTTCCTCCGTTATCCTCCTCTCCGTTGCCCATTCAACAATTTGATCTTGATTTTTATACTTAACTTTTTGTAATGTGAATCTTTCATTGTTTGACAACCTGAAGTGAATTTCGTAAAATAGAATCTATCTCCCATTTTCGTTTAATTAAGAGCTGTATTTTTGACACTTTTTTTCTAATATGTATTTTTGGTAAAATTTCTGTACTCCATACACCCGTTTTAATATGCAAAAAATATTGAAATAACAACTAATTACATTGAGGGATATGGTAAAAGATTCTTTAAAGATTTAAAAAAATTTCACAATTTCATTGATACATATAAATTTCTCATATTTTGACCAGTTTCGATGCCATGTTTGATATTATTAGTATTATATGAAGTTTTCCTCGAAAATTTCGTTCCAATCTACTAACTAACCATCAAGCCGTTTCCCCTCAGGGGTAGACAGACAGGATAGACCACCAAACAACTCGGTCTTTGCATGCACTCCTTGCCTAATTCACATTCATACATCATCTCATACATACTCTTCTATTATTCTGACTCTTAACATGGCCTTCCTCGGCTCTTAACATGGCCTCGGGCGTCCCCGACTTCTACCATTCGCAATTGCATCACGTATTCTCTTTACACTCCTTTCTTCATTCATTCGCTCTACATGCCCAAACCGTCTAAGCGTCCATTTCTTATTCTTACTTATTATGCTTACATCAGCCTTGCATTCTTTTTAAATCTCCACATTTCTCACACGATCATACATGGTTTTACCATACACACGCCTCAGTGATCTCATTTCATCAGCATTCAGTCTACTTTCATCCTTCCTCTGCCAGTTCCATGTTTCACTGCCGTATATCAGGGTAGGTACCAGCAATCCATTGTGGAAAACTAGCTTCGCTTCATCTAAATATGCAATAATTATTTAAACTAAGAACCTAATAATCTATTTTATGCATGTTTTATCTCCCCAGACGTAATTAAATAATTTGGGTATATTTAATAGTAAGCGGAGTATGGAAATTTTACCATTTTGTATTCTGTGGAGCGTATCCCCCAAATAAAAACAAAAATAAGTCCATTATGCAAATGGATTTTCTGATAATAGTTGAATATGATCTGTGTGATTATTCCAGTCGATAGACGCCAGCGACGATGTGTTCTGGGAGCAGTTCTGGTCGGAGAGCGTGACCAACGTACAGGACGTGTTCACATTAATCCCGGCGGCCGAGATACGCGCCCTGAGGGAGCAGGCTCCACAGAACCTTGCCACTCTCTGCTACAAGGCCGTTGAGAAGTTGGTCAAGGCTGTGGACAGCAGCTGCCGCACCCAGCACGAGCAGCAGACAGGTACTTACTTACCTCACTTAACCTAACCCAACCCCCTGAGAGAGTGTGCTCCAAAGTCCTCGATTTTCCCCAAGATTATAAATCTTGGATTTATGATGATTGATTGTTTAAACTGAGAAAGTTATAGTTGTATCTTCTGTAACTTTTTAACACTGTATTTTCCGCTCCAGCGTTGAACTGCATCCGACTCCTGACGCGCATCCTGCCCTATATTTTTGAGGATGATGATTGGCGAGGGTTTTTCTGGTCATCATTGCCGGCTGCTAGCTCCGAGAGCGAGGAGTCTGTGCCCCTCGCGCAGTCGCTACTCAATGCCATCTGCGTAAGTTTAAAATTCACAGGATGTAATTTGACTCGCATGGTTCCACCATAAATAAACAACTCACTAGATTGATAACTTCAGGCTTTTTGTATGGGAAAATTTTCGATACTATTTAACCATAGATATGCCAATAAATCGATTTGTCAAACACCATGGATGAAGATAGAGGAAACTTAAAAAGAGGCCTCTTCATAAACAATATATTCCGAAATACCACTCACTTCTCAACAGCTTTTCCGTAGACATTCATAGTTTTCTATTGGGCGCGATTATTTGACATCACATGGATATTGCGTGTCTTTTTATTCGGTTACAAATTTGTATTGGAGTTTTACACCCCCGGGTTCTACTTTTTAAAATAACCTGCAAAAGTAAACCATATTATGAAAGCCG
Source organism: Limnephilus auricula (assembly GCA_951813805.1). Lineage (NCBI taxonomy): Eukaryota > Metazoa > Arthropoda > Insecta > Trichoptera > Limnephilidae > Limnephilus > Limnephilus auricula. The sequence continues at coordinate 31,359,097 of OX638398.1, read as the reverse complement.
CATACATATTTCAAATATAGAATAAAATAAAACGTAGTAGGTACTTAATCACTTGGATTTGACAAAATTCTTTTCATATTATTTTTCTCAACACATCACATCCCACATTTTGAAAAGTTCACACCAGGGGGGTATAATTCCTATCCAAATTTGTAACCGAACAAAAATGACGCCAAAAACACCAGAGGGGTATAATTTCTATCCAAATTTGTAACCGAACAAACAAGACGTCAAATAATCACATCCCATAGAGAACTTCGTCTGTGGTGTGACGTCAAATAATGCCTTTGTTGGCAAATCCATGGTTAAATAGTGTCGAAAGTCTCCCATACAAAAAGCCCGAAGATATCAATCTAATGAGTGGTTTATTCATGGTTCACACTCGTACAGTGCTCAAAAGAAAGTTATTTACTTTTTTTTATTTCTGTTCCAGGATTTGCTTTTTTGCCCGGACTTCACAGTTGTTAGCAGCAGGAGGGCCGGACCTGTAAGTATTTTATCCATTAATTACTTTATTTGGTTTGTTATTTTACAAACAGTTTTCGATAACCCGGATCAGGTACCCAGTTGACTTCCTCAATTAGGTGGTATCTTTAGTTATATTTGGACAAAAGTTCCAATAAAATGACTTGAGAGGAAAGAATAATGTAACGTAGCAGCATTTAAAAGAAAACACACTATGTCAAACTTGGCCGTCATTTTGACCTGATTAGCAACAACCACAATGATCCCTCAATGATTTCCCTCGTGGCCCATGTCATCTTTGGGGATGCGTTGTGGAGGGTCTTCTTAGGGAAAGGAAGGAGAAGAAATTCTGAGAAGGAAAAATGTATGAGGGATGGATAGGAATCTGAGGGATCGAATAAATTCTTCCCAGAGCGGCGGTACCCATACCCGCCTCCCTAGATGTGATTGATAAATAAAAGCATTATTCTTTTTGTAGGACAAAGCGGAGGAGCTCTCGGCACTGGACAGCTGCGAGTACATCTGGGAGGCGGGCGTGGGATTCGCCGCGTCCCCGCCGCGCTGTCCGCCGTTGGATGCACGGCGCACCGAGCTGCTGCGCCTGCTGCTGGCGGGCTTTAGCGAGGCTATGTACCGCCCCACGGCCGACATCACCGATACACCCAACAAATGGATTGCGTGAGTACACCCACAGCTATTGTAGTTATCATCATCCTTGAGAGGGTATTACCAGAGAATACCGGAATTTAGTCCTTTTTAAATCAAATTCTAAAAGTATTAACTCTTTTAAAAAAAAAAAAAATTGATTTTGAGTGATTGTTATTTTTCTGGTACACGCAGTTTTAAAATATTGAAAACTGAAGGTTATACCGCTGGTCGTTGGCAGATTTGTTCAATTTTCAAACGATAGAAACAACACAAATTTCAAATCATATAATCATACAACTAAATAAATCAATACATAATCTAGTAAACACAGTTTTCATAATTTTAACTTTACTTAATAACTCAGGTCCGGGGCATACATCATTCCTATGTCTACCTATATTCCTGTTAAATTGTCCTGAAAACAAGCTTATGTGCCCAAGCGGTTAAATTAAAATCATTAAAAAATAAATCCGGGAACGTGTTTTGTGACAAAAATACCCCAGTTTTTCTATTTATTTAAGATCTTACAAACCAAAATATTTCAATTTTTTTTACACATTTCTTTTGTTTGGACATTATTAAAAAATCATAAATACTTATGATCAAAAAATATTTTCAAAAAGTACACAATATTTAACAGTTTATCATCGTGCATTTTAAGCATTTTTATTGCTTACTTGAATGTAGGCATATATTTAAAGCAAGTTTTGAATGAAATAAATCGATATTAAATTTATAATTTTTAAAATTTGATACGGGGAATAATCTATCTTTTTCATTGGAACCTTCCTGTACAGTTGCAATTTTTAAACTTTTATTCTCAGCCGCTGGTCAATCGCTCTTAAGGTTTTTGTTGTTGACTTAACCTCTTGAATTTCGTATGACATTTGGTCAAATGATAGCAGTTTACCAAAGAAATTTAATATCAAAGCAAATATGGCTGAAAGAGGTCAATGAAAAAATTCTGATGAAAACACTACAAACTACGTAGAAGAAAACACTACAAACTGCATAGAAAACAAATAAATTATAATTAAATAACTTTAGTCCGCCTCGGCACAGGACTTCCTAGTGAGGAGGACTAAGAAATACAATATATTATATACTTAAATTCACCTTTATATTTTGTATGCACAATTGTTTTATATAGTCGCTTTAATAAAAAAAAATTAAAATAATTCCAAGAAGCTACAGTACTGCAATTAAAAGCAATTTCTGGAATGATATTGGCCCAAGCGATTCTGACCTCATCCTTGCACAGTTTCTTTATAGATAAGGGTTAAAATCACATAAAAACAAAACAATAATAATTCCCGGACACCGGTTTCCAAGCGACAGATGTGAGGTTAAAGACAACCTGCAATGGATTCTCCTTCCTGTCATCAGGAAAGTCAAGTTGACATTTTGGCCTGTTACATTTGACATTATCAAAAATTGCCAAGTTGACATTTGGCCTGTCACATTTGACATCATCAAAATTTGCAAGTTGACATTTGACATTGTCAAAAATTGCCAGGTTGACATTTTGGCCTGTCACATTTGACATTGTCAAAAATTGCCAGGTTCACATTTTGGTCTGTCACATTTGACATTGTCAAAAATGATGTAATAATTATATTATATAATTTTATCGCTGCGGGCCAGTGACAGACGAGAGGTAAAATGTCAAATGTGAGAGAAATTCAAACTTGAAATTCTGGGGGTAAATATTTGATAGTATTAATATTTATGATTCGTTCATCTTCTGCGTTACAATCTTTATTAACCTTGGCGGCCTCTAAAATGCCTTCACTCCTGCCGGTTTGCTACTGTTCTTCCAGTTTGTTATACACGAGTATGAGGTGTTGCTCCACACCATCAACCACAAGTTTAAGTCTCCAAACATTCTAGACTATCATACACCCTTGCAGCATACTCAGCATAGCTGCCACGATACTCAGCCATACCCTTCCCAGCAGACCTGTCCCAGTTTAAAAAAAAATTATAATTATTTTTTTTCTTAAAATTTACCGTAAACATGTGTCAATCATCCTGTTGATTAGTCAGACATCTCCAAATACAAAATTTTGAGATAATGAGGAAAGCAATATTCGAATGCTCACCATAAATCAAATATTATTCACACATGTCTGTGTTTTACATATTATATTTACTATAAAATAACACGGGGAAGCGTAACGGTATATTAATATAACATTTTCAAATATCCTACTAGTGACCCAGAAAACATCAACATTTTGTTTAATTTACTAGAAGTTTTTCTGCATTATAATTGATTTGGTGATGTTTATGAGTAGTCTATGAATTATGAGTTTTGTGCCAGATAGAGGGTGCACTTTTACATATAAACTGCAAACCCAAATTTTAATGTTTCGGAGATATCTGACTACTAAACTGGACTATCGATATATGAGTCTATGGGACAAGTGGGATTGCACTATCTTCCCCACATCCTGGAATAAAACATTATTATAATTGTATAATCTGTTGCTCCCAGTTACCTGACTTGTCCGGAGAACCGTCACGCACTGCCCATGTTCACGTCCTTGCTGAACACGGTGTGCGCCTATGACCCTGTGGGCCTGGGGTTGCCATACAACCACCTGCTGTTTCTGGACTCTCTGGAGCCGCTGGTGGACGTGGCGCTCCAGATACTGATTGTGACGCTAGACCATGACACAACTAGCGAGGGGGATGAGGTAATAGTCCAACGTTACCATTTACCTATATCAGAAGAAACCATTTTGGGCTTGTGGAGATATACGCCGACGGATCTCATGTATGACAGCGTATGTATAAGGTTAACGTTGCCAAGGCATTATAAGGAAACATGTGGTTCCCTCCTTCACTGCACACGTCAAGACTCTATTTTTTATTGAACAAAGCTACATTTGTTTGAACAACTCTAGACCCTTCAATGTCCATGCAAACAACCTAATCCTTACTTGCAGTTGCATTTGCCATAACGACCCTTTGGAATAACAAGGTTCAATCTGTTGCGGAAACGTCACGCGGTTATGGGATCTATGGTATGCTACCTTATAGTTCATTATCGCATGACGTTAAAGCAACAGATGGAACCTTGTTATTCTAAAGGTTGATAAGTAGAGTTCGCATTGCTCATAAATAGTATTCAGTATTTCAAAAATGTTAATTGTTGACATTTGGCCTGTCACATTTGACATCATCAAAATTTGCAAGTTGACATTTGACATAGTCAAAAATTGCCAAGTTGACATTTTGGCCTGTCACATTTGACATTGTCATAAATTGCCAGGTTCACATTTTGGCCTGTCACATTTGACATTGTCAAAAATTGCCAGGTTCACATTTTGGCCTGTCACATTTGACATTGTCAAAAATTGTCAGGTTCACATTTTGGTCTGTCACATTTGACATTGTCATAAAAGATGTAATAATTATATTACATAATTTTATCGCTGGCGGGCCAGTGACAGACAAGAGGTAAAATGTCAAATGCGAGAGAAATTCAAACTTGAAATTCTGGGGGTAAATATTTGATAGTATTAATATTTATGATTCGTTCATCTTCCGTGTTACAATCTTTATTAACCTTGGCGGCCTCTAAAATGCCTTTACCTGATCTGAAATGATATTTCAAATAACAAAATAAATAAAGGCGGTAACAGGACTATTTATTACTGATCTACAACTAATTGGAGACTTTTTTCATTACATTCGTTTTTGACAGAACACGCAAGTGTTTAAAAGTTATTTTTCATTAGTTGGTTTGTAATCCATGCGTCTGATATGTATCTCATTTTAAAAATCTGATCTCAAATAAAAACTTATAAGATCTCATCTGATAAAATCTTGACACGTTTTCTCCAAACAAGATACACAATCGTCACTATACAACCAAAATTTAACACGTAGCTGCAAAAATCTAGAAATAGGTTTTCTTCGAAACTTTGATGACCAAATAATGATCTTACTCACCGATATAGGTTCAATAAAGTTCATAATTTTGCATTACTACATACACTATTTGATGTGAAATTCTGATCGCTTAGAAATATTATAGTTGCTTTAATTAAATACTGCTAGCAGAACACATCTTTTAGCCTTTGAAATACAGTGGATCCTCCAATAACGACCATAATTCATTCTGGAATCTTACTCGTTATGTGAAACACTTGTTAAGCGAAACAATTTTTCCCATATAAATCAATGTAAAATATAATGATGCATTAAAAAAATAATACTCTTTTTTTTTTAGTTTTTAACATTTATTCAAATAACTACATATTCATGTTCTAAAAAGGATAATTTAAAATCCCACAATCTATCTCACAGTGGAGAAAAACATTTTGTATGTTCCGATTGCAATCATCCATATGCTAGAAAGGAGACTTTAAAAACCCACAAGTTTACTCACAGCAGAGAAAAACCATAATCATGTTCCGACTTCAACCATTCATGTTTTCAAAAGGAACATTTTAAAGTCCACAAGCTGACTCACAGTGGAGAAAAACCTTTTTTATGTTGTGGCTGCAGCTATACATGTTCTCAAAAGGGACAATTTAAAATCCACAAGCTGACTCACAGTGGAGAAAAACCTTTTTCATGTTGTGACTGCAGCTATACATGTTCTCGAAAGGGACAATTTAAAATCCACAAGCTGACTCACAGTGGAGAAAAACTTTTTTATAGAAAAACCTTTTTCGTGTTCTGAAATTTTACAAATAATGTCTGAACACAAGTTTGGAAAAATGTGTGATCACATGCGACACTAATGTGACAGCAGAACGTGTGCTAACCTTAGACTGACACACTGTCCCGCAAGTCCCGGTTCACAAGTGAGTGACTTTAAGATGGGATTTTCCCTTGCGTCACTCGTTATACAAAATGTCGCTCGTTAAGGGAGCATTTTTTTGACAATCTATTTTGCTAGCTACGCGAATCACTCACGTTGTGGGAGGTGCTCGTTATGAGAGGTAGCCATTTTTAGTTATCCCTTTTTTTCCCTTTTCGGATTTGCTTTTGTTTTATAATGTGGACAATTAAGTTCTTTAGAAAACAATTGGAAAACTTTTTAATATTTGTGCCTGAACTTCACAAAGTACTTTTCGGCAAGGTTTTTTTTAGCAAATCATAACAGGCGGCTGGTGTTAAGCGAATTTCAATCTTATCGCCATCTAAATAAGGACTGCGTGATTTCGTCTGATTCTGAATATTCCACACTGCGGTGCATCACCTTAACCGCAAAATTCTTTTTCCTTCCAGACCAACGTCCCAGACAACTTGTTCATCAACTACTTGTCTCGAATCCACCGCGACGAGGACTTTGCGTTTGTTCTGCGCGGCGTGACGCGGCTGCTCAACAATCCCCTCGCACAGACCTACCTGCCCAACTCCGCCAAGAAGGTGCAATTCCACCAAGAGCTGCTGGTGCTGTTCTGGAAGATGTGCGACTATAATAAGGTTGGTTTCATCGGAAACTTGACAAAACAGAACACTGAAGAAAAATAACAAACTAACTACAAACCCCTTTTCGGTTATACTTTTTTTGTAAATGTGGAAAATTAAACTCAAGAAAATGATTTTAAAACATTTAAATATTTGTGCCTGAGCTTCACAAAATAAAATAAAATTCTCTTTTTGGTTGACGTTTTTTTCTGAAATAAATCAAAACACTCTGCTGGTGTTGAATGAGAATTTAAACCTTATCACCATCTGTATAAGAATCTTTTTGTTTCAGAAATTTTTATACTACGTTTTGAAGAGCAGCGATGTTTTGGAGATATTGGTGCCTATACTATATCACCTCAATGACTCCAGAGCTGATCAGTGTGAGTATTTATTATTATTATTTTTTTTTTTTTTAATAATACAATACAAAGTGAAATATTTTATCCTCAGTCCTCCTCACTAGGTATTCCTGTTTCGAGGTGGACTGCTGGTTGTCGTATGTTGTTGATCATGATTTCCTCATCAATGTTGTTTGTTTTTGTTGCTTTTCACGAAATATAAATAAACATTGTAAAGCTATTTAGTCTCTGTTATACATGCATCACAAGCAATCTTCCTGACATGATGTGCTTGGTTGTAATTGATGTGCTTGGTGTAACTCTAAGTGACCAGCTCAGGTACGTGGACTCCATTGAAGCCAGAGTCAAGTTAGGCTCCAAGAAGCTGGATGTACTGTACAGGGCACGCAGATACTTTAATTAGTGCACAACTGCTGACACTGCATAAATCGCAAGTGCGTTGCCATTTTGAATTTGACAGCATCTCTGGTCTGAGGCCCTAGCACACTCGATCGATAACGATCGATAGGATAACTATCGTAACTTCTCATCGTTCCCTAGCATGATTACAGATCGCCAACGAATAAGTGAAAGTTCACAATGACTAAGTGTCATTAAAATATTCGACGTCAACTGTTTTTTGTACGATAGTGATGTGCAGTTGTCCTAGGGAACAATGAAAAGTTACCGATAGTTATCTTATCGATCGTTATCGATCGACCATGCTAGCACACCTGGAGTCCCAAAACACCTGAAAAAACCTTTGGCTCTGTGCAAAATCGGGCAGTCCATTAGATAGATTCCCTGTCTTAACTAGTGGATTGCAATGTTTAGAGCACACAAGTCACACGGTTGACATTTGTCTCATGAGAATGGAACGCTTCTTCGACTCGTTCTTGAGTTACCAATTTGGTTGTGGAATAATTTGCCCGCAACTGTGTTTCCTTCCTCCTACACAATATGAGTTAATTTAATTACTACAATATTATTAAATTTAATTTAAATTAAAATAAATATGAAAAATACAATATGAGTCTCTTTAAAACCCATGTTCACTCCTTCCTCTCCTCAACAGTCAATAATACGTATTTCCTGTTTTCTTATCCCTTGATTCTTTAGTATTTTTAAATTGATTTAATTTTTGTTTGAATCAGCTCGCGTCGGTCTAATGCACATTGGCGTTTTCATCCTCCTCCTGTTGTCGGGTGAGCGCAACTTTGGCGTGCGTCTCAACAAGCCGTACACTGCCACCATCCCTATGGACATCCCCGTGTTCACGGGAACGCACGCAGATCTGCTGGTCACTGTGTTCCACAAGATCATCACAACCGGACACCAGAGATTGCAGCCGCTGTTCGATTGCCTACTTACCATATTGGTCAATGGTGAGCTATAAAAAAAATACAAACATAAATTAATTTAGTTTTCATGAATATTCGTTTTTTGAGCGCATAAAATTTTTTTTAGGGCGCTTGTATTTTTTTTTAAGATTTTTCAATTATTCATCAATTTTAAAATTTTAAAAGAATGTCTTGTGCGCACCTCCACATACTTTAACCTCTCAGGCCTCGGGCCTATTTTGATGCATCCGAAAACTAAAAACTATTTTTGAAAGGTGATAAAATACCCTTTCAATTTTTATAATTCAAAATAAACATATAACTTTTTAAATATAATTTTTTTTAATGCAAACATAAACATCTGCAAATGAGAGGTTAAATGCTTAAATGCGATTTTAACCCTTATGTACAACGACAAGGTCAGAATCGCTTGCACCAATATCATTCCAAACATTGCTTTTAATTTCAGTAATGTAGCTTCTCAAAACTCTGTGTAATAAATTTTCTATGGTACACAGCCATCACGTGGACAAATTTCATACGACATTCAAGAGGTTAATGGATTTTTATGCCCTTAACGCCCATCGTTCACGTAGCTATTTACAAGCGACGCTACCGCTACCTGTCATACAATTTTGCTAGTGCAGTGCCTGGCGGCGATTTCAAAGACTAATAATAGTATTGAAAATACAGACGAGCGGCGATCGCGTCTCTTTAACGTAGCTCCATGGAAGAATGATAGAAGAACGGTGTAACTTTTGCAATGCAACTGTCTCCGCATCTAATCTCTTGTCTGCAGGTGATCTTGGTTAAAAATTATAAATACCCTGGCATAGTGGTAAATAAATATTTTTGTCATGAAACTGCAAAAAAGGGTAAAAAATATTTCCGGTACCGGGAATCGAACCCGAGCCTCCTGGGTGAGAGCCAGGTATCCTAGCCACTAGACCATACCGGATATATTGACAGAGGCCAAAATGAGTGTATTGAGTACACTGTTTTGGATTATTCTTCTATCCAAAGCTTATTTTTAATATAAATATATTTTACCCCTTCTCTTCACTATATTGTTTAAAATTTATTGCTTGCAAAGATAGCCTGGTTTCAAACCAATCCACATTTAAATATCATAAACATATTTTAAATTTATTTATTTAATTATTGTTTCTTCACATTTTAGGTATAACAGTTTACAATACAATTTTTAACCTCACTAGGACAAGCCTGTGTCGAGGTTAACAATTATTTACTTAAAGTAACAAAAAATACCTACATATTTTAAAAAACTACTTTACCGGCTGTGTAATTTATTTTTAGTCTTCTTCTTTATTTTATTTTTCGAAAATAATCTGTGTACTAATTTGAGATCAGCTATTTGTACATTCAAGGTAAGGTTTAGTTTGTTAAATGGCACAGTTTTGATAATGAACCAAATATTTTTATTATAATGTATTTGTGTGTTGATAGTGTCCCCTTACCTGAAGACGCTCTCCATGGTTGCCAGCACCAAGCTGCTGCACCTCCTGGAGGCCTTCAGCACACCCTGGTTCCTGTTCTCCTCACCCACAAACCACCACCTCGTATTCTTCTTGCTCGAGATGTTCAACAACATCATCCAGTACCAGTTTGATGGTGAGTGAGTACCCTTTACGTGTGTTGTGTGCGCGTTGCAGTGCAGAATACTGACCGTGAAGTTGCGGATCCATGCACATTCCCCGTCTAAATTAATAAATAAGTAATAAACTGGCTCAGAGGTCAAATTGCGGTCCCAAACTTTGATTTCATAAAGCTGTATATTTTAATTATTTTTGATGTGTTTTATTTTAGGTTTGAATATAAAGCATTGTGTTATTTCTAACACTGTTTAAATCATATTTTTAATCATGATCGTAAGGGAAAAGTGCCGAATTATCCATAAGGCAGTGTAGGCAACTGCCTAGGGGCCCCGCATCGGCTAGGGACCCCACGCCCCGAGAAAAAATGACTCAATTAAGCAACTGGGTGCCGGAATTTCGATTGGCTTAGAAAAGATCTAATTAGGTAGATATATATTATAGAGTAGCCAATTCTTCAAACACAGGGTAATTAATAGTTCAGAGATCTCGTCAATTTAGTTATCGTCAATGTTGATCCAAATCTAAATGCATTATATATGTAAATGCACACTTACTGCTGCGACTATTAATTTATTCTATGGTCTGTGCCCACTTTCATAATGTTGGCAGTACTGTTTGACATGACAAAGAGCATTACAAACACAAATGACATGACAAAGAGCATTGGAGGAGTCCCCGATTGATCCCGATTCGTTGGATGTTGTGTCATAAAGTGTAGAAAAAATAAAATTTTGGAAGTTAGAAAAGGGTGAAGGGGCCCCGAGACGTACATTGCCTAAGGGCCCCGACATTCTTAATCTGGTCCTGTACAACAGTAGACACAACGATTTTTATGAGACCTGTGTGAGTTGTTCCGGAAACCGAACAAATTAGTCTGAGGGGTTAAATAAAGATTAAATAATTTATTCAGTTATTTTACCTGCATTCAACTTTTTCAACTGGTTGCAACATAGCATTGAATTTTGTATATTTTTTTTTACATTCCACACTATTTTAATAAAAAATATTCTTACAGGCAACTCAAACTTGGTGTACACCATAATCCGCAAGCGTTCCGTTTTCCACAACCTCGCCAACCTGCCGCACGAGCACTCGGCCATCCGGCGCTCCCTGCAGGCGGGGGGCTCTCGCCGCACCAGCCGGGGCCCCGCAGCAGCGCCTGGGCCTCCCAAGGACGGCAAGGAGGGCAGCGGGGACGAGGGCGTGATGGAGGGCAGCCGGCCCGCGCTGCCCGCCGAGCCTGGCACGCTGAAGGCCACGCTGCCCGAGACGCCAGGTAGGGCACTCACTACTACCGTCATGCTAGAAGATCAGATCCACCCAGGTGGGTACCTGACTCTCTATTCATTTTATTCAATACATATTTATTTCCTACAAAGCTCTTGTTTATTAAAGCACTTCAAGTGGGCGAAAACAAGGAACCTGTTCGAGAAAATGAAATTTGTTTTAAATAGATATGTCTTCAAAAATAATTATACATTTGAATGATTTTGTTAATTGAAGATTCTCATTTTCAATATTTATCAGATAAATATTTTGAAGTATGATGTACCTATACAAACTTATTTGATTTTCAACTGAATATAAAAATTATTAGGATTTATTTATGCCGACTGTTCTGAGTCGAACCGAAGGCCCTGAAGTTTCTGACACTTTTTCAATTGAATCTGTTAATTAAGAATATTATTTAGTTCATATTTATGTGTATGTAGTTCAGTTCTGAGTACGTTATTAACCCATTGACATACGAAGCCGGCAAATCGTCCAACTATATTGTGGTTTTAAAGCACTAAGCTGGCAAAACGCCGGTCTTTTTTTTAATAGTGAACACCTCACAAGAGTCCCAACTGCTCCCGTCTGGAGCCAGTGAGACTATGGCATCCCCCATTGGCGTGTGATGTGAGGCTGAAGGTAAGCGGGAAAGGGAAGGAGATAAGGAGAGGAAGGTGGGGAAGTACCTGGCTATTCAGATCTAGTCACTAAACACATCTCAAGCCATTTCAAGCAACGTTTCAATTCTGAATGGTGGTCTTACACCAGGGCGATACTGAGAGTTTCTTCCACTTTAGAACGTGCCGCAAATATAGTATATATTATTTTCTGTCTGTCTGTCCGGTCTGTTTTTGCGTAATCACTTTATGCATAAAAAAATCTCTCCACATGTCAGAATGTTTCAAAAAATACCATACCCTTCCACAACTGCCTGAAGATGAAGATTAAAAAATATCCAAATAACAAAAAAATAATTATAGTTCTATGTTGTACCGTTTTAATTTTATTTGAAGTTTAGTATTAAGAGTGGGTTATAGGGCTGATGATGATTTGCTGCAAAACGGCCCTCTAAAACAGCTGAATTACTACCTTTCGTATGTCATTGTCAGACTTCATATTTTTTGTTACCAAATAATGGACTATTATTTTTCAAACTACGGATTTTTTTTGTAAATGATGTAAGCATTCGACCATAAAAAATAAAAACATTGATACACCATACAACCCACTTTTCAAACTTCGATTTATGACTATCGTATAAATAATGATTTTACACAATATCTTTAATTTAAATTATGTATGTAATACACATATCTGTCAAGGTACGGATTCATATTGTCGTTATGATATCTGTGAATATTAACAATTAAATAAATACTTCAATTTCACCATATTTTACAACATTTCACGGCTCTCTCATCATTCCGGGAGAGAAGCCCCCGTTGAACAGAGGTGAAACTGTACGTTCCGTGTTTCACACCATACATATTTAGAATATGCCATCAAAATGTTTTATTACTGGGTGTAAAATGTCTAAAGGAGCTCACTTGAAACATTGCAATAATTTAAGAAGCCAGAAAAACAGTCGGAACTCACAAATTCTCTTTTTTTACGTAATTTTTAACATCAACTGTCACATATCTTTCAAATGCAAGAAATATTATGTTTGCGAGTGTGTTCTAGATTCCAGTGTATTCGGATGAGTTTGTTACTAACTTCATGTTTGTTTTCAGTGCTCTCCTTTTACAAGCATATGTGAGAATTCGTTGTCTTTACGAGCTCTGACCTTGTGTGAGTGAACGTTTTTTATATTATGTCTTGTTGGGCAGTGTACACAGTGTTTGGTAATAAATACTTACAAATTTTTTTTTTTTAATTTCTAATGAAGTCAATAAAGTTGAATGTACACGGTGTTTGAGAAACAGACAATTTTTTTTAAAGGAAATTAACAATTATGTATACAGTAGAATCCCGTTTATTCGAACCCCGATAATTCGAAAAATGCGTAGATAATTCGACATTTTCAAAAAAATAATTCATACAAAATGTTTTTTTTTCGAAATTCTTTAATTCTGAATTGGAAATTTATTTTTGTCCGCACACGAAAATTTGTTCGTGTAATTCAAGAAAAGCATCGAGGAAGTGCCGGGTCGCATTCAGGGCTTGACGTGTTTTGACGATCTCCCGGGTTTTTATGTGAATATCTGTGTTAAATCATGCTCAATCGGGTTGAAAATTTGTCACAACACGCCTAATAATTAGTAAAATCTGTTCTAGTTCGCGAAATAATTTTATCTTTCTCGGGAAAGAAGTTATGCTCCGTTTAAATACCTGTGTATTCTTCTTTGTGTGAATTTATCAACTAAAAGTATAGCTATTAAACAAAAAAGCAATTAATATTAAATTAAAATATTAAACAAAAAAAAAAAAAAAAAAAAAAAAAAAAAAAAAAAAAAAAAAAAAAAAAAAAAAAAAAAAAAGCTATCAATGCAGCTGGATTTTGTAAACAGCTCAAGTGTCAACTGTCATTAGCCCGAAAATTTATGTGACCTCTTCAGGCGAGCTGTGTTCCAAGGATAAACATCATAAGCTAAGATATTTTGTTTAATATATTGTTTGTTTATGTTTTCATTTGAGATGATTTATATAGGTATTAAACATTTGTATGTCTGAGGTAGGGGTACAAAACCGGTGGGTCGCCAGATTCAAACATTTTCTTTTTTCTCAAAGATTACATGTCAATTTCAGTTTGTACGGTACATACACGACTTCTCGTGTACGGCGGGTAAGAAAATGTTTCGGACCACTGACCATTCAAGGCATTGCGATGATTGATACGGGTCACACGAGTAGAAAGAGTTTGATTGGAGTCCATAAAAATCTCACATTTAGGTACAACACATTACAGATTTGTAATTTGCAGGTAAACGAATATCTTGACGTGCACAAGTTACAAATTACACGTTTTATCTTTATCTTAAAAAATGTTTTTGTTAATTCAGTCGGAGTTCATTACACTTCGGAGGAATAGCATTTGCTCTCTTTTGGATTATCTGATTCGACTATTTAAGAAGACGCAAGAAGAAACAAGTAGAGCCAGTACAATGCAAAATATGCAAGGAGAGTAAGAAGAACCAAGGAAAATCAGGAAGAGGCTAGAAGCAAGAAAAGTCAAGATGATATAAGAAGACGCCTGCAGAGACCAGGAGAACCACGAGATGCAGGCAAAGACTCACAGATTTCTAACTTAACAATCTTAAGGTAGAAATCGGCACGCGGGACAGAAAAATTCAATAGGCCCAATTTGTGTGTAGCTTTCAGGGCACATTGGACAATACATGCACACACCAAACACATACATATATGTGAATGTATGTATGTATATGTGTATATATTTGTATATGTATGTATTATATAAATATATCTTATAATAAAAAAAAAAATATATATATATAAAAAATTGCTCAACCCATCCCATTCCGGCCCAACCTTCTTTCCTATATTGGCTCATTAGGTTGCCATGTATACCGGCTGATTAAATTCCAACTCCCCACCCATCCTTAGAGCACGTGTTCCAGTCCTAACAAATCAGTGCCCCCTGGTGTACCGGTCTCACCGGGACAGGATTGCTCCTGGCTGGGGTGGTACAATCGTATCGTATCGTATCGTATCGTAATTCAAGAAAAGCATCGATTTTCGATATTTTTCGTAAAACGGAATCTGACAGACAGCCATGGCGGTAAAACGAGCTTAAATGTGGATTTATGCGGTTGGAAATCGTCCTAATTCGTACTATTATTTTGTAAATCGGAATCGGTTTCCAGTGGAATGTGGTATATTTACGAATTTACCTAAATGTCAAGGACCGGCCGCGACGTCAATCGGTCGTAAGAATTTGATTTACGAGCAAAAAATGCGGAATTTTACGAATTTATTTTGAATATCTGAATATGAAGAGCTAGTTGTGACGGATATCGACTGCGAAATTTCGAATTTATGCGAAAACATATAGTATTTTCACGAACTTACTTCAAATGTCTGAGTTTAAAGGGCCAGCCGCGGCCGTAATCGGCAGCGAAAATTTTATTTACACGGAAATATATCGTATTTTTATGAATTACTACGAGTAGGTATCTGAATTAATGGCCGGATACTACGGGATTCGAGCACCAAAATATTTTTTCGCGATAATTATATGGTATTTTTACGAGTTTACTTCGAATTTTTTAATTAGAAGGGCCGGCTGAGACGGAAATCGGTTGCCAAATTTCGATTTAGGCTTTGAAATATAACATATAAATACGAATATACTTTTTATATATCAATTTAAAAGACGGGCTGCGAAGGTTATCGGCCGCGAAATTTCCATTTATGCGGAAATATATCGTATTTTTACGAATTTATTTAGAATATCTGAATTTAAAGGGCTGGAAATTGGCAGCGAAAATTTTATTTACACGGAAAAATTATATATTGGTATATATTTTTTCGAATATAAGGCCGACCGTGGCGGTAAACGGCTGCGAAAATTCGATTTTCACAGGAATAAGTCGTATTATTACGAATTTACTCCGAAGAACCTACCCGAATTTAAATTTTCGAACGAAGAACTCGATTTTCGGCGACTGTTTATAATTTATTTTTTCATAAAATTTCGATTTACGTGGGAATTTGTTAATTCGAAATTAGATTTTTGGTGTCCCATGGATTTCGAATTAACGGGGTTCTACTGTAGTAATCATAATGATGAGTTCTATAAAATATAGTTTAAAAGGCTGAATATTTAGAAGTTAAATAAAAAAAACACCATAAAATTGACTTTAAATGTGAACCACGAAATTCCAAACCATTCTTCTTCTCGTGCCCTGTCCGTCCAACGGACGTTGGCAATATACGCATGTTAAATGTTGAACATTTTAAGTCCGAGAAGGGACTATGACCGCCACCTAGCGATGTAAAAATTAAGATGTTTTGACAGGAAATGAATTGTTCCAAGGGTATAATATACGCTTAAGGTTTGTTTGAAATAAAAGTTGCAATAATTAAATAGTGTTTTTAATTAACAAATTAAGTCATATTATTAGTGGTGGGATGGGAAGAGCCATTCAGCGGCTGAGAATAAAAGTTTTAAAGTGCTTGCAACTGTACAGGAGGGTTCCGATGAGAAAGATCGATTATTCCCCGTATCAAATTTTTGAAATTAAAATTTTAATATCGATTTATTTAATTCAAAACTTCCTTTTTCTTTGCGTAAAAGGCAATTCACCCTAAGAAGAGTGCTATGTGAAAACTTGCTTTAATATATACCTACATTCAAGTAAGCAATAAAAGTGCTCAAAACGAATGATGATAAATTGTTAAATATCGTGTCCTTCTTGTAAGTATTTTTGGATCATAAGTATTCATGATTTTTCAATAATGTCTAAACAAAATAAGTGTGTAAAAAAAATCTGAAATATTTTAGTTCGTAAGACCTTAAATAAATATAAAAACTGAGGTATTTTCGTCACAAAACACGTTCTCGGATTTATTTTTTAATGATTTTAATTGAACTAAAATTAAAATTCTGAAAAATGTCTTTACTCGACTATGTATTGATTTATTTTGCTGTATGCATTATATGATTTGAAATTTGTGTTGCATAATACAATATTTCGTTTGAAAATTGAACAAATCTGCCAACGACCAACTGTATAACCTTAGTATATTAAAAATAAATATAGTTTTTCAAAATTTAAAAAGTGCGTTTACCAGATAAAATAACAATCTTTCAAAATCAATTTATGTTTTTTTGTAAAACAGAGTCATCTGATTTGCAAATGACTAATTTCCGGTATTCTCTGGTAATATCCTAATTTAATAAGGTATTATTAATTTATCATATTTATTAAGTACATATTTGTCGGTTTCTTGTTTAAATTTTTCAGGTTTCTGTTTATTGTTTTTTCTTCTCAGAAATCTAGTTTGTGAAAAATGTTGCATAATGTTTGAGTGAAAGAAATACTGGAAAATCTAAATCTTGTACAAAAATTACTGGTGCCATACAAACATTTCAAAACAAGCTGAAAATAAGATAACAACTGCTACCGTAATCACCAATGAACTAGAGAACCTAAAAAGTCGCATCTTAAAGTAATGTTTATTTTTAAATATTTCAAGCTAACCTTTAATGTATTCCGCAGCCATCAATCAGATGACCGAGAGGGAGTCAGCCCACCCTGCGCAACAATCCATAGTAGACGTGGGACCCCCGAGCATGCTAACTGGGCCCCCAGACGAGACGCAGCCCCTGGCCGTGCTGGGGGTGGTTGGGGAATCCAGATCGGGGGGCGATGGACAGGATGAGACCGTGAGTGTACTGATTTAATTTAATAAGGAAGTTGAGTCCTTTTTTTTCTCTTTTTTTTATCAATGTTCACATGCAAACTTAAATACTAGTATTTTTTAACTTTTTTATTGTTCGTTTTCATAATTAAATTAATTCTACAAGTTTGAATTTTATTAAGCCTGGTAAAAGGCGGGAGAGTGTGTGACGTCATCTGGTCCCTTGTTTGTGTGAAAAATAAGGTAAAATATTTACAAAACTGGGACACGCTTAATATGGATGAAAAAAATATTTAAAAAGTTGTAGAGTTACGGCCGCTGTTTCTAACTTTTACATCGATTCATCTGAGGCCGCTATCAGCCAAGCATTTTGTAGGGTGGCGCTCGATTTATGTTGTCCCCAAACATCTTATGTTATCTGGCCTCGCCCACTTTCATAGACAATAAAATGACCAAAGTAAGAACTTTCGAAGTTAAATTAATATTATAGAGTTAATTGTTGGATTTATTATTAATACACGTAATTTATTTAAAATATTTTTATCCATAAACTGACATTTTATATTTTTTTAAACAAACGTATATAAAATAAAGTGTCAGCTTGACTGTAGGTACTGGACTTTGACACTTGGCTTGGCGAATATTCGAAAACCACATAGTTTTTCGCATAAATTAACCGTTTTTCGTCTCTGCTCCGCACGCATCCGAACTTCTCAATCCATATTAATTAAAATGATAATTGATAAACGCAATACAACAGAAGTGAAATGAGCGCAAAACTGTGTCTTCTGTCAAAGTGATATTTCATCGACCATACATTGTGTTCGCGGTATTTTTTCTACTCTGTTGACACTTTTAAGAACTTGTCCAAAACTGAGGCGGCCGGAACGAGTTTAATCCACTAGTCCGGCTTCCTTAGGTTAAGATATATGCTTAAGCGTTACTTGTGTGTTGGAAAAAGCGTAGTTGTGCACTAATCAAATACTAAGGCAAAATTTTGGCTTAGTAATTGATTAGTAGGATTGGGAACAGCGGCCGTTAGACATTAACAGAATTTCGAAAAAAGTGCATTTTCATGGTTATTTTTTCAATTTAAAAACACGAAATGTCATTTTTCATCGAAACTTGCAGCAGTTCCTAACATAACAGCCAGTGCAAAATTAAGTTTGCATGTCATCTACATGAACATAAGTCAAAATATTATTCACTCAACTTCCCTATTGTTGAATTTCTTAAATAAGAGGCAAAATAGGCTGATGATGTTTTAAGGGAATTAGGGTAGGTACTTTTGTAGTACCTACCCATTTTTTTTTTCCCAAATGTGTTCCAATTTTAAAGTAAAGTAATATTTTTGGTTTTGACATATTGGTGGGAAAACACCTAGAGAAATATTTAGAAAAAGATTAGAGATAGGTTTGAGGTTAGAGTAACATTTCGTAATTATTAAAAAAGGGAAGGGAAAACAGTATCTAAATGAAATTGATTTTTTAATAAAATAAAGCATGCGTATCCACTTCCACATTCATTGTGCAATGCTCTTTATTATTGAGTCATCTAATACTGTTTATTGTGTTTTAGTCCTTGGAAAAGTTATCCCTGTCAGAGAGTGCAGAGGAACTGAAAATACCTAACGTGATACCTCCCTCAGAAAAGGCAGAAAAAACACCCACGGAGAATGCTTTGACTGCAACGCACAACTTCCAGAGATCCGTGGCACAGGTAAATAAATACTTATGACATAATATTATATTCATATTTTTTAAATTATATAACACCCTATATAACTTGCAACCCTCAAATTTTTTCTTCAAAGCTAATTCAAATAAATATTTATTTATTTTTATTGAAATAAAAATTCACAGCGTGGCAGCATTCGTGTGGCGGGCGGGGAGAGCGGGGCGGGTGCGGGTGGCGGTGGGGGCCAGGGCTGGAGCCCCACTGCGGAGTGGGTGCACTCCTGGCGGAGCAAGCTGCCCCTCCAGACCATCATGCGTCTGCTTCAGGTCCTAGTGCCGCAAGTGGAGAAGATCTGTATTGACAAGTGAGTAGAAAACTTTTTGTACCTTTCAAGTTGCATCATCAATTCCTGTTCTCCGCAGAATAATGTTGATTTCTTTTACAAATGGTTTTTCAGCATTCAGAAATGTTTTTGGAAAAAAAAAACATCTTTACAAGTTGTTATCTGGAAGTTAACACAACCCATTTACAAATAAGTACACCTTTTTTAATATATCAGCCTTTTTCGTTTCCGATTAATAAAATCGTGCAAGGAAACCCTCTAGGAAGTTAATATAAGCAGTTGAATAATTTACTCTCTCATTTCCCAGGGGACTGACAGATGAGAGTGAGATCCTGAAGTTCCTGCAGCACGGGACTCTGGTAGGCCTGCTGCCAGTTCCTCACCCCATCCTCATACGGAAGTACCAGGCCAATGCTGGCACTACCACATGGTTCCGCACCTACATGTGGGGGGTCATCTATCTCAGGTACATACTCTATCAAAATCTAACAACCATTTATTTAAAATAAGATTGTTTTTATTTCTTTGAATTTATCTATCTTTATACTTGTTTTATCTCTGGTTATATGAATGCTTCCATTTCCATCACTTTGTCATTATCTGCCCATCTGCTTTCTGTTTTTGTCTGTGGTTGAATTTCCTTTTTTGTGGTTGAATTTACGAGTTTACTAATGTCTAAAGTTTTTTTTTTCAGGAATGTGGAGCCTCCAATCTGGTATGACACGGACGTGAAACTGTTTGAAATCCAACGGGTGTAAAATATAAAGAATCAGTTTCTATATTATAAATCTTATGAGGAAAAAGATGTTTGTAATACATATTTATATTAATACTAAGCTATTTTATATTAAAACTACCACGAGTACTTAAGCGATTTGTGTTTAAGAAACGATTTAAAACAATGATTTAGTTTAACTCTCGCTTAGTTCAATTTTATAGCCATTAATGACAAGTTTAAGAGGATATTCTATTAAAACAATATGAAGCCAGCCCTCTTAATGCTGATTAGTTTAAATAAAAAAAGTGTCGGTGCGCAGAACCAAAGTAATGTTTTTAGTCAATATTTCTTTCTTTTCGGAGAAGACATTTGACAATGAAGTCACCGTTAAAATATTGTTGCTTTTTATTATCATGAAGTGATTTCGGATCGACAAGATCTCGCCTTAAATATTTATTATAAAAAAAAGTCAGAGTAAATTGCATCATACAGTTGAAAATTTGATAATTTGTGGTGTCTATTAATGTTTTCAACCACTCAATTACATAAATATTTATTTCAATTTGTGAGGCGGTTATGAGTACCGCCACCCCGGGAACCATTTATTAGATAACCAACATTCCTGCCATAGGTCACCCCAAGTGGTTCGCTACATTTGGTGACTTAGCAAGGGTGCCCGGGTTCATGGGGTGAGGTTTGTCTAGGACTTGGCAGCGAATGCATTTGCCCACCTACTGCGTGGCGGGCCGGATCAGGAGAAACTGGTTCTCGGCCCATTGCCTTGAACTGTAGTGGGGGGATGATGTATTCATACATCCGTCACTCCTGGACACATTGACCCCCAGATTCCTATCCATCCCTCATACCCTTTTCCTTCCCAAAACTTCATCTTCTTCCTTTCCTTTAAAAGACCCACCACACAGCATCCCCAAAGATGATACAGGCCTTGAGGAATTTTTTTTCCTGTAGCTAATGTAAAAAAAAAATATCAGTGTTCACATCCTTTACCCTTCTCTTGTATGAACACACATTTCACCAGAATATAGTTTTAAAAACAATGTTTATATCTGAATAATGTTTAGTTTTATTATGATTTTTAACTTTATCACTTGAAATTACATATATAGAATTTCTTGAAGTTCTGTCAGTCATATTATAATAAAAAAGACTTGATTTTAAGATTAGAGAAATATTTTTAAAGATGCTTGTTTATTATTATGTAAGCATTTATTATTGATAATAATAATAATTGGATAATTTGTAGAGCGCCTTTTTTGTGAGAAATCACTTCAAGGGCGCTGTACAATTTATGATAATAACTATTATGCGAGCGTGTTTGATACCAGTGCCCTTCGTATATCAGGCACGTTGAAATAGAATGCACTCAACGAGGCAATGTCGAATTATTATAACATCAATAAATACAGTGAAACCCTCTTAACCGCTTGGACACATAAGCTTTTTTTCACAATAATTTAACATAGGTAGACATAGGAATGACGTATGGCCCGTACCTGAGTTATTAAGAAGTTCTCGCTTAAGATGTTTTTTCGGTCCCTTGAAGACCAAATGGCCCAATTTATCCCACTTATATGGTTTTCCCACCTAAGAAGTTTTTTTGGAAACTTCTTAAGAGAGTTTCACAGTATAGGTATCGCAACAAGAGAGGAGTCTAACACAGTACTGACATAGATGCAATGCTTATCATCTGTGTGAATGCTATCATTAGGTGAAAACATATGCACTAATTCGCACAATCCTAAGTTTGTGTTAATTAACCTGCCCCGTGCCGTAAACGCGCCGGCGCGCGCTGTACTAATTTTCAATTATTTATTTTTTTAAATGCTATTTTAACCGCTTGGGCACATAAGCTTGTTTTCACGACAATTTAACATGGGTAGACATAGGAATGACGTATGCCCCGGACCTGAGTTATTAACCCTTATGTATGAAGAACAAGGTCAGAATCGCTTGCGCCAATATCTTTTTTGATGTAACAGTTAATTTTATTAATCTAGCCCCTCTGAACATTTTTTTAAGTAATTATCTATGACATCCGGCTGTCATATTTTTTTCCCGCTTTACCAGTTGTCAACTTTTTAAAGAAGTAAAAATTTAATTAATTCTTCGAAAACACCTTTGAATTGTAAGTTTTCGTGTAGGATGTATATTCAGGTTTGTGTAGAAACAATAAAATCAGTTTAAATTCATATAATTTTTTTAACATTTATTTGCCGAATGTGAGAATTTTTTTTTTTCTAAAAAAAAAATTTATAATTCTGTGAAAACTTGTAACGAAATTATCATGTAATATATATGAATAATAAGATACATTATCTGATAAACAGAAAACAATTCCTTTGTTTTTATACGGATATTTGACAAAAAGTCAGGAAGGTAATTTCCGCGCGGTTTTTCCAAATACGCCTGGCACGTGACAGGTTAAGTCAAATCTTTGCGTCACCCATAGCTGTACTTCTTAAGGCACTTGTGAAGCACTTCAAAGATAACAACGCTGGAAAGGAAAAATGGCTAAAGCGCCACACAGCTGTGATATTAAAGATGAACCTACACAATAACGTTTGTTTATGCTTGTGTTCATCAAATCAAGATTCCTAGAATTTTCCACATGCTCTGGAAAACTCTAGAAAACTTAATTTAAAGAACACAAGCACAAACAAACAATATAGCTTATTGTGTAGGTTCATCTTTAACCTTTTGAAAGCCAGCATAGGAAAAATATTTTTTTTCAATACGAAGTAAAATATTTGATATTTCTCACCTTTCTTACGAACTCAATTTTTATAACATTTCTTTTGTGATATATTACAAAAATTACATCAAAATAATGTAGATAAAACGATCTTCCTAATAATCACTCAAAACTATGCTTTCCACAATGGATTTATATCAAAAACAATGAATAAATATAGACTTTGAATATTATCAAGCGGCGGCCATTTTGTCGGCCATCTTTGATGCTCGTCGCCTCATCGTGAATTAATTTGAATTATTCGGAGAAGCTAGACGCTATCCAGTATTTCATTATGTCAAGAACGAGAATGGCCCAAGCGATTCTGATCTTGTTCTTCATACAATTTCTTTATACATAAGGGACAAAATCGCTTCAAAAATCCGGACCCGCCGGGGGGACTGCGGCCTGCGACGGGTTAATGTCACAGCTGTATGGCATTTTAACCATTTTTCTTTTCCGTCGATATGATTCAAAATTTCAAGACCGATTTATTTATCTTTTGTTTGTTGACTTTTGTCAACATTTCGGATAGCCTTGCAATCTATTGTATGGGCAGATTTATTTCAATCAATATAAAATTACAAAGT